>JARHVA010004707.1:765046-1465093 GCA_037957365.1 Torreya grandis
GTGATCCCCTAATCGGTTCTAGAGGATCCCTATATTGGTCATGCTCCCACTTAAAAAGTGTATCCCCAATCAAAAGTGTAGGTATGATCTATCTTATTTGATCTAAGATTGATTCATAGACATGATGTATTTATGATTGTATACAAATCTCAAACATTGTAATAGAATGTCCCATGTTCATTTAGATAATGATGATCAGATGGTGTGGGATTAGGTTAGACTTTTTAATTAAGCTCATAGTAAATGTGAGACTGACATTTGGTAAGAACATGTTAACTAGAGAGACTGATAGAGTATAGAATTTAAAATTTCTATGGGATTTCTAGGTGGCATAACCTTGATGCATAGTATAAAATAAAGCTCATGCATCTTCCAAAGATCAATGGTTTTCATTGATTTGTACCCATCAAATTTAATAATGCTTAATCAACATTGAAAATTCAAATAATTTGAAAACAAACCCAAGATGGACACATGGCTAAAGTATGTGAGTTTACAAAACTAATAATGTGTAGAGCTCAGAAGGCCCATGGGATTGGAAAGTGGTATAACATCAATGCATGGTATAAATTAAAGATCATGTATATTCCAAAGATTAATGGTCTGCACTAATTCATAACCATCAAATCCAATGGTGTGTAATAGACATTGAAAAGTCATATACCCTACAAGAGAACCCAAGATGGCCACATGGAAAAAGCATGTGAGACTATAGAATTGATAAGGTGCAGAGCTCAGAAGGCCCTCGAAATACCAAGTAGCACAACCTTAGATCCAAATACATATAGTGACCAATGATGTTCAACTAAAGGGATCAAGATCAATGTTTAACATTGATCCATGAAAAGAAATCATATAGTGCAAGATAAAATAAAGATTTTAAAAGGTAACAATCAATTTTTTAAATATTAATGAGCAAGTATGTCATGAAAATGATACATAGATTCCACAATGATGCCATGTGGGAAAAAAGTGACAAAACTAAAGATTTTTTGGGATCAGAAAGGCAAAAGTATAAATACAAGGATTCAAATGAAATTTAAGTCATAAAGCTCACTTAAGTGCAAAAGGTTATCAACATTAAATCTCTAAAAAAACCTATATAAAATCCCTAACATCTCTAAAATCCCTAATTTGATCTATAATTGATCAAAATTGAATTTAGGAGATTGAATCATCACCTAAGTACAAATTGATCCAAAACTAAACTATAGACCACTAGAAAGAAATTTATCAAACTTATAGTCATGGACACTTAAACATAATATAAAGAAGATATAGAGATATATTTGACCATAGATTTAGAAGGAATGATCTTCAAGGACACAAAATTTAATGTCGTGTCTTTATACATGGGAGACAATAACTAGTCCAAGCTTTTTTGGGCTATTTAAAGAGCTACCAGCCATCATAAGGGAGGATGAGAGGAAAAAATAAGTCAAGAGGAGGTACTATGACATGGTTTCAATTCAGATGACAAGCCTTCATTATGTTGTAGAGAAACAAGAGGTATTGCATTGCATTGACATCCTCTCTCTTATTTTCAAAGATTATAAAATTAATCAAGATATGTTAGTTCACGAGTATAACTTTAGGAAGGTTGCATATATTTCTCCTATAGCATTTGAAAATTAATATAAGTTTCCCAAACCCCAGGTGGATGTAGACACAATCAATAAATGGTCCAAGTAAAATGGCCTAAATACCATCCTTACCCATGGCTATATTATGGAAACTAGATATTTTCTAACCTCAATGGAAACATCCCAATCAGCCAATTTAGGGTGGGAATTAGGATGATCATGACATTTTTTAATAGACTATGTGGGAATCCCTCCACCACCTATGTTGACAAACTATGGGTCCCTTTTGTGTATTTCATGGTCGAGAAATAACTTACTTCTCCTTTAGGAGAGGTGATTAACACTTGTTTGAAGAGGCAATTCTTTATAATTAAGAAGAAGATTAAGGGTAAATTTTATATGATGTCATATTTAATAGATTCTCTTCCAGCCACCACAAAAATTCCCAACATTAAATAATGGTCACTTGATGGGAAATAAAAAGTCTCCCAATACTACTCAAAATTGCATATATTCAAATACAGGGACTATATTCAATTCATATGTGATTGTGTCTATCCAACATTATTTGAGGCCATCACATGAATCCACATGATGACATTAAAACCTTTGATAAAGAAATATGTTGAAGCCATAATAGATATATAGATATATCCTGACTACACCATAATCAGTATTGAAGGAACATAATGAACCCCACTTAGACTACCAGTTCATGTGCCCAATAAACTAGTTGAATAAGAGGTAGCATACCAAATATGCAATGGTGTATATGGTATTTACAAGACCAAGAGGAAGGGATTGTTTCAAACCTTCCATTTAACCATTGGTAGTACTATGTTTCAACAATGGGATAATATTGAGGTTACTTCCAATCATAGGACCTCTTTTAGATTATAGCATGATAAACTAAGACACTAGGACCCAAATGAGAAGGTGGTAAAACATTTCAAGGTAAAAGAGATCAATATGATGTATGAGAATCATCTTGGAACTTATAAACCAATGTATACCAAGGTTTAATCATTCATAAAATTCTTGGTTAGGTTGAAGAAACACAACTTCAAACCAGAGTCTAGATTACTAAGGGAATAAAAGGGAAATGATGATATATGGTATATGGAACCTAGGTAGTACTATATTCTAGGATTCCCATCTTCTAGACCTCCTCCAAATCATCCACAAATATATATACAAAGTTCTAAATTACAAATTGAGTAGATGCCAGAGGAAAGAAGACCTAGTGAGATGGCATCATCTTCGGCCCAACCTAAAGAATCAGGATCACTAATTGAATAAATTGACATAATAGCACTGGATACTATATAAACCATGGAAGATACCTTAAAGGTACTATCTAATGCCTATCAATTATATGAGGAAGATGTCCAAGCAAAGGAATCTTAGGTTGAAGAAGTAGAGGAAGATAAGGGGAAGGAATTAGCTTTAGGCTTGGTCCTTATTGTAACCCAACCCAAAAGAAAATTGAGCTAGAGCTAGTCCCATTAGGTGGTAAGAATACCAAGTTGATGCTCACTCATCCTTTGAATGAGGTCAACATTTTTAGTAAAAAAAATCCAATTCATGACCCAACCATTCCTAAATGGTTTATATGTACCATACACCATCCTTAGGCCATTACAAAATATGTTAATATCCATGTGCATGATGAATTCAAACCTTGTATTGTGGATTTAAATAAGTAATAAGAACAAAATATAGCTACCCCAAGGAAGTCAAGTGATACAAAAATGGAAATCCCAACCCTAAAAGTCATAAAATCATCAGTGGGTGTTTAATTTAAACTAGAGATTACCAACATGGAAAAAGTGATTGAAAAGATGGGGAGGAATTCACCTTCCAAAAGATAGAGCCATTCACAAGTCTGACTCTAGTGGTAGGTCAAAATCTAGGAGAATACATAATTTTTGAAGAGAAAATCATTGGCGTAGCCCAAGCCCAATCAAAATAGATAGAAATAATGATCAAATTATCCTACATTATAATAAGAATCAAAATGAATAAGACATCTTATCAATACATGAGGACCGATTTAAGAAATTTGAGATTACTATGACTGACTTTTTTGATTCTTTAAAGTCAATTAGAACCAGATAGGGAGCAGTATAAAATTAGATTGCTATGGTTATAGGCTAAGTTAGCCAATGGTAGGCTATAATCTATCAAGTGAAGGAATTGATAAAATCCTTAATTGAAAACTAGATTCCTAACTTTAGAAATATCAGCCTAGCCCATTGGTATATGGATATAGCTATATTGGTGGACAAGATCAAGGCTTTAAGTAGTTGGTCCAATTAATTGGAGGACATATCTATAAACCTCAAACAATAGGAGGACAAGATTTTTCACATCTTGGATAGCTTGATCAAGGAAACCACCTCACTTAGCTCTTTAGGCCTTATCACATATGAGGATTTTAGTCATGAAACTACTCAATTTATGCAAGAAGTGAGGAACCAAGAGCAAGGTGAGATAAGGGAGGACAATAAGAGAATCATGGGCCCATTTTTACCATTAGAATAGAAATTGGGAGATGTTAGGGGCATCAAACAATATTTGGAAAATGTTGAGAAAGATATCAAAAACCTAGAATTTCAATAAAAGGAGATCTTCATGACACCCATGGTAGATATCCAACTCATCAATGAACAACATTCCAAATTGAATATATTACAAGTGAAACAAAAGGCTGCATCAAGGTGTAGATGCCAACGTTAACCTAGTTAGGAATATTCTCTTTTTAGAAACATTGTAACATTTTGAATATATAATATTCTTTTCGTAAATGAAAGTGCAAGTTATAAATCACATTTCCTATAGGTCAGTCCACTTGGGAAAGTTTAGTGTATTCTAGAACATTTGTAGAAAGTATAGTTGTCGTTACACTTTTACTTTTGTAATTGGATATGAATAACTAGTATATTACCTTATCATTCTATAAAAGGAGTATTTCCATTTATAAAAAGGAGGGATTTTTTTATCCAAAAACTTGTATAAACCTTTGATTAATTAATACAAGTGAGGATTTTTTTAAAGATTGTTTATATTCATTTGTGTCATTTATTATTATGGTTTATCTCTCACTTGCTTGTTCCTATTTCTAGATTTGAATGGTTATTATGAATTATTAGAATACATGTTTTAATTGTAGGGTTGTTAACTTGTGTCAATGCTAGGTTGATTGAAATTTATTAGGTTCATTTTGTTTCCTTTACTCTTCTTCCATTTGGGCTAATGATATTTTCTTGTAGGGTAAATCTTTAAAGTAAACTTAGTTCTTATTTGCAATTTTATAATTCTTTATATGTTTATCTAGTTATAGTAAGATTTTATCTCATGCTATTTTATATTATACATTGGTTAAGTGTATTATCAGAAGACATATGAACTTTATCATGATGTTTGGGATAAAGATCAATAACATCTCTTTTCTACCTTACCCTTCTTTTTGCTCATTTTTTAACCAGATCACTATAGCTTAATTACTATTTTAAAAATTCATTTTATATTAGTCTTTAGATTATATTTGATCACAATTCACTAATATTATCTAATAATTCTTCATTCTTTATAAAGATAGAGACCAAGGTGGTTCCCAACAATCGAACTTTATAAATATTACGAAATATTCCACTTGATTTGCCTTTATTCCATCAAAAGATAATAGGATTATCACAACCTATAACTCATGCAATGGATTATTTGAATTCTAAAATTAGAAGTGTTATTTAAAAAAATTGAGAACCTATGATACAAATTTAGGCATCAACATGCAGAGCTTCACTGGTGCTAGAAGGAGGGACACATTAATTATTTGTAGATTTATATTATCTTTCTTGGTTTTTATGATTTTTTTTCAAAGGTCACTCTACTATTTGCAAATTTGTGTTTATTTTAGCATAATAATGTAAATTTTGGTGATATTCATGGGTTTAGACTATTTTATATGCTTATTTAGACAAAGATTGACATTCTTTTAAGACATATGTTGAATTATGGTAAAGATAGCTTTAGATTTGTCAACCCAACAAGCTTGAGGTTAATAATGGAAATTTTGATTAAAGATTGATAAATACTTTGTAAATTTGAGTTTATTTGAATTAAAATGTGTAAATGTTAGTCATATTTATGTACTAGGACACATATTTGAGCTAACCTAATTAAATATTACTATCATTTATATGAATCTTTGAAAAATTTGCTTAATGTGAATTTATAATGATTGTTCTCTAAAAAGATAGGATTGAAACATCATATTTCAAACATGATTAAAATTTATCAATTTCAAATTACTAAGAATCAAAATAAGGTCATATTCAGAGACTAGGGAACCTCTGCTTGAATTATAATTCCATAGGAGAGATAGGTAAGACAAAGGTAAGTGTAGGATTTCAAAATCTTTGCCAACTAATTTAGGTTCCTCCTATGTTTGATCATTATCAAGGTATGGTTTGGGTAGGTGTTTATTAAATCAATGTGCTAGCTATAATACATTACCTTCCTTGTAATACTAAAAATTATTTTTCAACATTAAGTCATAGTGGTATTATAATGACTGAGGAACATATTAAATCATTCAAAACTACTTTGAGATTGTTTAATATCACTCATGAAGATATAGCATGTAGACTATTTTATTTAAATTTCAAAGATGCTACATATGAATGGTTTCTAAATCTCCCTAAAAATAACATTACAATTTGGTTTGATTTTAATATCTTCATTAACAATTTTGGTAAAATTATTAGTCTTTGTATCTTGTACCAATAATTTACCACAATGGAAAGGGATGCAAATGAACCCATAAGAGATTTCAATGCTAGGTTCTAAATAATGTTTAGTAGGACTATACTTCCTTATATACTTGATGAGGCCTTGTAAATCTATAAGGATGCCTTTATTCTTATGACTTTTATATTTATAAAGAGAGTTGTTATGCCCAAGAACACATTAGCTTTAGCATATGTCAAGGCTATGATTATTAATGACCAGATGCAACTCCAAGGACAATTATCATATTCCATTCCTAATTCCAATCCAAATTTTCCCATTATGAATACTATTCATAATTCTAACCAAAATGTGCCTACCCTGAACCAACTTCCATTCATGAACCAACTACCTTTGAGACATGATCATCCTACTCAAAGCCTATGATTCTTAAATAATGCTACCAATAGATCTCATCCACAAGATCAGAAAGATTTAATGCATATAGCTAATGCTAAAACCCATGTTCATATTTTGAGGCCCAAAATAATGAGAGTGACTCTATCCTCAAGATGGTTCAAAAGTTTAGCATTGACTTCCTTTAATTGCAAAATCAAGTAAACAATACTAGATAAAGATCTTCTAAGAATTACTCTTTTCAAAGGTTCAATAGGCCCACTAACATATTTTATAATGATAGATAACATAAAAAAAATAGCAATGAGCTATCTACTAGCAAAAATGTGCCTAATATAAATTTTACTAATATTTCTCTACCTGACTATTGTAGAGTTTATTATACTTATAAACATGGGGAAATAGATTGTGTTGAATTTTGTAATGCATTTGAATCCTTCCAAGAATAATTTGATACCTTTGAATTTGTCCCTAATAAGGATTATGATGCAAGTATATATGGTTATTTAAGGTCATCTACGTTAGCTAATTCAATGCTTATGGTGGAGACATTTGAGTTCCCTTTTCAAGAAGACAATGAGGCTAATGATATTCTTGAAGAGATTCATGATTTTCATCAATTCCTAAAGAAGACTTATCCTCTAGGAAATAGGTAAAAAAATCAACCATTGACCACTTCAATTCCTCCAAACAACTTTGAGACTCCTCTTGATACTACCTTGGAAAATAATTGAGAGCCTCCTAAGGGAAGTACTTCTAAACCCAATACCAATGTATCTAATTCTTCAAATAGTATTAGGTATAACATAATAAAGGACATTAAGAAAATTAATGCTAACATTACCTTGTGTGAGTTGCCATAGATTAGTGAATAGAGAGAAATGTTATTGGAATCTTTGTCAAAAAATCTTGGTAAGTCTCACAAGTTTGCACATGCTAATGTTTCAATACATAAAAGTAAGGTAGATGGTCCTCCTTTCCTACTTACAGTCAGGATCTTTGGTAAATATTTGCATAATTTTTTATTAAATTTTGGTGCATCTATAAATATAATTCCTAAGGGTGTTTATGAATAATTAGGTTTGACTCTTATTAAATATGATAGAGTTGGGACTCAATTAGATAAGTCAAGATTAAAAGTGATTGGTGAATTATTGAATTTTCACATGAAAATTGACTTAGAGCCAAGGATCCAATAGTTCATAGATATCCAAGTGGTGGACATCCCTGATGCTTATGGGATGCTATTGAGTGGAGACTGGACTAAATTTTTAAATGGTTATATGTCAATAGATTATTCACATATGTGTTTTCCTTAGAAGGGAGTCCCCAAATAAATCAAGATATAAAGGGAGCCTAAATTGAAACATATTATTATCTAATATAATGTAATTAATGAGAGGTTCAACATGGTTAACTCAGATCTTGGTATTTACACTCTCAACACCATAAAGGTATGCAACTCTAAAACTTCTCATGCTTTACCTCAATTATGGAAACTTTATTTTGATGGTGCTAGATGCAAATTAGGTTCTAGATAAGGAGTAGTTTTAATCAATCCCATTGGGCAAGAATATAATGCCTCTTACAAACTTTAGTTCTGATGCACCAATAATTTGGCTAAGTATGAAGCACTAATTCATGGATTATAATTTTTAATCAAGCATGAATCCAAGTAGTTATTAATTTTTGGTGTTTATAAACTAGTAGTTAATCAGGTCAAGAGTAAATATCAATAAAAATTAACAATTCTTAATAAATATAAATTTAGAGTATATGATTTAATAAAATGTTTTGATGCTTTTAACATTATGTCAATCCCTAGGGAATAAAATTAGGTTGTTATTAAACTTGATTTAGCTGCAAGCAACCTTATGCCTAGCCAAAGTTCCAAGTTACAAAACCTTAAAAATGAGTTAATCCCATGTCCTTTGGTGTTAGATGATGTCAAACACTTGTAGGTATTCAATGATGATCAATAGATCATACATTTCTTGACTAGTTCAATAGTATTTAAGGGTCACATTATTGATGAAGTCAATCTCCTTGATGATGAAGTCATTGGAAGCAAACTTGAGGATAAAGTCATTCAATTGAATGAAAATAATATCCTCAAAAAGCATGATATCCTTGGAAAGACTCTTTGATTATGATAAACTAGCTAAAGCTACCAAGACTCCAAAAGTAAGTGAGAAGGATTACAATACAATTGATCTTAGATTTCAAGGTTAACCTTAGCTAGTTAATATTATTATAGTATGGACAAGTTTTAAAAATAAAATATCCAAATAAATGTTGAACAAATATAAATATATCATATCATGGTCCTATGATGACCTAAAAATCTTTAATCCAAAGGTCATAACTCACACCATACCTTTAAAATAAAATTGCAAACATTTCAAACAAAATTAGAGGCCTGTCAACCTAATCTTAAAACCATTAATTTACAAAGAGGTCAAGAAGCTCTTAGATCTTAAGATTGTATTTCCCATTAGGCATTCCACTTGGGTTACTAATTTAGTCCTAGTCATGAAGAATAGTGGTAAAAATAGACTATGCATTGATTTTATAAATCTAAATAGAGCATTTGAGGAAGATAATTATCCCATACCTTATCTTGACTAAGTAATACAAAGTGTTTCTAGTTTTACCATGATGTCCTTTCTTGATTTTTTTTTAAGGTATAAATAGGTGCTAGTAAATCAAGAAGATAGGATGAAAACTACTTTTACTACTAAGTGGAACATATTTTCCTACAAAATAATGCCATTTGGATTGATAAATGTAGGTGCAACCTTCTAAAGGGATATGGATCATTATTTCCAAGGTCTTTTAGGTAAGTGCATTATTATATACATGGATTATCTGACTATCTTTTCTAAGAAAATGGAGGATCATAATATACACCTATAACAAGTATTTAAAAGATGCAAGAGGTATGGGATTTCTCTCAACCCAAGGAAAATTATTTTCTATGTTAATGAGGGAAAAATATTAGGACATGTTATCACTAAGGATGAAATCCATATAGACCCTAAAATAGTAAAAGCAATATCTAATATATAGCCTCCTAATAGTAGGAAATAATTGAAGTTATTATTTATCAAAATTAATATTGTAAGAAAGTTTATTTTTGGATTTATAGAAATTGTCAATCCATTAAATGATATGATGAAGAAAGATGTCAAAATCACTTGGAATAAATAAGCGAAGAAGGCTTTCAAGGACATTAAGGAGGTATCTAGTCAAGCTCTAGTCCTGATAAGTCCAGACTTCTCTAAAGATTTTTACCTTTATTCATTTACTATTTATCATACTATTGTTGTAGTTTAAACTTAAAAAATAAATGGATGTCACCATCCACTATATTTTATGAGCACTAACCTTAAATTTTTTGAGTTAAACTACTCTTTAATTTAAATGCAAGCATGTGAATTAGTTAAGTTGGTGAAGAAATTTATGCACTACATTATTAGGAATAAGGTGCATGCAATCTTACTATACCCTACCACCAATATCATGCTAATTCAAAATGAGATAGGAAAAATGAGAGGTAAGTAGATGTTTCTTATTGAATAATATGACATTGGAATGAATACTAAAAAATTGGTAAGGTTCTAAGGTCTAATTTAATTAATTACAAATACTAACACCAAGTTAAGTGTCATGCAAGTTGAACAACAAATTTTTTAGTCAAATGATTGGTATTATCTTATTATTCATCTATTAATAAATGGTAGTTTTCCTATAGGGTTGACTAGGGAGAAAACAAGATATATAATACTCAAGGTGGCCCACTACTTGATTATAGATGGAGTGCTTTATGAGAAAAACTTTGAAGGTAATTACTTGAGGTGTGTATCCAAATAAGAAGTAATTGAAATCATGAGCACTTTTCATGATAATCTAGGAAGTGGATATCCATTTAGAATGAAAAAAACTCATAAAATACTTAGAGTTGGTTACTATTGTCATACAATCTTCAAAGATGCCCAGAAGCATGTAAGGTAGTGTTATTCATGTTAGGTCTTCATCACAAAAGAGCCTAAGGCAGTCATGCCACTACAACTAGTTATGGTAGATAAACCTTTTACTCAGTGGGGACTAGATTTCATGGCGGTAATCAACCCCAAATCATTATAAGGTCACAAATACATTCTAACTACTACTGACTACTATACCAAATAGACTAAGATAGTGGCAACTAAATACCAGATGATCAAATAAGTGATCAATTTTTTTTTAAAAAAAAAAAAAACATATGCACCAAGTTTGGGATACCTGTATCTCTAGTCTATGATAATATATCAACTATTTTATTCATTGAGATGACTAAATGGGCTAATGATAACAACATCCTTATCAATTTCTCATCCAACTATTATCCTAAAGATAATGGATTATCTAAATTGACTAATAATAACATGGTAAAGGCAATAAAGAAGTTTGTAGTAGACAAGCCTAAGACATGGCATTAGCTAGTTAAGTATGCCCTTTGGGTAGATAGAATTAGAATCAAGTAGGCTCTAAGGGCATCTCCATTCTTACTAGTGTATGTACAAGAGCCCATCTTCCCATCACCCTCAAGTTACCAGCATATAGGTTTATGTAAGAATACATGGAGGAGGATTGAGAATTGGAAATTTTAAGGTTGATTGACTTTATTCAAATGGAAGATGCACAAGAAGAGGCTTTTGATATTTTTAGTAAGTACCAAACCATAGTGAAGAGGTGGTTTGATAAACGATCAAAGATAAAGGTGTTTAGGTAAGGAGACTTAGTTCTTCTTTGGGACAAGGCATCTAATCCTAAAGATAAACATGAGAAGTTTGCACCTTTATGCATAGGTCCCTACCAGATTATCAAGATACTTGGAGATAACACCTTCAAGTTGAAGGACCTATAAGGAGTAGAGTTCACATTGCCCACCAATGGGAAATATATTAAGCACTACTTTTATGTTACTCCCCCTGGGGTCTTCATGGATTAAGTTGTAAGGATAGTTAGAGTGAATGTAGGTTGGCTAGATTAGTTTCTTTCTACTTTTTCCTTTATGTCCCTTATTTGTACATAAGTTTGTATATATTTGTTTACTTTTCCTTTAAGTTTGTTTAAGTTTTTATATATTTTGTTACTTTTTGTTTGTGTGTTTTTTCTCTACCTTGTTCCTTGATTATAATAAGTCCTTTGGATATCTTTAGGATCAAAATTTACTTAAATTCTCAATAAATCCATTGTTTTGAAATGTAGGTATGAATCTTAAACATGTGTTAGACTTGGGTTTGAAATATGAGATCGATATTGTGATTTTGTGAAACTGGTAAGGACTAATGAATAGGTTGGTTGTTTCATAAGGTTTTAAACTTTGTTTTGATCTAATCTTGGTTTTAAGAAGGATTGTACATATGGGATGAAATCTTGAATTATTAGGACACAGTCATACTTGCACATAACAAAACATCCTTTCCTAGGACAAAGGTTGCAACCATAGGTGATTATCTTAGGATCAAACACTTGACCAAATCCTTAAACCTAGATAAAATGTTTCCCAACCTTTTCTAGAAATCCCAAATGATCTAAAAATTACAAAAATAAGATCTTATTTCAAAATCAAAAGCCTTTCAAGAAAATGTGATTCTAGTAATCTCCACTAGGGATATGGATGCCTAGATGGTAGTGGAGTAAGACCCTAATTAGAGTTAAAGGCATCTCTATCAGGGTTATAGACACTTGGCTGGTAGTAGAGCAATGCTCAGGCCTTCTTTGAGCTAAAACATGGTCCTTAATGGATATCCAATCAGGATATAAGTCAATGTTAATGATTAAAGTCATGAAACCTAAAAGTTCTTCCCTTAATCCCATGGAAAACAATAAGTGGAATCAAAGAAAATACACAATATGACTAGGTTTTGATGTTTGATACTAATTTTATATGTGCAAATTTTGTTTTAACAATGAATTGATCTTGATAATGGTACTGGTCAAGTGGAATAAGTAAACTAATTATTTTTCTGAACCAGAGTCTCTAAATTCTAACATATTTTTATATTCCCCATAGTTCACCAGAGGTCAACATACCCCCATTTATGAAAAATGGGGACTCTTATGTCAAAATTATGGAAATTTGTACCTTATAATTGAAAAGCCACTTGACCAGAGTGTCACTATCATGTTTATACATAATTTATATTTAAAGATCATCTACCCCATGATGTTATTGGCTTATTTTTTCATGGATCTATTTTAACCTTTTCTAAGTTTTTTAATAGTATATCTTCTTATTTTAGGTTATAGGTTTAATTGGGTTCATAATTTTATGGTTTTATCTCAATATGGTCTTCTACTAGCCTTTGGTCTATAGAAAGTCAAATTAAATCCATTTTCAAAGTTTATTGAAATTCTCATTCAAGAAACACTAACATAGGCTCTTTTGTATCAAATTTAAAATTGGTGGGAACAAATTATGTCGGAACACTTTAAAAGTGACATAAACTTAGCTCAATTTTTATACTAAGGTTTAGTCAAGTTTTTCAACATGACCAAACCTTAGTCTAAAAAATTATATGCTTGGCCCCCTTTATGTCCTAAGTCCCTTGTTCCCTTTTACCTTAGAATAGTCTAACTTTATCATTTTAGGGTCCTTTTATTATGTTACTAAGCTTGGTTTGAATAATGCATGGTACTTTTTTATAACTTAGACTAAGATATTAGTCATAAAGTCTTATTCATGTTCATTAACATACACAAGACCTTAGTCTTAAGATTTTATCCTAATTTCCATATAGCTCCAAGTCCTAACTTAAAAATTATGCATGTTTTTAAGATTAACAACTTGCATTTACTTGGGTGAACATAATTGGATGGTATGAGATGGGCTTGATAAGTCTAAGATTCTAATCCATGGGACTAATTGTGCTAAACCCCATGGATCAAGATCGATGATCCACGTTCACTTGGATGACCAAGATCCAATGAAGTGAGATTAATATTATATCTAAAAGGGTCCCTTTTTATTATATATAGCTAGCCTAATACTTTATTTGAAGGTTTCAATTGTATTTATTAATATAATAAAACCTTAGGATAAAACCTTATGCCATGACTTTTATTCAAAGGATCCCCTTTTTTATGTTATAAGCTTATACTAAGATCTTATTCCTAAAGTCTTATTCATGTTTATTAACATAAATAAGACCTTAGTCTTAAGTCTTTATCCTAAGTTCCATGTAATTCATAGTCCTAACTTAAATACTTTGCATATTTTTAAAATTGACAACCCACATCTAATCAGACAAAGTTAATCAGATGGAGTGAGATAAAGTTGAAAAGTCAAGGTCCTTGATCCATGGAACCAATCACATTCAAAAGCCTAGATCATGATTAATGAACCATGTTTAATCACATAAATGAGATCCAATGGTATGAGATCAATATCTTCCATTCCATAGACTTAGCCTTATTTTTATCCTAAGGTTTAATAGTGTATTTTAACATGACCAAACCTTATCATAAAAATCCTAGGCTTGGTCTATTTATGTCTTATGACCCCCATTTTTTGGCATGTTTCATCATTTTCATGATCTAACTAATGCAAGGTACTATTGTTAAAAGACTTAGCTTAGATATTTTACCATAAAGTTTTGGTGTATTTATTAATATTATAAAATCTTAGGTTAAAAACTTTATGTTAAGTCCTTTTATTATTAGTCATGGGGTACCCATTTTATATGTTCTAATCTTAGCTTAAATAGTTTAGCCTAAGGTTTATTTCATGTTTATTAACATGAAATAAGACCATACTCTAAATTCCTTAACCTAATTTTCCTGTGTCTCAACCCTTACACATTGTGCATCTTTACAAGATCAAAAATCTATGTTTACTCAAAAAAATATGATTTAGTGGGGCATAGCCATCCAAAGTTTCACCAATGCCTTTAAGATGGAGAGTAAGTGGCAAGTGTCATAGTCATGACCTAAGGATAATGAATAACCAATGGTAGTACATCCCATGAATCATAATCAAATATCCCATGTTCATTTAGATGATGATGATTAGATGGTGTGGGATGAGGGTAGACTTTTTAATGAAGATCCTAGTTAATTTGAGACTACCACATGACAAGAACATGTTAAATAACGAGATTGATAGAGTATAGATCTCAAAAGGCCCATGATATTTCCATTTGGCATAACCTCAGTGCATAGTAAAAATTAAATCTTGTGCATATTCCAAAGATCAATGGTTCATGTTGATTTGTACCCATTAGATCTAATGGTGCGTAATAAACATTGAAAAGTCAAAGACCCTAAAAGCAAACCTGAGATGGATATATGGAAAAAATACATGAGGTTATAGAACTAAGAAGGTATAGATCTTAGGACCATGGGATTGCCAAGTGGAAAAACCTTACTGCATATTACAAATTAAATCTTATACATCTTCTAAAGATGAATGGTCTATATGTATTCATACCCATCAAATCCAATGGTACATCAACATTGAATGGTCAAATACCCTTAAAGTAAAATTGAGATGGAAACATGGTGAAAGCACATGAGCTTATAGAACTAACAATCTGCAAAGGTTAGAAGTCTTGTGGGACTACCAAGTGGCATAAGCCAAATACTTAGAGCCAATCAACTAAATGGATCAATATCAATAGCCAATATTGATCCATGTAAGACATCAGATAGTGTGAGATACAAGAAAGATTTTAAAAGGTAATGGTTAATTTTTTAAACATTAATGAGCAAGTCTACCATGAAAATGCCATAATGATGCCATGTGGGTAGAAAAAACAAAACTAAAGATTTTTTGGGCTCAAAAAGGCAAAATTATAAATACAAGGATTCAAATTAAATCTAAGGCACAAATCTCACTTAAGTGCAAAAGGCCATCACAATTAAGGATTTAAAAAAAAGATCCCTAACATTTATAAAAACCCTAATTCAATCTAGAATTAATCATAATTGAGTTTAGGAGATTGAATCATCACCTAATCAAGTGTAAATTGATCCAGAATCAAACTATAGAGGACTAGGGATCAATTTATCAAACTCATAGTCATGGCTACTCAAAAATAATACAAAGAAGATACAGAGTTCTATTTGACCATAGATTCAGAAGGAAGGATCTTCAAGGACATATAATTCAATATTGTGGCTTTAAACACAAGAGACAATAATTGGTCCAAGATTTTCTAGGTCACTGAAGAGATACCAACCATCACAAGGGAAGATTAGATGAATGCATCAATCAAGAGGAGGAACTATGACTTGGTTTCCATTTAGATGACAAGCCTTCATTATGCCATGGTGAATCCATAAGTACTGCATTGCATTGACATCCTCTCTTTTATTTTCAAAGATTATAAAATTGATCAGGATATGTTAGTTCATGAGCATAGCTTTAGGAAGGTTGCCTATATTTCTCCTATACCATTGGAAAATTAATATAATTTTCCCAAAACCTAAGTGGATGTAGCCATAATCAATGAAAATTCCAAGAAGAATGGCATAAAGACCATCCTTATCCCATGGCTATAATCTAGAAACTAGATATTTTCTAAACTCAATGGAAACATCCCAATCAATTAATTTAGGGTAGGAATTAGGATGATCATGAAATTATTGAAAATATTGTGTGAAAATCTTTACACCACCTATGTTGACAAACTCTAGGTCCCTTTTTTGTATTTGATGGTTAAGAAAGAACTCACTCCCCATTTAGGAGAGATGATTAACACTTTTTTTAAGAGGAATTTATTTGCAATTAAGAAGAAGATAGGGTAGGTTTTATATGATATAATATTTACTAGATGATTTACTAACCACCATCAAACATCCCAACATTAAATAATGGTTTCCCTATGGGAAACAAATAGTCTTCTAATACTACTCAAAATTGCATATATTCAAATACAAGGACCATATGCAATTCATCTGTGATTATGTTTATCCAACCTTAGTTGAGGACATCAAATGAATCCCCATGATGAGATTTAACCCTGCAATCAATAAATATGTTGAATCCATAAGAGATATATGGATATATCCTGACTACACCATAATCAGGATTGGAAGAACATAATACACCCCACTTAGACTACTAGCTCATGTGCCCAATAAACTATCTAAACAAGAGGTATCATACCAAATATTCAAAGGTATAGATTGTCTTTTCAAGACCAAGAGGGACTGCTCTACACCTTCCCCTTAACCATCAGTAGGACTATGTTTCAATAATGGGATAATATTGAGGTTGATTCCAATCATAGAACCTCTTTAAAACTACATTATGATGAACTAAGACACTGGGACTCCAATGATAAGGTGGTAAAACATCTAAAGGTAAAAGGGATCAATATGATGTATGAGCATCAACATGGCCTTTATGACCTAATGTATACCAAGGCTTCTTCATTAAATTAATTCTTGGCTAGCTTAAAGAAACACAACATCAAACCAGAGGCTAGATTACAAAAGGAATAAAAGGGCAATGATGATATATGTTAGATGGGACCTAGGCAATACCATTTGTAAGGAGTTCCATCTTCCATACCTCCTCTAACTCAACCATAAATAGAGATATAAAGGCCTAATGTATAGATTGAGCAAAGGCTAGAGAAAATAAGATCGAGTGAGATGGCATCATCTTTAGCCCAAACTAAATAATCAGGATCACTAACTGAATAAATTAACATAATAACACTTGATCTTAAATAAATAGTGGTAGATGCCTTAAAGGCACTAGCTAGTTCATATCAATCAAATGAGGAGGATGTCCAAGCAAAGGAAGCTCAAACTAAAGAAGCAAAGGAAGATAAGGGAAAGGAAGTAGCTTTGGACTTGGTCCTTGTTACAACCCAACCCAAAAGAAAAGTTGAGCTAGCCTTGGCCCCATTAGGTGGCAAGAATCCCAAGTTGACACTCACTCATCCTTTGAGTGAGGTTAACCTTTTTAGTTAGGACAATCCAGTTCATGGCCCAACCATTCCGGAATGGTTTATATATGCAAAGTTACAGAAAATTTCTACCATACACCATCCTTGGGTCATTATAAAATCTATCAATATCATGTGCATGATGAGCTCAAACCTTGTATTGTGGCTTTATATAAGGAAGAATAACAAAGGATAACTTCCCTAGGGAATTCAAGTGAGAAATAAATGGAGATCCCAGCCCTAAAAGTCACAGAATCGTCAGTGGGGGTCAATTTAATCCAAAGACTACCACCATGGAAAGAGTGATTAAAAATAAATCCATGGTTGGTGGGGAGGAATTCACCTTCCAAATCATAGATCCATTCATAGGTCTGACTCTAGTAGAAGGTCAAAAGCCAAGAAAAGACAAATTTTTTAAAGATAAAATCCTTGATCTAGCCTAATCCCTATTAGAATAGTTACAAATAATAATCAAAGGTATCCTACAATGAAACAAAAATATAAAGGAACAAGCCATCTTGTTAATACATGAGGACTGATTCAAGAAATTTTAGATTACTATGACTAACTTGTTTGATTATTTAAATTGATTCAGAACTAGATAAGGAGTGATAAAGAATTATATTTCTATAGCTATAGGCCAAGTTGGCCAATGGTAGGCTACAAGCTATCAAGTAAAGGAATTGATAAAATCTTTGACCAAAAACAAGATTCTTGACTTCAGAACTATCATCCTAGCCCATTTGAATATGGTTATGGATATATTAGTGGATAATATCAAGGCCTTAAGTAGTTGGTCTAAGTAATTGGGGGAAATTGATATAGACCTCAAGAAGCAGGAAGATAAGATGTTGCACATCTTGGATAGCTTGGTCAAGGAACCCACCTCACTTAGTACTTTGGGCCTTATCACAGATGAGGAGTTCAGTCATAGAAATACTCAATTTATGCAATAAGTAAGGATTCAAGGGAAAGATAAGATAAGGGAGGACAACAAGAGAATCATGGGCCTACTATTATCATTAGAAGAGAAAATGGGAGATGTTAGGGGCATAAAAAAAACTTTGGAAAAAGTTGATAAAGACTTCAAGAACTTGGAAGTTTAAGAAAATGAGCTCTTCATGAGACCCATGGTATTGGGGAGTTGTCAATTATATTATAGTAGTGTAATTGAGGTGTCTTGATGAGTGGATGAATTGATTTGATAGTCTATGTGATAATGATAAAGTGTGCAATGTGCTTATCCTAGTGTGTTTAAAGTATGCTTGGTTGATCTTCTATTTTGGCATGGTTAAAGATGTTTAGGATGATTATGGAGTATTGATGATGTGAAAGAGTTTTATAAGATGTTATATATGCTTTTATTACTTGTGTGTATAAGTGTAATTCATCTGGTTGGCCATATTTTTTGTCTAGACACTTTGGGTCTAGTGTCAAAAACTTTGTATAGGTAGTTTTCTGACATCACCATTTCCATGTGTGGATGAGTCGAGGGGAGTTGTTCATATGGTTATGATAAAATTATCTCCTTGTTTCTATGATCTAAATATTTATTCATGTGACTAAACATAGTCCAAGATATATGGGTACAAATTTGGGATCTCAAGCATTTTTGATAGTGTTTTGTATGTTCAAATAGAGCCAAGTAACCATGTTGATGATGTCAAGATTCACACACATGGAGGTTTTAGGAGGAAATGGTCACATGGTTTTGTTCATTATTATGCCTAGTTATTATGAAATAAATCTCAGTTCATGCACCTAAGTGTGTCAAAATATATGCAAGTGTAAAGTTGGGTCCTTTTAATTTTGATAGTGTTTTCCCATACTTATCCAAATTTACATAAGGCAAGAAAGTGCTGAGTAAGCATTTTTGTAGTATCATATATTGCATGTGTGGAAATTTTAGGAGAAGGTGATCATATGGGTTTGTTTATTTTTGTACCTAGTTGATTTATACTAATTTTTAGGTCAAGCATTAAAGTGTGGTAAAAGTTATGCAAGAGAAACATTGACCTCACAGGCAAGTTCTAAGCATAGTTGGATATATGCTATAATATTTTGAGAAGGCATTTTAATGTTAATATATCTCACATGTGTGAGTGTTTTAGGAGTATTTTTTCAAATGGTTGGATTCTCTATGTGAGGAGATCATATGGTCTAAATTTGAGAACATGTAAGTCAACAAGGTAAAATATATGATTGTGCAAATTTGTCATTTGAGACATATAAGTAAGGTTACAATACTTAGTCAAATTTGCATTTAATAAAGTTTGATGAACATTGACGAAGCATGTTTCTCTAAGAAGTCAAGAAGCAATGAGATGAGGATAAATATTCATTATTTAACATTTAACAGAGATAAAGATCAAGCTTATTCCAAGTATCAATGGTGAGTGGATGATCATAAAGATAGAGACCAATGGTGTGTATTAAATTCATGAGGTCAAAGTGATAGTTTTTCAACATTTTTAAAGACTTATCTATGTAAAAGAGATTTATGGAGTGCATGAGGTCAAATTTACTGAGGTAAATGAGATAAGGTCAAAGTGACTGAGGTTTAACATTTGAGAATTGGTGCCTATGCATTAAAGTTCAAAAAATGTTGATGTTGCAAGATTAATATAAAGCTAAGAGAACACAAGATGCAAGCATAGTGTTCTTAGTTGAACTATGATAATTTACTTTTGAATATTTGAATTTAATAAAGGTAAAAAACTAGTCTATGGTTTTTAGACCATAAATTTTGATCAAGGATGAATTTGATCATGTTGTAAAAATAAAAGATGAATAGGACTCCATGGTGCATATAATGAACCTGATTTGAAGATATAGAATTGTGTACAATGAAATATATTAAGGTTCAAAGTTGACTATGTGTTCATGAATGTATTATAAGTGACCTTATAAGATTATTTTAGCTTATTTTGATATTATTTAGATATATCTTAATGAATTGTCTATTTGGGAGTGTTTTAGACTCCATGAGGATGCTCTATGTGCATTATGAATGTTTTACCATTTTTATGTAGTTTGAAAAATGGTTTATAAGGTGAATGTGTGTTCATTTATAATGACAGTGTGCATAAAATGTTGTTTGAGCAAATTATGCTTAAGTAGAAGGGTTATATGTTTGTTGTTGGAAATTATGGGGGAACTATAGATCATATGGGATGGTTCCATGATTTTGGTATTGGTTTTGTTTTATTTTATTTTTGGATGAAGTATTAAAGGAGTGAATGGGTTCACATGAGACCTATAAGGGCTACAATCACCTTATTAAAAGGTGTGGTTCCTTAAGGGTGACACATAGATGCTATGGCCGACTTATGAAGATCATTTTGAGCCATGTATTGTTTTAAGATATGACTTAAAGATTAAGGCATGCCTAATGTCTGACCAAGGTGTTGATTATCAAGTATGCTCTATAATTAGTGAAATCAAATGTGTTGGTTTCTAAATTTTTGTGTGAGACAAGGAGAGATTTGATAGAGGCTTGTGTTTGTGAATGTGGGAAACCAAGTGAAGGAGATAAAATTTTAAAGAGAAAGTATGGGTTAGTGAGGACCAATAAATAGTGAAGAGGATCAAGCATGCTTGTTTTAATAAGGTGTTGAAGGTGATCACGTAGGTCATTAGACCTAATCAGCCTAGAAGAGGCAGAAGGGGTGAGTATGCTCAAGAGTCTATTTGAGAGAAACTTGAGTGAGATTCTAGAGAGGCTTGGGTATGTGACTTATGGAATAAAGGAGGGGTAGATTTCCTAGTAGATGAGTTTATGAGTAGATCATATTGAGGACTATTTATATGACCTGTTGGTCATAAGTCTATTTGCATAATAGTGTTCTTGATATTTGAGTATGAGAAAAGGTAAATAATGATAATCAAAGGTCCATCTTTAGGTGTTGAAGACATAATTACAAAGGTGTATGTGTTCATAGGTGTTATTGTGGAAGCTCAACATATAATGGGGTTATAGCCTCCTTGCAAGGTAAAACTTGTTAAAGGTCTAGTTGTGGCAACTTAGCTAGATAGGCGTAGTAGCTCCTTGTGGGATTGCAGTCTTACTAAAATAAGGGATGGTGATTCCTTGAATAGTTGAAGCTAGTCTAAATTGGATCTTGTCATTATAGGAATATAGTCTATCTTATAAATTTTAGTGGCTTTTATCCCCCAAGAGGGTTTCGTATGTAGATGTTGTGTTGATGTGATGTATTCTCTTTTTCATGCTTTATATGTATGTGCTTTCATGTTTATGTTACTAGATAAAGTTGATAAATGATGGAATGTTTTTAGAATTGAATGTAAATTATTGTATAATAATTCACCCCCCCCACTCATAGTAGCTACTTACAATAATTTTTATTAGAGTAGGTCCTTTGGAGGAATCCTAATAACTTGAAGGTGTTCCTAAGTAGGTACACAAATGGCTAAGTAGTTGAAAAAAGAAAATCAATAGTAGAAGTCTATGATCAAGGAACTTGAAGAAAAAATGTGTACTTTGAAAAATGATGCTCAAGATGATGAGAAGGTTATCAATGACCTCAATATCATCTAGAATATTCTAAGATAAGTTTGAGTTCAAAAGAGGAAAGTTGTTTAAAAGAAAAGGACATCATGTGTGATGAAGAAGTTTGCCATGAAAATGAAGAAGAAAGTTGATCTAGAAGTTGAGCTCATGGGTGCACTTGGTGAACTTAAGGAGGAAAAGAATAAGAATCATAAGATGAGAAATATGATCAAAGTTCTTGAAGTACAAGTAATTTCTCTTGAGGGAACTTTGATAGAGCAAACAAGTAGAGTAAAGGATGACATGGCTAAAGAAGCTTAGAGTGATAAGGAGACTATCCAAGTTCTTAGAGGTTAGTTAATGGCTACAATTTCAAGTGTAAGATCTAAAGAGGATGAAAGAATTCAATTGGAAACCAAGCTAGGTTTATTGATGGATGAACATGATCAATTTGTTGTCAAGATAACAAATCTTGAAGAAGATCAAAAGAAGTCAGATCAGGTCAAGAGCAATGAAAGAAGACCAATTAGACAATCAAATGTTTCAAGGTATGCTAGTTTATTCCATGATCATTTTTATACATGTAATAAGTATGGTCATAGGGTTAAGGAATGTAGAAGGAAATTAGCCAAGTATGGATATTCATGGATCCTTGAAAGAAGGAGCAATTGGTCATGGAGAAGTCATAACTCAGATCAATCATATGGTATGTTGAGTGATATTATTTACTACAATCGAAATAAAATATTAAATATTTCTAGATTATACAAGGATAGTTTGAAGAAGCACTCAAGTCTTGAAAATAATAAATATTCTCTTAAAAATCACTCAATGGTGTTGAGACCAAAGTCTATGATCATGATAGACTACCTATTATAGTAAATAAGGAATCAAACATGAATAAGATACAAAAATATCAAGATAATTTATCTTCTATTCAAATAAAAAATAAATATCACAATCATCATAAAGCTAAAGGTATAAATGATCTTGTTCATTTTAGATGTCATAGAGTTGGTCACATTTCTAAGTATTGAAAGAACATGTTGAATTAGTTCTCAAAGCAAAATAAGTTGTATGAAGCTCCTAGTGTGCAAGGAAGAGGTTACACTTGGGTATGGAAACCTAGGCCTATTAGGAGTGATCAGTATAAGACCAAAGATGGTTTTTTTACCATGATAGATATGAAGGGAAGACAAGATTTTATGTTTTCTACTTATACTAAAAAATTTAAAGAAAATATTGAAGTTAAGCATCTTTTCAAAGTCAAGATGGATTGCAACTCAGACAAAGGTGTGTAGATATGGGAGTCTCCAAATTTTTGGGACTTTTAGTCTCACTATGTTAAAAGGGGTGTCTCTCTCAAAGCTAAAAAGAGAAGATTTTCATAAAGCATAAGCATGATAGATGTTGGTTAGGACTTGGTTGTGTTTTAAAATAAATAAAGTCTTGAAGGTCTCTTGGATCCAAGAAGTTCAAAGATTGGTATGATGTTTGTAGCTTATATAAGGTTTGTAAGTAGGGAATGGAAGTTTCTAGGTGTCTAATCAAGGATGACGAGGTGTCATGATATTTTTATTACATAGAAAGGTTTTGTTGATCTTGATCAAGTGGGATCAAGGTTTGTTTAGGATTATTGGTCTTGAAGGTAAGAACTTATCAATATTTTTTCTCAAATTATTTTATCAAATGTTGAAAGACTATAAGACAAAGTTGATGTGCAGGATGAGGATAATGTGTTACCATATCTTTGATATCATAATAAATTTCTATGAATTATATAGATGACAAGTTGTATATTCCATGTAGTTAGGGGGAGCTAACTTAGATAACTTGAGTGGATTGAGGAACTATGCATGGTGTGAGGGGGAACATATGTGAGATAATCTAGTCATATTAAAGATATTTTGATGTCTACTATGGATGAGAACTCAAGTAGTCTATGATGATGACTTGATAAAATGAAGTTAGGTCTTAGGATCAGAGGACTGGGTATTTAAATCATAGAAATAAGGTGTAGAGAATTAAGTTCGTGTGCTAAAAATGATAATGCTAATCAGATAAGGTCTTTAGTAAAGGGGGGAAACAAGTTCATGAGCATATTCCAAAGATTTTTGAAGGAGTTATTATGTAGGGTCATAATGGGTATATCTAGATGGCATAATGAGATTGATGAAATGTCAAGAAGATTTTGATGCTAAAAAATGTCTATACACTTCTTTGTGATGTGCTCTAGGTGATTTTATGGTTTGAAGTTATGTTTGTGTCTAATTTTCTTAGTTTTTTTATTAAGGGAAGGAAAGACTAAAATGGGTTATAGTAAGTCATGTCTCCCATAGGTGTGAAGGCTCAAATATTTGTCCAAAAGTGTGTTATGAGTGTCTCTAGGAATGCAAGAAGTTTCATAGGTGTGCATTGACCAAAAAGAAATTTATTGACCTTTATTTATTTTGAGTTTCTAGGGTTTTGGGATATGATGGAAAAGTGTTTTGAGAATTATTAATAGGTTCAATGGGTGAAATGGGTCTTCAAAATTAGATTCACAAAGATTTGAAGGTTTTTGGTTCTCAAATTATTCAATCTTTTGTCAATATGGAGAGCTAACTGGATAGTAGGTTTGTGGAGGAAGCATGATTCAAAGGATTATCTTGGTAATGAAAATTGGTGTGATTTAGGGGGAATATAAGGGTGATCTAGATATGATTTTTTAAGTCTTGAAGATTTCTCTACTAAAATATGTGGACTCTACAAGTTCTTGGTATGGTTACAAGGAGACTAAAAAAGCCTAGTGTGAAGAAGAGTGCATTTTGATTAGTTTCTCCAAATTATCAAGGTATGATTGTTTCATAGATATTTCTCAAGTTATTTTAGAGTATTTTTATTATTTTTTGAGTGGCATGAAGTTCTATTGATGGTCCTTATGGTAGCTTAAGAGAGAAGACTAGTAAGTATGTGTGGTGATTCTTCATGTGTGTGGGAATCTGAAGATGCTCAAGTAATGAAATGGATCAGAGATCTTAGGGGGAGTCTCTTTTATATTTTTTTTTGTGATTTACATTAAATGTTAATGTTTTTATGTGTTCTTTCTTCATTGGTTACAGTGCTTGATTGAAGAGAGTGTTGGCATGGAGCAAGAGGAAGTTGTCAAGGCACGCAAAAGTAGGTTCAAGGTAAGAGGGAGTTTGTATCATATTTTTAAGGTGGTAATCTCATATTGGTGGTATTATTAGGTCCTAAAGATCAGATTGTGCTCACTTTGTCATTGTGTCAAAGGGGGAGAAAGTTACTATTGTGAGAGTGCTTGTAAAGAGAGAAGGAAAGTGAGATATATTTTACTATATGATGGTTGTTGACATGAATGAGAAAGGGGAAGGATATTTGAGATTTATCAATGATGTTATATTAATTTCATGGATGTGTTATAGTGAGTGGATGAAGTGACTTGATGGTATATGTGATAATGACAAAGTGTGCAATGTACTTGTCCTAGTGTGATTAAAGTATGTTTGGTTGATATTCTATTTTGGCATGGTTGGATATGTTCAAGGATTAGTATAGAGTATTGAGGATGTGAAATAGGTTCCTAAGATGCTTTATATTGTTTTATTACCTTTGTACATAAGTGAAATTCATCTGGTTGTCTATGGTTTTTATCTAGACACTTTGGGTCTAGTGGCAAAAAAATTGAGTAGGAAATTTGCTAACATCACCATTGCCATATGTGGATGAATAAAGGGGATTCAGTGATATGGTTGTGATCACATTAGTCACTAGTTTCTATGCACTAAATATCATATCATGCACCTAAATGCAGTCAAAGATATGTGGGTGCAAAGTTGGGCTCTCATGCATTTTTGATAGTGTTTTCTATATTCAAATAGAGTCAAGTAAGCATGTTGATGATGTCATAATTCACATGTATGGAGGTTTTAGGATGACATGGTTATATGGTTTTTTTTATTATTATGCCTAGTTCTTATGAGATAAATCTTAGGTCATGTGCCTAAGCACATCAAAAGATATGCAAGTGTAAAGTTGGGCTCTTAGGTATTTTGATAGTGTTTTCCCATACTTAGCCTAATTTTCATAAGGAAAGAAAGAGACAAGTAATAATTTTGATGTTAGAATATCTCATATGTGTATACATTTCAGGAGAAGGTAATCATATGAGTTTGTTCTATTTTGTACCTAGTTGATTTGTACTAATTTTTAGGTCAAGTGTTGAAGCATGGCAAAAGTTATGCAAGACCAAAGTTGGCCACACAAGCAAGTTCTAAGCATAGTTGGATTTGTGAAAAAATATTTTGAGAATTAATTTTAATGGAAATATACTTCACACATGTGAGAGTTCTAAGATAATTTTGTCACATGGTTGGATTTTCCTATGTGAGGAGATCATATGGTCCAAATTTGAGAGCATGCGAGTGAGCAAGGTAAAAGATATATTTGTACAAAGTTGGCCTTTCAAACACATTATCAATGTTCCCATAATCAAATTTGCATATTTTAAAGTTTGAGAAAAATCAATAGAGCACATTGATCCAATAAGTTAGAAAGCAGTGAGATGAGGACAAGTATTTGTTGTTTAATGTTGAATAGAGATAAAGATCAAGCTTCTTCTAAGGATCAGTGGTGAGAGGTGATCATAAAAATAGAGATAAATGGTGTGTATTAAATTCATGATGTCAAAGTGATATCTATTTAGCATTGTTAAATACCAAGATACATATAGGAGATCGACAAAGTGCATGAGGTCAAAATTTCTAGGGTGCATGATATAAGGTCAAAGTGATTGAGGTTTAATGGTTGAAACTTAGCACCTATGAATTAAAATTTGGATTAAATTGAAAATGCAAGAGTGATATAAAGCTGAGAGGACACAAGATGCAAGCATAGTGTTTTAAGTTTAACTGTGCTTGTTTTCTTTTGAATATTTGAATTTAACAAAGGGAAAAAACCAATTTGTGGTTTTTGGACCATATCTTTTGATCAAGGACGAATTTTCTCATGATGTAAAAAGAAGATGAATATGAATCCATGTCACATCTAATGAACCTAATTTAAAGATATAGAAGTGTATACATTCAAAGATACTAAGGTTCAAAGTTGACTATGTGTTCGTGCATGGACCTTAAGTGACTAGAGAATATTATTTGAGCTTGTTTTGATATTATTTCAATATCTATTGATGAAATGGCTATTGGGGAGTGTTGTACAATCCAAGAGGATGATTTATTTTCATTATGAAGGTTTTACCATTTGTATGAATTATGACAAATGGTTTAGAAGGTGATTATTTTTCCATTCATATTGACTATGTGCATAAAATGTTGTTTGAGAAAATTATGCTTAAGAAGAAGGGTTCTATGTTGGTTTTTAGCACTTAAGGGGGACCTATAGATCATATGAAATGTGTTAATTCTTTTAATATTGGTTCTATGTTATTTTTTTGTTTGATGAAATTCTAAAGGAGTGAATAGGTTCACATGAGACCTATAAGGGCTACAAGGGCCTTATTAAAAGGTGTAGTTCCTTAAGGATGACCCATAGATGTTACGACCAACCTATGAAGATTGTTTTGATCCATGTATTATTGTAAGAGATTCCTTAAGGATTAAGGCATGCCTAATGGCTAACCAAGGTGTTTATTATCAAGTATTCTCAATAAATAGTGAAACCAAATGTTTTGGTTTATAGATTTTTATGTGAGATAGGGGAGAGATTTGATATAGGCTTGTGTGTGAGAATGTGTGTAACCAAAAAAAGGAGATAACCTTTGAAAGATAAGGTACAGGTCAGTGAGGACTAGTAGAGAGTGAAGAGGATTAGACATGCTTGTCTAAGTAAGGTGATGAAGGTGATCACATAATTCATTGGACCTAATAAGCATATAAGAGGTAGAATGGGTATGCTCAAGAAGATTTTTGAGAGAGACTTTAATGATATTTTTGTTGGTAAATATGGAAGCACAATTGATTACCAAATACAAGCATTTGAATATGTGGAATTAACTAGAAGTAACAAGTAACTAGAATTCAGAAATAACACAAAATATGAGAGACAATACACAACTTGTATTAATACTCATCCAGAAAAGAATAAAATAAAGAAGATGCCACTTCTTCTTCACACCTCTCAGAGGCTTCCCACACCTCAAGTGTACAGTACTTCTTTCCTCAAAGCTCTCTCTCTCTTACGGTCCCAACACACAACTTAAACACAAAGTTGGTGTTCACCTCCAACCAGTCAGTATCCACTACTGCCAATACCTAAGTGCTCCACGCACTCCAAGTACTCAATGTACTTCAAGTAAATCTCCCAAGAATTGCAACAACCTGTAACCTAAATGATCTTACTTATGGAAGGAACTACCTTTCCTTCCTCTTTACTCTATGACCGAATATACACCGTACTCTAGGTAGATCTCTCCTGATCTTATTCCCTGTTGTGTTACTATCCTCCCTGATCTTTCACACCTACAAATCAATCTAGTTCTGCACACCTGCAAACCTGGATCATGCACACACATACACTTGCAGATCAATGATCTTACTTACCCATGCACATCTCCAAACTTGGCCTTGCAATCCCTGCTAACTGAGATCCTACACACCTGAAGAACCCTTTTGATTCTCCAAAACCAACACCCACACTTGGCACTATTGTGGAACTAGGAGAAACACCCTTACTCACTTCACACATAAAAGGAGCTAACTTTTCTCAACTCAAACTAGAACACCTTTACAATACAACCTATGAGTCTCTTAAATAGATCTCATGCAAACACTAATTAGACATTCAATTACAATAATTAGATCTGCAGCTTCAAGTCTAAAATTAGCTCTTAAGATGCAAACACTTGGTTCATTAACAAACTATCTGTAACACTCGCAGTTCCAAACCACATAAGCGATCGACATCGGTCCCTATCAGGCTAGAGATGATCGATGTCAGTCGATACTTAACCGATGTCAGTTTCCTTTCTCACTATATATGACCAATGTCAGTTGATCAGACCGACGTTAGTTTCCTTATCACTTAACAACCTCCTCCATGTCTGCAATAGTGAAGTTTTTAGCTCCACAACCAAACAATCTCCCACTTGGAGATAAATAGTTGCACTGTACTTATACTTGTACTCCATCTAATCTATATCCTAGCTTGTATCCCTCTTCAAGCTCAATCCTGAAGACCACCCACCACACAACATGTGGTGCACCTCCTATCATCTAATTAACCTACTACATCCGCATCTACAAACACATGTAGAAAAAAAACTTAACCTTGCATAGCATGTCAACCTGCTGCTAGTCCCTTTCAAATACCTAAGATTCCACTGAACTACCCTCTAGTGCTTCTTTCTCAGATCAGCTCCAAACTTTTTGACATCACCCACTGCTTGGGCAAACTTAGGTCTATACCAGACCTCAGGTGATTTTAGACACTAAACTGTCCAGCCCTTAGTGTGCTCCGGTTCTACATCCTGAACCTCACCAACACCTGGTTCACATCAGCTCCCACTGGAGACAAAATCAACCTGTGATATTCCATGTCTCTCATGACAAAGAATTTCACTGCTCCCAAATTCTTCATGGCAAACCACTAAACTAACCTTACCATTAGCTCAACAAAACCTTGTATGTACAAACCTGCTAGCTAGCATACCATCCACATACAATAATAGGATAATGTAGCTATCATCATCCACCTAGTAAGACAAACACAATGGTTATACTGACATTGACTAAAGCCTTGCTTTGTCATCCACCTGGTACCACTTGTCAGCCCTATACCATTGTCTTGCAGCTTCTTCAAGACCATATGACCTGGCCTTCCTTCTCATGTATCCATTCACTCTATTCTTTAACTAAGGTATCCATTTGTCTTATAGTGCTTTCATACCAGCTGGCAACCCTACCAAATCTCCCGCTTGGTTTTGCATCATATTCCTACCATGCTCCCACTATTTCCTAGATCCTTCCTACTCTACAGTGAGCAATGAGTATAATGAAGAGGAATAACAAATTTGAGGCTTAATTACCACTTTCAGTCCTCCATATGGGCATTTGAGACTCCTTGATAGATTTTTATCCACCCAAAATCTATTACAGTGACCGACCTCAGTCACCACATAGTCTGCATCCGACTGACGTCAGTTCCATGCACCTGTCCTGACTACCGACTCCACCGACGTCAGTGTCTACATTCTGCCAATGTCGGTCCTCCTGACCAACATCAATCTTACTATCACCAATGTCAGTCCTCCTAACTGACATCGGTCTTACCCTACCCAACATCACCGGCTCTGGTCTACACATGACCAACATCGGCACCTGTCTGTTCGACACTATTCCTCCTGATCGATGTTGGTACCTGTGTTCACCTGTGAGTGATGACTTTTTAACCATGAGCTTTCTTTGAATCAAATCCCTGTCCAAACTACTCTGCTCAGAGTTACTCATCCTTCTCCACTGATCTCTATCCACCATCTCCTCCATAAACACCAAGGCTTTCTAGTTCTTAAGTCTATCAAAGACATTTGACTTCATGTTAAGAACATGCATCTCCTTCTTGATCATGTGACCAAGCCTACAAAGCCATGTATCCACAATAGAAGAAGAATAAGTAATATAAGTAGATAGATAAAGGATACCTACTTTCTTACCACTAACTAATTCAAGTGCATCTACTGTGAGAGTTCCTATGCATCTCTCATCACCCAACTTTCCTAAAGTAATTAGCCACATCTTCAAGACTGGGACCTGCATGACCTTCTTCAACACCCATGTGTTGGCCACCTACAATTTCAGCAACACTTCCTCTTTTCCAATATTATGACAAGGCTCACCAACCCCTCTACTTGGGGTTGCATGGAAAGAGGCAACAGAATCTATTACCAAGATTTAACTTTATCCAAGAAACATCCCAGAGCATCCTGTGTAACAACACCTGCAACATCTACTTCTTCAGTTCCTTCATGTTGATCTGCTACCAACCAACAATCTTTCTTTACCTACTCTTTCTTTCCATAACACTGTAAGTGACCATTCATGCTATTCAGTTTCTCCATTCATAGCTTACTTTCTTCTACCATTGTTATAATCCCACTCAATTAGAAACCCCTGAAAGTGACCTATAACCAAACACAAAACCTACTCCCTACAACCTTAGCTTTGATACCACTTGTTGGGAAATACAGAAGCATAATTGATTACCAAATACAAGCAACTGAATATGCAAAATTAACTAGAAGTAACAAGTAACTAGAATTTAGAAATAACATAGAATATGAGAGATAATACATAAGAATACTCATCCAGAAAAGAATACAATAAAGAAGATGCCACTTGTTCACACCTCTTAGAGGCTTCCCACACCTCAAGTGTACAGTACTTCTTTCCTCGAAGCTCTCTCTCTTATGGTCCCAACACACAACTCAAACATAGAGTTGGTGTTCACCTCCAACAAGTCAGTATCCACTACTACCAGTACCCAATTGCTCCACGCACTCCACAAGTGCTCCATGCACTCCAAGTACTCAATGTACTTCAAGTAGATCTCCTAAGAATGATAACAACCTATAACCCAAATGATCTTACATATGGAAGGAACTGCCTTGCCTTCCTCTTTGCTCTATGACCGAGTACACACTGTACTCCAAGTAGATCTCTCCTGATCTTGCTCCCTGTTGTGTTGCTATCCTCCCTGATCTTGCACACCTGCAAATCAATCTAGTTTTGAACACCTGCAAACCTAGATCATGCACACACATAACCTGTAGATCAATGATCTTACTTACCCATGCAGATCTCTAAACTTGGCCTTACAACACCTATTGACCGAGATCCTACACACCTGAAGAACCCTTCTGTTTCTCCAAAACCAGCACCCACACTTGGTACTGCTGTGGAACTAGGAGGAACATCCTTGCTCACTTCACACACAAAAGGAGCTAACTTTGCTCAACTCAAACTAGAACACCTTTACAATATAGCCTATGAGTCTCTTAAATAGATCTCATGCAAACACTAATTAGACATCCAATTACAATAATTAGATCTGTAACTTCAAGTCTAAAATTGGCTCTTAACATGCAAACACTTAGTTCGTTAACAAACTGTTCATAACACTCATAGTTCCAAACTGCACAAGCGACCAATGTCAGTCCCTGTCAAGCTAGAAATGACTGATGTCAGTCGATACTTGACCGATGTTGGTTGCCTTTCCCACTATATATGACTGACATTGGCTGATCAAACTGACGTCAGTTTCCCTGTCACTTAGCAACCTCTCAACAACCTCCTCCATGTCTGCAATAGTGAAGCTTTTAGCTCCATAACCTAACAATTTTGGATACGATTAGGTGTGTGAATTATGGATATAAGGATAGATAGAGTGTATATTATAAGAGTTGATAAGCAAATTAGATTGAGGACTATTTATATGACTCGTTGGTCATATTTTCATTGATAGAATAGTGCTCTTACTATTTAAGTATTAGTGAAGGTGAAGAGTGATAATTAGAGGTCCATAATCAAGTGTTGAAGACATAATTAAAAATGTGTATGTGTTCATAGGTGTTTTTGTGGTGTCTTAGCATTTAAGGTGGTTGAAACTTTCTTACAAGGTGAAACTAGCTAAAGGTCTAGTTATTGTAGCAACTCAGCTAGATATTTGTAGTAGCTCCTTGTGGGATTGTAGTCTCACTAAAATAAGGTATGGTAGTTCCTTGATTAGTTACATCTGGTCAAAATTGGATCTTTTATTCATAATATTATAGTCCATCTTAGTGGGTTTTATCCCCCAAGAGGGTTTCCCATGTAGATGTTGTGGTTATGTGATATATGCTCTTGTTCATGCTTTGGATGTATGTGCTTTCATGTTTATGATGATAGATAAATTTAATGAATGATGGAATGGTTTTGGAATTGAATGTGCATTGTTGTATACTAATTCACACCCCTCTTAATAGATACTTCCAACATGTGGTAGATATCCAGCTCATCAATGAACAACATTACAAGTTGAAGATCTTGTAAGGGAAACAAAAGGTTGCAGCAGGTTAAAGATGTCAAGGCCAAATTAGTTAGGAATATTTTATTTGTAGAAACAATTTAATATTTTGACTATAGAATATTCTTTTTATAAAGGTAAATGTAACTTATAAATCACATTTCCTATAGGTCAGTCCACTTAGGAAAGTTTAGTGCATTCTAGAAGTTTTGTAGAAAGGATAGTTGCCCTTACACTTATACTTTTGTAATTGGATATGACTAACTGGTATACTACCTTAGCATTTTATAAAAGGAGTATTACCATTTGTAAAAATGAAGGAGTTTATGATCCAAAAAATTTTGTAAACTTTTGACCAATTAATACAAACAAGGAATTCTACAAAGATTCTCCATATTCATTTGTGTCATTTGTTATTATGATTTCTCTCTCACTTGCTTATTCCTATTTATAAATTTGAATGGCTCTTATGAATTCTTAGTATGCATATTTTAATTTTATATTTTTAAAAATTTTACAATTTTAGGTTGATTTAAAGTTTTTAGGTTCATTTCATTTCTTTTACTCTTCTTGAATTTGGGCTAATGTTGTTTGCTTATAGGGTAAATCCTTAAAGTGAACTTAGTTCTTTTTTACAATTTTCTCATTCCTTATATATTTACCTAATGTGTAATAATATTTGAGATCATGATATTTCATATTATACATTGGTTAAGTGTATGCTTAGAAGACATTTGAACTTTATCATGATGTTTGGGATAAAGATCAACAACATCTCTTCTCTACCTTACCCTTCCTTTTGTTCATTTTTTAACTAGATCACTCTAGCTTAATTAACATTGTAAATATTATATTTAGATTAGTATTTATATTATATTTGATCATAATTCACTGATTTTTATCTAATATTTCTTCATTCATTTCAAAGATACAGGCCAAGGTGGTTCCTAGCCACCAAAATTTATAAATATTGTGAAATAGTCCACTTGTTTTGCCTCTATTTCATCAAAAGATAACATGATTATCACAACTTACAACTCATGCATTTAATTATATGAATTATAAAATGAGAAGTGTTATTTAAACACTCCAAGCACTTGTGATACAAATTTAGGCATCAATAATCCCTTTGTGTCAATTATGTGTGGCAGTCTATAATAGGCCTTAGGGTGGTCTCATTAGTCTAAATTTTCTCATGAGGAAGATGACCCACTATTATAGCTTATGACTCATCATGCATCCATCTAGTGTGTTCAATATCTACAAGGTATGGCTTGATCATAAGTATTAAGGATGTTATAAGGATATATGGTCACCTAATTTGGGTCTTTAACATGTTCTAAGGTCTTTTAATAAGTATTGAAGTAACCTCCATTTGAATCCTTCACTTGATATCACATATATTGTTAAGATATGGATGTTTAACCTCAAGGTGATGATAGTTTGACCTAAAAATACCAATAAAACCATCAATTATGGCTTTAAGGGCCTCCATAATCACCACATTACCATAATCAAATGGTCTTAGATGTAAAGGGTGTCATCTCACAAGTCAAAGACCTTTATTTGTCACTAAATAGGCTCCACATGTATGGAAACATGTCCTTTCATCTTCCCAACTTGTAACATATAGTTAAAAATCTATTATGACCCCTATTTTCCCTCCTCCTACTCACCAATCATAATTCATGGTCTAAAAACATAAGAAAATTCAAGAAAGTTATAGGTTGTAAGTGTTTTCAAACAAGTAAAGATCTGTATAGTATGGATATGGTGAAATAGAGTTAGGGATATATAAGGGGAGTTCATAAAATGAATTAGGTGAGAGAATTTAGGTGTTTTAGAGCTAAAAACTTGTCTGTTTCCTCCATCAAGCTCTTTAACAGCCATGGATAACACTTTAGACTTGTGCATAATTTGTACAACAGAGAAAAGGTGAGGGTCTAAGATCTTGTACAAAGGGGGTATAAAGTCATTCCAATATTTATTATTGGTTTAAATATTAATCCTCTATGATTTATGAATAAACATTAAGAATTTAATCAATCTAGGTTGCCTTCCTCATCTACATAGGGCCAAAAAAGGGAATGGTTTCAATGATTTGTTAGCTTGTTTGATGAAACTAATGGGTTTTCATGTCTTTTCCAATCCTTCAAGGTCCTTCAATGGAATACTCCACTCCTATTTCACATGTGTATTCTTATGAAAGCAATAAGCATATAAGTTACCACTATTTGTAGACTACAAGCAAGGTCTCATTGATAAAAAGGAGATTTAGTGCACATATTTGATAATGAATAGTGATTTAAGGTCTATTTATGGCTCCTTGAAGTTCTTAATGTCTTATTACATCATTATTACTATTTAAATGGCTAGATGGACCTAAATTTCCATAATAACTCACCTTAAAATGAGACTACCTACATATTTGTGCTTCATTGCAAGGAAAGACAATGTGTTTCATGAGGATGATTGTTGGATGTCATGAGGATACCATAAATGCAGAAAAGTAATGTTTCATTCATATGAAATGGATCTTATTTTAGGATGATCAAACCTAATTATATCCCTCATATTCAAGAAACTATCATCTATCCTCTAAGGCCTCCACAGACTTGATTAGCATAAGTTAAGGTTATTTAGCATAAGTTGAAGTATTCAGAGAGTCTTATGTTTCCATTTATCACTACATATGCTTGATTCATGAAATTAAAGTGTTTTGATCCATTGAGTATGTGATTAAGGATGCATAGAGTCTTTGTATGCCATATTCAGTGTGATTTAATAGTCTATTTCAAGATCATAAGGAACCTTTACCATCTGATAGTCTCATCACTATCAACTCACCTCATAATAGGCTCTAAGCTCCATGTTTGAAGCTCCATGTGACCTTACAACCATCACCCATAGGCTTAGACCCTCTACCCAAGTCTAATGAATAGAATAAAGGTTTAAATACCCCATAAGGATATCAAGTTACCTTTATACTATGAGAAATAGACCTATGTAGGTATAAGCCCTATTGAGAGAGCATAATCATCACCTATAGGAAGCAAATTAGTTCCACCCTTAAAATTCTATCAAAAAAATTATATGTAGATGAGTCTTAAATGTGAGGAAGGGACATAGATTTTGAATATGTGTGTCTTAAAGGGATGGATTTGGATTCAATTAATACCACTATGGTCTCAAACATGACATGAAAACACAATTTTACTTAGGGACATACTTAAAAGCCCTCTTAACAATGAACACATCTAAGCTATCTACTTATAGGACTGTAAAATGTTTATCCTCAACCTTGAACATGAGATGGTATATACACATAAGGAGAGAAATAAGATTAATATTATGTTCATAACATAAATATCATGTTACCAAGGGAAAAGAAACCTAAAGGAGTGAAAAAATGAGCTAAGTCAAGTACATATAGTAAGCCAAGGTTACCTAATCAGTGGGGGTGTCAAACTAATGTGAATGGTAATGTCAATAGACATGTAAATAAAATTACAAAGTGATGATGAAATTTAGACCCCTCAAGATATTACGTAATGGTTCCACAAACAAAGGAAGCTACCTAGTTTGATTTATACACCTAAGATATATAGAGCTCAGTATGTGATAGTGTGGATAAGTGTTGTTAGCAAACCTGGGAAGGACAAGCCTCAAATTATATATTCAAAACTTGAAAAAATGTCACATGAACCTTGATTCCATCACTATTAGGAGTTAAAAGGATCTACTTGGATCGTCACCACTAACTATTACGGCCATCTATACTAGACAATGATGCTTAAGTTAATATTAAGAGAGAGAAGGGTTGATATGATGGTCTAACAAGATAATGACAAGTACAAAAGGTGAAAATTGGATTGAGGAGGATTATATAACAACATTTAGGTTACAAATGCACTTGTAGGTGAGTGAAGGTTCTAAATCCCAGTCTAAGCTATAAGGCCTAAAGCCTCCCTTAGATATGAAGACCCCACTTCCACCTCAGTAGCATATCCAAAACCACAAAATAGATTCAAATCCATGAAAGAGTGTGAGATGATGAATTATATCCTAAAAGAGGTGTTTTAAGTAGAGGAATTAAAGAGAGAGTCAATTTTACTCTAAGAACCCTCCTAATCTCCATTGTCCTAAGAAACCATGTCAAGTTTCCACTTTCAACACTCATATCTTTTATATAGAAGGACTCACACCTAATTAACTTATGGGGAGTTTGGTACCTCTATTCACTTAATATCCATGAAAGAGAGATTGGGATTTAGGGGTCTAACTCTATGAACAAACCTTAACACTTTAACTTGTATAAATTACCTAGAAAGGAGATTGAAGTACACCATATTTCATTAATATCTCACCATATAATCTTCATGGGACCTAGAACTATTTAAGATATTTGAAGGGGTTTATGGGATAGATGTTCATGGAAATAAGTTTTGGTTTAGAGGTCCATACTCTATGAACCATCATTAAGATGGTAGACCTCCAGAACCCTCCTTAAACCTTGGTTCAGACCCGATGAATAAATCACACATCCAAATGCATCCAAATAAGATAATTGGGCTATGAAATAGTCTTAATGGTCTCCTAGGTACCCTAATCACTAAAATATTCTACTAGTTGGCATGTACATGATGTGCAGTGTATAGATCAGACCTAAAAGAGATACTATAACCCTATATGTAAGAAATTGAAAGGGATATTCACACCCTATGTGTTTCTAAAGAGATAAAGGAATCCATAGGTATTAAAGGAATTCTAATTCACCACCTATAGGGGCCTCCATGCATAATAACCACTTGTAGATATGCATAGATGCCTAGGTGGAGGATTGTATGAACACAAAAGAGAGGTAAGTGGCTTAATTAATCCAACACAAGTGATCTATGGGCCCTAAGAGGTAAATTTCATATCAAAAAAGGTAGATAAATTATTCATATCTCTATTTTGGGGTTCAAACTCAAAAACCCTACCTTTAGGCCTATTGGTATAACACTCCTTAAGGCAGTGCTACTTTAAGGTTGGAACAAAAGACAAAAGGGAGTTGAATAACACCTCAAACCTTTAAAAATATGTTTTAGTTGTGTGGGTAGTTTTGGTTTATAGAGGAGAGGTCACAATTGGTCACTTTGGACTAAATATACCTTTAGACTACTTAGAATCCACATTTCTCACTTTAGGAGAAACTTGACAAGCTCATAACTATATAGAATAGTTACATGGAGAGTTGATCACTTTGAGAGAGTTGAAGGTTCTTATCTACAAGAGATTAGTGGCATTGGTTTAGAGGTTAAGGTCCTAACCTTTATAAACCATTATTAAGAGTCCAAAACCCCTTAAACCTCCCTAAAATCCTAATAAGGACCTGATTGAGAATATCTTGGAGAAAATGAATCCAAATGTATTGGGATGGGATGATAAACACTTGGATCCTATATTACACTCTCAGGATACCTCATCCATAATACTATTTTATATGAAATATTGTACAAACCCACCATAAACTATAGTTTTTCAAGGTTTTAAGTATAATCCAAGGTGTAAAACCTGGTCAAGGGTTGAAAAACATTAGAGGAGGTAATATGAGACATTTTTAACCTTCTTAAATCATGCAACACTTAAATTTTTTCCTTAAAATGTTCATAGAGGTCTGTGCTAAAGGGAGGTGACCTAGTCATCTAAGTGAGGTAAGATACAAGTGTAAGTTACTTGGGGAACTTAAGTCTTATTATAAAATTGTGTATTAGGATTTAATATACATTTATTAGTCATCTTTAATTTCTCATCTAGTCTTCATAGTCATCCAAGTAATGAGTGGGCAAGAGACCGAGCTAATTGTCTAATAGGCCTACTTAACCAACAAAAAGGATATGTTCATGGGCATATAAGGTTGATATGGGTTTAATGAATGATCATATAAATCCTATAGGTATATCCTAAGGTGATCAGGCTCAACATCCATGGCCATTATAGAGGATTTAAGTAGTTTCTTAAACCTAATCAACATGCAAGAAAGAGGTGACTACTTAATGCTTCATGGAAGAGGCCTAATTGAACCATTTAAATGCTTTATAAATATCACAAGGAAAGGGAATTGACTAGGATTTTCATGCATAGGCTCCCAATGGGTCAAACTTGGCTAAAAATATACTTTAATTCCCCAAAAATGCTCATTAAAAATACTAGTCATCCTAAACAACACATGGATATTATAGAGGTTGCTTGTAACTATTAATTAAAGGGATGGTGGTCATTAATGACCTATTAATTTTATTCCCACGCTAAATTATCTCTTATTATAGTTCATTATTATATTTATTTAGGCCTTAATGCCATTCCAACTATCCCTTGGTTGGGCGTAATGAAGCTTTTCCACTTTGTATCTTGAGAACCTCTTTGAATCAATACAGAAGGACTATTTACATGTTTATTTTCAAAAAATGTGATTTTTATCCTCCTTTTAGGTCTTCACCATCTTAATCATGTCATGTGATGTGTTAGAGTGTTGGTAGCTATGGTGAAGAGTAAATTGGTTGATAATTCCTCAAATAGAGCTATTTTCCATTGCCTTTAGGTGTAGGCACACATCATAGCCTTCACATGAAATAATTATGATTAGGATTTCATTAATAATTTGTTTTGTCATAGTTTTTCACTTTATTCATTAAGTGTTGATTGAATATTAGTTAGAGTGGATAGATGAATATTGGTGCATCACCTCTTTAGATTGGGTTTCCTTTTGTGCATTTCTCTATCTCTTTTCACCCTAATAATTTGTAGGTCTTATAAAGTGAGACCAATTTGATTTACCAAGGGATATATCCCCATGAAATATAGGTTTGTTCCTCTTATATTCCACCCATATCCTTTGGGTCAATCCCATGTTACCCCAAATTTTGAGAGAACTAAACCATCATCTCTTAAGGGTTTATTTTGGAGTGTTAAGAGTTATGGCATGCCTAGTGGGACTATCATTCAAGTGAGTTAGATTATGCACTTGTAGACTTGGATGAAATTAGAGAGATTCAAACATTTTAGTGGCATATCTATAGTCAAGTTTCATGCAAAAAGTGGTCACAATATATTCATCAAAAGGTAATTAAATTAAGTTTGTTGAGTTATCATTGGACATGCTTATGAGAAAGAGATATACTATGTATAACCCCAATCCTAAAACCTTAATTATCTTAATTATTCTCAACCAATAATTACTACAAACCCCACACCTCAAATGGCCATGCCTAAACTTCAAGCCTTTTTGACCTTCAATGGTGGCATCCACTTAAATCTCAATCAGTTTGAAAACATACATGTTTCCATCAAAACCCTTCCCTATTTCATAGGATAAAACTCAACCACCCCTATGGAACATATTAAAGACATAGCAAATTTATTCTTAGTTCATAATGTGACCTAAGAGAATGTGGATATGAGATTGTTAGCCACTTTCTTAAAAAGGTAAATCACTCCAATGGTATAGGGGTTTTACATCTACTTCCATCAATACCTAGGATAAATTTGGGGAATATTTTTAAACACTTTGAGGATAAGAGTGACCATATATCTTTATTACATCATCTCACCATAATTAAAAGGGTTACCCAAGAGTTTATGATATATTTCAATTATAAGTTTCAAAAAACTTGGGATAGGATCCCCATAGTAGTCAATCCCATCCCCAATTATGCATTCTTGTATTACCTAAGATCCCTAAATTTTGATGTGGGGTTCATGGTATAGTCCATGGTGTGGGGGAACAATCTACTAGATGATTATGAGTTGAACATAAGAGAAAAATATTGTTTAAGTACTCAAGATCACTCCAAGACCCCTCATGCCATTGTTCACAAAGATTCAACCCCCTATGCCTACCATTGCTCCCTTACCATCAGCAACCAATCATGATCAGGAAGATGTCAAACAAGCAGGTAGATTGGGAAAGATTTAAGGGATGATTAAGGCCCAAAACAATAAGATAATTGCCTTTGAAAGGTAGTACATTCTATCCCATAGGCCTTATCAAGCACCATACCAAGCCCCTTATCAACATTATCAGTACAATGGACCTCTATATTAGGCTAATCAATAGGGTCAAGGGTAGATCAATCAATCAAAAAACCCTATAACATCTACAACTCTAATTATTCTAGAATTTATAGAGAACTAACTCAAACTCAATCATAATCAGGTAGATGTTAATCAAGCAGACATATTGGTCAAAATTAAAGGGCTGCTCAAAGCCCAAAATAATTAGATAGTGGCCTTGTAAATGTATCAATTTATACCCGATAGGTATTACCAATCACCTTACCAAGCCACTTATAATCCCTATTAGTAAAATAAACCTCCATATCAGCCTAATCAATAGGGTCAAGGGTAGATCACTCAATCAAGGCACTATAATATCTATAACCCCAATTCTACTAGTTTAAACTCAAAATAACTATGCTCAAGAGGGTCAATGGACTACATAATGGAGGAATCCTCATGATATGTCAATATATCCAAGTGGTGATGTTTTCCAAACTTATTTCATGTATCAAAATCAAGCTCATCTAACACATGATATTCAATCTCCTAAATAACACAAGGAAGGTCCTCCTATGCAACATAGAGACACTCCCTTCATGACTCAAGCTGAGATAACAAACTAGCAAGGGACAAGTAGAAGTAAAGCACCATCTGATACTACATTTTTTTAAATTCTATGAAGGAGAGAATTCATTTGAAAAAGTGGTTGATAATTAGGGTGGAAATGTAGACAAGATAGGTAGTCTAATGGCATTGTATACAAAGGCTAAAATAAGGGTAGTTGGTGATCATTCAGGTCTTGAAAGACTATCCCATCCACCATTTTAAAAACCTTAAGGAACTACTAGTCAAGATGCATATTATAAGACATCATCAACTTCACAAGTTAAAGATGGGAGATGGGAGAATAATAAAAGTCCATTCATACTGTAGACACCAAAATTGTGTCTACCCATTTGGTTGTTCTACCCCTTGGTCCTCTTTGTCCATTCCTAACCCTCATCCCCTCCATTATTAAATAAAATAATTAATTTCATTTCATTACCCCCTTTTACCACCTCACCCCTTGTTAAAACCCTAATTACCTAAACACACCCCTAACACTTCCTCTGGTGCCCATAAACACTCCCTTCAACCATTTTTCTCCCTGACACTTTAACCTGGCAGTTGGGAAAATGGATAAAAGGCTATTTTTAGCCTTTTTCCTACCTTCCAACTGCCGATGTTGGTCACCTATCGACTAACGTCGATGATATTGCCAGCGTCGGTTCCCTTCATAATGGTATTCCATCTATTATTGGGTCCTCTCTCTTAGCTAGCCTGGCATCATCAATGATCAATCAATCTTTCAAACCAAGAACCCAAACATGAATTAGACCTCTCTGATATTCTCTCTCTGACACCCACAGCAGGCTATAACAACAGCAAGGATTCTGCATCGGTCTTCTACACCAACAATAGGTACAAACATCAGTAGGCACTCCTTCAGCTAGACACGGGTATGTATTTTGTCTATGTTTTCATTATGTTCTCAGTTATTTGCTTCTAAATAATATCTCCCCCAGACCAAACTATCAACTAAACCATAGACCCGACCTGCCCTTCCCAGACCCTAGACCAGACTATCAACCAGACCATAGATCTGACTTGCTCTTCCTGAAGAGGCTGGAAGACCTCCTCTATGCTTTTGTCAATTTCATATTCTATCCATTTAACTCCCCTGCATCTCTGAATAGACTCTTAGACTACCCCCAACCAGACCTAGACCCCTTTTAGACCACTCTACATGACTCAAGACTTGTCCATAGACCACAGACTCGTCCTGACTCTATCTAAAGACTACTGCCCTGACTGACGATGGCCATAGAGACTATTACCCCCACCAACATCGGCATACATTAACAACCAATGCCGGTAAGACCACTGATGCCAGTGACTGTGATCAGACTGCCAGCAGCATTCAGGTAACCATTTGCTTCTATTTCTGTTTCAATTTTTAATCATTTCAATATTTTATCATTCTACCTTTTATTAGACATTATTTTTATCAATTAGTGGGTTGACATCCCTTAAGGAAGTCTTTGTACTTCTGGGATCAAGCTTTTGCTTGACAACCCACCATCTCCTCATCTAACGCCTTCTTTGTCTTAGTTTCTTTCTCTTGCAGGTGTCATCCTCCATAACCAAAGAGGAGTTCTCATGACATTTAGATAATGGTGTGCACGACTTCATCTAGGTACATACAAGCCTTAGACCATATCTCTCAGTTTCTTACTTCTATCTTTTGAATGTAAAAAGCGAATATCGTATAGAAACATTCTGGCACGCCCGGTGGGACACTAGGGCCTTCCTTGGGTTCTTTCTTTCTTTTCATATAGGTGCATTAGGTTTCTCCCTTTTCACCTCTTTTGTCTCTTTTAAATGACACTATCAGTAGGACTATAAAGAACTTTTCTTTCTTTTCTTGCACTTCTAGACTAGTCAAAAATCATATTCTTCAACCCTTTCTCAACTTGTTTTCATTCCAACTTCACATTTCGACTTGGGCTTAAAACACATTGCATCTCACTTCTGCTTGCTTGCATTTCTTAGACCACACCTAGTAATTAATAACTGCATCATGAATTAATCTAGTCTACTTTATGTTACACGACCAAACCACTTGCACAAAATAAACATCTTAACTTACCTGAGACAAGGGCCGACTGGTATTTCATCACCCAATAGATACCTTAGCCATCCCAGTGATCCTACTTGGATTTCATCACCAAGGGGAAAGCTCACTATGTTCTCTGGTAGAGTCTAATCTCTAGGGGAAGTATATTTTAGCTAAGCGAGACCAGCTTATCACTGGACTCATGAAGTGAGGGGAGCTTGCTCCTTAGCACCAGGCCAAGTACGAAACCTAACACAGACTTTTGAGCACCATAACTAACCCAAAACCATCCATAGAGTACTTCTTCTAGGACCCGACTCAAAAGCCAATCTTCCTCTACACATATTCTAAGGCATAAGCCACTATAATCCTAATAATTTACTCCTAAGGTTTTTTTTAGGATTTGCTTGTGTTCTTCATCTTTTTTATTTTTATCTGCTTATTTGAGCTTGTGAGGACATTCTTTCTTGCCTTGAATGGTTCTGACTTGTAGCCAAGCCAAGGCTCTAGTCGATCACGTGAGGCATCACCCGCTTCCGTCTACCCCATCCATAACCAGTCTATAATGGAGTTCCACTCAGAGACTGAAAGAACTCCTACTAGACCATCCCCGACCCAGACTCCTATTATCCCAGAAGGGGACCAAGATTTTGCATGATTTTTGGACCTCAATGTCAAAGCCTTGCAGCACTATCTCGTGAATAGCCAAATGCAAGACTCCTTGGGCAATCCAATTTATGGAATGTCGACCTCTCTTCTCGAGACTGCGATCATATCAACAGCATCTGTATTTCAACCTTTAGACACCCAGGCTATTGCCTCGACCAATGACCAGCGTTTGACCAACCATCCAAGTGTGGCCTCTCCCTCCATCTTTGGGCCCACTTCCACCAGGGTTTCAGCCCCCTATCAACCTCAGCCCACTCAACCACTCTCTACCCCCTTTCAAAATCTGGTCGTCTCTATTCCACCTACTCTTTCTCTTATCAACACTAGGGTGGCTACCTATCCATTGGCCCATGTTACCACTAACCAACCTCCCATGGCAACATCGAGCCTAGCCATGCCCTCTACCCAACCATCCTTAGTCTCCTCTTCTATCCCTACGACTAGTCATCCGTACGTTGCACCCTTACTGGTACAACTGACTATGTCGTATGCCTCTTCTAGCCTCTTTTAAGTGCCTTACAATCTAGGGGTGCTCCACCTACTAATATGTTAGTAGATATCATCAAAATGCTGATGGACAAGATGTCTAGCCTAGAGACCTCTATTTCTGGCTCACGCAATACTCTCTCATACAAACAAATTTGCAATGAGCCCATTCATCCTTCTGTCTCGATCAGGGCATATCCTAGCCAGTGGGAACTTCCTAAGTTTTCTCATTTTCAAAGCAAGGAAGACCCACAATAGCACTTACAGGCATTTAGACATGCCTGTTACCTTATCACCCACGATGATGCATTACTTTTACACACATTTCCTATGTCTCTCTCAGGTGTTGTGCTTGACTGGTACAGTTCCCTTGCCAGCCATTCCCTCTTCACGTTCACTCAGCTAGCCCAGCTCTTCTTTGATCATTTCTCTATCAACATCACTAAGAAGGTCTCAATCATAGACCTCTATTCTATCTTCCAATTCTAGGATGAATCCATTGTTGATTTCATTGCTCGATGGAGGGGCCTCATCAATCAACTCTCCTTTCCTTTACCCCAACCTAAACTTATTGAACTTTTCTCCCAAGCCTGTGCCAAACATATTTCTTCCACCTTAAGGGTTCAGACCTTCCACACTTTTGATGAAGCCTTCACGATGGCCTGCAAACTTGAGTTACGTGCCATCGAGGAGAATAAAGTCAAGTTACAGAGCAAGAATCCCAACTCCAAGACCAATGACCCCTCTTCTAAGCCTTCCTCATCCAATCCTAAATCTAAAGCTTTAGCAAACGCTGTGGTCATTTGATCTTCCTCCTCTTCCCCTTCAACTAACCAGCTTGAGCCATCCACATCCTAGAGTGCCACCCACCAATTCTAGCAGAGATACGTACAATGATAGTATACTCCACTCAGAGAATCATACGTGTCTGTGCTGGAAAAACTCATCAAACAAGGGGTCCTTAATCTCCCCCAAATCTGACCACCTCCACAATTTGATCCCTTAAGCGCCATCCTTGTGTGGTATAGGGAAAATGACTTCTGCAACTACCACTGTGTTAAGGGACATGACATGGGAAATTGCAAAACCCTTAAAAACATAATCCAAGACATGCTTGAAAAGGTTGACCTCATCTTAGACAATCCCAATGTACCACCTAATCAAGGTATCGACATCTTCAAGCAACCATTCCCCAATCATCCACCAACTCAAAACAATGTCCAGACCTTGATTGACGATACTCATGAACACAACATTCAAATAGTCAATACAGTCTCGTCCTTCATTTCCAACCAACCTCAAGAGGTAAGTCCATCCATCAGTCCATCACATGTGGAAGAACCTCTTTCTCCAATTAGTTCTCTATCAACCTCTCTCATCTTGGAGGATGCCTCGACCTTACTAGCACCACCAATTTCACCATCCTCCTTCTTGCTGCCCATGGAGGACCCAACCCTTCCTACTCATCGACCGCAAGTGGAGGGCATAATCATCCTTGCCCTTTACCCGCTTGAGGAGCCTCATTCTCTAGTTTCTTCTCCACCTAGGGAAGGACCTGCCTCTCCTTCATCTCCAACCAAGGACGAACCTGTCACGACTTCATCATGCCTTGGGACCAAGACTACCACACCTTCGGTCCCACAACCGTCAACATCTTCTCAAGAACCCGAACCCCATTCAACATCTTCTCAGCCATTTTCCTGACTAGTGGAGAAAATCGGACTTCTCCCTTCAAGGAAAGTGGAACATCAGGTATTGTGGGAGCATCTCAAAGCTCTTCAACATGCCCATGCCCTCTTGTTTCATGTAGCCAATCCTCTCATGGCAAAATCTCCCAAGACCCTTAACAAAAACTAGACTCCCATTTCTAAACCTCAACTGACCCCATCAAAACTAAAACCTACATCTACCCCATCTAAACCTATCAAGTCACTTGGCGTTCGCCCTATCTCTAGCCTCACTCATCCGTAAGTGAAGGTAGACCTAGACCAGACCTTGACCAATAGTAGTCTTCAACCCAAGTCACAGAAGACTGCTAAACCACAGAAGCGAATGCCTCCTCCTTCATCACCATTACCTTCCATTTTGGGCCCCCATCCTTTGACCCTGACCAGAGTCCTTCCCACTCTGACCTTTAATCAAAACCAGTTGCCTCCTTTGCTTTCTTTACCTACCTCTAGTCTACCCTCTCTCAAAAAGGTGGTACCTCCCTTGAACAAAGTGCCATCTCCACTTGTCGTTGCACCGTCAACCCAAAAGGTGGTACGAAAGCCTCCTTCAACTTCGCCCAAGCAAAAATCACCAGTATCACACACATCACTGAGCATGGACCCTTTAGTGGGCTCATACTCTCTGATATTACACCAAATTTTGCAGACTTCTAGCATAACCCTTCCACCCATCAGTCCTTTCCAACCCCTCGGGTCTAAGCCCTCCTAGTTTGATGACACGAAGATTTGCTTATACCATCATACGCCAGGACACGATATCGAGACTTGTTATGCCCTCAAGGCCATCATTCACCGCTATCTGGATAAAGATACTCTTCTCTTTGAGGACACTCTCGACTGACCCCTGACTCTTTCTCATAACCCTCTAACCTCTTCAAACCCATTAACATCTCATCAATAGGTTACGACCCCTTTATCTCCTTCACCTCCTATCTTTGAAATCAATGCCATTCACATAACCACTAGGTCACAAAAGGACAAGGCAAAAGAAAAGCTGCCATTCCTTGGACCTACCCTTTTGTCAATCCACCTCTAGTGCCAAAGCTTAAAATTTCTATCCTGGGCGCATCTCAACCCTCCTCTTCTTCTTCTTCTTTCGGACCAACCCATGACTCCATGTTGAAATAGCTTCACTAGACACCTGTGAAGATGTCTCTCTATGACCTCATCCAAACCTTGCCTCAACATTGTCAAGCCCTCATCAAAGCCCTATAGGCAGCAGAGGTCCAACCTGAGGACCCCCAACCACTTGCTGCCCTTGTCCACTCTTTAACCCCTCTTGCCTCCATCACATTTAATAATTTTGAGATTCCCACATACAACATGGAAGATCAGGATGCTGCCCTCTTCATCACTGCCTATGTTGATCAAACACGCATTAAACACATTATGATCGATGGAGGTGCTAGCATCAACATTATCTCCACCCATGCCTTTAATCAGTTGGCTCTTCCCAAGAATTGCATCTCCATAATTGACGCAATATTGCACTCCTTTAATGAAACCACTACCATGACCATTGGCACAGTCATCCTTCACATCCACATTGGTCCACACACAGTCCTGGAGCTCTTCTATATCATCAAAGGAGATTTTTAATACAACATGTTACTAGGCCAACCCTGGATCTACACCATGGCCTGTGTCCCCTCCACCCTACACTGTTATGTGAAATTTGAGCACGATGGGCAAGTCCACACCATTCCCACTGACCCTTCACCCTTAAAAACTTGTAACACCACCTACCGTCCAAATGACATCCTCATTCCTATCAAGCCATCAATCCCGGCATCACCTCCATCTGCAGAAGCTTCGACCAGTTCGCAATAGGCGGTTGCCCTCACACCTCCCCTTCAAGCGATGACCACAGACCCCATGAAAGACATCTTCCAAAGACTTTCATTGGGGGAGTATTGCTTGCTAGCCTTAGACATGTTCTAAACTCCACAAAAGTATGGATGCCTTCATCACAGCCCTAGTTACGACCATCAGATCGAGATGATCATGCCTTATGGTCCTCCTCAGCTCTAAACCAACCTTGTCTATGGGGGGCTTGATCAAGCTCCTACTGATGGCAATCCTCTTTCTTCACCTCAACCTTTCACATTAGACTTCTCATTTCTTGGCAACCCTGCCTTTGCACACACTTACCTTTATAGGTGTGGATGGAAGGGTTTTGGTTTTGGATGCTATGAGCAGGACTCCCACCAGCCTATTGAGCTGCTCAACGATGACGATGCCAAGAAACGATATGGCCTGGGATATCACGACCCCACTCAGGACCCTAGAGACCTTTGTCCTGAACCAACCATCGACCAATCTCCTCCACGCCTGCCCATTCTTCCTCCTTCACCTACGAAGTCAGTGGTTTCCATTCCTCCTAGTTTTTTTACATAAACACAATCCGCCTGGAACCCCTAACTTATCAGCTCAATGAGGTGTCCAGGTCTCTCCCTCTCAATTTTCCCAACATGATAGAAGATGAGTCGATGACCATTCACACTATCCACTGCATTGACGACGACACCATTCTTTCTTACATGGGCACTGACAACTCTTTCATCCAATGCTCCCTCCCTTCTGAGACCTAGGTTATGTTAAATGAATCAACCATTGACATCAACCTTCCTTCTTTTGATGTTCCTTATGTCTTAAAGATTAGCCAATCTTTAGATGCTCAAGAGCAACTTGACTATACCCAGTTCCTCTCCGATGATAGCAAGGCCTTTGCTTAGACTTATAGTGACATGCCTAGCATTGACCCCACCATCACTACCCATAACATTGTCACCATGTCAGGCAAAAGCTTTGAAAGATGCATCCCCATGTTATGCTCCTTGTCAAAGAGGAGCTTCAGTACCTCCTTTCTATCTCCTTCATCCAGCCCATCGATTATCCGTAGTGGGTCTCTAACATCATCCCAATCACCAAGGTGACTGGGGGGATCTAGATCTGCACAAACTATCATGACCTTAACTTAACTTGTCCCAAAGATGACTTTCCTCTTCCTAACATTGACCAGCTTGTTGATCTCACAGCTGGCCATGAGATGCTATCTCTCATGGATGGGTTTTCAAGATACAATCAAATCCTGATTGCTCTAGAAGATCAGCACAAGACCACTTTCATTACCCCATGGGGGACTTTCTGCTATCGAGTCATGCCTTTTAGCTTGAAGAATGTAGGCACCACTTATCAGTGTGCCATGACCTACATTTTCCATGATCTCCTCCACAAAATCATGGAGGACTATGTGGATGACCTACTAGGCAAGTCCAAGCTTTGTCATGACCATCGAACCATTCTCAAGATCATCTTCTCTCATCTTCTTCAATACAATGTTTGCCTTAAACCCAAGAAATGTGTCTTTGGGGTCCTCTCTGGTAAGCTTCTTAGCTTCATCATTTCTTTCTGTGGCATCGAGATAGATCCCACCAAGATTTGTGCTATCCTCAAAATGCCACCCCCAACCAATCTCAAGCAGCTTCACAGTTTGCAAGGGAAGCTCCAGTCCATTCACTGTTTCATCTCACAGCTTTCTGACCGCTACCAACCTTTTCATCATCTCCTTAAGAAAGACATCTCCTTTACATGGGATAAGGATTGTCAAGAGGCTTTTGAAGCCCTTAAAAGCTATCTGGTCTCTCCACCAGTCCTCATTCCACCTAAAGATGACCAACCCTTCTACCTTTATATCTTAGCCACTAATCATTTGTTAGGTGCCATGATCGTGCATCGAGATAAGCATCACCGTGAACAAGCAGTCTATTATATCAGTTGAACACTAGTCAACTATGAAACTCGATACACCCATATCGAGAAACTCTATTTGGCATTAGTCTTTGCCGCTACCAAGCTCTACCATTATCTTCTTAACCACAAGACCTTTGTCATCACCCATACTGACCCTCTCAAGTATATGCACTCCAAGCCATATCAGAATCAATGTATGGCTCAGTGGCTCATGCTACTTGCTAAGTTTGACCTCGAATTCATCCAGTAGAAATCTATCAAGGGGTAAACCATCACTGACCAACTGGTAGATGCCCCTCTTCCTAACAATCAACCTCTGTAGTGTGAGTTTCTTGATGAATCTATCGCCACACTTTCCACCGATGACACCGTTTATCAGATGACCATGTTCTTTGACGGCTCCAAATGTCAACTCGGTGGGGGTGTCGGGGTCATTCTCATCCCACTCAAAGGGGAACCCATGCCTCTATCTTTTAAGCTTGACTTTGATTATACCAATAATATGGTCGAGTACGAGGCCTTAATTTTGGGACTTCAGATCACCCTCTCTCTCAGCATCAAGTCCATCAACATCTTTGGTGACTCGTAACTCATCATCAATCAGGTCAACTGTTCATACCTTTGTAAAAATGAAATTTTGCAAAGGTATAAAAATCGTACTAAAATTCTCCTTGCATCTTTCAACCATTACCTCCTGCAGACTATTCCTCGATCCATGAATAAGTTTGCTGACACCATGGCTTCTCTCACTTTGCATATCCCATCTTCCTCATCTGCATCTAGACTTTTTGTCATGGTGCATCATGTGCCGTTGCCTTCCTATATCTCTCTTAACATTAATCATGTCAACACTATAGACTCTAGCCCACGAGATGATTGGTATAAGCAACTTGTGGACTTCTTATCTTTTTATGTCATTCCTCCCAACCTCTCTAACAATGCACGGAGAGCTTTTATCAAGCGTACCACTCGCTATACCATGCTAGGGGGTCTTCTCTATAAGCAAGGCTTCGATGGCCTCCTTCTTCACTATCTCACCTCCACTGAAGCATCTCAGGCCATTAAGCAAGTCCACGATGGGATTTGTGGCAGACATTTTAGTGGGAATTTGATTGCCAAGCGCATCCTTCGTCTGGGTTATTATTGGCCTACCCTTCATAAAGACTATAGCGACTATGTTTCGCATTGCATCAAGTGTCAACAGCACTCTAACTTGCTTCATCTCCCTAGCCATGCCTTACAAATTGCTTAAGATTTCTAGCCTTTTTCTCAGTGGGGTTTAGATCTCATCAGTGAGATTAACCCCCACTCGTCTCTTCGTCATCAATCCATCATCACAGCCACTGAATATTTCACCAAGTGGGTGGAAGCCATTCCTCTCATCTCCATAAAAGCTGACAAGATCATCGACTTCATCAGCACCCACATCATCTATCATTTTGATGTCCCTCATAAGATCATCACCGATAATGGCAAGTCCTTCAAAAACAAAACTGTCCAAAAGCTATGTGACTCATTTGGCATCATGCTCAGTTTCTCTTTGCCTTACTACCCACAAGCAAATGGACAGGCCAAGGCTTCCAACAAAATTCTCACTAAAATTATCATGAAGGTGGTCAATGACACAAGAAGGGACTGGCACATTCACATTCCCTTCACTTTGTGGGCCTACCGCACTAGCATCCAAACCTCTATGGGTGATACCCCTTTCTCTCTCATGTACGAAATAGAGGCTGTCCTACCTCTTGAAGTATAGATCCCATCTCTCCACATTTCTCTACATGACATCCTTTCCAATAATGACTTTCATCAAGATCACTTAGCTCAACTTGAGTTACTTGATGAGCACCGTCTTGCTGCCCTTAATCATCTCCATGTCTATTAAAATTGCATCAAGCGAGCCTGTGACAAAAATCTATGAGAATGAGATTTCAATATCAAAGACCTCATCCTCAAAGAGAATCAACATGTGACTAATATGGAGCAAAGTAAACAAGGCAAGTTTGACCCTAATTGGCTCGGACCTTTCATCATCACACACAAGTATGGATCAGGGACTTATCGTCTGTCCTCTCTTGATGGATGACCAGAACCTGAGCCTCTTAATACATTGCATCTGCGACCGTTCTACTGCTAGTCAAGTACTCATTCACTTGACATTTAACTTAAGCTCATCCCTTGAGCAATCCCCATCCTCTTAGTCCTAATTCCTTTCATCCATATTCCTCTTAACAATTCCTCTATAACCCTTTTATACACTACAGATGCTTTGTCCTAATAAAAGGGGGCCTTTAAACTTCCATAGTCTTGTTCATGACTTAAATTTTTGTCAAAAATAAATCAAGATGTCAAATATCCATGGTCACCATATCAATATCAAATTAAAAAGGTAGAATACTCCCTCAAAGGATAGTTGTACTATCATTACTATAGCTAATAGACTTCTCCCTCGAAGGACAACTATTCAAAAGCCCTTATATAAAGCAAAAATCTAGACCACTCCCTCGAAGGATGTCTATGACTAATCTGGCAATAAACAACACTATCTTAGAAGCTTCCCACATTGATCAGCTTCACAACTGACACCAAACACAATGAAATCTCTATATAGGCTTCCCGCATTGATTAGTGTACACCAAAAAAAAAATGAGTGATGAACTTGACTTATAGTTGTCTCAGGGTCTCCCATAAAAAGGGGCAAGATTATCTCTACTCTTAAAATGGGTTACCCTATTTCCTCCTATCCTAACACCTGCTCAAGGGACTTCGAGCTCACTTCAATGTCAAAGTGATTTGATTACCATTCTAGCACAACATCTATTCAACGACGTAATGCATGAATGGGGCTCTTAGTTCTAACAACCCCTATCTATGTTGCCATTCTGGTCCTTGTCAATGAAAGGACAATTATGCTTTTTACCTTTTTTCACACTTTTGTCACATTATATCATTTGTCACACTCAGCTCAAACCACTCACCTAACCTATTCACACTAGTTTCTATGGAAACCAATGTACATAGAAACTCTCGACTACTCAATTTATGTTCAGCATAAACCATTACTTGCTGACACATAAATAGACTCACTTCATTTTTAGCATATGTCCAGCACTTAATGTGGACAATCGCTAAGGGTGAACAACCTTTCCCTTCTTTTCATCATTTCAAGCATGTTCCCTCAGACATATGGACGTGCTAGACTATTCTCCTGACCAAGACCAACTCTTGACCTCTTTGTCTCCTAGCTTGAACTACACTGGTATGAGGCCCCTTTCAACCAGGGCTATGTAGGTAGCACTCAGATGACACGACTGTCTTCTGGGGTTAGCTCAACCACCTTCATTTGTTCATCTACCCGATGGACAAACCCTATCCTCTTTTAACCTGTGACTTGACCTAGACCACAAGCAATCAACCACTTTGACTCTTCCTCCCTCTTTGAGAGAACTACATTGGCCTGAGGCCCTTAGGACAAGGGCTATGTAGGCAGCACCTAGTTGACATGGGGTCTTCTGGGGTTAGCTCGGCCATCCTCTTCATCACTTTCTCTTGTCTCATTTGCTCGTCACCTGTCAATCACAACACAGTCAATCACCAATTCTCATAATCATTAGCATACTCTCATTTTCATCATAGCATTATAAGTCATTAGTCATAAATATCATCCATCATAACTCATCAAACATCCACATTTCCTAATCTACAAGTTCAACATTAAATATCACATCCATCATCATCTAATCTAAAGTCATCCTCATATAATCTATCATCAAAAATCAATAAACATCATCATATAACCATTTCATAAACATATTCATCATCACATAGGCATCATAAACATACAACATAGTATCCACATCCATCAAATCAAAATGCCAATAAATACATCCATACATTTTCTCATTACTCATGTCCATGGTCAAAACTGTCATCATATATATATCAAGAATAGTTTTTATACAATTAGACACAATATGTGTCTGTCTCTCTCTCTCATAATACATCTCTCGTCTTCAGCTCGCAGGCCAATATATACATCAAAAATAAATAATAACTCAAAATCATCTCAAAATTGGGCCTCATAGCTGTGGCTGTGGCAGTGGAGGTGGCAGCCTGGATGATGCTGTATCATCTCCACTCTCAGATCTGCACCGTCTGTGGGTGCCCAAAGTCATCACTCACGATGCAGACCTCTGCCAGCTCTACTCAGCTCTCATCTCTGAGAATCACTGTATCTAAGGGTAGTCTAAGATGACACCCTCATAATATGCGATCTCCTCCATCGTAGTCCTACACCTAGAATATGGCACAGTCTATGGTGGCCCCATCAAACCTGCTGCCATGCCCTGCCCTGTCCCCTATGGTTGTGACAATGTCAGTTGTACTGACATCGACGGTCCTACCCCCTATGAAAATGCCAGCTGCTACTAAGCTAGCTATTGCAGTGGGCCCTGCCCCCTAAAAACTTGTCCTATCACTGCCTATGCTTGGGCTATGGCTAACTATCCCTATAGCACTGTGACCTGCCCTATTACTACTGCCACCCAGCCTATCATCTCTGTGACCTGACCTATCACCCCTACCAACTACCCCTATAAAACTATGACTTGGCCCTGCAAAATGGTCACCTGGGCCTGTGCCACGCCCCTCTCTTACCATGTGATGTCCCTCTCCTCACGAGTTATATCCCACTCTCTGGTAATAGCCTATAGATTTGGCTGTACCCCTACCTATACATCAGCCTAAACCCCTGTGTAAATCCCTACCCACCATGTCGTGTAGGCCTTTGTATAACCTGGGTTGACCACCCCAGGTCCTACTTGTAACTCCTCAAAGTTTGGGCCCTCTGTCTCCTCTACCAGTGGGAGCAGCACCTCAATATCATCCCACCTGTACTGCGAGAACATGGTAGGTACATCTTATAGCAGCCTATACTAGCACCGCACTCACTTTGCTGGTATCCTCTCGAGCTCACTGACTCATCTGCCTCAAACCCATCTAAAGTTCTAAGCCCCAACCATCTACTCTACCTGGTCTCAGAATGCTGGATAGACCAGGTATGGTCTCTAGATGATGTCCACTGGGATAAGGGCCTCCAGTACCCCTCTATAATGGTTAATGACTCTGGCCACCCCATCTACTCACATTTGTGCCATGACCTCTTACCATCACTTAAATCTGACCCTGAAGCTGGCCTGGATAACTACTGGAAGGCTGAGAGGATGCATGACCATGATGTGCTTGTAAGCCTAGTAGTGTAGTAGGTGGCCAATGCACAGACTGTACCACCACCACCGACTGATCCCCCATAGCTCCCTATAAACTTGGGCCAAAAATATAGGTGCCCAAGTGAACACCGTCTCCCACTCTAGCATCTCCATCAAAACTCTAGTCATGGTGACCAAGAACCTACCTCCCTCAACATCCAGCAGTGCGTATATTGTGATCTTGATCATCATCAAGACTACCAGCCGATGTGCCTCCTCATCAGCTGTGTATAGTGGCTCATATGCAAAACTTGCTAAATGGTAGCTCGTCTTTGTGACGTGCTCCCCAAACAGTGTAACCATGTGAATGTCATGTGCCTCTCATGAGCATGCATATATGTCTATTCTATGCATCGGCAATCGCAAAATCTAGTACACATCCTCAGCCGTCACTGTCATCTCTCGTGTCAGCAAGTGGAAGGTGTTGGTGGCATGATCCCACTACTCAATTAGAGCCACCATCAAGCTCACATCCCTCACCACCCTATAATAGTGTCTCAATCTACCTAGCCCAATTGTGGCCATGTGTCCCCACTCCTCACTGGTCACGCCTCCATGTATTTGCATCAGCAACATCGAGAGATGATCTCATAGCATCAACATCTGCTCGCCTGCAACCACAACTCAAGTAAGTCTATTGTCTGCAATTTTTCTTCTCACCTATTTGCCCCTCCATGCTTAACCCGACCCTCAGAAGCCCTTGACATGGCTCCAACCCTTTGAATCGACCCTTTTTTCCTCACCCCTTTTGGCGTGGCCACCACTGACATCGATTAGAGTGCTAACATCAGCATGTGAGCGACTGACATCGACTGCTATTTGGTCGATGCCAGTTGCTAATCGGCCGACGTCGGTGACTAGTTCGGCCTAAGGGCCAAATGGGGTGTGCCCTAAATTTAGGGCTTCCCCTTTGTGGCCTCCCTAACCCCCCATTTTCCTCTTAAAACCCTCCTAACCTCTCCTAGACCTATCCCCCCTACCCCCTAGCTACCCTCCCTCCTCTATTTTTGCCTCCAACAACAAAAATTCAAAAAACAAAACCAAATTCAAAACCAATCCAAATGAGTTCAATGCATCTCCTACCTCATCTCATCATCACCACCATGGTGGCACGATAGGTGCTCATGGTGGTGGACCTCCCATGGGTCCTCTACTTCCCTCTGCCATCTCCTCTGCATTACTTTCTCTCAACACCCTTGATGGCCCACAATAGCTTCTGCAACCTCCAATCTGACTTCAACTCACTCCCTTTCTCACCCAATCTCACCCTACCACCTCACACTGCTACACCGGTCAACTTCATGACTTATTCACCCAATCACTCCAGAGCTTCTTTTTTCACTTTAGCATAATCAAAAATGACTTTTGGTGGGCCGCCAATCTAGTTTTGTCAGATTTAGCAGGCTACCGACGTCGACATCGGTGTGCCCTAGGGCACCGACATCAACTAATTTCTACCACCATCGGTCCATTTTGGCCATTGACATCATTTTTCTAACTAATGTCAGTGGCCCTCAAACCTCCTTTTTCATCCCATTGCCCCTTAATCATGCCCCCCATCAGTCAGTTTTCTTGACCAGTTGATCTTTGCCCCCTGGGGCACCCTTGTGTTCACTTTTGCCTTCGTCCATCGACCGCTCAACCTTAGAGATCACGACTATCTCCTCTGACCCCTTTCGAGATAACTTTGCCTTGGTTGTTTTGATTGCCTTTACTGCCTCATGCCTAGTTGGCCAATTGTCACCCAACCCTCACGAGTATCAGATCGTGAGCACGTTGATCCCTCATGCTTGTGCTTTTTTTGTGTTTTCTAAGAGCACTTCCTGCACCTGGGATACCTAAAAAATGATGACCCATTGGAGTTACAACTTGGACTGAATGACCCAATCAGCTACAACTACATGCTAGGGCCTAATTATTTTGATTTTAACACTCCTCAACCCATTGACCATGACAATTTGACCTGCCTACCACGTGGTGTGGTATACGTGTAATCTTGCCCTTTATCGCATTCACACTCATTCTTGACCCTCTCTTCTCTCTGTCAAATCAACACTCGATCTCTGGTTTCCTTCCCTCAACTCCTACTTTGAGGGGGGAACGCCTCATCCCATACTTGGGGAAACCAACTCCTATTTTTGTCTTGTAGTTTGTCAAGAACAACCAACAAGACAAAAAGGGGCAAATGTAGACACCAAAATTGTGTCTACCCATTTGGTTGTTCTACCCCTTGGTCCTCTTTGTCCATTCCTAACCCTCATCCCCTCCATTATTAAATAAAACAATTAATTTAATTTAATTACCCCCTTTTGCCACCTCACCCCTTGTTAAAACCCTAATTACCTAAACACACCCCTAACACTTCCTCCGGCGCCCATAAACACTCCCTTTGACCATTTTTCTCCCTGACACTTTAACCTAACAGTTAGGAAAATGGATAAAAGGCTATTTTTAGCCTTTTTCTTGCCTTTTAGCCATCGACATCAGTCACCTGTTGATCGACATCAGCGATATTGCCAGCATCAGTTCCCTTCATAATAGTATTTTGTCCGTTATTGGGTCCTCTCTCTTAGCTAGCCTAGCATCATCAATGATCAATCAATCTTTCAAACCAAGAACCCGAACATGAATCAGACCTCTTTGATATTCTCTCTCTGGCACCCACAACAAGCTATAATAGTAAGGATTCTACATCGGTCTTCTACACCAATAACAGGTACAAACATCAGTAGGCACTCCTTTAGCTAGACACGAGTATGTATTTTGTCTATGTTTTCATTATGTTCTCAGTTATTTGCTTCTGAATAATATCTCCCCCAGACCAGACTATCAACTAGACGACAGACCTAACCTGCCCTTCCCAGACCCTAGACCAGACTATCAACCAGACCACAGATCTGACCTACTCTTCCCAGAGAGGCTGGAATACCTCCTCTACCCTTCTATCAATTTTATATTCTATCCATTTAACTCCCTTGCATCTCTGCATAGACTCTTAGACTACCCCCAACCAGACCCAGACCCCTTTCAGACCACTCTACACGACCCAAGACCTGTCCACAGACCATAGACTCATCCTGACTCTATCTAAAGACTACTACCCTGACCGATGATGGCCATAGAGACTATTTCCCCCACTGACATCGGTAGACTAACTGACGTCGGCATACATTAACAACTGACACCAATAAGACCACCGACACCGGTGACTGTAATCAGACTGCTAGCAGCATTCAGGTAAGCATTTGCTTCTATTTCTATTTTAGTTTTTAATCATTTTAGTCTTTTATCATTCTGCCTTTTATTAGACATTATTTTTATTAGTTAGTGGGTTGACATCCCTTAAAGAAGTCTTTGTACTTTTGGGATCAAGCTTTTGCTTGACAACCCACCATCTCCTCATCTAACGCCTTCTTTGTCTTAGTTTCTTTCTCTTGCAGGTGTCATCCTCCACAACCAAAGAGGAGTTCTCATGACGTCTAGATAACAGTGCGCATGACTTCATCTAGGTACATACAAGCCTTAAACCATATCTCACAGTTTCTTACTTTTATCTTTTGAATGTAAAAAGCGAATATCATATAGAAACACATACCCTAATTCACATAAACTCCAAGTGGTGTTATTGATCCCAAGTTGTAGTCTAAGGCTGCCACCTCTCACATTAGCCTTATGAAGTAAATGAAGAAGGCCCATATTACTAACCCTATGTGGGACACCTTTCTCATTCTGGGGTAAGAATATCTCCTTTAAGAACAACTTTACAAACTTTATGTCTTAGACAAGTAGGTAGAAAAGGTGGGTGAAGTGCTAACCAATTCCAATCATATTTATGAGTCTCAAGCACCCAAGGTAATCAAAATTCCTCCCTTTTATCTCTCTATCATCATAGGTGATTCCCTAGTACATAACTACATGATAAATAGTGGGGCTAGAACTTATGTCATGCCTAAGTCTATAATAGATAAATTGGAGCTAAAATATAAATCTAATGATAAAGGGGTCTTATAATTCAATGGATTTCCCACTAAGAATTTTGGTGTCCTTAAGGATTTAAAAATCATCTTGTTTACTTTTCCTAATTGCACTATAACTTAATATGTATTAGTAGTTGAACTCCCTCCTTACTTTGACTTATGATTTTCTATGGATCTCACTATCAAAATAGGGGGTCATCTCTCTTTTGATTGGTCTTACATGTTTTTTAGGACCATATATGGATTAAAGGTCACCATAATATCTGAGCCTATTTCTAAGTTCCACTTAGAGACTTATAGCCTAACTTGTTAAATGTCAATTGTAATATCATAAATGAAAATGAACACCATAATGACCAAGTGCCCATTAAACCACTTAAAGGCACATAATATTTTCTCCTTGATGAAGGGGAATTAGATAATCATTCCTATGATCCATACAAATTCATGTAAGAGTTAGGTTTGAGTGTGTATTAAATACATGAAGAAAGGGATGTCATACCAAGTCTCATTATGCCAAGACAAGATCATGAAGGAGTATGCAATTTGTTATTTGATGTCTCTAGATTCAAGAATGAAAGTGAAGTAGGTACCATGCTTATATCCCTTTCCAATAAAAGTTACTTTTATTCCTTAAGGTTCTAATTGAGTTGTACTTCCAACATAATAGAGTATGAATCCCTCATCCATGGGTTGGAATAGGAAAGAAAGAGAGGTATTAAGATCCTAAAATCCATGGGATATAGTGAGTTAGTAGTGCATCAAGGGATAAGTCAAAGTGTAGTCAATAATACACTATTGAAATCATATAAACATAGGGTTTATGAACTTTTGGAAGACTTTGAGGCTTTTGACATTCACTCTATTCTTAGAGAGGCCAATCAACATGCAAAGTAGTTTGTAGCCATAGGAGTATAATATGACATACCAAGTGGGGTCAAAGACATCAAAGAGTAATCAAAAATCAAGGTAGTATGTAAAAATTTAGTCCCTAACAATGATATGAGTTGGTAGGTGTTTGAAAATGACAATTATATTACATGTTTCTTGTAGTAGTAGGCATAATTTTGCTTAAGGAACCAAGATAGATTACAACATCAGTATGGGGACTAGATTGTCCAATTGAGGAAAAACAAGTTACATAAGGGTTTGGTGACATTATAAATCATATTAAATTAATATTACCAGCTAAGGAAATATAATATGAGCTTATCCACTAAAGAGTAACACTATGAAAAATTCATCATCTTCAAGGACAGGCTACTCAAACTAGGAAAAGTAAATACCAAGGAGGAGAGGGTATCCTTCATAGAACTATGATGAGAATATTTAGATATATTTACATGGGAATATAATTATTTGAATGGGTTTAATCTTAGTTTGGATTATCATACCATATATTTAGATGCAAGTGCTAATATTATAAGATAAAAACAAAGATTGATCAAACCCAAGATTGAGATCCTTATTAATAATAAGTTGACAAATCTCATTGAATGCAAAATCATCTTCCCCATCAAACATTCTTCATGGGTGGAAAACATTGTGCATGTGAGGAATAAGAATAGAGATATAAGGTTATGTGTGGACTTCAGAGATCTCAACAAGGTGTCACTAAGAGATTATGGATAAAATCCATGTTTTGAAGATTTTGGGCAATTTGCTTTCCGTCATAGATGTGCTTGGTAAGTTGGGTAGATTGGTATCAGTCTCCTCTTTTCTAAATTCCCATTTTTACTTTTATCTAAGTCTTGAATCCTTCCATTAGTACCACATGGCACCCCCATGCTCATTCTTTACAAAAGGGTTCTCAGCTTCCCCAGGAGTAGCATCAACTCATCACGTGGCATCACCACACTCCTCAAGAGTGAAGGGTTATTTTTTTAATAATTTAAGGTGTACCATTGGTTGATGAAATAATATATAGGGCCCACTATGCAAATATAAATAAAAAAAATTAAAATTTCCATGTGGCATCATGGCATTTATCCTAGGTAGGTTTTTTTGTTAGAGCTTTGAGTTGTGCCATTGGCTAGGGGAAGTAGGACCCATTTCCAACAAGAATTATAGACTTAGTTTGGATGGAGACACACATCACCACAACACTTATAAGTGTTATGAGAATCATGAGGCATCAAAGTTGCACCATATTCAAGTTTTGAAGATTGTTTGCACTTATGAGCTGATGTTACCCCTTTCAATTGTAATAACCTCATCATGAGCATGATTTCCAGGATCCAAGTGTCATTTCCTGATGAGGATGTTGTGATTATATATTATAGGCTTATTTATTTTGTAAGGGGGAGTTGGATAATAGAAATTGTCGTATGATTGTTATGAGAGAACAACAATTGTAATAGCTTTAGTTTTTAATAGGAATAGTAGCAATATTTGTTTTTTATTTCAAGACCTTAGTAGGTACCCCTCATAATAAGGATTAAATATTATATACTGTGACTTTGGGCCTTTTGTATTTTATTTTCTACCTAATAATGAAGAGGATGTGGTGTTCTATGTCAAATTGAGTAGAATCAACTGTTGTCTATTGTTTCTATTTTTTACTTCTATAGTGTTGGCTTTTACTTATATTACATACTTTAAATCATGCATAAGCTATTTTAAATTATCTATAATGTTTTAAGGGTTTGACCTATTTTATGCAATTTTAGGAATGGATAAATAAAGAATTTTGGCACATCACCTTAGATAGTTTTATTTTTGTTTTACTTGTATTTCCTCCTTACTCTTTTCCTCCCTAATTAGTTTGAAGAGTTAGATTCTAAAATCCCAGAGGTCACTTCAAAGATCACAATTTCTATCCCACATCTAAAAATATTCCCATAGGAAACTATTTATTGAGAATGAAAGTTATAGGCATCAACAAAGATCACTACCCTCTACCAATGGATCATATACTTCAAAGAGTTGTAGGTTCATAAAGTTTTTCCTTACTTAATGGATACTCAAGGTAAAATCAAGTGTTAATGAGGGAGGAGGATCAACACAAGACTACCTTCACAATCAAGTAGAGTACCTATGCTTATAATAAAATGCACTTTGGACTATCTAATGCAAGAGTTACCTTCCAAAGCATAATGGATTTAATCTTCTAAGGGATCATAAATGAGATGGTACTCATCTACCTTGATGACATCATATTATTATACAAGGATCCTAAAGATCATTTCACACACTTGAGGCTGATGTTTGATAGCTGTAGGCAGTTTGGGGTCTCTTTGAACCCCCAAAAATGTATCTTTACAGTCTATGAGGGAAGACTTATAGGACATGCAGTGTCAAAAGAAGGCCTCTATATTAACCCTAAAAAGATAGATGTAATACTTACCTTATCACTACCCAAACATAAGAAGGGATTGTAGAGTTTATTACAAAAAATTAAATTCATCATAAGGTTTATACACAGATTTATAGGATTGATAAGGCCTCTAACTCACATACTTAAGAAAAAAAAGACATTTCATGGACCAAATAAGGTAAAAGAAGATTTGAGACCATAAATAAGGCCATTACCCAAGATCCCACCCTATTCAACCCTAATTTTCAAGGGATTTCTTCATGCATGCCTTCTCTAAAAATGACACTATGTATTCCATGCTTATGTAACAAAATAGTGAAGGTCTTAAGTAGCCCATAGCCTTCTTCAGCCAAATAATGGAGGGGTATGAAGAGAGGTATAACTTTATTTAAAACATGTACTTATTTTCATGAGAGTACTCAATAAGTTTAGACACATGGTGTCTAACAATAAAATCCTTGCCATGGTGGTTCATCCTAGTGTCAATGATTTCATCCTTATAAAGACTTGAGTAAAAAGAGGGTTGGTTGGGTGACCAAATACATGGAGTATGACATAGAGGTGAAGGTTAAAAAGTTGGTTATGGGTAGGTAACTATATGAAAAAAATTAAATATATGTAAAATATTAAAAATAAATGGTTTTATCAATCTAAGGTGATCAACAAGCAGCTGCAACTACATCTCCTTCTAGCTAGACCTAAGACATGGTTAAATTACACCAAATGGGAGAATGTCTTATAGGATTAAATAGGAAAATTAGTAGGTAATTTATAATTAAATCCATTCCTTATATCTTTATTTATGGGTTACTCTTAAATAAGGACCTTGATGGCATACTTTTGAGGTGTGTAGAAACTAGTCAAATTGACAAGCTCCTAGGATAGTTTCATGATAAACATGTAAGAGGGAACTTTGTATCTAAGACCAAAACAAAATAGATAATAAGATCAATACATTTTTGGCCAAGTTTATTTATGTAATCTCATTATATTTTTAGGAGGTGCCAAAAAAGTGTAATGTTCATGGGCAAGCAAAGACTAGCTGGCTTGCTTCTCAAGCCTATTCAAGTGGAGCAACCATTCATGCAGTGGGGCATAGAATTTGTAGGTATGATTCACCCCCCATATAGTGTAGTACATATGTGGGGTTTTAATTATATTTATTACTTTACTTAGTATGTGTATATAGTTTCACTTAAAGAGGCAAATGATAACTCAGTCTTGGAGTTCCATGACAACCTATTGAACAGATTTAGGGTCCCCTCCACCATCATATCAGACAATGCATTAGCCTTCAATAGTGTAAAGTTGAGTGAGTGGGATCTTAACCATGTTATCTACCCTAGTTATTCATCTAATTACTATCCATATTGTAATGGACTTGTAGAGTCTACAAACAAGAATCTGATTAGGATCATAATAAGAATAATGGAGGACAACCAAAGGGAGTGGCATACCAAGATAAGGACTACCTTATGGGAAAATAAGATTAATACCAAGAGGTATATTAGCCACTCACTATATCTTATTATATATGGAAAATAAACAAGGCTTATCATATCACTTAAACTACCATCCTTAGAAATTGCACACCAACTTGAGTTCATGGAGAATGATGCAATAGAGGTGAGGATAAATGAATTGAGGGAGTTGGAGGAGACAATGGATGATACTATTCATTTCATGTGGTCTAATAAAGATAAATTTAATATATCATTTACAACATACACTCTTCAAAGACCTTCCAACAAGGTGACATTGTACTTTAGTGGGATGAAGACAATGCCAAGCCAAGTAAGCATTCAAAAATTGATAGTCTTTAGAGTGGACCATATGTCATTACCATTTATAAATATAAAAATCCCTTTAAATTATAAACAATAAGTCATTATTAATTCCCTATCCCTATAAATGGAGTGTTCCTAAATTATTGTTATTATAAATCACAAAAACCATCTTGTACATAATAGTTAGTTTTTTCCTCCAAGTGCTATAACACATGCTTTGTTAGTTGCTTGTTTGTTCTTGTTTCTTTTTATTATGTGTCATTTTTATGTTTTTTATACCTTATTGTGTGTGTTTTTGATTTTTTTTATTCTTTAAGGTCTGAAAGGTATTATTCATGAGGTAATAGTTTAGTCAAAGAGTCTTTCATCTAGATTATAAGTGGTATGCAAGAGATCATGGATCCTCTTAACCAATAGGTAGGTCAAGCCTTTAGAGTCACTAGTAATATTGACTACTTTATACTTTCAGGGCTAGAAAGGAGTCAACCTATCTTGAGAACTCAAAATCCACTTTTGGTCACCCTTATTATACTCACTTGTGGTGTTAGGATAATCCAAAAAGAACTCTTATCAATTAGATTTTGTACCCATTCTTATATTTTTTAATATTTTAAGTATCATGAGTTGTAGCACATGGAAAATATAATGGCATAATGGGATCACCTCCAAGATATGGAACCTTTTAAAATTGAGGTGAATCTCTAGAGAAGTCCAACTTCCTTTCACTAATGTTTAGTACAATTGGTATATGACTAGTTCACATCAAACTACTGCCTCTTAGTGATATTCATCCTAACCAAGACTTGTGAGGAAAAGAGTTTTAGAATGACTATAAAAAAAGGAAAATGGTTATTATACCAAATGGTATAGTGAAAATTAATGCTTTCATTATTTTAACATAGTTGAACATTCAATATGTTGAATTTATTAAAGCACAATCTTGCACAAATATGAGATGAAAGGTAATATGGAATATTTATCAAATTAGGACCAAATTTATATATTTTTGTCAACAAGCTTTCAGAAAGGCATAAATAATACAAAAAATGAATCTATATGACTAGAACAAGAATCAAATCATTCAAAAACTTGATAAATATTCATACATACACAAATAAGACATAACATAAGGAAATAAAAACTTTAGTTTATTAACTTTATCCATGTTACAACATGTAGATCAATCATTCAAAATGCAAAATAATTTCTCCAACAACAAAAAGGTATATGGGATATGCTAAGGTTCCCATATTTATATAAAAAAATACTCTCTTGAAAGAGGGGGATAACAAAACCTTATGCCCAATTATAGAGCAAGAAAATCCAGTAAAATTCATGCAAAGATCCTCCTCTTTAGATTAAAATGGCATCCTTAGTGGAGTAGACGACTAGAAAGGAAACATGCAACTACTGGGTGCATCAACAAGTGTTGGAGGAGGATAGAAATGCATTGAAATATTCTAGTTGAACCCTTTCTTCTTTGAGTTGTGTTTTTTTATCTCTCCCAAGGAATGAGGCAACAAAAATAATCATTACTTGGTAAACATTGAATGCTTTTATATATTTTAGGTTATAACTTGCAAAACCTAATTTGTAACTTAAATTGAAGACTTTTATAAGTTTTTCAAACATTCAACTCAACAAAATGGAAAGTGTAAATTACAACATGAGTTTTTTCAAGTGAATAAATTCAAAAAATTCAAAAGGAAAAGTGTGAATTACAAATTTTTACTTTGTAACTAAAACCTATCAAAAAGATACTTGAAAATTACAAGTGGCTCTTTCTCAAAAAGAGCTATCAAAATGATAGTTTCAATTTTTAACTTACAACTTTGAAATATATCTTAAAACAAAGAATGTAATTTATAGAATGAATTTTTACAATTAATTTGAAATAATTAATCCACAACCATGACCTTTAAATAATCCTTGTCTTTTTTTGCTTATATCTTCTTGATATAAGCAATAAAGCTTTTAAATATTTATTTAAGACATTCTTCATTAGGACAAGGGTGTCAAGATTGCTGATATCACATTTTGATATTACCTCAAATAGTTCCCTAGATGCATCTCTATATAATTGAGTATCTTTTACCATCTAATCTAGTGTATTGTGATACCTAATGAATTAGTGGTTGGAACTCAAGCTGAAAGTTGTATCTCATGTTGATTCCCTCTTGACTACCTCTATTTTTTCTTAAATATCTTAAAAAGGAATGGGTTGATCTTTATGATCTATTTATTCACATTATAATTTAGTAAGTAAATATTCAATGTAATATATTATATCTATGGCCTTATCACATTTAACTTTGGCCTTATTAATACTCATAGTGATTATGCTGATTCTAAAATTGGTTGCCCTATCCATCTCTTCATGCTCTACATAACTCTTCAATATTTTTTGTGATATAAGGGTGTCATCCTTCATTAGGTAAATAACTTGTAATTTTGGAAAGATCAGGTTTAGCCTTTCAATATCTTCCTCATACTTACTTATCTCTACTTTCAGAGATGCATGATCATCCTTCAGAGTCTTGTAATAATCCATTGCTATCTCTATCACTTTATTTCTTTCATGAAGAGTTCCTCAGCACAATATTTTGTGACCCTTTCCATGGTATTAATGTCTATCATTGCCTCAAATTTTTATTTTTTGGGTAATTGAGAAAGAGAATGATTTATTTAGGCTACATGCTTGATGAACTTCCTTAAGTCAATTTTCAACTGCTCAAATTTATTCTTTAGTTCATATTTAGTGACATTGTTACTATTCATATTATTAAAAAGAGAGAAGATACTTGATTGAAAATCATGTTTCAAGCCTTCTCTCATCGAATAACCCAGGTGCACCTTAGATATTTGATAATCCCTCACCACTAGATCATCCTTTTGTTTATCTTGTGGGGGAACTACTATTTCCACATATCTTTCCCTTGATGCATCATATAATATTATGGACATGATCCTAGGGCCTGCCTTTGGTCAATTAGATGCCTCAAAAATACCAAAGTATAGTTTTCTAGGAGAAACCATTTGTTTTCTTTTCATTGTTACTGATTGTTGATGAACATTCTATATAGATCATTATATGTAATACAAACTATCCATAAGTGTTGCTTTTTGGTTATATATTGCATTAAATTTAATAGTTAAGGTTTCATCTAAGAAAGAAATGAGTGTAATTGTCATTTGTTTATATCTGTTACATTGTTTATTCTTTATCTTTTTATTTATGTCTAACTTAGATGAAATGAACATAGTTTTGTATATAAAAATACATCCCTATGGCAGGACCAATTTGAGAAGACATCAAATAGATTTGGAAACCCTTTTTGGTAACATTTTTGAAGATTCAATGAAGAACACATAGAGATCCAAAGATTTGTAGCTCTGAAGACACTTTGAATATGCTCTGAATGCACTCTGAAGATGCTCTAAAGACTTGTATAGTAGTGCTCTAAAGATGCCCAGGTGTGCTCCAAAGATGTCCAACTGGATCCTGTAGATCAAGATAGTAACTCCAAAGATATCTATTATATATATATACTTTCCATATTTAGGTATCTTTATTTAGACATTACTATTTATATTAATGTTCTAAAATGATTTAGATATAAGTATATTTATATTTTGTAAAATTGAACATAATCTCTTTGGATCTATGTTAATTATTTTCCATCTATTATTAGTTGAGTTAGCTCCAATGCCTCCCTATAAGTGGGGGATCTAATTTTTGGAAATTTTATTTGAATTAGTGCAATTGGATATTTAGATTGCCATATTTTGTATTCTATGAAATTTTTTTAAGATTTAATTTAAATACATATCTCCTTCTCATTCTAGATAATTGATGAATCAATGAATAGATAGTGATCAAAAATTTAAATATATAGAAGAAGCATTCTAGTGTAGTTTTATGCATATGCATATGCTATTTTGATAATGAAATAAAGTTTAACATTATTTTTCATTACTGAGTAAAGTTTTTTTTGTTCTAAGGAAGGTGCAAGGTCCCACTTCTCTCTAAAGATTAGGACAAATTGGTATTTTTAGTTTATAGTTTAAAAGTATATTTCTTTAATTCAGGTATATTTCATTTTGATTTAAAGTGTGATTTCCCTTTTCAACACAAGTGTGATTTATTTTTCAAATAAAAGTGTAAATTTAATTTTAATGCAAGTGTGTTTCCATTAGATGCAAAGGTTATTTCAATTCAATGCAAATGAGTTTTTTTAATTCATGAGTGTGTCTTTCAATTTCATATGAAGTAAAGTTTATTAACTCATCTCCATATTTAGAATCTATCAAGAAGTAGTGTAAGTGACAATAGACAACATTCTCATATTTTTAAATATCACACTATACTACTCAGTCATGCAAGTAGAGTGATGTCATGATAATTTATTATGCCAGATTTTTAATTTCTAGATGTTGATGATGTGAAATTAAGAATCCTTTCACAAGGAATGCAATAGAAGATCTTCAATTAGTCAAACTTTCTAGATTTACTTTTATACAACATATAATTATGACTTTATTTATTTTCCTTAATATTTATATATCAAAACAAAGTAAACCCCTAAAAAATGAACTATAAACTCAAATATCCAAGGGTCTCATTATATATAGCCTTGGACACTGACCATGGTTGAAAATGATACCAATCCATTGATTGGTTAAATGAGAGGTATAATGACAACCTATCATTTCTAATTCCATTTATAGGGACCTATTAATTAATAAGAGTTAGTGAAATCCTATATTAGAGTTATACAAGGAAAACTTAAAAACATTCATAAAACTCAAAAACACAAAAATAATTCAAGAATCCTTAGATTTATGAACTACCCAAGAGATTCTCATGGATGGTTTGTCTTTAAAGATTCCCAAATAAAATAATAAAAAGAGAGGATCCTATCCTTGATATAATATTAGGAAGTGAAATAAATGTAATTTAAATCCATATACAAACTTTTTTATTCCTCTCCTAAACAAGGTTCATCCTCACAAACAGATCTCACAAGAAGAATTCTATTCGAAACATCTTTTCCTATGGGAAGAATTAATCCATAAAATCTATAAGAAAAAGATCTAATCACAAATGAAGATTATCCTCCTAAGGTATATCATAGGTTGATTACCCAAGAAGAGAATTTAAATTGGATTGATAACCAAAGTTGAGAATAAAATATGGGAGTTGAACATTCACATGTATAAAACCTTTATTGACAGTCTCAATAGGATTTAAATTTTTTCTATCCAATCAGATTAGGTCATGATGATATAAATTCCATAAAAAATAACTCACCATGTAATGAAATTACTTAGATATTCACACATAATGATTTTAAATTTCAAAAAATAATAAAATATGAGAGATTACACAATGATAATTGATAGCAAAGCCACTTTGAGGGGGAAACCTCCACAATAGTGCACTAATAGTAGAATACTTCACATAATGACTAAAGACTAACCACTACCTCTTATGTATAGTCTACTTAGCTAAGGTTATTCCATAGGCTGACCTATTTAAGAACACAAAGAAATATAACAAGTAAATAAAAGAGGTATGTAAGCCACAAGTTGGCCACACATATCCCTAGACACACCAATGGTTAAGGGAATAACAAGCCCTTACCCTTCAAAAAAAAATTGTCCTCCACATTTTGGAAACTTTGGATGTTTCTACACAAATGCTTCATCCTCCCAAGTGGCATCTTCACATGGTAGATTCTTCCATTTGATCAGGTATTTTGTATTTGCTTTAGATGCAGTTACTTGGTACATTATTGAGGGATCACCTCAGGATCAAGAATAACTCTACCTTCCTCATCTAATTTTGGTAATTATATTTGAATGGTAACTCTATGTCTAATGACTTTATTCAGGCATGATACATGAAATACTAAATGTATGTGAGTGGATGAATGAAAATCTAACTTGTAGGCCACACTACCAATTTTTAGCAAGATTTGATAAGGCCCATAATAATTAGGGGATAGACTGTTATCCTATTTCTTATTGATTTAATGACATCTATTTGTATAGATTTAAGTGAACAAAGACCCAATCACCAATGTCAAAATGTGTCTCACTTTTATGTTGATCTACTTGTTGCTTCATGCAATTCTTGGCCATAGCTAAATTTCCATTCAAACTTGTAAGGACCTCCTCATGATGGTGAATATATTCTTCAACTACATGAACCTTAGGATGGACCTTAAAGGTTGAAGTGATGGATGGAGGGTGGTATCCATATAGTGCTACAAAAGGAGATGTTTTGGAAGAACTATGAATAGAAGTATTATACCACCATTCAAAAAGTGATAACTAATGAACCCATTTATCCTATTTATTAGAAACAAAACAATGGATATATCCTTCTAAACATGCATTGACTACCTCAATTTGTCCATCAGATTGAGGATGATAGGATGAACTATGAGCCAATTGAGTGCCTAAATATGTAAATAACTCATTCCAAAAATTACTAGTAAAAATAGGATCTCTATCACTGACAATGATCTTAGGGGTCCCATGCAGTTTTTAAACTATATTGAGAAAAGTAGAAGCTAATGTACTAGTAATAAATGGTTGGGATAATGAACAAAAATGAGCATACTTACTAAGATGATCTACAAAAACCATGATAACATTTTGATCATCAAATCTTGGTAACCCTATAATAAAATCCATAGATGCCTCTACCCTATCCTGGCTAAGAATAGATATAGGATATAAAAGACCTAGAGTTTTGATGGTTTTGCCTTTGTTTTGTTGACAGATCATACATTCATCCACATATTTTTGGACATCCCCCTTGAGAACTTCCCAAAAATAATCTTTCTTGATCCTATGACGGGTTTTCAAAAATCTTGAATGACCCCCAATTGGAGTTGCAAGAAGTTCTTGAAGGATTTTTTGTTTAAAAAGAGAATTCTTACATAGGTATAATCTATTTTTGTACCATAATGCATTACCTTTATAGGTGAATTTTTCAAATCCATCTAAACCTTGATAAATATTTTTAAATCAAATTTTGAGAAGTACTATCATTTTCCCATTCTAATCATGCTTCCTCTAGCTAATTTTCTTACAAAATGGTTATGACACATATCAATGCCTCAATTGATTCATCTTCTTAGGATAGAGCATCTACCACCACATTGTCCTTGCCTTTTTTGTAGACTATTTCAAAATCATATCCTAGCATCTTAGTTATCCATTTTTTTTTTCCTTCATATGACAAAATTTGTTCTAAAAAATATTTAAGACTATTATGATCAATTTTTACTTGAAAGTGATAACCCATCAAATAAGGTCTCCATTGTTTAACTTCATACAAAATGGCCATCATTTCCTTCTCATAAATAGGCTTCTCTTGATTTTTACCCTTGAGTTTATGACTTTAAAATGCCATTGGTCTACCTTATTTCATGAGTAAAACACCCATACCATACCCAAATGCATCACATTCAACCATAAAAGTCTTATAAAAATTAGAAGTGGCCAATATTGGGAGTAGTTGCATCATTCCACTAAAAACAGTCTTATTTTAACAAAGAGGTAAGTGGGGTTGCAATACTACCATAATTTTTGACAAATCTATGATAGTAACCAGTAAGCCCCAAAAATCCCTGAAGTTACTTAAGTGTCTTAGGAATTGGCTAGTCCACCATTGCTTGGATTTTTTTAGGATCCACTTTCACTCCTTCATAAGACACCAAATGACCATAATATTCAATCTCACTAGCCCCAAAATTGCATTTGGAAGGTTTGGTATACAATTTATTTTGCTCCAAAATAAAGAGTACCTATTTCACACGTAAATGGTTTGCCCAATTTTTACTATAAATAAGGATATCATCAAAGAATACCAAAATAAATTTCCTCAAAAATGGCTTAAAAATAGTATTCATCAACATCAAATAATTAGAGAGTACATTTGTTAGGCCAAAATGCATAACCAAAAACTCAAATGGCCCTCATGGGTCTTAAAAGTAGTTTTGGGTATGTCTTTATCATGGATCCTGATTTGATGATACCCAGAACATAGATCTAACTTGGTAAAATAAATAACACCATTCAATTCATCTAGAAAATCATCAGTGATATTAATTGTAAACTTATCTTTGACAGTGTACTTGTTGAGTTATCTATAGTCAGGGCACATCCTCCAAGTGTCATCTTTCTTTCTCACCATGACAATTGGTGAAGAGCATTCACTCTGGCTATGGTGAATGTTTCTTGCATCCAACATCTCTTGTACCATCTTTTTAGTTCACTTTCTTGGGTATAGGGATATCTTGTATGGCCTGATGTTGGGTGGTGTACTACCAAGAATAAGTGTGATAGCATGATCATGCATGTGGCTAGGTGGAATACCTTTTGGCATGTCTCCAAAAAAAATAGAATGAGAATCAATTATTTGTTTTGGATCAAGAGGTGGAGATGGTTGAGTCGGTTGAACTTCCATAGAAAACAAGTGATCTACAAATCCCTTAACACCATTCCAAATAATCTTTGTCATTTGATGGGAGCTAACAATTTGGGGAGATTTAGCCTTTAATACTCTTAGCTCAAATGTCCTTTATTTAAAATGAAAACACATGAATAATTCTTGAAAATTTATCTTAATAGTGCCCAAAGTGGTGAGCCACTAGACTCCTAGAATAATACCAGCTCCACCCATTAGAATAGCAAACATAGAAGAATATAATAAGTAGTCTTTTATGCCCAACTTAATACTATGACATTTTTCTTGAATAGCTAATAGTATGACCATCTACAATCATAACCTAAAATTCTAGAGTTGGATAAATAAAATAGTTCAAACAAGTAGCCAACTTACTATGGATGAAGTTGTGTGTGATCCCAAATTAAATTAAGATAGTAACCTTATATAAGGAAACCCATCACCCTAAGAGTTTTTGGAGTACTAATACCTAACAAGGCATGGCTTGAAATAGTAGGCTAAGAGTCTTCAAATTCCTCCTTAGGAACTTCTACCTCTACATCATGTACTTTTACATCATCTTCATCATCATTGGAAACTTCAATGTTAAATAGCTTATTTTTAGCACAATGATAGTCTTTGCTCCATTTGTTGTCAAAACCATAACACAACCCTTTGTCTCATTTCTCCTCAATTTGTCATTATGTTAATTTGGTGGGCTATGGAAATGATGGTGCTAAAAAGTTGTGATCATGACTAGTTGTGAAAGTTTTACTTTTGACCATCTCTTTTTTTCTATCATGTATGCCTTAGGGGTAAATTCTGATACAAATTTTGGTCTAAAAATTTGAACCTCATATTGGATGCTATCTTTGAGGCCACCCAAAAATAGATTTGTTAAATTTCTCTCAATGATATTTTCCACTTGTAAAGATAGATTCTAAAATTGATGAATATAATCCTTTATAGGTCCTATTTGCCACAACTTGGCTAATTGGGAAAGAATAGTTCTTAGAGACATGATTTTGATAATGAGTTGTCAAATCCTTAGTAAAAATAGTCCATGTAGCAGGAGTACCATTAATTTTATTTTAAGCACATAACCAGTGATACCAAATGAATTACTCAAGTTCCATATACAGGGACACCACCATCACCCTCTAAGAATAAGGGGTTTGATGTAGCTCAAATAAAATATCAATTTGGTTAATCCAAATGAGAGGATCCTTACCGTCAAACTTATGCATGTCCACTTTTGACAACAATAATTTCATATCCACATGGGAGTTGTTGAGAGGAGGATTTGAATGTTGAAGTGGAGGGTTGTTAAGCTGAAACTGAGATGTGAGGGTAGCCAATTATGTAGTGATATATTTAAATTCATTTTGAACTCTATTAATCTCTCTGTACATCCCTAAAACATCAGCTTGGATTACAATGAAGTCATCATGCCTCACCAAGTTTTTTATGTCCTCTTGAAGCTAAGAAATCACCAGATCTAAAACTCTAGATTCCATGTCATTGACAGAAGGAGTCTTAAGAGTTTTTGGTGTCCCATTTCTTTCCCAAGTTGAAGGACCTACCATAAATAAACCCTAAGAGGGTTTTGGCCCTAAAAAAAAGTGTACCAAGAAATGCTACCATTATGATCACCTTATCAAGATGAATCCAATGATTACCTTTATGTACTAGACTAAATTTTTTGGTACCAAAGTGTATTGACATAATATACCATTACGATCATCTCATCAAGATGAATCCAATGACTATAAGTGTGTAGAGGGAAAAATTTCTAGGCTTTTTAAAAAAAAAATTAAAAATAGCATTTCAAGCTATACTACACTGACAAAAAAAATAATTCCTCTCAGATTACAAGTTATTTTTTTTTCATTTTCACTGCTCCCAAAAGCCACACCTCACCAGATCCAAAAAAAATATTGTAGTAAACTTGCCCAAATCAAAGCTCTAATACCACTTGTAATGAAACTACTTAGATATTGGCAAAGAATGATTTTAAATTGCATATAGTAAGAAAATATGGGAGATTACACAATGATAATTGACAATAGAATAGAATACTGGATAATATAACTAAGCCACTTTGAGGGGCCAACCTCCACAATAATGCACTAATAGTAGAATACTTCACATGATGGTTAAACACTAACCACTACCTCCTATATATAGTCTGCTTAGACAAGGTTATTCCACATGCTGACCTATCTAAGAACATAGATAAATGTAATAAGTAAATAAAAGAGTTATATAAGTCACAAGTCATCCACACACATCCCTAAACACACCAATGGTTAAGGGAATAACACACCATCCATTTTACCTACTTTTATAGTAAAATCCTTAGAGGATATAGATCAATTCCTCTTTGAATTTTAGGTTCTCTACCAAACATATGACTATATCATAAATAATAAAAAGTTAAAATTATTCCCATCTACACTTAAAGATGCAGCCATGAGATGGTTCATAGGCCTTTAGGGTAATTCCATAAGCACTTGGGATGAAATTTAAATTGCATTTCTTGGAAAATGTCAAAATTATTGTAGAGTTAGAGAATGTAAATAATAATTTTTCAAGATAAAAAATGAAGATGAAACCTTATAAGATTACCTTGATAGGTTTATATTTACCCATAAACAAAGTGGTTACCAACTCATTAAGGAGGTCATCAAGATAGTTTTTCTTAAAGGATTAGATGATTATGAAAGTGATGATTTGAACATAATGAGAAAGGGTGACATTGATGAGTTAACCTTTCATCATATTTCAACATTATGTACTAACTACTCTAAGACAAGACCTAGCATAAAGAAATCAAGGATAGGAACATCACCTAAAGTTGGCCAATTAATGGAAGAATTTGATAATTTAAAAATAGATATTCTAGTATAATTGACACCCACATTAGACGGCCTCAAATCAAAATCAAATTCCACCAATGCTAAACAATTATTAATATATTATCCTAGATGTAGACTCAAACATGTGATAAAATCTTATCCTTTAGACAAAAAATAGCTAAGTTGTATTTGTGACCTAGACCATGATACCAAGAATTGAAAACATCTTCCTACCATGAGAAAACAAGTAAAATAAGTAGTACATATATTTGAGGAAATAAAATTTATGCAAAGATAAGGAAACTATTACTCCCAACCTCAAAATCAATTTGGTCTAAGATTTCCACTAAATCTATGGATGACACCATAGGCTAGACAAGCACACCACCAATGTAGGGACCAAAACCATAACCAAAACCATGGGGTACTAAATAATGGATGCCATAGATGTGGGTAATGCCTCAAAATCCTCCACAACCTTGACTATAGTATAAAAAACAGTAACCACATTAAGTATAATAGTCACCACCACAATGGTCAAATCAATAATATCAATCACAAAAAAGGTTTCGTCCATAGTAGGATTTGATTCCTTCATAATATTAGCCATCAAAAATTGAGTATAAATTTAACCAATCAAATTTACCCACCCAACCAGTGACAAATCTTAAGAATAGGTAAAATACACTTGTTTATGGAGTTGATCAAGAAAGTAATTTTATAAGTGGTTCAAATAAGTGTAATAAAGTTTAGATCAGATCATGAAAGGTATTAGGATATTCATCCATTACCATAAATAAAATTCCCAATGATGAAAACACTCTTGAGTCACCTATAGTCCAAGAACCAAATGAATGCAAGGTAGAATCCATAACCACACCAACTAGAATTCAAGATCCTCGTGTTATTCCATTTTGTGATAGACTTAAGGAATCAGAACCTAAGGAAGATCTTGCATTATTACATTAATTAAAATAGATGAAGATATAAATTCCAATGTTAAGTGCCATCAAGGATATTCCTAATTTGAAACAAATCATTAAATAATCATGCATCAAAGCACTAGGAAGGAATAAGTAATATCCTAAAATAATTTAAGTAACTAGAATTTTTTTTGATTTACTACTAGGAAACATACTTATTCCTAAATATGGAGATCCTAGTAATCTCATGATAATTGTGATAATTGGGAACATGTTTATTCCAAATGTGTTTGTAGATCTAGGTGCTTCTATCATAATAATGAATATCAATGTAGTTGAATCTTTATCCCTCACAAGGATTCAACCTACCACTAAAATATTAAAAATGGTATATCAATCCATTATTTCCCTTTAAGGAACCATAAAAAATATGTCAGTCATCATAAAATCTTGGGAATATCTTATGGATTTCATGATCCTACAACCTAAGCCCAAGAGGGTAGGATATCCAATAATTCTTGGAAGACCTTGGTTAGCGATAGTTTCATAATGAATTGATTGTGTATCTATAAATATGACCATTTCCAATGGAATTCATGCTAAATAGATCTCTGTTTATCCATTTATTAGACCTTTAATGGGTCTTTGTGAACAAATATGGATGGATCAACTTAAATAAAAATGGACAAGTGTGTCTTCCTGAGCCATGGTTACCATCAAAGAACATGTCTAAGAGTTTTAAGAACATGTCTAGGAGTTTTGGGATCAAATAATAGAAGATTTGGACCAAGAAAGCCTAACTCCAAAGTCTAATAGTTTTTATCTAAATTCTGACAACCTAGATACAAATTCTAAAAGTCTAACTTTGAAGACTGCTAGCTTAGCTTTTAAGACTAGTAGCTTATCTCTAAAGACTAAAATATCAGCTTCAAAGATGAAAAATTATGAATGGGATTAATTAAAGTCCATTATAGAGAATCAAGACAATGTCATAAGTTCCCCAAACATGTTATTTGGTCCACAATATATTCAATAATCCATAGTTGAATGGGCTCAAAATGGATAGATTTCATTTTTTCATGATTTTCATTATCCATTCACCAATATGCTCTCCATAAGTAAAACCTTTTATAAGAATGTAGCTACAATTCACATGATACGACCTATTGATGACTAAAAGCATATCATAAGGGTTTATAGATTGTTTATAACACTTATCATTTATAGATACAAAGAATATATTACATGATTATCTAGTTGTGATCTTCCTAAGATATTTGGTGGAATAGTGGCAAAGTAATATAACTATTTCACAAAAATATAATATAAATAGTTGTTGGGAGAAACCTTAGTCTTAAATCTATCTTGTGAATATGAAAATAATCTAAACTTAGTATAGTGAATTATGATCAAAACTTAAAATCTAAAGTCTAATCTAGCATGTATACTTACAATGAAAACTAAACAAGAGTGAATTGATAATAAAAAATGAGCAAAAGGAAAGGTAGGGTAGAAGAGAAAGGTGTTTTTGATCTTTAGTCCAGACATTATGATAAATCTTAAATTTCATCCAAACATACACTCAAACCAGTTTATGACATGAAATAACCAACATCACATATCTTATTATATATTAGGCAAATGTCTAAGGATAGTTGAAATAATTCAAAAAAGAAACTATATTCAATTTTGAGATTTACTTCCATAAGAAAATTGTACTAGCACATCTCCAAGAAAATCAAGGAAAATGAAATCAATCTAAGATCTTCCAATCAATCTAGCATAAGTACAAATTGACAACTCTACATTCAAATATGCACATCTAAAATCCATAAAAAGCATTAACATATAAACATCAAACTAGTTGGTTGAGGAAGTAGCCATGATAAACAAAATACACAAATATATATGATATAATCCATGTAGAATTCTCTTACTTGCATTGATTTGCTCCAAATTTACAAACTAGTTTTTTTTCTCTAAAAATCCCTTCTTTTTCAAATGACAATACCCTTTTTATAGAAGACCTTGAGGTATGTCGGTCAGTCATATCAATTGATAATTGTAAAAGTGTTAAGGATAGTTGTCCCTCTATAACATTATAGAATTAAACACTTTACAAATGGATTGAGCTATTAGCAATGAATTTATAAGTTTCACATGCTTTTATAGGAAATATAATATTTTTTTTTCAAATGATATACATGTTTCTAAATAAGATAATATGCTAAGTCAAAAAATATGACTTTGAGAAGCTCCTTGTTGCTTTTATTGCTTCATCTTCATTTCCTTATCATGTTATTCATTAATCATCTTGAAGTTGATGATAGGATCGAAAATCTCTTCTTCTTGATTTGCTAGGTCTTTTAAGTCTTTATTAGCTCTATCCATTACTTCTTTGATCCTTCTAGCATTGCCAATTTTCTCCTCTATAGATAGGATCATGTCTAAGATCCTTTTATTATTTCCCCCTATTTTTATTTGGATTTTGCTCTTAAATTCTTGCATAAATTGAGTAGTTATGTTTTTGAACTCCTCATCTATTATCAAGATAATGGGACTAAAGGTAGTTGGGTCTTTGATCAAGCCACCCAATATATGCACCATATAGTTTTACAACTATTTGAAATCCTTTGAAAGCTCATCCATGCCTCTAGACCATATATTCAAATCTTTGATTCTCTCAATCAAGATTACCATATACATATTTAAATGGGTTAAACTAACTATTTTAAAATCAAGAATTCGGTCCTCTATCAATATACTAATGAATTCCTTTGCCTTATTTCTTAAATTTTACAATTGATTTACTTGGCTCATCGCCTTGAAATTTTACTTATTCATTATATCTAGATTAGACCTTATTCTTCAAGGAATCAAATGTATCATAGACAATGCCATCAAACTTGTTGACAATATCTCTTGGTACTATTAAGATAGATTTTTACTCTAAGTTCTATTTTTAATACTTTAAGCCTTTGATATCAGCTTGAAAATATCCTAATTGTGCTTGAGCCAACTCTAGTACATCCTCCTCAAATATTGGATCCTCATTGGGTCTATATTATTTTTCTTGGGTAAAAATTAGTCAAGGGATCCACATTTTGATATATGATTTCTTCACCACCATGCCTAGCTTTTTTATTGATCACACTTTACAAACCAATAGTCTCTAGATCAAATCTAACTCGAACTGAAGATTGGGTCACATGTGGAACTGGGACCTCTACTTATGATTGGGTGCTGGCTAACTTGGAGTAGCCAATCTACCTATTTCTTCTTTTTCTAGAGAAATTATCAAGGGTTTCAATTCTTGTTGTATAGAGGGATATTAATATCTTTCACCATTAACCATGGATGGTGAATAGTGGGAATATTTTCTATCCTCAACTCATAAATGAACCACTCAAAGATAGGTAGACCATATAATATGTTTTTATTGCTAAAAAAGTTGAATTAACTCAAAGGAGTGATGATTACCCTTGGTTTCTTTGCATTTGGAATAATGACAGTCTCATTTTTTTTCTTTGGAGTGTCAATAAGAACCAAGTCTAAAGATATCCTTTATCCTGCTCTTGCTTAGTTTTCTCAACACTTGTTTCCTCTTTGTCTGAATCTATCTCATAATATATGGATAAAAAATTCAATTTTTTCTCAATAGACTCATTAGGATATAGGGATATCATATGCACCTCCTCTTGAGGATCTCTTACTCTGCTACCTTAGATGATTTAGGAGTTGATGAACTTGAATCAATTTCATTCAGCCATCCTCTCTTCTAGTCCATGTTCTATTTGTACTTTTGTTGAGATCAACTTAGAAGAACCAACACCAATAAAATTATATTTTCTTGGGCCTAATAGCCATCTATCTTCTATTTTTTGGTCCCTATTAAATCTGGACTGAGGTCTTATGTTTTGCTCCTCTAATATTTTAGTTACTTCAAAATATGAGGAGGTTTTAATGTATATAAAGTCAAATAAACTAGGATCATACTCATATGGTACATTCAAAATACCTTTGATCCTTAAATGATCTTCTACCCTATCTTAAGGGTCCCATTTCCTAAGACCATACATCTATAAGTTGAAATACAACCTATGTTTTGATACAACCTCAATATGATCCCATTGTCTAAAATTTGTCTTGCCAATTATCATAGAAAAGTTATGTAGGAGAATTTTTATCTTATTTTTTCAAAGGCCATCTATACCATGGAAAAATTGATGGGTCACCTCTTGTTTTACTAGTTTACCAGTAAAATGGATTGAAAACTTGAGAGGATAATTTTGAGTTCCTTCAAATCTCATAATAGTACAGTCTAGATATAACCATATGTCTCCCATTCATTCATTAGATTTCTTGATTAGAGGGTTAATTATCTCCATAAGATATTGGTTATAGCTTCACTTAGTGTAGGGTAGACACAATCATAAATAAATTTAATATGGTCTCTATACGTATAGATGTGTAACTTGGAATAGGATTGGGAGATGGTCTGAGTACCACTTGGAGACCATTCTCTCTAGTTGCGAATATTTTTGGTTGCACATTGGGCATATAAAAGATAGTACATAATGTAAAACTTGGTCTTCTTCTTATGCCTAATTTTATATATTTGTCTACTTAGATAGATGTTAATTATCTCACCTAATAAAGGAATCATTTCCTTTTCAATAATGAAATACACTATGTGTACTCAAATTGTTTATACATATACTATAGTTTCACACTGATACAACTTGTTTAACATTATCATTACCATCCTGACTCTAGGTCTAAACTAACTGATAGGGATGCTCTTAGTAGGATATATAATAACTTGGTTACCAAAATCTAACCACCTAGCTAGGGTGTCCATCATGTTGTGTTGCTTAGCTCATGAATTAATTAAGGTTAGGTCAATCTGGGGCATGGGTAGTTTTTAATAAGACTTAAATGAAATTAGGAAATGTAATTAACTTTCCTTTGATTATTTTCATTAGTTAACACACCCTTATTTATTTATCTTCTTTAAAAATGGGACTAAGAATATTAATTCAATGAAGTACCTCTAGTTTTGTAACTATATAGTGAAGTTTCATCATCTAGATGCATAAAATATCACTATATAGTCTCTTTTATAAGAGAATATTCTCTTCTTCTTTGGTGATAATTGGCTGGTTCTCAACTGTCTATAATAATTTAAAACAATTGTTATCCTTTGTGTTTAAAGCAACAACTACAAACTCTATATCTTTGAACACATGACCTTCTACATCTAATGTCGAATATAGTTTAACTTCTTTCTTTGAAACATGCTTATGTTTCGTCATTTCTATAATCCTAATCAAATTATCCATTTGTAGACAATAATATAATTGTCTCATATAAATTACAGCGAATCTAGAGACAATTAAGGAAATCCATACACTAGGGCTTTTTAGAGGTTTACACAGAGATCCAATGGTGGAAATCAAGTTTGGAATATGAGATTGTGTCTTATATTGAATTTGTATTGCACATTTATACCTTTATTGTGTTTGGGTCCACACGATCTCTTATTATGATGTGTTCTACCCATGTGGCATTACCATGTCATGTTGTTCATTTATTTAAAATATGACCATTTGTCACTTTTAGACATGTTTCATTACCTTGTGTAATATTGAATATCAATCATATTCACATTGTTGATCTCTTAGGAAGTCTTCTTAACCTTGACTTCATTGTGGGTCATTGATTTTCCTTCTGAGCTTCTAAGATTGAGATACTTGTTAGCTTTGTAGGTACTCTGTGTACCTACACCATTCTTCATCACTTGAATGCTTTTGTGCCACATGGTAGCATCAATCTCAATCTATGATCTTTGAATTTTTTAATCCACTCACACCATTTATCTTGAATGTGGGCCATTGAGCTCAATAAATAAGTAGATTGATTAGAAGGATTAAACACACTCTATCGATCTGCTTATTTATGAGATCAAGTGTGGGCCATTGATATACTTGATCACTCACCAAGATTATAACTCTCATCACTCTCACATCTCTTATAAGCATCCTTCATTTTTTAACCATCACTCACCATTAGATCCTTGATTTGTATCTGATATCATGACACTTGTCATCTCAGCATTGATTTTAGAATCCTTTGATGCTTTTATTCCTCACTCACTATTAAATATCTATTACACTATTAATTCACACCATTGATCAATTAATTTTGACTTATTGACCCCATATTTTTTCATTGATTGTTTATATTCATTTCAATCTCTTAAGATTAGGACACTTGGCATTTTTGCATTTAATTAGTACATGTGGACAATAAAACTAGTAAGGTAAGGATTTAGGAGTATAAATAACATAGAATAAATTTTTAGACTAAGGTTTTAGTCATATTAATAAACACAATTAGATATTAGACTAAATTTTTAAACTAGGTTTAAAATATAATAAAATGTTCTATAAAAAAATTGAATTCATTTTAGAAAAAATCCCATGTAAATATGAACCCATTTCAAAATTAAAAACATAGGATAAAATACTTAGACTAAGGTTTTTTAACATTATTTAAACATGGATTTAATCAATAAATTGATACCAAAGGTTAATATATAAGGATCAAATAATATCATATCATTTAACCAACTAAGGGTTAATTTTACATTGAAGCATAAACCTTGAACACTGTTTATTCAAATGGGACTCCATTTAACTTGCAACATGGAAACATAAGAATCAAATGTTAGTAAAATTTGATGAAGTCAAAAAAGTATTTCATGTAAACATGTGAATTAATAATGTTATTCAATAGTGCATTTTGATCATTTTGAATGTCAATTCATAACACAATTTTGAAAAATTGAACAAGGGTCCTCATTTCTCAGAAATGGGGTATGTTGACCTTAAAAAATGGTAATTTATGGGGGAAACATTACCAAATGTTAGAACTCAGATACAATTGGTTTAAACTAATAAACAAACAAATAACTCCATATGATCAAGTACCATCAATAAGATTAATTCATGATTAAAACAAGTTTTACAAATATATAATTAATTAAGAGAACAAATTCCAGATTTCATGACTTTAATCATTAACATTGACTTGTAGAATATTTAGATATTCATTATGAATAATTTTTAATGAAAAGGGAAGGCTTGGGTATTTCTCTACTATTAGCCAGACATCCATAGACTTGATATAGATACCTTTCGATCCACTCAAGGCCTTGTTCCACTAGCAACCAGGTGTCCATAGCCCTAGTGGAGGTTATCAGAATCACCTTTACTCAAAAAGATTTAAAATTTTTGATAAATCTCCAAAAAAAAATTTGTATTTTTCAAGTATATTTAGCTTTTAACAAATGGTGGGAACTAAAATTTAGCTAGGTCTTAGTATTTTATCAAATGTTTGATTTTTAGATAATCATCCTTGGTCATAGAATTCATCCTAGGTAATAATATTCTTTAAGTTCTAGCATGAATTTGATTTAATAATTCAAAATTTCACTCAAGCATATGCAATCCTTGTCATAATTAGACTTAAATCAAAACATGGTTTAAGATTTTAAGGAATAATTGACCTCGATATCAATCCTCACTATTTTTTCAAAATGTTAACATCAAGTTCTAATTTATAGAATCCATGATCAACCAATGTTTAAGGTTCATACCTACATTCTTGATTTGAAAAGTTCCTTTCGAGAAACTAAATGTATTAGAGCTGGAAATTATATTGAAAAAGACTTGTTGAAAGTAGAGAACAAAATAAAGAAAAGGAAACACATAACAAACAAAACAAATAAAAAATATGTATAAATACTATTTACAAATAATGAAAAGAAAGAAATTAATCTAAGCCTACCTACACTAACTCTAACTAGTCTTACAAGTTACTCCATAGAGACTTTAGGTGGTAAAATAGAGAAGTAGTGCTTAAGGTATTTCCTATTAGTTGGCAAAGTTAACTCTACTACCTACAAGTTTTGTAGCTTGAAGGTGTTATCTCCTAATGTCTTGGTAATTTTATAAGGGTAAAAATAAAGAGGAGTGAATTTCACATATTTTCCTTTTGGTTTATAGGCCTTATCCCATAGGATAACTAGGTGTCTCTTCCTAAACACCTTAATATTTGAATGCTTGTTAAACCATCTTTTGACCATGGTTTGATGTCTATTGAAGTTGGAATGTGCTTCTTCTCTTGCATCTTTCATTTTAATGATGTGAAGAAACCTTGAATTAGAATACTCTTGGTCTTATTCCATTGGAATAATGGAAATCTTAGCTTTTATCTTTAGAGTGTCAATAAGAACCAAGTATAAAGACTTCCCTTTATCCTACTCTTGATTAGTTTTATAAACATTTACTTCCCTTTATCTAAATCTATCTCACAAGCCATAGATAACATCTTCAATTCATCCTCAATAGACTCATTAGGATCTAGGGTTATCATATACACCACCTCTTATGGTAGTTCTTTCTCTACTACTTTAGATTATTTAAGAGCTGATGAACTTGAAGTAATTTCATTAGGCCCCCTCTCTTTTGGTCAATGTTTTATTTGTACTTCTACTAAGAGTAACTTATAAGAACCAACACTAATCAAATGATACTTCCTTGGGCATAATTTCCATCTATCTTCTATTTTTTGGTCCCTATTCAATCTGGGCTCAGGTCTTATGTTGTGCTCCTTCAATATTCTATTTACTTCAAAAGATGAGGATGATATAATGTATATGAAGTCAAATGAACTAGGCTCATGCTCATATGGTACATTTAAAATACCCTTGATCGTTAAATGCTCTTTTACCTTAAAATAAGGGTCCCATTTCCTAAGATCATCCATCTATAGGATGAAAGATAACATATGTTTTGATGTAGCCTCAATATGATACCGCTGTCTAAAAATTATCTTAACAATTATCATTGGAAAGCTATGAATGAGACCTTTTCTCTTAGTTTTTACAAGGCCATATATACCATGGAATAACTGATAGGCCATGTCTTATTCTACTAGTTTATTAAGATCATGGACTAACAACTTGAGAGGACAATTTTGAGTTCGTTCAATCCTCATAAAAGTACAATCTAGATACAACAATATGTCTCCCATTGATTCTATAGATTTATTTATTAGAGGTATATCTCTCTCCATAGGGATACTGATTATATCTTCATTTAGTGTATGGTAGACATAATCATAAATAAATTGAATGTGGTCTCTATACTTATAGATGTGTAACTTGGAATAGTATTGGGATATGGTATGAGTAACACTTGAATACCATTCTCTCTAATTGGGATTATTTATGGTTTCACATAGGCATATAAAAGATAGGATATCATGTAAAACTCAATCTTATTCCTATGCCTAATTGCATATTTTTTCTACTTAGGGAGATGATGATTATCTCACCTAATGGAGGAACCATTACCTTTTCAATAATGACATACATTATGGGTACCCACATTAGTTCTACATATGTTATAGTTGTACACTGATACAACTTGTTCAACATTGTCATTAACATCCTAACTCTAAGTCTAAACTGACTAATAGGGATGTTCTTAGAAATATCCAAAATAACTTAGTTACCAAATTATAACCACATAGCTAGGGTTTCCATCATGTTGTGTTGCTTAACCCATGAATTAATTGAGATTACGCCAATCTCAGTCTTAAGCACTTTGTAATAAGACTCAAAGGAAATTGGGGAAATGTAAGAATATTTCCTTTGATTATACTCATTAATTAATATGCCCTTGTATATTTTATATTCCTTAAAAATGGAACCAAGAATATCAATGCAATGAAGTACCTATTATTTTGCAATTTCATATTGAAGTTTGGCCATCTATATGCCTACAATGTCATTGTATAGTCTCTTTGCTGAGAGAATCTTCTCTTCTTCCTTGGTGATAATTGGTTAGTTCTCAATTATTCAAAATAATTTAGAATAATTATTATCTCATGTGTCTAAAATAGTAGCTACAAATATCATGTCTTTGAACACATGACCTTTTGTGTCTGATGTCAAAAATAGTTCAACTTCTTTCTTTTAAACATGTTTATGGGTCCTCATTGATATAATTTTGATCGAATTATCCAATTATAGAAAATAATCTAACTCTCTCATACCAATTATAGTGAATCTACAGACAATTAAGGTAATCCATACACTCTAGGGATTTTTGAAGGTTTACATAGAGCTCTAATGGTGGTAAGAAAGTCTAGACTATGATTTTTAGTGCCTTAGATTTCATTTGGATTACAAATTTATACCTTTTATGTGTTTGGATCCATATGATCTCTCAAAATAATGTGTTTTACCCATGTGGCATTACCATGTCACATTGTTCATTTATTTAAAATGTGACCATTTGTCACTTTTGGACATATGCCATTACCTCATGCAATCTTGAAGATTGTTCATATTCATACCATTGATCTCTTAAGAAGTATTCTTATCCTTGATTTCATCATGGGCCATTGATTTTCCTTTTGAGATTTAGAGATCAAGACACTTGTCAGCTATGTAGACTATCTATGTACCTACAACATTATTCATTACTTGAATACTTTTGCACCATGTGGTAGCATCACATTCAATCTGCGCTATTTAAATTATTGACTCCAATCACACTATTGATCTTGAATGCATGATAAAATGCAATCCATTAATCTTCTTTATATGGGATTAAATGTGCTTCATAAATCTGATTATTCATAAGATCAAGCATGGGCCATTTATCTAATTGATCACTCACTAATATTATGACACTTATCACTCTCTTATCTCTTCTTAGCATCCTTGACTTGTTGACCTTTTCTCACCATTAGATCCTTTATTTGTATCTGAGATTGTGACACTTGTCACCTTAGCATTTGATTTTATAATCCTTTGACATTTTGATTCCTCGCTTGCCATAAGATCTCCATTACACTATTAACATGCACTGTCAATCAATTTATTTGACTTATTAACCCCAAATTTACCTGTGGATGGTTGATCATCACTTCAAGCTCCTGAGATTAGGACACTTGTCATCTTCACATTTAATTAGTATATGTAGACAATAAAAATGGTAAGGTAAGGGAACAGGAGTATAAATAACTTAGGATAACATTTATGACTAAAGTTTTAGTCATATTAATAAACATGATTAGAGCTTAGAATAAAGTTTTAAACTAGGTTTAAAATATAATTAAATGTTCCTGCATAAATATGAACCCATTTCAAAATATAAAATTTAGGCTAAAATACTTAGATTAAGGTTTTTTAACATTTTTTAAACATTAATTTAATCAATAAATTGAGACCAAAGGTCAATTTATAAGGATCAAATGAGATCATATCATTTAACAAACTAAGGGTTAATTTGACATTGAATCATAAACCTTAAACATTGTTTATTCAGATGGGACTCCATTAAACCTACAACATGGAAACATAAGAATCTAACATTAACAACATTAGATGAATTCAAAAAAGGATTGCATGTAAACATATCAATTAATTCAGATCAATCATGATATTCAATAGTGCATTTTGATCAATTTGAATGTTGATTAATAACATAATTTTGTAAAATTGAATGAGGGTCCTCATTTTTCAAAAATTGGGGTATGTTAACCTAAAAACTACCACACACATGTCTATTTAATGCCTTGATGAGTGAATAGAAATAATTCAATTCAATTATTCTAGGTACCAAATAGATTACAATTAAACCTGGTAAACTATTGAATATCAATAGTTGATTAACTGACCAATAGGAAAGAAAATTGTTTGATGTATTGGTACAAGACACAAATTCCTTTGATTTGGATTATAGTGATATGAAAGGAATACATTCTAAAGTATATACACATCACATCTACACCAAAGATGTTAGACTAGTTAGACAACCACAATGGAGAATTAACCAAGCCTTGAAAGAAATTGTAAAGAAAGAGATAGAAAAATTATTGGTAGTTGGTTTCATTTATCCCATATTTGATAGTCAATGGGTTTCACCTCTGTTTATTGTGCCTAAAAATAATATAAAATGGAGAGATTTTGTAGACTATAGATAATTGAATAAAGCCACTATGAGAGACTACTTTCCTTTGCCTTTTATTGATCAAGTTTTGGATAATTTGGAAGGAAAATAGTTTTTTTTTTCATTTTAAATGGGTTTAATGGATACAATAAAATTATAATAGCCCCTAAAGATCAAGATAAAACTACATTTATCTCCCCTTAGAGAACATTTACTTATGCAATCATTATTTTTTAATTGTGCAATGCACCTGCTACCTTTAAGAGAGTAGTGTTAGCCATCTTTTTTTATCTTATAAATGATTGTGTAGAAGTTTACATAGATGATTTAACTATTTATCACACTAAATTTGATGAAGCATTGAAAAATTTAGATAATTTTATTATCAGATGTGAGGAACATCAAGTATCTTTGAGTCATGGGAAGTGTATCATAATGCTTGATGAAGGGATAGTCTTAGGACATCATATATCTTTTCATAGAATAAAATTAGATCCAAAAAAGATTGAGTTCATTTTTAATCTCCCCATTCCTTAAACAAAAATAGATGTTAAAATTTTTCTTAGTCATGCATGATATTATAGAAGATTTATTAAAGACTTTAGCAAGATAGTTGCACCTATGTTTTCTTTACTAACAAAAGATAGTGAATTTAAATGGAGTGTCAAAAAACTTTTAAAAAATTAAATGACAAACTCATGACTACTCCATTCTTGAAATGATCTAGTTGGGAAAAGCCTTCTTATATCTATACTAATTCTTCCAATAATGCATTAGGAGTAGTTTTAGGAAAAAGAGATGAGGATGGAAAAATGTATGCCATTTATTATATTATCAAGAATATTACTCCCATAGAGAATAACTACACTACCACAAAAAAAGAATTTTTTGTTATTTTTTATGTTATTAACAAGTTTAGACATTAAGTTACTAGTTATAAGGTATATATCTATATAGATCATTTAGATATTATGTACTTAATGAATAAACTAGTAGTAGGTGGGAAAATAATTAAATGGCTACTGTTGTTAGAAGAATTTTACATTACCATCATAGACAAACCTGAGAACTATAATTTTGTTGTTGATTTTTTGTCTAGATTAATCACTATAGGTAAAGATGAACTTATAGATGATTAATTTCTAAATGAATAGTTTTTTCTATATCTACATACTCCTCATGGTTTGTAGACATGGAAAATTACTTGGCAACAAGGAAGTTTCCTCACTTCTTTATTTATAAAGAAATAAAATAGTTGATTAGAGCTAGTTCTCATTTCAAATGGTTTAAAGGCATGTTGTTTGAAATTAGACATAATCATGTACTTCATAGGTATGTTAGAGAAGATGAAGTATTTAACATCATCAAATCATGCCATAGTGAATTAGGAAGAGGACATTATTCAACAAAAAGGACCATTCATAAGATCCTTGGTGTAGGTTATTACTGGCCATCTCTTTACAACACTGTAAAAAGGTTTGTATGGCAATGTGATTCTTAATAAAGGATGGGTAAGCCTACTCTATCCTCTGAAATGCCTCTCCATCCTCAAATAAGTTTAAAACAATTTGAGAAATGGGATTTGGATTTTGTTGGACCAATCAACCCACCATCTCAAGGAAAACAATATCTATTAGTATGTATTGATTATGTTACTAAGTGGGCTAAAGTGTAGACACTCACCTTTGCTAGGGAAGAAAGGATTGTTGAATTCCTATATCATAGGATCATGTTGAGATTTGGAGCTCTTAGATATATTATTTTTTATCAAAGGACCTAATTCATGTATAACATGATCAAGGCAATTATACCAAATCAATCACTAGAAATCTTCACCATATAATCCCCAAGTTAATGGGAAAGTGGAGGTCACCAACTAAGAACTGGAAAATATTCTAACCAAATTAATGAATAGTAGTATAAAATATTGGCAAATAGAGTACTTGAAGTATTTTGGGCATATAACACAACATGGAAGACTATCATAGGATTCTCTCCATATGACCTTGTGTTTGAAAATAAGACTTTGTTACCAATAGAGTTTGAACTACAAACATTGAAAATAATAACTAATATGGGAATTGATCTTGATGAAGTATAGAAATAAATAATCATGAAACTAAATGGAATGGATGAGCTAAGAATGGATGCACTCACTCAAACCATCATGATTTAAGAGTAGAGAAATTAGTGGCATGATACTCACATCAGATAAAGATAGTTTCAAGAAGGTGATTGGGCACTTCTATTTGATTCTAAATTATAGCATTTCAAAGGCAATCTCAAGAAAATATGGATGGGACCATACTTCATCAAAACCATTTACATTAATGGATATATCAAACTTCAAACAATTGATGGTGACCAAAGAACACTTTTGGTAAATGGTCACAAACTTAAGGTGTATAGAATACCTCTCAATAAGGAAGAATTCATTGAGAAGAATCAAGATCAATTTGACCTTTTGGAAGAACATGGTTCTTTTACTAAGGCCAAATTATCTTTGTAGTAGACATCCAATAAAGGAAGAGTGCTAAAAACTAGAAAATGGTGGTTCTCCTCCCTTAAAAATTCAAAAAATATAAAAATGAGAAAATTGTAAAAAATGTAAAAAATATAAAAAACTACTGAAAGGTGAAAACCATAAATGACACTTTTTAGAAAAACACTTATGCAATAAACATGAATTGTTGTCAACTAACATATCTTCTCAAAATTATTTATCCTTTCATGATACATGGCAACTTTAGAATATAGGCATGGATCCATACAACAAAGGTATAATTTTACTTGTTTCCCAAAAGGTTAGGCATTTTTTATTTTATTTTCTGCATGTATGATCATTAGGTGGATAACACTTATTAAATGGATAAATTCTTGTGATGACACTTAGATGTGATTAAATATGGCACCATCTCTAAATTTCAAGATGAGATATGATATTATTCTAAAGGGATATTTTCAAAAAGATATGACTTGATGCAAAAAATCATTGTACAAATTGTTTTTTGTGTTGCCAATTATGACCCCTCACACCACGTCATTGATAGTGACCTAAAGAGTGATTTCTCGTTAAACCCCACATGATTTGAAATTATTAGCCATAATGATCACTATAATTTCATGATATTCCATTTATTTACCACTCATTATTACATCACATCCCCATTTCCTTACCTTCCTCTATAATCTACAATTTTAAGCTCAGTTTTTCATTATGCAAGCAGGTTTACAAGATTATTATGAATAAATTTGAATATGGGAGGAAAGAAGAAGAAAAGTGAACCAGAGATAGTATAATCATTACTACAATATGAATCATCTAGAGATATTTTTAAGATGATAGGATGGTTGAATTTTTTGAAAACATTTCAAGATTTTTAGGAAAATATTGTCCAAGAAGTTTTTGTAAATTTTGATGAGGTTCATTCTATTATTATAGGTGAGAATATTTTTGTGGATTAATTTGTGATCACTACACTCTTTGGAATTCATGAGGATGGTGTGTTTGTCACTAATAAATTAAGTTTTATTGATCTAATTCAACTATCCATTGATGGAAATGAACACTATCCAAAATTGGCCAAAACCCCACAAGGTGTAGCCATATGAATCATGTAAGATGGTCTTCCATAGCTATGGTATAATGTTGCATATTGGGTAATGAAGTATCTAACCTGTGATGTCAAATTCACTGTGGTTGGTGGAGATACCATGAGACTTCTCATTCATTTGATAAAAAGGAACCACTAAACTAGAATACCAAATAAACCTACCATCCTTTATTCACCATGATATAATTAATGTATCTCAAAAATTAAAAAAGGGAATTGGGTCATTCAAACATCATGGTTTGATAAATATCATCTATCAACATCATTTTTTGAAGAAATGTAAAGGTGAAAAGCCTGGTCCTCATTTCTACAAAAATCATCCTAAATATTTGGTAAGAAATCATCATGTCCTATTTCACCTCCTCACACAATAACACAAATAGAAGGAGGTTCATCTTAGGTTTCATCTATTTTGAAGATGTTGTGTCGAAGATAAAAAATATAAATGAGGGTTTCATTAGAAAACCCTACTCCTCTAGTTAAACTACAACAAAGTCATTGACTAAATCTATAGGAGGAAGAAGAAGGATATGTACATGATAATGAAATTTTGGGAAGTTTAATATCTCCCATAGAAATATTGGATGCTGACCAAATATTTAAAGAATCACCTGCATAATAAATTATAGTTGAAAAAGAAAACCTTGCACAATAAATTGTAGTTGAAGAAGAAAAAAGACCTTTACCCTCTAAAAATAACAAGGATAAATATCCACTTATAAAATAAGGTTCATCTTCTCCCCAGCCTACTCATGAAGATGAGGAGTTGTAAGATTTTATGACTCTATCTTGGCATGAGAAAACCATTTGGAAATAATAGGTAGAGTTGGATTCTCTTTGTTTGACACTGTAAGGTAAGAATAAAACTATATCTAGTTTGGATAGAAGATATGAATCGTATGTTGCTCAAGTTAGGGAAAACAATTTAATCATTATAGTAGTTAATGTTGAGTAGACCAAAATACATAATCAATTATTTTCCCAGTCTCATGAACTTAGAACCTTACATAATTCCCTTGTAAATAAGGATGCCCAAATTGCTAGTTTATAAAATTTAATTGTTGGCAAGGATACTCAGATTAATAATTTACAACATTCTATTGATGGTAAAAATGCATTCTATATCTAATAAACTACTCACATACAATTTATAACCACTTAGACTATGGATTTGTAAGCTTCCTTACAAGTTATACAATGGGAAACTAAGGAAATAGTTATACAAACTAAAGGACCTACAAGGGCTATTCCTTCCTTCCCTATACCACTTCTTGAAATGATTTTAGTTTGGAATTAAGCTCATAATAAGATTTAGAAATTGGAAGAAGAAAATTCTAGGATCAAATCTAAGTCTTATCAGTAGCTATAAAAATATCAGACTTCCTTTCAAAATATTTATAAAATTTCTTAAAATTTGTTATCAGGCAGACAACCCTCTTGTCTCTATGTTCTATTTCTTCATGAACAATTTTATAAAAGGTTGCATATAGTGGTAAGATATTATAACTTTCTACCTAGAATTCATTATGATTAAGGGCACCACTTTCAAATCTATGATCTCAATCAGCGGTTGGAATCTAGACTTTTGGATTGAATAATAGTGCTCCCATAATATTGAAAGAGGACATTTAAAAGGTAAAGTGTGGTAGAGAAATGATGAGAATTTTATATAGCTCATTATATCTAATACAAACTATCCATAAGTGTTGTCTTTTAGTTATATATTACATTGAATTTAATATTTAAGGTCCCATCTAAGTAGGAAATGAGTGCAATTGGCCTTTATTTGTATGTGATACATTGTTGATTCTTTATCTTGTTATTTGTATCTAACTTGGATGAAATGAGCATAGTTTTGTATATAGAAATACATCTCTATGGGGGTATCATTTTGAGAAGACAAAATAGTTTTGTAAACTCTTTTTTTCAATAGTTTTGAAGATTTGGCTAGGAACACATCAAGCTCTAAATATTTGTAGCTCCGAAGGTGGTCCCAAGATGCCTAAGTGTGCTTCAAAAATGTCCAACTAAACCCTATAGATCAAGATAGTAACTCCAAAGATATTTATTGTACATGTATATCTATAATTTGCATATTTAGATATCTTATTTTAGACATTACTATTCTTAGTAATGGTCTAAAATGATCTAGATATAAGTATATTTATATTTTTTAAATTTGAACATAATTTCTTTAGTTTTATGTTGGTTATTTTCCATCTATTGTTAGTTGAGTCAATTCTAATTCCTACCTATAAGTGTGGGATATGATTCCTAGATATTGAATAAGCAGATTTGACTATTTAGATTTCTAGATTTTATATTATGTGAATAATTATTGAGATGTACTTTAAATACATGTCTCTTCATTCTAAATAATTAATGAATCAATGAATGAATAGATAGTGATCATAAATTATAAAATAGAAAAGAATCATTCCAATGTAGTTTTACGCATTTGTATATGTTCTTTTGATAACCAAATAATGTTCTACATTTCTTTTCATTACAGATTAAAGTTACTCCTATTAATAGGAAGGAGCAAGGACCCACTTCTCTCTAAAGATTAGGAAAAAATGATATTTTAAGTTTTAAGTTTAAAAGTATATTTGTTTAATTTAGGTATATTTATTTTTACTATAAAGTGTGATTTTCATTTTCAATGAAAGTGTGATTTCCTTTTCAAATAAAAGTGTGAATTTACTTTAAATGCAAGTGTGTTTCCATTAAATGTAAAGGTTGTTTCAATTAAATGCAAGTGAGTTTTTTATTTATGCTAGAGTGTATCTTTCAATTTTATAGGAATTAAAGTTTTTTAAATTATCTCCATAATCAAAATATGTCAAGAAGTAGGTTAAGTGATAATAGATAACATATCACATTATAAAATATCACAATATCCTACCTAGTCAAGCAAGTCGAGTGAGGATATCACAATGTCTTATGCCTAAGGTCTAAGTTTTATATGTTGATGATGTGAACTAAAGAATCCTTTAACAAGGAATGCAATAGGAGATATTTATCTAGTCAAACTTTCTATATTTACTTTTCTAAAACATAGGATTAAAACTTTATTTGTTGTCTTTAGGATTTAAATATCATGATAGAGCAAACACCCAAAATAGTGAAATGTAAACTTAAATATCCAACAGTCTCATTGCATATAGCCTTGGTCACTATCCCTAGTATAAAATGATACCAATCCATTGATTGGTTAAATGAGAGGTATAAAGATAGCCTATCAATTGTGTTATCCAACATAAAGAGGTAACCTATGAATATGTAGCTAAATTAGGTACTGTCATCTATGAATATATAACTAAATTTTCTACATTGGTGGTTATTATGACAAGTTTTATGTCTTTCAATAATGTTTTCATTAAATCTGTGGTTGATGATTTGGCAATCTCTTTCCCATTTGTAGGTTGAGTAGCCATAGGTATATCAGTGGGTCATTTTGTCTCCACCTCCTTGGTGGGGGATTGGGTTACTATGAGAATGGAAAGAATAGGTAATTAAATTAGTTAAGTGTGTATAGATGTGCTTACCAAGGGTGTGTGATCTAGGAGTGACATATGTAGAAAGGTAGGAATGGGTAATTATAATAAGGGAACCCATGGAAGGGTAAAATCTAAGGAACTAAATGAATCAATGAACATAGCTAGAATACTCATAGTAGATAAAATAGGGAGTGTGATGGGAGATGAAAATGAATTAGTAATTATCCTAGTGGTGTTAAGCATGGGATATATTGAGAGGGAGGGGTGAATCAGTATATCATATATCTTATAAAACTTTCCCTTAATCAAATTCCACTTAACCAAACATTCAAGATATGTAATAAAATTGAAAAAATAAACACCAAACAAGATAGAGAGAGACACCAGATATAACGTGGAAACCCAATATGGGAAAAACTACAGATAAAAATCTCAATTATATGAATGAGAACCAACTCAAACAATATTTTCAATCACCAAATTGTAGGATCACCAACCCCTTTGCTAAGCACCAACACACCAACTATTCATGATCACTAACCCACAGGAGCACCAACCCCTTTATTTAGCACCAACACAGCAACAATTCATGAGCACTAACCCATAGGAGCACCAACCCCTTTGCTGAGTACCAACACAGCAAAAATTCATGAGCACTAACCCATAGGATCACCAACCTCTTTTGCTGAGCACCAACATAGCAACAATTCATGAGCACCAACCCACAGGAGCACCAACCCCTTTGTGTATACCACACAACTATCCTCAATGTTTTTATCTCAGCAAATGATAGTTCATTACAATATCTCTTTCCTCTCTTTCACCTTTGCTCTTCTGAGCTAGATATAACAAATACAAATCATATTCATCTCTCACAAATTCTCTTTTAAGCTAGATATTTCTATCTCAAATCAAACTCTCTCATGTTAAAAATGGCTTCTCAAGCCTTTATTTGTAGTTTTCCAAATGACCTTTGGCCTTCCCCTTTTGTGACCCTTCAATCCTCATGGAAAATGGTACCAAAATTATATGACCCTTCATATCCTTGCCTTTGAAAAGTCATGTGGTGACCCTTCATGAGAAAAAATGTCCTTCCCTCTTGTGTCCTTATCTTGGTGACTTTTCGTATTCCTCAAAGTGTCCCTTCAAGAGAAATTGTGCCCTTCCTCTTTTTTCTTCACTTGGTGACTCTTGGAATTCCCCAAGATGACTCTTCATGGGAAAATGCATCCCATCCTTCTTTTGTCTTTACCTCATGACTCTTTGACTTCTCCATGGGCCCTTCTTTTGTCTCATATGCAACCAAAAATATATTTTTTAATATTAAATAAATATTAACACACATTAGCCAAGATATAAATATTATAAACATCTTTAAATGCAATGGGGCCTTTATCACCAATAATGCTAGACCTTTGACATCAATGACTATATTTCCAACAAGTGGCTAGGATGGCTAGTGGGATTACGGTCAGAATGAATGAATTTATAGCCATGTACTATTGGTGATTAATGGAGTGGTAGTGATTATAGAATAGGGAGGTGAATTTGGAGTTTTAGTTTCCAACTATGTTGATTGGATTTATACCATAGGAATTACTTGCACATGTAGTTTGGGTGAAGGTGCAATTATTTACACTCGTGTATTGGTGGAAATAGGAAGGGTAATTATTTGATCTGACTGGGTAGTAGAAATAGGAGGATGGTGTATTATGGTTGGTTAAATAGTAGAGATAGAAGGGGGAACTATTTTTGATAGTTAAACAATAGTTGTGTCTTTCGTAGAAGTTGACATTGGTTGATCCATTAGTTGTATTGATATCTCTTAGCTATTGGAAGGACCTCTTTTTGCCTTTTGCTTTTACTTCCATTTGTGTGACATAACTAGCCTATCTGTTTGGTCTACTTAGGTTCCATTATTGGAACCCTATGTTGTTGGTGCCACACCCTTATCCTTCACTTATCTCAACCTATCTAAAATACTTAGGCTATCATTGGTAATTTTTACCCCTTTAGTTCTCAACCAAGTTATTTTTTTATTTATGACCTAGGTGGCCCTATCTATCAATGAGAAGGATTTAGGTATGGACCACCTGACTAGTGGAAGAAATTGGAGATAGATTTTATTATCATAATACTCTTTGTCAACTACTGACTAATCATCTTTCAATTACTCAAGGACTAGTACCATGTTTTAGATTTTGATTTGTTCTAGGGTCATTTTGGAATAATCTCTCAACTTTACTCATCCTACATATCTTCCCAATAATCTTCATTAAAATAAATGTGGGAATATATGATGATACCCATTATACTGGTTATATGGCTAATCAAAACATAAAATGGCCTTATATTGAGATCTCTTAAGGTCATTTGAGTCATCTAAGCATCCACACATTTGGATTTTGAAATGGAATTTTAGGTATACCTCCATATGCTTATAGGGAAGTGGATCCATGACTTATGCTTTCTTGATAATAACTTTTGGGTTTCCACAAGTTGCCTCACTAGTTCCATTAGGGCCCTTTTGTTTCTAACATACCTAAGAAGGGTTTAATGACACATACTAAAACCACCAACTATGATGTATGAATATGTTGTGAAATAAATGAAATATGATCCCCAATTTGTAATCTCTATAGTTGCAACATCAGAAAATCTTCTTCTTCCTATATCCTTATCAAACATGAATATGATGCAATATACAAAAGCATCATTGACCCTTATAAAATATTATTTTCTTGTCTCATAGGTGAGGTCAGGGTATTAGTTAAAGACCTTGTTGACTTGATTGGACATTGTGTTCAATCCTCAGAGTGCCCTCCCTTTTTCTAATATATAGACTATGTATGAGGTCATATAAAACTTTCCTATAGTTTGGACCTCCATAAACTATTTGTGAATAGATTAAAAAATTAACTAGGCCTATTAGATGTATTATTTATTTTGATGGATCACTTAGATATACTAATACATCCAATCCCAATAATTCTTGGCATCCAGGTTCCCTATAACTCTATGCAAGAGTATTATGATGTTTCCTACTTGATCTTTGAAGTTTATCCTAGCTAGGGTTTTAGGCATTCTTTTTGATGTAGGTTTATATATTTTAAGCCATTGCTTGATTAGAAACCATAAACATGCAGTATTATTATCTTTATAGAACTTCTTAGAATATTTAGGGGCTATATCTAGATATATTTTGTATTCCAAAATTAGGAATAAGGTATCTATGAAATTAGGGTCCAGGTTTAGAATTTTCTCTCCTTTGTCATTTACCACCTCCCTCTTCTCATCATCATAGTGCTATGCCATTGTGAGAATAATCTCATGGATTTGAAATTTTCCACTATCAATATAGAGCCCTGAGCTTGTTCTCACAATGGAAAAATACTATGATGCTAAGAAAAGGGAGGTAGTGAATGACAAATGAGATAATTTTCTGAACCTGGACCTTGATTTCATAAATACTATGTTCCTGATTATAGAATAATAAATCTATCTAGATATAACCCTTGACTCTTTTAAGATGTTATATCAAGATAATAATACTACCTGTCTATGGGTTCTAGAAAAATAATGGCTAAAAACCTCTATACTTACATCTTAAAGAATGCCTAAAAACCTAGCTAGGATAGAATTTAAATATGAAGTAAGGGATTTCATAATACTTTTACATAGAGTTATAGGGAACTCAAATGTCAAGAATTATTAATATTGGATGTACCAGTATATCTAGGTGATCTATCAAAATAAATAGTACATCTGCTAGGCACAGTTGATTTTTAAGTCCATTCACAAATAGTTGATGGAGGTCCAAATTACAACAAAGTTTTATATGACCTTATACCTAGTCTATATATTATTAAAAGGGAGGGCATTCCTAGGATTGAAAAAAATGTGTAATCAGGTCAACAAGGTCTTTTAAAAGGATCAATGATGTTTATGTATACTGCATCATAATCATGTTTGATAACGAGTTAGGAAGAAAAATATTTTTTGATGTTACAACTATAGAGATTAAAAATTTGGGATCATATTTCATTGAGTTCCCAACATATTCATACATAAAAGTTGGTGGTTTTAGTGGGTGTCTTTACACCCTTCATAGGTATGTTAGCAATAAATGGGCCCTAATGTAACTGGTGAGGTAACTTGTGGAAACCCAAAAGTTATTAACAAGAAAGCATAAGTCAAGAATCCACTATCATATTAGCATAAGGAGGTATACCTACCCTTCCCTATAAATATCCAAACATGTAGATGCTAAGATGACTTAAATGAACTTAAGAGATCTTGATGTAAGGCCATTCTATGATGTGACTATCCATATTACATGTATAGTGGTTATGACCACATAATCCTACATTATTTTTTATGAATACTAATGGGAAAATATGTAGGATGAAGAGGAAGTAAGGTTGAGAGATTATATAAGAAAGACCCTATAATAAATTATAACCTACAATATGGCACCAATCCCTAAGGATTTTAAAGATGATGAGTCACCAATTGACATAATGTATTATGATAATAAAATATATCTCCAACATCTTCCATTGGTTAAGTGGTCCATACCTAAATCCTTCTCATTGATAGATAGGACCAACCAAGTCATAAATAGATTAATAAACTAGTTTAGAAGCAAAGGGGTCAAAATCACTAAGGAGACCCTAAGTATTTTAAATAGGTTGAGAGACGTGAAGGAGAAGGGTTTGGAAACAACAACAAAGGGTCCTAACAGTAGAACCCAAGTAGACTAGGTAGATAGGCCAATTTCATCACACAAGTGGAAGTAGAAGAAAAGGTAAAAAGGGGTCTTTCTAGTAGCCAAGAGACAATAACACAACTGATAGATCAATCAATGTCAACTTCTATAAAGGACATAACTACTATTTTACCAACACAAATATTTCCCCTTGTATCTCTACCATTAAACCAACCATAGTATTCCTTCCTCCTATTTCCACTACCTAGTCCACTTAAATAGTTACCCCTCCTATTTCCACTAGTCCACCAATATAAATAATCATACCTTCACCTGACCCACCTATGCAAGTAATTCCCATGGTATAAATCCAATCAAAATAGTTGGACACTCAAACTCCACCCTCACCTCCATCTTCTATAATTATTACCACTCCATTAATCAAAAATACCACCTAACAGCACATGGTTGTGGATTCAATCATTCTAACTATAATCCCACTAGTCATCCCAACCAATGGGAGAGTTACTACTTCATTTTCATCTAACATCACACTCCCCATTTCATCTACTTTAATTTATTCCACTATGTTGATTGATACATTTTTTGCCTTGCATTCCACCTTTTCATAGGTTTCCCTATTCCAATTACCCATGCCTACCTTTCCACTTGTGTCACTCCTAGCTCCCACACCCATGATGACAACATCTATGCCCACTTCACCAATTCAAGTACCTATTCCTTCCATTCCCATAGTAACCCAAGCCCCTGCAAAGGAGGTGGATATAGAAAGACCCACTGATACAATTATGGATACTCAACCCACAAATGGGAAAGAGATATCCAAATCATCAATCGAGGATTCAATGATAAAATTAGTGACATGCATAATAGTTATCATAGTAACCACCAGTGCAGTAACTTCAATTATGGATTCAGAGATTGCCACTCTAGATTGGCTAGCATAATTAGTAAAAAATAAAAGGAAAAAAATGATGTCTCTTAGCACACTAGAGTTTGGTATTTTAGAGGCATCTAAGTGACTAAAGGAAATCCCCATGACCATATCTAGAATATCATATGATGCATCAAGGGAGAGATATGTGGAAATAGTAGTTCCCCTTCAAAATAAACAAAATGAATATCTAGTAGTGGGATATTATCTAATATGTAAAGTACACCTAGGTCATTCAATGAGATAAGGACTAAAACATGATGTTCATTCAAGTATCACCTATCTTCTTGAAAATATAGATAGTGACAAGGTCAATAAAGATGAACTGAAGAGTAAAGTTGAACAGTTGATGACTACCTTGAGGAAGTTCATCAAGCTTGTATCTTAGCCAACTCAATATCTTACTCAATTCCTTAATAAAGAAAGATTTGATTCAATGAAAAATATTGGTACCATGGGAAGGGACACAAAATATTGGGTTGATGAACTCATCATGAAATGAAATAGAGTGATAGAGTTAGAAATGGACTATTACAAGACTCTGAAGGATAATTGTGCATCTTTGAAAGCATAGATAATCAAGTATGAGGAATAGATTGAAATATTAAACCTATTCTTTCCAAAATTGTAGGTTTTTGACCTAATTAAGGTTGACACCTTCATATCAAAATAAAATTGAAGAGTTATGTAAAGTATGAAGAGATGGATAGGGTAACCCAAATCAAAATCAAGATACACACTGAGAGTACTAATAACGCCAAAGTTACATGTGATAAGGCCACATATACAATATATGGCATTAAATATTTATTTATTAAATTATCATGTGAAGTAAAATATCATCAAGATCAACCCCAACTTGTTCAAGAGATTCAGGACAAATTCAAGGAGGTAGTAAAAAAGGAATCAACACAAGATACAAATTTCAACTTGAGTTCCTTCCATAAATTCATTAAGTATCATAATACAATGGATTATATGGGAAAATATTCTCAAGTATATAGAGCTACATCTAGGGAACTATTTGAAGTAATGACATAATGTGAGATCAACAACCTTTACACCATTCATCTTGATGAAGAATGTCTTTAGGAAATCTTTAAAATATTTTATGCTTATATCAAGAAGATACAAGAAAAAAAGGATAAGGATTCTTCAGAGGTCATGGTTATGGATTAATTATTTCAAATTAATTGTAAAAATACATTCTTTAAATTAAATTCTTTGTTGAAAGATATATTGTAAAGTTTCAAGTTGTAAATTGCAACTATCATTTTGACAGCTCTTTTTGTGAAAGACCCACTTAATTTATGATTATATTTTTAACAATATTTAGTTGTAAATTGAAAACTTATAATTCAAACTTTTCATTTTGACAAATTTTGAATTTATTCACTTGCAAAAACTCATGTTGTAATTTACACTTTCCCTTTTGTCAAGTTGAATGACTTAAGAAGTTGTAAAAGTCTTCACTTTAAATTAAAAATTAGGTTTTGTAAGTTATAACCTCAAATATCTAAAATCATTCAATGTCTACCAAGTAATGATTCTTTTTGGTGCCTCATTACTTCAGAGAGATAACATTAACACAACTCAAAGAAGAAAAGGTCTGGCTTGAAGATTTAAATAGATTTCACTACTCCTCTAACACTTGTTAAAGAAACCAACTATTGCATGCTTCCTTTCCATATATCTTATCCACTAAGGATGTCATTTCAAGCTAAAGAGGAGGACCTTTGCATTAAGTTTCCTAGATTTTCTTGCTCTATAATTAGGCGTAAGGTTTTGTTAACTCCATAGTATTTTTATATAAATATGGGTACCTTATCATATCCCATATATCTTTTTGTTATTGGACAAATTATTCTACATTTTGAAGAATTGATCTACATGTTGTAACTTGGAGAGTGTTAATAGACTGAAGTTTTACCTTCCATGTGTTGTGTCTTCTTTGTATATGTACAGCTATTTGTCAAGTTTGTGAATGTTTTGATTCTTATTTTAGTCATATATATTAATATGTGGTATTATTTATTCCCTTACAAAATCTTTTTGATAAAAATAAAGAAATTTATTCCTTGTTTGATAAATATTCCATATTACCTTTGATCTCATATTTGTGCAAGATTGTGCTTTAATAAACTCAACATATTGGATATTCAACTATGTTAAAATAAATCAAGCATTAATTTCCACTATACCATTTGGAACAATCACCATTTTATAGTTTTTTACTCATTCTAAAACTCTTTTACTCATAAATAAAACCCTAGTTAGGATAAATATCACTAAAAGGTAGTAGTTTAAAGTGAACTAGTCATATACTAATTGCACTAAGCATTAGTGGAAGGAAGCTAGCCTTCTCTAGTGGTTCACCTCAATTCACCAAAGTTCTATAGCTTGGAGGTGATCCCATTGTGCCATTTGATTTTTCACATGCTACAACTCATGCTACTCAAAACACTACAAATATAATAATGGGTGCAAAATCTAATTAATAACAATTTTTGGCACACCTAATGGAACCTAAAGATCATAGCTAAGATATTGGTGTTGTTCTCAACAAGTGTTGTACAAGCCTTATACACATTTTTAAAGCACCTGGTGACTCCACTAGATTATAGATTCATGAATTTTAAGTTTATATATGATAAAGACATAAATAAGATCATCTACTAATGGTAAGAGGACTGACTTACAAGAACTATCATTTCTATTAAAAAATCAAGATCAATTGTACCTTTTACTAGAATAAATCCTAAAAATATATTTGCATCTCCCATAAATACCCATAATTATTTCATACCTCCAATCATGGCCCTAATAAATTAGAAGTTCATAACATTAAATGGAGACAAACTACTTATGTTGGCCCAATATGATGATATACCCACCTTAGATCTGAAAATCCTTCTGTATTTTATTGCTAAAACTTCCACTACTCCCATTAAACATATATAGGATATTGATAACATCTATTTAGTTCATAATATGACTCAAAAAAATGTTACAATTAGAATTCGTACCTCCTCATTTAAGGGTAAAGCCTTATAATGTTACAAAAGTCTACTTCCCAATTCCATCCATGTTTGGGATGATCTAGGGTCTTCCCTATGCACATAGTTTGAGGATAAGAGTGACCACCTCTCACTAATTAAACAAATAACCACTATTATATAGTCTCCTCATGAGTTCATAATTATTTCAATTTATGATTTCAAAAGACATGGAATAGAATCCCAGTGTTATTCAATCCAACCCTAAATAATGCTTTATTATATTTCTTTATATCCTTAAATAGTGATATAGCTATCATGATTCATTTAATGTGTGGCACTACACTCACCAATTATTATGAAATAAAAATAAGAGTATAAAATTTCCTTATTTAAGATGGAAAAATTACTCCTTAACCTCCAGTGTCATTATTTCCATTTATGCCTCCCATGCAATCCACTATAGCCCTAATTCCTACTATAAGTAATGCACCAGCTTTGACTCCTACCCCTTATGATGATTTATATGAGGTTAACTCACTTATTAAAAAATTTGGTAATGATTTGGTAGCTATGAAAAGGAAATAATCCCAAAACTATAGGCTTTATCAATAAATTAGCCAAATATACCAATGTAATAGGCAAACATACCAAGGTAACTCACAACCCTAAAGTTAAATCATGCAAGAAAATAATCCAAACATTTATACTCTACCTATACCAGGTACTTCTAAAGTCATTATACCTATTCAAAACAACCTATCTCAAGAATACAAGTGGTTTTATCCTTATGCTCAATTGCATAATTAGAATGCTTATCCTAATGGTGTCATCAGTCAAGCCTTGATGGTATAAAGTCTATCAAGCACCCAAGGAAAACAAGAATAAGCTACTTCCTAGCAAGAATCTGCACAAGAGCTTGCTAAAAATGAATCCGCTCTTTTGAATTGGTAAAAGGAGCATTTTTATGGCATGAATTAAGAGGAAGTACTAATCAAATGGTGGTAGTTTAGTGGCAATAAATGCATGTTTAAGAACAGATACATAGAAAGTTATTAACCCCCCAAGGTTAAGTAGGCTAACAATTTTGAATTTTTATAAAAGGCTACAAAAGGAAACATAGTTTAGAGACCACCCAATGTGTCAATGGGTTAGTCAAAGTCAAAATTGTTAACCTCAAATCTCATGACAGAAGATATAACTCACACAAAGGCACTAGCAAAAATTGGTAACATTCCTTTCAGTATTGTGGAACATATGAAAAATACTAATTTGAATGTCACCGTGTGGGAGCACTATATATTCTAGCATGGAGGGACTTGATTCAAGAATATTTTAAAAACTTCTAAATAACAAATAAGGTCCTAGATAAGGGAACCATTACTGTGTTTAATTTCTGTCAACCTCAAATGGACATAAAAATAAGTAAAAATGGTAATCCTCCCCCTTTCTACCTTTCACTACTAGTTTGGAAAAATCTCATACATAACTACATGGTAGACTCTAGGGGTAGCAGTTCTATTATGCATAAGAAAATAAATGATGATCTTAGTATTAAATGCATGCCTATCAAAAAAGGTGTGGCTCAATTAGATGGTACTATTTTCCAAATAGTTATAACTCTATAAGGTTGAAACCTTACCATCCATGTATGTCCAAGCTTATCAATATCCCAAGATACCTCAGTTATTAACTTACACCCCTATTTTGTTATCTATATTTCCCAAGACTTCACTACAAAAATAGGAGGGTATATATCTATTAACTATTCCTATATGTTACTCAGGACAATATATGGTACTGGAGTGACAATAAGAGTTAAAACAATCAATAAAGACCACATTGATCCATACACTCTCATCCCCATGGATATAAATTACACATTGTAAGATCATAAGGAAGAACTTGACCATGAAGGTGTAACACCCATGGAATAAATCCCAGACACTCATCTGGATAAATGGGGATCAACTCTCTAATTTGATCCTTATGATTATGTCAAAGAAACTAGGTTGGGTACATATTCCATTCATGAAAATGATGCAATCATCCCAAACCTTGTAAAACCAGCTAAAGATCTCAAGTAAATGTGATAATTATTCTTTGATGGCTCAATAATCATGGATGGTGTAGGTACAGGCATTATTTTGATCTCTCCTCAAAAGGAGAGTTATTTCTATTATTTTAGACTTAAGTTCAGTTGTACTAACAATGTGGTTGAATATGAAGCATTGATTTGAGGTCTCGATATGGCCAAAGAAAGGGGAATATAGTTACTACTAGTGTTTGGTGATACTGAACTAGTCATTCACCAAATAAGATCTAAAAGCAAAACTAATAACTTTCTAAGATTTTATAAACACATGGTTTATGACTTGTTAGAAGATTTTATCACTTTAAGAATTCAAGTGGTATTAAGAACATAGAATAAAAATGTTCATTGTATGGCCTCAGTGGGTTCTTAATATAACCTACCTAAAGAGATAAATAAGAATAATAGCCAGCATGCAAAACTAATAGTGAGACCATTTGTCCTTGACAATGAAACCAACTGGCAAGTCTTCGATAATGATCGGTAAATTTTTAATGTGTTATGAGATGAGACTAAATTCTTAGACACAAATTAGTTAAGAATCTAATAATAATATGTGGATTAAGTCATTCAATTAAAGACAAATAAGTTGCCCATGGATCTTATTACTTTAAAGAGTATATTCAACTCTGATGATCAGCTAAAGGGTGAGAAACAAATTATCATGGTCAATGAAGAATACTATGAACCATTAGTCATCTTAGAAGGCAAAGCATTGAAGATCAAAAAGGTATGCAATACTTCTAAAAAGTAAGAATTTATTAGTTTGTGTCAATAATATGATGATAACTTCACCTAGAATTATAAATATCTAAGTGGTTTTAACCTTATCTTAGCCAATCACATAATATAAATTGACCCAAATACTAAGTTTGTTAGACAAAAATAGAGACCAATCAATATAAAAATATAACCCATGATAAAAAGTGAGTTATCCAAATTGATAGAGGATAACATCATTCTCCATATCAAACACTCATTTCGGGTTGCTAACTTGGTTCCTATGAGGAAAATGATTGGTAAAATAAGGGTTTGTGTAAATTTTAGGGACCTAAATAAAGCATCCTCGAAGGATCATTATCCATTTCCACCCATGGAGCAAATTCTTCAAACTGTATCAGGATCTAAAAGGTTTTCCCTTCTAGATGGTTAATCTGGATATAACCAAATCCTGATGTAGGAATTAGACCAGTTCAAGATTTATTTCACTAAAAAATGGGGCACATATTCCTATAAAAATATTCCTTTCAATCTAACTAATGCTGGTGCTACATTCCAAAGAGCCATGGCTATGGATTTTAGGAGTTTGATAAATGAGATGATCTTGGTGTACCTAGATGACATAACCATTTATTCAAAACATGTTGGTGACCACCTAGATCATGTTAGGAATTTTTTTGAAATGTGTAGAGAATTTGGAGTTTCCCTCAATCTAAAAAAGTGCATTTTTGTGGTTCATGAAGAGAAACTACTAGGACACATTATTTTAAAATAGGGTCTTGAAATAGACATAGAGAGAGAGAGAGAGAGAGAGAGAGAGAGAGAGAGAGAGAGAGAGTAAGTGTTATATCATCACTAACACTTTCAATCCATAAAAAGGGATTACAAAGTTTCCTATGAAATTTAAAATTCAAAAGAAGGGTCATTCCAAATTTTTCCTCCATGGCCAAGCCATTGACTTCCATACTTAAAAAGGAGGTTAGTTTCAGTTGGACATAGGAAGGAAATGATAATTTTGAAACCATCAAGCATGATATTTATTAAGATCCTACCCATTTCAACCCCAAATATGAGAATGATTTAATTATCTATGATTTTGGAGGAGAATGTAGCATATTATATATTTTGACCTAATAGAATAAAGAATAGTTAGAGTAGTATGCATCTTTTTTTATTCTATCCTTGAAGGCTTACAAGGAAAAATATAGTTTTGTTCAAAATTAATTATATTATATAATTAATCTCTTAAAAAGTTTAGGCATATGTTCTCTAATAATAAAATTCACCATATGGTTAATCACCAAAGTGTCAAGGATTTCTTGTTGAGTCAAGAAATAAATGAGAAGAGATTGGGTTGGATCACAAAAATCATAGAATATGATGTGAACAGCAAAATAACCAAGCTCATAAGAGGAAAGGGATTATGTCAATAGCTTAATTTTGATATATATAATTTTGATGTATTATCTATGTAGTATACATTCAAAAGGCATTCCAACTAGCCACTTCACATCTAATCAATAGCTAGATCAGTGACATGACTATCTTCTTATAGACTAGAGAATACCTGCATGAGCTCCAATAATCCAATAAGAGTTACTTCAAACTCAAAATTATCCCTTACGTTCTTATTTATAAGATATTTTTTATGAAAGATATCAATGGAGTTATGTTGAGGTGCATCAAGCATGATCAAATTCCCAAGGTGCTCAAGGAGTTCATGATGGCTCATCGAGTGGCCATTTATCTGTAAGAACCACTGCTATCAAAATAATAAGGGTACGTTATTATTGACCTGACCTATTTAAATATTTCCATAAATAGGTATGGAACTGTGATAAATGTGCTTACTTTATAAAAATCAAAGATTAGCAGCTCTCCCTCTCAAACCAATCTATGTTGACCAACCATTTACCTAGTGGGGGTTGGATTTCATTGGCATGATCAATCCACCATCAATTTCAAGACATAAATAAGTCCTTATAGCAACCAATTATTTCACTAGATGGACTGAAGCAGTTGCATTGAAAGATGTTATAGAAACATCTATCCTAGAATTCATTGATGGTATTGTCACTAGATTTGGTATTCCTTACACCATTATCTCAAATAATGCTAATTTTTTTTTTGGGAAGTTAGGTGAGTGAATGGGCTATAAGGCACAATGTATACCTAAATACCTCATCCAAATATTACCCATAAGGTAATGGCTTAATCGAATCTACCAACAAAAATCTCATAAATATTACCAAAAGGATAATGGAGGATAACCAAAGGACATGGCACATTAAGTTAAAATCAACACTTTAGGATGATAGGATCACTCCCAAGATAGCCATAAGTAATTTTACATTAATTTTGGTATATGTAAGGGAAGATAGATTCCACTATCAATAGAGTTACAATCTATAAAACTCAATCATCAGTTGGAATTAATTGAAAATGATGAAATGACAATGCAGTTAGCAAAATTCATGGAGTTAGAAGAAGTTAGGAACTAATCCTTGCAAGTTTGAGAAGTAAATCAAGCTCAATTAAAAAAAAATAAAAAAAATTCATCTAAAAAGAGCTTCAACAAAGGAGACATGGTTCTGAAATGGGATGCTAAAAGATCCAAACCAGGAAAGCATACAAAGTTTGATGTAATATAGAGTGGTCCATACAACACAACTTAGTGCAAAGGAGATAGTGTATTCTATCTATTCAGTCTTGATGGATTGGAACTACCTATCCCAGTAAATTGGATATACCTCAAATCTTTCTTTTGAGGTTAGAATTTGTTCCAAAAAAATTGTATATACTAGGTTTAGTTAGTTTCCTTAAATAAGTGATTTTGCACAAGTCTACAACTCGTTAGGAATTTTTATTTCCTTCATTTTTATTTTGTTTTTCCTATTTTTTTCTTGTTTAGGTAATTCCAAAATTTGTTATTATCTATTTAAAGTGTGTTAGATATTGAAATGACTCCATGCCCAATAAACTAGATGGCTACTAAAAAGAAATTGATTAGTAGGCAATCACCCCAAAGAGGCCACCAAAAATGTTGATATTTTTAAGAAAAAAATAGAAAAACATCTTGTACCCTATGGGAGACACATTAATTTTTGGTGAAAAATATTTAAAGGTGACCAAGAAACCTTTTTAGTTACCTATTAAAAACTAGAGATTTAGGTATAATTTACAACTTTGTGAAGTTATAAAATGCACCCCAACCTCCACTTCTCACTTTTACAATAATTTAAAAAAATTAAAGTTTTGAGTGTAATTTACAACTTTAAAATTTTTTAAAGTACATCCAAAACTCTGCTCTCCACTTACCTAATACCTAGTAGAAATTGGAACTCTGGTTGCACATTGTAACTTTGCAAAGTGCAAATAGAAACCCACCTTCTGCTCTTACCTAGTACCTATGAAAATCAGAACTTTGATTACTCATTTCAACTTTGAAAAGTTTCAAAGTGAAACTTGGGTTATGCTTTATACCATTCACCATACCAACAAGAATTAGAACTCTGATTGCACTTTACAACTTTGTAAGTTGCAAAGTGCAATTTGAGTTTTACTTTTTGCCCTTCCTCCCTACCTGCAAGACTCTAATTTCAGTTTGTAACTTTACAAAGTTGTAATGTGAAATCAAAGTTTCATTTTTCATAGGTATTGGGTAAGAGCTGAAGGTGATGTTTCACTTTCACTTTGCAAATTTACAAAGTTATAATGTGCAACTAGATTTCTAGTTTCTACTAGGTATTAGGTAAGTGGGAAGCAAAGGTTTGGGTGCACTTTGAAACTTTTCAAAGTTACAAACTACACTCAAATCTAGAGTTCCTGCTAAGTATTGAAAAAGTAAGAATTGAAGGTTTGGGTGCATTTTGTAACTTTACAAAGTTGCAAACTTTATCCAAATCTCCAATTTCAGCTAGGTAACTAAAAAGGTTTCTTGGTCACTTTTAAATCTTTAGACAAAACATTAATGGGTATCCCTTAGGGTACAACATGTTTTGATATTTTTGGCTCAAAATATCAATAAGAACCACTAGTCATCATGTCAAGGATAGTAGTTTAAATGTTTTATCATGTCAAGAAACACCATAGTGGTTGTCTTTAATCCTTGTTTGAACTTCTGTCAAGAGATCCCTTTGTGTCAATTATGTGTGGCTATCTACAATAGGAATTAGGTTGCTTTAAATAGTCTAAATTTATTCATGAGGAAGATGACCCACTTTTAAAGCTTTTGACTCATCATGGATCCATCCAGTGTGTTGAATATCTATAAGATATGGATTGATCATAAGTATTAAGGATGTTATAAGGATATATGGTCACCTAATTTATGACTTTAACATGTTCTAAGGTCTTTTAATAAGTATTGAAGAAACCTCCATTTAAACCGTTTAATTGAAATAACATATATTATCAAGATAAGGGGTGTTTGACCTCAAGGTGATACATGTTAGACCTCAAAATTCCACTAAAACCATCAATTACACTTTTAAAGGCCTCCATAATCACCACATTGCCATAATCAAATAATCTTAGATGAAAATGGTATCTTGTCACAAGTCAAAGACATTTATTTGACACTAAATGGGCCCCACACATGTGAAAACATTTCCTTTCAGCTTCCCCAACCATACCATATGGTTTGACATTTATTATGACCCCTATTTTTCCTCCTCCTAAATGACAATTATGATTCATGGTTTGAAAAAATGAGAAAATGTATGGAATTTGAAGGTTACAATATTTTTTGGACAAGTATAAATTATTACAATATGGATATGGTTAGATGGAGTTAGGAAAATTTAAGGGGAATTCAACATAGGCATTAAGTGAGATAATGTAGGTGTTTTAGAGCCAAAAGAGCCCAAAAAATAAATAAATAAATGGTCCATTTCTTCCATTGAGCTCTTTAGTAGCCATGAATATCACTTCAGGTCTGTGTTCAATCCATATAAGAGAAAGAAGGTGAGGGTCTATTATCATGGCCAAAAGAAGGGGGTGTAATAGCCTCCTAATCCTAAGCATTAGTTTCAATATTAATCCACTATGTTTTTTGAATAAACATTAATAAGTTAAGTAATTTGGGTTGCCTTCCTCATCTACATAGAGCCAAAAAAGGGAATGGTTTCAATGGATTGTTGGCCTGTTTGATGAAAATAATGGGTTTTCATGTCTTTTCTAGTCATTAAAAGTAATGCCATGGTATACTCCACCCTTAGTTCACACTTGTTAGTCTATGGGATCAAGAAACATCTAATATTCCACTATCTATATACTACAAGCAAGGTTTAATTGACAAAAAAGGATATTCAGTGCACATATTTGATAATGAATAGTGGTTTGAGGTTTATTGATGGCTCCTTGAATTTTTTTCATGTATTATTTCATCCCTATTTTAAGTGAAATGGTCAGATAAACCTCAAATACCAAAATATCTTGCCTTCAAATGAGACTACCTACATATTTAGGCTTCATTACAAGGAAGGACAACATGTTTCATGAGGATGGCTATTGAATGCCATCAAGATACCATAAAGGTAGCAAGTGAATGTTGCATTCATATGAAAAGGTCATTATTTTAGTATGATAAAAACTCATTATATCCCTCATAGTCAATAAACTATCATCTATCCCTCTAAATCATCCAGAGACCTAATTAGGAGAAGTTAAGGTTGTTTAGTAGAAATTGAGGTATTCAAAGAGTCTTAGGTTTCCATTTTCACTACATATGCCTAATTGATGAAATTTAAGTGTTTTTATCCATTGAATATGTGATTAGGGATGGATAGGGTCTTTGTATGCCATCTTAAGTATGATTCAATAGTCCATTTCAATCTCTCGAGTAACCTCTACCATTTGATAGTCTCATCACTATTGACTCACCTTATAATAGGCTATGAGTTCTAGGTTTATAGCTACATGTGACCTTACAACAATCACCCATAGGTTTAAACACTTTACGCAAGCTCAAGGCATATAATCAAGGTCTAAATACCCCATAAGGTTATAAATTAACATTGGTACTATAATAAAAGGACCTATGCAATTATAAGCCCCATTGAATGATCATATTCATCACCTACAATAGACAACTTAGAGCTACCCTTCAAAGTATTTAGAAACCATTATCTGTAGGTGATTCTCAAATGTAAATAAGGGCCATAGATTGTTAATATGTCTATATTAAGGGGATGGATTTAGATTCAATTAATATCATTGGGGTGTCAACCATGACATGAAAACACAAGTTTACTCAAGGACCTACTTAAATCCCTCTTAATAGTCAACTCATCTAAGTTATCTACCTATATGAATGTAAATATTATATCCTCAACCTTGAGTATTATATGGTATATAATCATAAGGAGAGAAATAGAACTAAGATTGTGGTTAGAACATAGATATAATTTTACCAATTGTAAGGAAACCTAAAGGAGTGCATAAATAAGCTAAGTCAAACACATAACCAAATGTGAAGGGTAGTTTCAATAGACATGTAAAGAGAAATCCAAAGTGATAGTGACATCTAGACCACTCAATATCTTACATGATGGTGCTAATGAGTAAGGAAGTTGCCTGGTCTAAGTTAGACACCCAGGACATATAGACATTAGTATGTGACTATGTGGACAAGTTTTATTGGCAAAGTTGGGAAGGACAAGCCTTAAATTCTATAGTTAAAACTTGAAAACATGTCACTTGAACCCTGATTCCATAATTATAAAGAGATAAAGGGGTTACTTGCAACTTCACCACTAACCATTACATCCATCAGTACTAGATAGTGATGCTTAAAGATAGCTTAAGAGAGAGACAGTTTGACATGATGGTTTAGGTAAATAAGGAAAAGTACATAAGGTGTAAGTTGGATTGAGGAGGATGATATGAAAAAATTGAGGCTACAAATTCACTAATATGTAAGTGGAGATTCTAAATCCCAATCTAAGATATAAGGCCTTAAGCCTCCCTTGGATCTCAAGACCCCACCTTCACCTCAATAGCAGATCCAAAACCATAAAATAGATTAAAATCCATGAGAGGGTACGTGATGATGAATTAGGTCTTGAAGGAGGTGTTTTAAGTAGAGGAATGAAAAGAGAGAGTCTTATCACTCTCCCAAGCTCCATTGTCCTGAGTAACTATGTCGAGTTGGCACTTTCAACACTCATATCTTTCATGATAGAAGGACTCAATCCCAATTATCTTAGGGGGAATTAGTAAACCCTATACACTCAATATTCATGAAGGAGAGAGTGGTATTTAGGGGACCAACTCTATGAATAAACCTTAACACTGTAACTTACACAAACTTTTTGGTAGAGAGCTTGAAGTACACCATCTTTCATTCATATTTCACTATACAATCTGCATGGGGCCCAAAGATATTCAAGATATTTGAATGTGTTTCTGGTATAGATGTTCATGTCAAGAAGTTTTGGTTTGGAGGTTATTACTCTATGAACCATCATTAAGATGGTGGACCTCCAAAACCCTCCTTAAACCCTAGTTCAGACCAAATGAATAAATAACACCTCTGAATGCATCCAAATTAGGTAATTGGGATATGAAATAGTCTTAATGGTCTTCCCAAGTCCCCTAGTATACTTGTTGGTATGTGAAATATGTGCAGTATAAAAATCAGACCTAAAAGAGCCACTTTAAGTCTATATCTAATAAATTGAAAGGGATCTACACACCCTATGTGTTTTGAAGAGAGAAAGGGATTTGTAGGTCTCAAAAGAATGTTTAATGACCACCTATAGGTGCCTCCATGCCTGATAACCACTTGTAGATAGGCCTAGGTGCCTAGATGGAGGATTATATACACACAAAGGAGAGGTAAGTGTCTTAATTAACCAAACATAATTTGTTTATGGGCCCTAAAACATAAATTTCATACAAACAATGGTGTATAAATTATTCATAGCTCTATTTTGGGGTCCAAACTCAAAAATCCTACCTTTAATCCTATTGGTCTAACACTTCCTTTAAGACAGTGTTACTTGAAGAATGGATGAGAGGATAAAAGGGAGTTAAATATCACTTTATACCTCCAAAATAATGTCTATCAAGTAGTTTCAGGTGTGTGGGTAGCTTTGGTCTATAGAGGAGAGGTCATAGTTGGTCACTTTGGCCTAAAAGTGCCTTGAGACTACTCAAAATGCACATTTATAACTTGAGGCATAACTTGAAAGGCTCATAATTATATTAAATAGTTTCATGTGGATTTGATCACTTTGGAAGAGTTAAATGGCCTTATCTACAAGAGATCAATGGCATTTTATAGAGGTTAAGGTCCTAACCTTTATGAACCATTACTCAGAGTCCAAAACCCCCTTAAACTTCACTAAACCCCTAATAAGGAAATAATTGAGAAGCTATTATATAAAATTCATCCAAATGCCTTTGGATGTCATGATAAACACTTGGATCCTATATTATAATCTCAAGGGACCTCATCCATAGTATTGGTTTATATAAACTATTATGCAAACCCCCCAAAAACTATAGTTTTACAAGGTTTTAAGTATAATAAAAGGTGTATAACTTGTTAAAGGTTTAAAATAATTGAAGGAGGTACTATGAGACATGTTTTGCCTTATCAAATCATGAAACACATACAATTTTTTTTGAAAAAATTCATACAGGTCTGTACCAAATAGGTACTCTAAATGTGCTAAAGGGAGGTGACCTAGTCAACTAAGTGAGGTAAGATTTCAGGTGTTAAATACTTGGGGAACATAAGTCTTGGTATATAATGCTTTTTGAAGATTTAATAGGGATCTTTGAATCATCTTGAAGGTCTCATTCAGTCCTCATAATCATCTAAGTAGCAAGTAGGCAAGAGACTAGGCTAATTATCTAATAGGCCTACTTAGCCAACAAAAGGAAGATTTTAATGGGCATATAAGGTTGATATGGATTTAATTTGTGATCATGGAATTCATGTAAACATCGCTTTATGTGAGTAGGCTTGACATCCATGGCTATTATAGATGATTTAGGCAGTTTCTTAAACCTAATCAACATGTAGGAAAGAGGTGACTACTTAAGGTTTCATGAAGTAGGCCAAATTTAACCATTTAAATGATTTGTAACTATCACAAGGAGAGGGAATTTTATATGATTGGTTTGTATAATATCCTCATGTATCAACCATGGCTTAAAATAGACTTTAGCACCCCAAAAATGCTCATTGAAGACACTAGTCTGCCTGGGCAATGCATAGAGGAGTGTGGAGGCTACTTGTAACTACTAATTAAAGGGATGGTAGTGATTAATGACTTATTAATATTCTTCCCATGACATATTCTCTCTGATTATAGTTTATTTTTTGATATATTTAGGCCTTAGATCCATTGTAACTATCCCTCAGTTGGGTGTAATGAAACTCTATCAAATTGTATCTTGAGAACCTCTTTGAATCAATAAAAAATGATTGTTTACCTATTTATTTGCTAGAATTAGTGTTTTATTGTTTGTTTATTTTCATAAAATGTGATTTGTATCCTCCTTTGAAGGTCCTCTTCTTCACCTAGTTGCTAGAGTACCATCTTATGCAAGTCATGTGATGTGTTATAGTGTTGGTAGCTATGTTGAAGAGTAAGCTGGTTGATAATGCCTCAAGTAGACCTATTTTACATTACCTTAAATTTGTATGAACCAATAATAACATTCACATGAAATAGCTATGTTTATGAGTTCATTAAGAACCTTTTTTTAGTTATAGTTCTTCAATTGATTCATTATTGATTGAAGATCAAGTAGAGTGGATAGATGAATACTGGTGCATCACCTATGTAGATTAGGTTTCCTTTTGTGTATTTATATATCTATTTTCACCCAAAAAATTAGTAGGTCTTAGAAATTAATCTCAAGTTGATGCACTATGGGAGCTAGCCCCATAAACTAGAGGTTTGGTCCTCTTATAGTCCACCCATAGACTTTGGACCAATTCCATGGTACCCTAAACTTGGAGAGAACTAAACCATCTTCTCCTAAGGGTGTAGTTTGGAGTGTTAACAATTATTTAAGTAAATCAAGCATTACATGACATTTTTTATTAAATTATCATAAATAATAATTTTCTCTATATTTAAGATTGTAATTGATGTCTTGGAAACTGCCACATAATTTTGAATACCCATGGAATATTAGAATTGTAAAGCTATGAAATTTAAATTTTGATGAGATTAACATGTTTTGGTTAACCAATAGATATTTTCATGTGATTACACACTTAAAATTATTAGTTTTACATATAATACAAATTTGGTGCATACTGTCAATAATATAAATAGTGACATACAATTGTTCAAAATTCTACATTACATGACTAAGGTTTATATTGATAGTTGATTATGCTATGAACTTGTACTTTATTTATGATCTTAAGCTTATTCATATGATCTTAGAGATTATTCATGACTTAGTTTCTAATAAAATTTCAATGGTCATGTTTTATTAGAAACATGACTCAATTTTTTATCTTTGAGGAATTTATTTTGATGCATTATAATTTAAAGCCAAAGATATAGTGAGATTATGGTATACATTATCAAATCTAAGTGTTGTAATTTTGACACACGTGTCTATTTTGACTATTAGTGAAAGGTATCCAAGGATATGGTGGAATTTTTTTTTAGGTTTTGTTTTCTAAATCCACTCAAGAGATATTAAGTACGTTATTAACTTTAGATTTTTTATTAGATGTTTGTAAGACTCAATTATTATGCTAACTTGAAGGATAGGTAGGGACATAAAACATTAAATGTGAAAATCCTTTGGGCTTCATGTTATTAAGGTGGTTATTTTTGTTCTCTATTCATTATTATAAATATTTTGGTAGAATTTGAGGTCTATTAATTTGGTACTTACATTATTGAACCTTGGATGGAAACATCGAGTCAAGCTTGTTTGTTAGACTCGATCATAAATAGAATTGTAGGTATGTGATCATTGAACTAAATTAACCTTTGAAATAGTCATGGTGCTTGAGTCAAATTATTTTAGTTTTTTTATTACAAATAATTTAGTACAGTGATATCATCTGGGTTGATATGGTATTAAAGGTTTACTTATTCTAAATCTATTCTTCAAGTATCTTGTTATGATTATTTATTACATGAAAGTACATGATTTGACATATAAATACCATATAATGAACATAATTTTATTGTTATATGTAAATATTATTTTATCAAACTATACAAAGAGGTGATATATTTTGATCAATTCCTACATGAAATTTTTTTTCTCATAAGAAAAATGGAATATTTTGGTAACATGTAGTTAAGTTACTATTTGTTATGCATGATTGAAATGAAGATTCCTTTCATTTTATGTAAAGAAATTATTATGGGTGATTTTAATCAATTTAATTAACAAGTCTTCATATAGGTTTCAAAATTAACTATGTATCATAATAACTTATTATGAGAAGGAATAATGATGTAATATACAACAAAAAATGCATTCTGAGGCATTTTATACAGTGTAAAATAAATTTTGTGCACATATATAAAATTATAATATGTTAAATCTGACATCTAAAGGACCATCATTTTAGACTATAAATAGTGAAATATGATGGTCATTTGAATTTCAAATTTAACCTAGATGGAAACTATACTAAAATGGCTTTTTGAAATAGACTGAATGAGTTTTGTACTCAAGTTACTTTCATCTTACAGACCTTTAGGCCTAAAAAATATTTGAAGAATGCATAGGTATAAAATTCATTAAAAAAATATGGTCCAAGCTTGATGGTAGTATGCATAAATGATTTTTGAAACTAAGTGGTGATACTTTGTTGCATGATTTAATTTTTAAATCTTAGGGGTTTCATTCAATTTTAAACATCATAATAAATATATTGTTCAAGTAATTTCACATATGTTTGTTGACTGAGAGTGGTTTCTTTTGATACATTTTTTTGATAATCATTTTTCAAATATAAAGGATCATTTCATGCTATACACCTAGCTCAAGTTATGTTATTATTACTATCACTTTTAACAAAAATTTGAAAATAAATTTTCAATACTCTTAGCTAGTTATAGTTTGATATCATGCTTAGTTTTTATTGGTAGTTTTTTATTTATTTTCAATGACATTTTGATGATGTTGATCACTTTTCATAGTGGATAATCAGTATTTTACTATAGTGGTATATTGTTGTATAGTTCACTTTCTTAACATTTGATCATATGTTGTTCATTATAGACATTTTATTATACCTTATGTATTATGATGTTATGAATTGTTTGAGTCATTAGAAATTAGTATCCACTGATCATTTAATTTGTATGCACTTGTAAATGATTTTTTACCGAGGTTAGAGAGGTTATTACCCCCCCCCCCACCCATTAGATATTATAATGTTGGTATTTATTCATATTTAATATTGATTCATGGATTTATTAAGAAATCTAAAAAGGTTATAAAGATAAGTTACGGCTTAAAACTATAAAACATTTAATTATAAATAAATTAAATTTATCTTAAAGTTAATTAAACTTTATAATTTGAACTAACTAAAGGTTTGTTATAACTTTCAAACATTAACACCTCTTATGAAGATACTTTAAAATAAGGACTAAAAGGACATAACAGGGGGAAGAAACACAAATGTATTATAATCTCTTTGATTTTTATCTTCCATATTTTTATTCTTTCATGCAAGCATCTATGAGATTGAATAATCACTTGTAGATAGACCAAACAATACTTTCTCTGATAATGAAGTAATATTCTAAAATACCATATGTATATCTAGGTTTATTGATTTATTTATAATAAATTATATCAATTTAATATCTTTGGGATTGCAATCATATGTGCATAACTTCATGTACTTTACCTAAATTATGATGAAAACATCGCATTTTGTGAAAGATTATGGGACTTTCGATTGTATAGTGATCTTTTGTTGAAATATTTAGTTATAATTAGACTTGTTTAGAGTTTTCTTAGTAAATTATTATTTCATACTTCTAAGTCAATTATTCTACAAGTCTCAAAATCTTTTATTTCTATTAGTTTAGTTTATCTTTTATGTATTAGACTAGTTTTTTAGTTTCTTATTTGCTTAGATAGTCAGTTTTGTTTAGTCTTATTTTTTGTTTTATTCTCTTAGTTTTTAGATTTTTTTCTTAGTGTTAAGTTTGATTAATTTTATAATTTTTTATAATATTGATTTGGATTTATCATAAATTTATAATCCCTAAAACTTAAAAGACCCTTTTTTCATGCCTTGGGACTAATTCTCAGCTATAGTTCCCTTATAATTAAATTGTTATGATCCCATCTTGAAATTCATGATAGGTGAATGGGTATATTCATTGATACAACATTTTTATTCACCAACATGAGGCCTTATAAGATGAAGAGGTAATGTTAGGTGTGAAAAAGTATGCACTCAATAAAAAAAGTGATGAGAATTAGGTGATTTGCATATCATTTAGAGCATGTGAAGAAGAAGTGAATAAATTAGAAGAGTCCTTCAAGACTCTTATGAATTAAGAACCCACAATAAATATGATGGTGGAAAAATAAGATATGGCATCCTTGAGAGAATATGAGATACAAATGGAGAAGAGTGATAAAATGAAGGATCTAATAGAAGGTTGGGTGATGAGTAGATAAAGATAAGAAGGCTTTAGGATGAGGTGGTCAGTCAATGGTGGGTTTTAGCCCATAAGATAGAGTAATATGTAACAATAAGAATATTGGTGAAAGTGGTCAAATGAAGATGGGTTTTTGTCCATAAGAGGACAAAGAAGAAGAGTAAAATCCTTTTGCAAATGAGGATGGACTATGATGGATATAATCCCACAAATAAATTAGTTTGTGGTGGGTCTAATCCCATAAAGAGGGAAAGAAATAGTAGAGTAGAAATTGAATAAGAGGGCATAATCAAAATCAAAAAGAGGGAGATGGAAATGCAAGAATAAAATGGAAATATGGTTAGATTAATTAGTATGTTGGAAGGTAATTCCATGGTAATTAGGCTTCATGTTAAAAAGAGTGGTTTTACCACTTTTTCCATCAATGTAGTTGGAACTCTCATTTTATAAACCGCAGGTGTCTGATGCAGGATCATCTAAGGGTTTATGCAATCTTGCATCAACCAAAAATAAATTGGTATTTTTCTGAGTTTTTTGTTTTATTGTTTTGTTTGTGTGAGATTGTAAACTCTAAAAATGATTTTATAAAAGTATTCTTTTCTAGTAAAACAGTGTAGAGATATTATATCTATTTTTTAGTCTGTATAGACTATTAAGTCAAAGACACTTATAAAGATGTTTATTCAATGTAGTATAAAATTTGAAGGCTAAATTGGGGGAGATCATGTTACATAAAAACTATAAATATGTTTTAAATTTCATCTCATTTGGATTTAAATGCTAATGTACCATATGCTTCTATCAGTATACACCATTTCATTAGTCTATAACACTTGAAAATATAGATCCTTAATGTCATAGTAAATTGGAATAATAAATTTAATGAGATGATATCAAATATAGTTTTTAGACATTTTATGTCAAATTTTAGATCAATTAGAGTTAGAATGATGTTGGGCTAAAATTGTGACCCACTCAAAGACAAATATTAAATTAACTATTATGATTGGACAAGAGAGACTTACATCACATGGGACAAAGAGTCCCCTCATTTTCAGGAACTACTAGTGATCTAAGGGATAATAAACTCTAAATGATATAGCATCAGTAAGATATGATTATTTCCATTGAATGTTTAAATTATTTTCTCAAAGGTATTTAAGTTCCCACTATAGGTTCCTTTAAAATGGGTTATTTATAATGTAATGGGTAAGATGTTCCTCATTATAATAATATAAAAGTGAGAGGAAAATAGGTGTTTCTAACAAGTTTTTCACTTTTTCACATTCAAAAGGAAGGTAAGAAACTGAGATAAAATGGTCAGGGGTTTGTATGTACCCAAATGAAGTTTGTGCACCATTATCCAGACATTGTAGGGACTCTTGTTTGGCTGTGGAGGATGACACTTGCAAAAGAAAGAGACTTAAACAAAGAGATTGTTAGATAGAGATAAGGTGGACTGTCAAGCAAAGCTTGATCCCAAAAGTGCAAAGACTTCCTTGAGGGATGATAGTCCAATTTTGATAAAAGAGAATGTTGCTAACAAGAGAAATAATGAAAGACTAAACAAAAGAAATAAAGGTAATGCATACCTGTATTGTGTTGTTTGCCTTCCACAGTCATCGATGCCGGTTAGTCTACCATCATCAGTTGGTCTAAGGTTGCCAATGCCAATTAGTCTATCGATGTCGGTAGGGGTAATGGGCCTAGAGGCTGGTGTCAGTTGGGGCAATGGGGCTTTAGATGAGTGTCAGGTTGAGTCTGTAGTCGACAGAATGGTCTATGGTAGTCTGGGAGTCTGATGGTTTGTGCAGGGTTTTGCAGGGTAGAGAGTAAGGTCTGAGGAAGGAGTCAGGTAGGGGGTATGGCTTCAAAAAAGAGTGAGAGTATGAAGAAGGCTTCTTATCCTTTTCAAGAAGAGAGTCAGATCTAGTCTGGTTGATAGCTGGGTCTGGTTGATAATATGGTTTAGAAGCAATAAATAGAAAACTGATTACAAATACATTCTAAGCTACTGAAATGAAATAAAAGAAGAATACTTATCTCTTTCTTGGAGTAGAGGTAGAGGTGTTTGAGACACTTTTCCCTATTGTATCTACAACTAGAAGAGTGTTGGTTGAAGTTTGAGGATTGATTTTAGAGAGTTCCTGTTGATGTCCAGGTCTGAGAGCTGAGAGAGGAAGAGAGTTTGAGATAGAATTTGCATTCACAGTCTGTGATTGATTGATTCAACATCCCAGGAGAAGAGAATTTTCCTTTAGGCCTATCTTAAACAATTGACATCAGTGATCTCACTGGTGTCGGCTGATTGGTAACCAATGTCGGCAGCTAGAAGAATGGAAAAAGGCTAAAATTAGCCTTTTACCCATTCCTCCATCTGCCGAGTTAAGTGGTCATGGTAAAATGATCAAAGGTGAGTTTAATAGGCATGAGGATTAGTGGGGGGAAGTTGGAATAGGTCATAAATTGGTCATAAGGTGATGGGAGGCATCCAAGGAGAGGTATCCAAGGTGGGGTGAGGTGTCAAGGGTGAGAGAGAGAGGATGTTATTAATTTAAAATAGTCAATTTATTTTAAATTAATAATTGAGTGGTTTAGGAATGTGTTAGAAGTGGACCAAGGGGACCAAAGGGGAGAGTTGAAAAAGGAGTAGACATGATTTTGGTGTCTACATTTGCCCCTTTTTGTCTTGTTGGTTGTTCTGACGAACTGCAAGACAAAAATAGGAGTTGATGTTTCCCCAGGTATGGGATGAGGTCTTTTTGTCATGTTGGTTGTTCTAATGAACTACAAGACAAAAATGAATGTAAGTTGCCTTGATTATGGGATGAGGTATTCCCCCTCAAAGTGGGAGTCAAGGGAAGGAAACCTAAAATCGGGTGCCGATTTGATAGATAGTGGATGGATATGGTGAAGTTTGAGTGTGAACGTTGTAATAGTTGGGATTGTGTGCATACCACTTCATGAGATGGTCAGGTCAAATTATCATAGGTCAAGGGTCGAGGAGTGCCAAAATTGAAATAATCGGGACCCAGCATTTAGTTGTAGCTGATTGGGTTATTCGATCCAAGCTGTAGCTCTAATAGTCGTCATGTTCCAAGTATCTTGGGCTCAAGAAGTGCTCTTGGAAAACATGAAAATGTCAAAAGTAGTGGGGATCAAATTGCTCATGATCCAATACTTGTGAGGGTTGAAATATGAGTTGCAAACAATTTGGCTAACTATTCGTGAGGTAGCATACATGCAAAAACAACCAAGGAAACATTGTCTTGGAAGTGGTCATGGGAGATAGGCATGATCTCCATAGGTTGTTGGTCGAGTCGAGTCGAGATAGATAGTTGGTTCATTAGATGGATGGACGAAGGAATGGCCGAGCTAACCTCAAAAGACCCCATGTCAACTGAGTGCTACCTACATAGCCCCTGTTTGAAGGGCCTCAGGCCAATGTAGTTCTCCTGAAAAGGGAGGAAGAGGGTCAGTTGTGGATTGGTTTGGACTAGGTTAAGTCATGGTCAAAGGTAAAATGATTTGTCCATCAGATAGATGAACAAACAGATGTGGCCGAGCTAACCCCAAAAGATGTCATGTCATCTGAGTCTTGCCTACATAGCCCTTGTTGGAAGGGCCTCAGGCCAATGTAGTTCTCCCTAAAAGGGAGGAAGAGGGTCGGTTATGGACAGGTTGGATGAGGGTAAGTCATGGTTAAGAGTAAGATAGTTTGTCCATCAGGTAGATGAACAAACAGATGTGGCCAAGCTAACCCCAAAAGACATCATGTTATCTCAGTGCTGCCTATATAGCCCCTGTCATTAGGGCCTCAGACCAATGTAGTTTAGGTGAAGAGGCAAAATGGTTGATGATTGGTTTGTACAAGGTTAAGTCATGGTGATAAATGATGAGGGTAATATGGTTTTTCCATCAAGTAGATGAACAAATGGATGTGGCCGAGCTAACCCTAGAAGACATCATGTCATCTGAGTGCTACCTACATAGCCCCTATTGGAAGGACCTCAGACCAATGTAGTTCTGATGAGGAGTCAAAGTTGGTTGATAGATTGGTTTGGTCAGGATTAAGGTTTAGCACTTCCCATATGTCTGAGGGTACATGCTTGAAATGATGAGGCGATGATGATGCTACAGCCTTGTCCATATTATGTGATGGTGTATTCTATAACATTGGTGAGGGTTTTTTTTATCCCTAGCAATTTTTCATATTGGTGATGGTGTATGCTAAAAATGAAATGATTCTATTTATGCTTCAGCAAGTAATGGTTTATGCTTGACATAAATTGTATGGTCGATAGTTTCCATGTGTATTGGTGTCCATATAAACTATATGAAATGGACTATGTCATGTTGGTGGTCTAAAAATGTTTTGGGTTGGTTTAGTTTGGTTGGCAAATGATTTGGTTGAATGCGACCAAAGTGAAGGGAGGAAGTGAAAGGCATTTTGCCCTTTCATTGACAAGGACCATAATGATAGCATAGGCAAGGGTTGCTTAGAAACAAAAACCCCATTCATGTATTACGTCATTGACTACTGGTTGTGTTAGAGAAGTAATCAAATCACGTTGACATTAAAATGAGCTTGAAATCCCTTAAGTAGGTGATGTGATATGCTAGGATAGGATAACCCTTTTGAGTAGGGATAACTTTGCCCCTTGTTATAGGAGACCCTGAGATGACTACAAGTCAAGTCCATGAGCCTTTTTTTTTGGTAGACTGATCGATGTGGGAAGTCTACGTGGGGATGTCATTTTGATTTGTGGTCATTTGTGAATCTAATCGATGCGGGAAGCTTCCAAGAGAGATCTATTTGTAGTAAGATTTTAAGCATAGCCATCCTTCGAGGGAGTGGTCTATATTTTTTCTTTTTACATTATTGAGGGCTTTGAATCGCTGTCATTTGAGGGAGTAGTCTATTAGCTATAACAATGATTGTACAACTATCCTTCGAGGGAGCAGTCTGCCTTTAGATTTTGACCTTTTGATATTTTGACATCCAAATTTATTTTTGATAGAATTTTGAGTCATGGATAAGACTATAAAAGTTTAAGGGCTCCCTTTTATTAAGACAAAGCATTCATACTTTCTAAAAGGGTAACATAGGGTTTGTTTTAGAGGAATAGGGTTGAAAGGAATGAGGATTAAGAGGACCAGGATTGCTCAAGGGATGAGCTCAAGTTAAATGTCAAGTGAATGAGTACTTGACTAACAGTAGAATGGTTGTAGATGCAAGGCATTAAGAGGCTCAGGTTCTGGTCGACCTTCAAGAGAAGATAGATGATAAGTCCCTGAACCATACTTGTGCATTATGATGTAAGGTCTGAGCCAATTAGGAGCAAACTTGCCCTATTTGCTTCTTTCCAAATTGGTCATGTGTTGGTTGATGTTGGACATGAAGGTGGTTGATATGATGTTTAGTCATTGTTTGGTTGGTTGATGTTTGACATGAAGTTGGTTGATATGTTGTTGGCATGTTTGGTTGGATGATGTTTGGTCATTGTTGGTAAATGCTTGGTCAAGGCTAGGTTGATTAATGTTTGACATGAAGTTGGTTGATATGTTGTTGGCATGTTTGGTTGGATGATGTTTGGTCATTGTTTGGTTGGGTGATATTTGACATGAAGTTGGTTGATATGTTGTTGGCATGTTTGGTTGGATGATGTTTGGTCATTGTTTGGTTGATTGTCATTTGGTCAAGGATTGGTCGAGGTTTGGTTGGTTGATGTTTGGTTGAGGTCATGATAGATGCTTGGTCGAGGCTTGGTTGATGCTTGGTCGAGGCTTGGTTGGTTGATGTTTGGTTGAGGTCATGATAGTCAGGATAGAGTCAAATTCCCCTAGTCACTTATGATGGGGGAATGTCTAACAGACTTAATTTGAGAGGGCAAGATCTTGATCTTCCATGTTGGAGGTTGGAATCTCAGAATGACTAAAAGTGATGGAGGTAATGGTAGGTAATGATGTGCCCAAAGCAGCCAGTGGTTGGGGGTCTTCAGGTTGGACCTTCACTACCTATAAGGCTTTGATCAAAGTAAGACAATGCTGCAGAGAGTTTCATATGAGGTCATACAAAGATGTCTTCATAGAGGTTGGGTGAAGTTGTTTCACCATGGGGTCATGAATTGGTTTTGAATAAGTTGGTCGAGATATGCCCAAAATTGAAATCTTGGGTCTTGATGGTTGAGGAGACTTGATGAATGGATATGTTTGGGGGAGAGAAACCTTCTCTTTCCTTTTATCCTACATGGTTTGTGACCTATTGGCCACATTGATGGTGTTGATTTCAAATAATGGGGTTGAAGGTGATCGAGGGACCATAGTTTGATGATGGGTCCCTGATTTAGGTGGGGATGTTTGAGAGGCATGGGATGATGTCGATGGCTTAGTTAAAGGGTGGTCAAGAGGATCCTTAGTGAGAAGGATGTCCTTTTTGAAGTGTTGATGAATGATAGCTTTAAGAGCATAACAACACTCAGTGTCATGTCCAGGTGTGCGATGATATGCACAAAAATTAGTGTCATCAAACCAAGATGGCCTTGATTTGAGAGTTGATGAGTGTGACGGTGAAAATGTTTGGGAGGCATGAGATGGTGTTGGAGATTTGTTGATAGTATCCTCAACAAGAGGGGTGTCTTTATTGATGAATTAGCGGATGGCAACCTTAAGGGCACAACAATTTTTAGTGTCATGCCCAGGTGTGTGATGATATTGGCAAATTTTGGTGTCATCGAACCAAGATGGTTTTGGTCTAAGAGGTTGAAATGGTTTGATAGGCGGAAGAGTGATGTTAGAGGATTGTAAAAGTCAGCATAACAATAAGGTGTAAGAACTTGCTAATGGGTCTGCATGTTGTGTTGCAGTAAAAGTTGACAACTTCTACTTAGAAACTATTGAGGGAGTGTTTCATACCATCCTTTTGTTTGGTGGTGTGGCCAAATGCGTAGATGACACTTTCGTGGTAGGAGGCATTGGATGTTTTGAAGTAGGTATGTTTTTGTTAGGTGTTGGTCATAATGGAGGTGATTTGTTTTTGTTGGGTGTCGAAGGAGGAAGCACTCCTATTAAGGTGGATGGGTGTGGGCCCAAAATGGAGGGCAATGATGATGGTGGGGGAGGAGTTCTCTGATGGGGTTTAGTAGCCTTCTTTAGTTTAGTTTGAGGACTACTATTATGGAGGGTCAGGTTCAAGTCTACCCTCACCAGATCTTCTTCAACCGAAGTAGGTGAGGCGGCGAGTTCCTCTCCCGGCAAAGAAGGGATTGGAGATTATGGCTCTTTGAGAGGGAAAAGCGTAGGGATGGTGATGGCTTCGTCGTGTGGTCAAGGCACAGGAAAAGTATGATCGCCCATTGTTGATAAGAAAGACAAAGGTGAGGTAGCTGATGTTGGAATCATCAAGGCATCCTCCACTATAAGAGAGGTCGATGGAGAACTAACAGGAGAAGACGGTTCATCCACCTGTGGAAGAGAAGTGGGAGAAGAAGGCTCTTCTTCCTGTGATGGACCAATGGGTGGGATAACCTCTTCAGACTATGAGAGAGGTTGGTTAGGCATAAGAGGTGAGACCATGTTGACTGTGCATATATTACACTCTTGGGGGTCATCGGCCATGGTCTGGACATTATTTTGGCTAGGGGGATGGTTAGGGAATGGTTGTCTAAAGATGTCGATGTTTTGATTGGGTGGCATGTTTGGGTTGTCCAAGATGAGGTTGCCTTTATCTAGCATGTCTTGAATGATGTTCTTGAGAGTCTTACAATTGTCTATGTCATGGCCTTTGACATGGTGATAATGACAAAAGTCATTTTCCCTGTACCATGTAGGGATAGGTTTTGAAGGGTTGAATTGAGGTGGTTAAATTTGAGGGAGATTGAGGACCCCTTGTTTGACAATTTTATCCAAAATGGAAATGTATGATTCTCCTATAGGAGTATACTGATGTTGTATGTATCATTGTTGGAATTGTTTGGTGATGCTTTGTGATGTGGAAGGTTCAGATTGATTGGTTATTGTTGAAGATGATGACCTAAAGACCACAACATTTGCCGATCCCTTGGACATGGAATATGAAGAAGGTTTGGATGAAGAAGGGTCATTTGACTTGGTGTTGGGGTTTTTACTCTGCAATTTGACTTTTTTTTCCTCGACGGCACGTAGTTCAAGCTTCCTAGCCATCGTGAAAGCTTTGTCAGAGGTGCAAAATTTTTGGACTCACAAGGTAGAGGAAATATGTTTGGCACACGCCTATGAAAAGAGCTCAATGAGCTTGGTTTGAGTTAAAGAGAAAGAGAGTTAGTTGATTAAGCCTCTCCAATGGGCAACAAAATTAGCTATGGATTCATCATCAAACTGTCTGATAGAGTATGGGTCTGTGATGGAGACGTTTTTGGTGATGTTGATCGAAAAGTGGTCAAGGAAAAGTTGAGCCAGTTGGGTGAATGTGAAAAGAGAGTGTCTGGTGAGAGAGCTATACCAATTGAGGGTAACACCAGAAAGCGACATGGGGAATGTGCGTAGCAGTAATGCATCATGTGCTATCAGGTAACAAGCATGTCTGAATGCTCGTAGATGTTGTTGTGGGTCTTCCTTACTCTGGAAGAAAGTAAACTTAGGAAGTTCCCACTGATTGGGATATGATCAAATTGGGACAGAGGGATGAATGGGTTCATTACAAATTTGGTCATATGACAGGATATTACTTGAACCGAAAATGGAGGTCTCAAGATTAGACATTTTGTCCATCAACATTTTGATTAAATCGGTTGATAGATTTGTAAGTGGGGTGCCCCCTAGGTTGTAAGGCACTTGGAAGGGATTAGAAGGGGTGTATGATGTAGTCGGTTGCACTTGTATGGGTGCAACATATTGATAACTAGTCATTGGGATAGATGTGGAGACGAAGGGTGGTTGTGTCATGAAGGTAGAAGGCACGACTAGGCTTGATGTTGCCAGAGGTGGTTGGATAGTGGCAACACTAGCCAATTGATGAGTATCCACCCTGGTGTTGATGGGGGCAAGAGTAGGCGGGATGAAGACAACTAGATTTTGGAAAGGGGTAGAGGTTTGTTGAATAGTCTGTGGTTGATGGGGGGCCAAAACCCCAATGGAAGTGGGCCTAGAGATAGAAGGAGAAGCCACACTTAGAAGATTAGTCATGGGTTGATTATTAGTTGAGGCGACAACTTGGGTGTCTATGGGTTGAACCACAGACGCTGTTGGTATGACTACCATCTCAACCAAGGAGGTTGGTATCCCATAAATTGGGTTGCCTAAAGAGTCTCGCATTTGACTTCTCATGAGATAATGTTGAAGGGCTTTGACATTGAGGTCAAGGAACCTTTTGAAGTCTTGGTCCCCTTCAAGAATAATGGGAGGCTGAGTCAGGGTTGGTTGGGTAGGAGTTTGTTTGGTCTCTAAATGATACTCCATTAGAGGACTGGTTATGGAAGGTGAAGGTAGAAGTGGTTGTTGCCTTGCATGGTCGACAAGAGTCTTGGTTTGACTACGTGTCAAAACCACTCAAGGAAAGAGGTTCAGGTTTGAAAAACTATGTTTTTCAGTCTCAAAAAACTAGAATGGGTGTTGGACAACAAGAAAGTCAGGTTTTAAGCTTGCTATTTGATAAGAGGATTTTTGGACAGTGACTGATGTTAGTTAAAAAACTGATGTCAGTGAAATATATTGCCGATGTCGGTCAGATAATCGATGCCAGCAAAGTGGTTGCCGATGTCGGTGGAAAAACTGATGTCGGTTACTATTTTTTCCAAAAACTCAGAGATTTGAAAGTTTTTGGAAAAAAAGAAGAAAACGTCCTCACTAGCTCGAAAAACTAGATAAAGATAGAAAAGTAAATGAAGACAAGTAGATCCTAAATGTTAAATCCTAAGAATAAACTTTTAGAATCATGTTGGCTTATGCCTTAGAGTGTGTTTGGGAAGTTGGCTTTTAGAATGGGTCCTAGAAGAAGTAGTCTAAGGTTGGTTTCAGGTTAGTTTCAGTGCTCAAGAGTCTATGTTAGGTTTTGTACGTGGCTTGGTGCTAAGGAGAAAGCTCCCCTCATTTCACAAGCCCAGAGATAAGCTGGGTCACTTAGCTAGTATATACTTCCCCTAGAGTTTATACTCTGCCAGAGAACAAAGTGGGCTCTCCCCTTGGTAGTGAAGTCCAAGTGGAATTATCGAGAAGGGTAAAGTATCTGCTAGGTGATGAAATCCTAGTCGGACCTTGTCTCAGGAAAGTTTAGATGTTTGATTGTGAAAGTGGTCTAGATGTGTAACATAAGTGTGCTATGATTTATTCATAATGCGGTTTTAAGTTACTAGATGTGAGAGCTAAGTATGCATTCAGGCAGAAATGAAATGCAATAGATTTTAAGCCCAAATTGAAATGTGTGTTTGGATGTAGACAAGTGGAGAAAATGTTGAAGAGTATGAATTTCACTACTCTAAATGCAGGAAAGAAAGAAAAAGAAGGATTCTTTTTAACTTTGCTTATGATGTCGTTTCAAGATAAAAAGATAGAAGAAAAGGATGCAAGGAGAGATCTAATGCACCTATATGAATGTTTTGTTTTTAGAAGAAAAACTATGAACCCAAGGAAAACTCCTAGTGTCCCACCAAGCATGCCAAAATGTTTCTAACAAGTTTTTCAATTTTTCACATTCAAAAGGAAGGTAAGAAATTGAGATTAAATGGTCAAGGGTTTGTACATACCCAGATGAAGTTTGTGCACCATTATCCAGACGTTGTAGGGACTCCTCTTTGGTTGTGGAGGATGACACCTACAGAAGAAAGAGACTTAAACAAAGATTGTTAGATAGAGATAAGGTGGACTGCTAAGCAAAGCTTGATCCCAAAAGTGTAAAGACTTCCTTGAGGGATGATAGTCCACTTTTGATAAAAGAGAATGTTGCTAACAAGAGAAATAATGAAAGACTAAACAAAAGAAATAAAGGTAATGTGTACCTATTTTATGTTGTTTGACTTCCACAGTCGCTGACGCCAGTTAGTCTGCCGTCATCAGTTGGTCTAAGGTTGCCGATGCTGGTTAGTCTGCCAACATCAGTAGGGGTAATGGGCCTAGAGGCCAGCATCGGTCGGGGCAATGGGGCTTTGGACGAGTGTTAGGTTGAGTCTGTGGTCAACAAAATGGTCTATGGTAGTCTGGGAGTTTGATGGTTTGTGCAAGGTTTTGTAAGGTAGAGAGTAAGGTCTAAAGAAGGAATTAGGTAGGGGATAGGGCATTAAAAAGGAGTGAGAGTATGAAGAAGGCTTCTCAGCCTTCTCAGGAAGAGAGTCAGGTCTGGTTTGGTTGATAGCTGGGTCTGGTTGATAATATGGTTTAGAAGCAATAAACAAAAAACTGATTACAAATACATTCTAAGCTACTAAAATGAAATAAAAGAAGAATACTTAATCTCTTGCTTGGAGCAGAGGTAGAGGTGTTTGAGATGCTTGTCCCTGTTGTGTCTGTAGCTAGAAGAGCATTGGTTAAAGTCTGAGGATTGATTTTAGAGAGTTCCTGTTGATGTCCAGGTCTAAGAGCTGAGAGAAGAAGAGAGTCCAAGATAGAATTTGCATTCACAGTCTGTGATTGATTGATTCAGCATCCCAGGAGAAGAGAATTCACCTTTGGGCCTATCTTAAACAATCGACATTCACGATCTCGCTGGCATCAGCTGACTGGTAACCGACTTCAGCAGTTAGAAGAATGGAAAAATGGCTAAAATTAGCCTTTTACCCGTACCTCCATCTGCTGAGTTCAGTGGTCATGGTAAAATGGTCGAAGGTGGGTTTAATAGGCATGAGGATTAGTGGGGGGAAGTTGGAATAGGTCATAAATTGGTCATAGGGTGATGAGAGGCATCCAAGGAGAGGTATCCAAGGTGGGGTGAGGTGTCAAGGGTGAGAGAGAGAAGATGTTATTAATTTAAAATAGTCAATTTATTTTAAATTAATAATTGAGTGGTTTATGAATGTGTTAGAAGTGGACCAAGGGGACCAAGAGGGAGAGTCGACCAAGGAGTAGACACAATTTTGGTGTCTACAATAGGTTATAAAAGAGGTAAATACCTTGATATAGATAGGTATTCTAATAATAAAAAAATTAGAGTATTTTGGATTATAATTAAATCATTTAGCATCAAGTTTATCTACTGCACAAACTAGAACATCACAATGAGAAAGACTCAAAAAAGATTATGTGAACATGAAATATAGAAATTTTGTTTAATATAAATCCATTACAAAAGCATACATCTATTATCACACCATGATTAATATAATCCTCAAAATAACTAGAATGAATTCTCAAATCTAATTAAATTAGTTGTTGCATAATCTAAATGTATATCTACTTGCATACCAATAACATCACAAACTTATTTGCATAGATTACTTCTCAAATCAATGTCTTTGGTATAAAATAAAGATAAAATAAGGAATAAAGGTAGGTGAAATCATGGACAAATATAAAAAATGTTTTGGTACTTTATTGTATCAACCCCTTAAAAAGTAAAGTAATGTTACTCTTATAGAGAATGTCTAACTAGTTAATTGATAGTGATTGGCGACCAACCTTAACTGCTATTGACACAAAAATTAAATAAATAAATTATCATAGTTTAATTTATTATGATAAAACATCAATAAAAAATAACATAAGGCTAATCTATTCTAGCACAACTCCCCATTCTAAAATATTTTGGATGAATAAAATGTATTCTCCAATGTAGTTTGAGCTCCGATGATCAATAAACATTGACTAAGATATTATCACAAGCTGTTAAGTGGTTCAAATAAGATAAGACACATGAATATAATAGGATTAAAATTATGGAGTATTAAATTCATAATTAATATTTTCCATTCCCAACTACATGTTCTTATCCTCATGATAATGATGCACATTCCATATGCACCATTTTCCTTTTAAATGTTGATAACCAGGCACATCAATATTGGAATAAAGGATTATTCGAATCTATATATAGGTGAATTTAGTATACCCTATAATTTAATCAATTTTTATAATGTTTTTATGTGATTGAGTTCATTTATTATGGCTATTATCTCTTCTTTTTTTTATGTCCAATCTATCAAGATAACTCTCTCATGGTTACAAACATATGGCTTATGATCTCACTTGTTTCCTTCTCTACCTCCATGTGTCATTCAACATTTTTCTTGAATATGCCTCTTGTTTTGACTATATCCTCTTATTAATTTTTTCTTCATATTGGCCCATGATGCCTTCACTACAAATTTTCTAACTAATCCTATTCTACTAAGGTATGTCCAAAAGTATACTTAGCGTATCTCTACACACTGTGCAATTTCCTTAGTCACTTTTCATACCATTTGAGCATTATTGATTTCTCTTTTTATGTTTAATATTTGAGTTCTCAATAGATTATAATATCTCCATCTTATTTACTTAACCTTAAAGCTTTATATTCAACCAAATAACTCATCTCTGCACTTGACTCTACTTAGTCATTGTAATTAGGAACATAGTCAAACTATCATTTACTCATCCTCTTCTTATTTGGTTAGCTTTAAAATTTAGAGTCCCTATATACTAAAATCATCTATCATTCACTTAGGCTCTATTCTATTATCCATTTAAATCTCTATATCTTTCCACTTGTCATTCAGTTGGCATTTCTTTGATCCTTAAGTTGTTTATTTATTTATTATTGCCTCCAAGTTTTGAATGAATGAGATGTTTCCACATGTAAACTTTTATACCTTTGATGTCATAATTCATTTATGATAATTGAATATGTTATGATCCCAAAAAAATTAATTCTCATGATGTGACCACATGTCATAATCACAAAATTTAGTGGGTCTCAACAATCTTAGAACTATACAATTATATGTTTCTCAATCTTTGAGTTCATGAAATGTGACCACATGTCATAGTTTTAAAACTTTGAGGGTTATAACAATTATGACATATTCATGGCACTTCCCTTATTTTATTATTTACACTTATCATTTTTAATGCTTTCTACCTATAACTTTGAATCTACCTACTTGTCCCATTAATAGTCACTTGGCACTTGGACTTCTTAATCTTTAGACATGTGGATGGCTTGCATCTCTCAGGGCACTTAAAATTTTTAGGTGTTTGACTTATATACCTTATAAGATAAGTTCATGATATTGTTCCATGTGGCATGATCTAAGGACTCTGAGAAATCTTCAATGGTTTGATGTATATTGTCCCCTCCCTTTAAGTTCTAATTAAATGAAAACATTCAATGTGGATATCCTATGGAAATCAAGATATTTGGGACATCTTGACTATATAATGCCTCCCTTTATGCCTTGAATAATTGAGTTTGTGCCACATGGTACCTTTTCAAAAAGCTATAAATTATAAATATTCATATTATTGATTGTTTTACTCTCCTGAGCTCTAAATTCCTAAGATTGTGACACTTGTCATGATCTCAATAAGTTAGTGTTGAGGTCAACATATACCCATTTCTAAAAATTGGGGACCCTTGTGTCAAATTGTGCAATTTGTACCTTAAAATTTAAATTCACTTGATAAGAGTGTCATTAATGTGTTTACACATTATCTATATTTAAAGATCATCTACACCTTCACTTGGTTAGCTTATTTGTTCATAGTTTTGGTTTGACCTTGTCTAAATTTTATAATAGTGGATCTTCTTGTTTCAAGTTATAGGTTTAATAAAACCCTCATCAAATTAATTATGCTTGTATTTTATATTTTAATCCCTATTCAAGCTTTTACTAGCCTTTGGTCTATAGGAATTCAAGATAAATCCATGTTTAAAGCTTATGGAACCCTCCTTTAGGAAACCCTTACACAAGTTATTTTGGACCAAATTCAAAATTGGTAGGAATAAAGTTGGTGGGAACACTTTAAAAATTACCATAGACTTAAGTTTAATTTTTATAGTAAAGCATGGGCATGTTTTTAAACACAACCAAACCTTAAAATAAAATTATATACTTGGTATCTTCATGTCCTGATCCCCTTGTTCCTTTTTATTTTAGAAAGGTCTAATTTTAATGTTTTTAGGGTCATTTTATTATGTTCCTATCTTGGTCCAATTTTATTGTTTACATGGTTCCTCTCATCATAAGCTTAGACTAATATCTTAGTCCTAATGCCCTATTAGTGTTTATTAACATAAATAAAACCTTTATCCTAAGGTTTTAACATATATCTCTTTATGTCTTTGATTCCTAACTTAAATAATGTGCTTTTTATAGGATTAACACCCCATATTTAATCAGGCAAAGTTGACCAAATGGAGTGAGATGATCTCGATATGCTTATGAATTTAGCCCATGGGACCAATCTCGCTCAATCACCTAGATCGTGATCAACAAACTACATTTAGGCAAACATCAATGATCCAATGGCACAAAACCAAAATCAAAGTATAAAAGGGTCCCTTTCATTATAGCATAGACCTAGCTTAATGCTTTACCTTAACGATTTTATTATATTAATACAATAAAACCTTATGATAAAATATTATAATATGACTTTAATTATGTGAAGGGTCCTTATCTTATTAAATTCTAAATCTTAGGTTAAGGACTTCTATTATGCTTTGGTCTAATTTCTCTATATTCCTAAGCTCACTTAATCTATTTATGTATGTAGGAGCCAATAACATTTGATTACTCAGATCATAATCAACATCATGCATTTACTTGTAAAAGATCAATCTAATGATGAATATCAATTCAAAGTTCCTATGAGACCTACTATATTTCATGGGACTTAAATTTGATGTTCTTGTAACCATCAAGTGATGTTTGTAGGGCTGTCATTGACTTCTACGAGACCATCAATTTTTAGCCCCTATGATTAATTGTGCAAGATTAAACATGGCAGTCTCACAACCATCAATTGACATTCACAAAGATATCATTGAAATTCACAAGACCATCATAATTCAAGCTCAAGAAACAGTCTCATTTGGAAACTAAAAATGCTTAGATTTTTATACTTCAATGTTAAAATTGATCTTTCATTAACCTTTGACCTATCCTAGATTAATTAGATCTATTTGAATCCATGTTCCAACTTGAGGCCTCTAACTAAGTTTAAATTTGCATAAGATAAATATTAAACACCATAGACTTATCTTAAATGCTAGAATAAGATTTATTCATGTTTTTAAACATTTGACCAAACCATAGTCTAAAGTCTTATGGTTGGTCCATATATGTCCCATGATGTTATAGTTTATTTTATTGGTTTGATATAATGAATGTAAGGTCTTATTGTTATAAAACTTAGCTTAGAGATTTTACCCTAAAGATTTGTTGTATTTATTAATATGATAAAAACTTAGGTTTAAAAAAACCTTACATTAAGTCCTTCTATTATTATTTGGGGCCCCCTTTTTACTATGATCTAATCTTATCTTAAACATTTTATCCTAATGTTTATCTCATGTTTATTAACATGAAATATAACTATAGTATAAAGTCTTTAAAATAAGTTCTTTATGTATCCTAACCCTAACTTAAATATTTTATATCTTTATAGGATCTATGGCTAAGGTTCACTCAAATAGGATTGATCTAACAAAGCATAACCAAAGTCAAGGTTTCAAAGAATCTCTGCGCAAGCATTGAATTGACACATGGAACAAGCATGTTAAATGGAAAAAGTGATAGTATGTAGAGCCTAGAAGTCCTATGGGACTACCAAGTGGCATAACCTTGGGGCCTAGTACAAAATATGGCCAATGGAATGTAACACTTAGGATCAAGATTGATGATTCTCATTGATCTATGAAGAATGATCCAATAGAGAAAGACAAAGTAGTTTTTCAAAATGCAATGGTTATTTTTTAAATATTAATATATGAAGTTCCATAATAATTCCACATAAGTGCCATGATGAGGTCACATACACAAAAATTAAAAAAACCAAAGATTTTATGGGATCAAAAAAGCAAGGTAAAATTTGAAGGTCCAAATCAAATCGAAGGCACAACCTCACTCAAGTGAAAGAAGCCCTTGTCATTAAATATTTAAAAAAACTTGAAAAAAATCCCTAGCATCCACAAAATCCCTAATTCAATCCCAAATTAATCATATCCAATCCTAAGAGAGTCAAATTGTTATATGAGTATAAACTGATCTAGAGGCAAACTATAAACCACTAGTGAGAAATTTTATAAACTCACAGTCATGGTGGACCAAAAACAACAAGATACAAAGCTCTATCTAACCATAGACTAAGAAGGTAGACTCTTCAAAGATATTAAATTTTATGATACAACTTTGAACATGGAAGACAATAACTGGTCCAACCATTTTTAGATCATTAAGGAGCTACCAACCATCATGAGGGAGGATGAAAGGAGTGTGTCAATAAAAAAGAGGTACTATGACCTAATCTCTATTAAAATGATAAATCTATATTATGTAATATCAAAACCAAAGGTATTACATTATATTGATGTCATTACTATTGTTTTTAAAGATTGTAAAATTGATCAAAACATGTTAGTCCATGAGTGTAGCTTTAGGAAGGTTGCATATAATTCTCCTATAGCATTTGAAAACTACTATAAATTTTGAAAACCTAAGGTGGATGTACCCACAATAAATGAATGATCCAAGAATAAAGACCTAAAGACCATCCTTACCTCATGGTTATATTTATGAACCCAAGTAATCTTTGGCCTTAGTGGAAAGATCCTAATAAACCAATTTAGGTATGAGATTAGGATGAAAATGACATTACTAAGAAGATTTTTTGGGAACCCCTCTACCACCCATGTTAACAAAATCTAGGTCCCTTTTGTGTATTTTATGTTTGTGAGAGGACTTACCCCTCCCATAGGTGAGATGATTATTACATGTTTGGAGAAATAATTCACTAGAATAAATAAGACTAAGCCATTTCTACATGATTTCTTACATTAATGATGCCTTGCTAGTCACTACCAAAATCCCCAACATTAAAGAGGGGTCACCTAAAGGGAAACAAATAGTCTCTCAATACTACTCAAAATTTCATATTTTCAGATATAGGAACCATGTTTAATTCATCTATGAATGTGTTTATATAGCCTTAGTTTATGATATTATAGGGATCCCAATGGTGGGATTCAGCCCTTTGATCAATAAATATGTTAAAATCATTGGTGACATTTAGTTATATCCAGATTGCACTATAATCAGGATAAAGGAAACTTGAAGTCAACCACTTAGGCTATTGGTTCATGTTCTAACCAAATTGGTAGAGTAAGAAGTAGCATACCAAATATTCCATGATATAGATGGTATGTGTAAAATAAGAAGGAAGGGACTAATTCATTCCTTTCCCCTAACCATTAATAGGATTGTGTTTCAAAATTAGGATAATGTAGAGATTGTCTCTAGGCATAGGACCTTATTCAATTTCCAAATTGATGAATTAAGACAATAGGACCCCAATGAAAAGCTTGAAATTTTTTTGAAGAGAAATAAAATAAATGTGACCTATGAACATCACCCTATTGTCTATGACTCAATGTACACCTAGGCATCCTCCTTCATAGAGTTCTTCACAAGATTAAAGAATCACAACATCAAGTTGGAAGCCAGATTACTAAGAAAGTAAAATCCAAGTGATGATATATGGTATATGGGGCCTATGCAATACCATTTATTAATAAGACCATATTTTATACCTCCTCTAGCACAACCAAGGCTATAAGAAAAGAGACCTGAGGAGAGGAGACTTGGTGAGGTGGCATCTTATTTAGCTCAATGTGAAGAACTAGAGTCACCTTTTAAATAAATTGACATAATTACATTAGATCCCACAGAGACTATAAAGGATACCTTAAAAGTACTATCTTGTGCCTATGAATTAGATGAAGAATAAGTATATATAGCATAAACTTAAGCTCTAGCTGAAGAAGTAAAGGAAGAAAAAGTGAAAAAGTAGCTTTGGACTTGGTTCCTATTGTAACCCAACCCAAAAGGAAAGTTCAGCTAGTTCTAGTCCAAAAGAGAGAAAGAGGCCAAAGTTTACCTTCACTCATCATTTGAGTGAGGTTAACCTTTTCAATTATGATAATCCAATTCATGGTCCAACCATTCCTAAATGGTTTTTATATGGGAAGATGCAAAAATCCTAACCATGCACCACCCATGGGCCATTACAAAATTTGTTAATATCTATGTGCATGATGAGCTTAAACCCTAGATTGTGGCAATGAAATAAAAAAGATAAGGAAAGATATATCGATACTCTTGGAACTTCATGCACATTAGTGGAGACCCTAGAGCCTCCAAAAGTAACTTAATCATTAGTTAGAATTAGGTTTGACCCAATAATAGTTGGATTGTAAAGAGTCACTGACAAGAGAACCTTGGTTTGAGGAGAAGAATTAACTTTTTATAAAGTGGATACATCTAGATTAAAACCATATCTTTGAGAAAAATTTGATTAAATTAGTTTAATTACAATCTTCTCAATTACAAAATGTCATTAAAGGCCTATAGTAGTAAAGGGACAATCTTTAATAGTAGAAGGAGAATTTGGAAAGGCAAGTTCTTTTATCATTTCCTGATGCCAAGATCAAGATGTTTAAAGCATATTTATATGATAAGTTTGACTAACTAAAGTCAAAAAAGGCACTATAAAATATATTGGGCTGGCAAGATATAGCAACCAAAGGCTTAATCACCTAATGGTAGAGTTTGAAGGATAAAATGAAAGATTTGATCATGATATTGACAAAAGATCAAATCCCTAGTTTCAAGACCATCAGCCTAGCTCATATCAATATAGTTGTGGGATTAATTATGGATAAAATGAAATTTTTGAGCATATGGTCCAAAAGGTTAGACAAAATATTCAAGAATGACAATGAGCTACTAGGTAGGATAGAATAATTCCTTGGGACAATGATTGTTGAACCAAAAATGCTTAGCCCTATGGGCCTCATAATAAATGAGGAATTAAAGCATAAGACTACATTTGTCATGTAGGAGATAAAGATCAAGAGCCAAGGCAAGTTTGGTGCTGAAAATAGTAGGATTATGGATATAATCCTAATAGCAAATTAAAAGATTATTGAGGAAAGGAAAATTAAAGAATCATTGGAGAGAAATTATATGGACCTCAGAGACCTAACTAATCAAGAATATTATCTCATCCTAGAACCCATAGTTAATTTGAAGTTTAATGATGAACAACATCAAAAGATAGTTAGACTTCTTCAACAAAAATATGGGACCACATCAACACAAGGCTGATAAAGTTAGAAATATTATGTTTTTTAGATTTTTTAAATATTTTTAAAGAAAAATATTCTTTTATAAAGTCATGTTTAACTTGTAAGCACATTTTCCTATAGATCAATCCATTTTGCAAAGTCTAGTGTATTCTAGAACTTTGGTAGAAAGGACAACTATCTTTATACTTATACACTTGTAATTTAATATGACTGACCAAAATCCTTCCTTGTATTCTATAATAGTAGTATTGTCTATTTTAAAGGGAGGGAGTTTTTGAGATAAAAACTAGTGTAAACTTTGAGCAAATAATAAAAGTAGATAATTCTAAGAAAAATGTCTCATTTTGTTTGTGTGAATTGTTATATGGCTTCTCCCTCACTTGTATATTCAAATTCTAGATTTGAATAGTTCTTAGAGACTCTTAGCATGTACCTTGAATGCATAATTGTTAATTTTTTCTTATGCTAGGATAACTAAAGGTTCTCTAGTTTAATTCATTTTATTTTCTCTATATTTATAGATGTACATCATCTATTTGCTTATAGGGGTAATTCTTTAAAGTAAGCTTGGTTCTTATTTGTATTATTTTTCACATTCCTCAAAAGTTTGCCTGATGTGTGGTAATATTCAATCTTAATCTATTTCATATCATACATTGGTTTTAAGTACATGTATAGATAATATTTGAACTTGGTCATGATGTCTAGATGAAGATTAGTAACAACATATTTTTTCTCTACCCTACCCTTCCTTTTACTTCTTTTTAACCAATTCACTTTAGAATAAAGCTTTATTGTATATGTTCATTCTTAGTTTAGCTTTAGACTTATAATTGATCATAATTCACCTTAATTAGCATAGGTCATCTTCTTATTTACAAATATTTATAGACCATGATGGCTTCCAACTACAAACTAATATAAATATTATGAAACCATCATTTATTCTACCTTTATTCCATCATAGATAACATGATTATCACAAACTATAACTCATGATCTAAATTATTTGAATTTTAAAATGAGAAGTATTTCTTAACCACTCTGAAAACTTTGTGATACATATTTAGGCATCAATAGGGCAAGCTTCATTGGTGCTAGAAGGAGGGCTAAATTCTTTATAGATTTGTAGTATCTTTGCTAGTTTTTGTGAATTCTATTTAAAATCACTTTAATCTTTACATATTTATATTTATTTTATCATAATCATGTAAATGTGGGTGATCTTCATAGTTTTAGACTAGTCTTTGGGCTTATTTATACAAAGATTGACATTCTTTGAAAAAGATATGTTAGATTATGGTAAAGATAGCTTTAGAATAGTGGACCCAATATATTTTAGGTTAGTAATAGCTATTTTGATTAAATATCCTAGATCCTTTTCTAAATTGAGTTCATTTGAGCTTAAAACATGTAAAGTTGATAATAATTACGTATTTGGATACATCTTTGAGCTAACTTGATTAAAGGTTTCCATCCTTTATCATCATTTAATGAATTTTTGAAATATTTGCCTATTGTGCATTTATATTAATTTTTCTCTATAATGATAGGATTGATGCATCATAACTCAAATAGGATTAAAAATTCTCAAGTTGGAATTACCAAAAATCCAAACAAGGTCACGTTCAGAGACTAGGGAACCTCTGCTTGAATTATAAGTCCATATAAGAGCTAGGTGAGACAAAAGTAAGTGCAAGCCTTCAAAGTCTTTGCCAACTTCATGAATTTAGGGTGCTCAACTATTCAACCCCAAGCAAGGTATGGCTTGGCTACATGGCTCTTCTATCAATGTGTTAGGTGTGTTACATGACCTTCCCCATAACCTTCAGACATATTTGCCAATATTTAGTCCTAATATCATTATAATGATTAAGAAACATATTAATTCATTTAAAGTTACTTTGATTTTGTTAAATGTCACTCATGAAAATGTAGCATGCAGGCTATTTTATTTCACTTTTAAACATGTTGCATATGAATGGTTTTTAAATCTCCCTAAAAATTACATTATAAGTTGGGTTGATTTTAACAATGTCTTCATTGACCAATTTATTAAAATTATCAGTCATTATGTCCTATACTAGTAATTTACCACAATAAAAAAGGATGGAAATGAACCCTTAAGAGCTTTCAATTCTAAATTTCAAAAGATGTTTAGTAGGATTATATCTCTTTATAGACCAAATGAGGCTTTAGCCTTAGAAATATATAATGATGCCTTAGATCCTATGAATTATATATTTATTAAAATATCTATTAGACCCATAAACAAATTAGCTTTATCTTATGTTGAGGTTGTGATTATTAATGACCAAATGCATCCCCAAGGTCAAATGGTTTACTCTATTCCCAACATCAACCCATATTTTCCTACCTTGAATGTCATTGAAAATAATAATCATAACAAAACTGAATTTAAACTAAATCCTAACTTTGAACTAATAACCCTTAAGTCATGCTCATCTGACCCAAAACTTGGGATTCTTGAACACTTATACTAGTGGATCTAACCCTAGTGACTGAAAGGCCTTGGTACCAACCATTGGTACTAATAAAAATCACGTCCATCATTTTGAGGCACCAAAAAATGAAAATGACTCTATCTTAAATATGGTACAAAAGTTGAGAAATAATTTTCTTCAAATGCAAAATCAAGTTGGTAATACTAGAGAGAGCTCAGGTAGAAACTTTTCTTTCCAAAGGTTCAATAGGCCCATTAATAGATTCCATAATGATAGTTATAACAACAATAAGAATAACAAGTCATCTAATGATAAGAAAACAATAGATATAAATCTTTTTGATATTGATTTACCTAATTATTATAGAGTACATTTCACTTCTAGACATGGTGAGATAGATTACATTGAATTCTATAAAGCTTTTGAGGCCTTTTAATAAGAGTTGGATGCATTCAAAGTGGTTCCTAATAAAGATAATGGCGTAGGTACATTAGGATCTAAATCTATTGACCAAGCCTTCATGGTGGAGATATTTGACTTCCATTTCTAAGAAAATAATGAACTTGATGATATTCCTAAAGAATTCCATGATTTTTATCAGCTCCTAAAGAAGACTACCCTCTAAGGAATATAGAACAGAAGCAACCCCTAACTACTTCCACACTTCCAATTAATTTCAACACTGCTATGAACCCTACCTCATATTATACCCATAGCCTTTAAAGGGAAGTACTTATAAACATTGTATTGATGCATCTAATTCTTCCAATATGACTAGGTAAAATATTTTGGAAGACATGAAGAAAATGAAGTCTAATATTACATTTCATGAGTTGACATAGATCACTGAGTAAAGGGACATGTTGTTGGAGTCCTTATCTAAAAATACTAGTAGGCCACTCAAAACTAACAATGCCAATGTTGCTATGTATAAAGATAAAATAGAATCCCCATGTTTTCTACTTATTATTAGAATGTTTGTTAATAATTTAAATAATTATTTAGTAGATTCTGGTGCATCCACAAACATCATGCTAGTAGGTAATTGTAAATAACTTGGCTTGAATCCTATTAAATCTAATAGATATGTTACTCAATTAAATAAGTATAGATTCAAACTAATTGGGGAATTATTAAATGTTCATATGCAAATTACCTCTAAGCGAAAGGGTCTTGAAATTTATTGACATCTGAGTGGTGGACATACCTAATGCTTATGGGAAACTGTTAAGCATAGAGTTGACAAAATCCCTAAATGGATATATGTCTAGTGACTATTTACATTTATGGTTATCATGAAAAGGAGTCCCAAATTAGATTAGAGTAGAAAGAAAGCCTTGAATGAAGCACATGATCATAGAATATAATGTTGTGTATGAAAGGGTTAACATGTTGGACTCTGATGAGATTAACTTGATGGATTCTAAATTAGGAGTGTATACTCTCGATACTTATAAGGTGCATAGTTATAATACTTTTCATGCTTTGCTTAGAATTTGGAAATTATATTTTGATGGTACTAGGTGTAAATTTGGATCTAGAGTAGGCATTATTCTAACTAATCTGTTGGGAAAGAACTAAAAATTACTTATAGGATTTAATTTCCTTGCATAAACAATATTATAGAGTATGAATATTTGGTTCTAAGATTGTAATTTGCCATTAAGCATAAAGTTAAAAAAATCTTGGTTCATGGTGAATTAGAATTTGTGGTTAATCAGGTGAGGAGTGAATACTAGTGTAAATTGTCATATCTCAAGAGATATAAGTTTAGATTCTAGGATTTTTTGGAATTTTTTGATGCTTTCAACATTATTTCCATCCCTAGGGAGGAGAATAAGGTTGTTGATGAGCTTGCCTCAGTTGTAGCCAATCTTATGCCAAATGATGGCTCTCAAAACTTTTGCATTGAGATGGTTCCATGCCCTTTAGTCCCAAATATCATAAACCATCTACAAGTTTTTAATTATGACCAATAGATCCTAGATTTCATGACCAACTCAAGATTATTTAAGGCCCATGTCATAGATGAGGTCAATGAGAATATTCTTGAAAAGGATGGAAGATTTGATAACAAAGTCATTCAAATGAATGAAAAAAAAATCCCATAAGGCATGATTGTCTTGGAGAGGTTATTTGATTAGGATAAACTAGCTAAAAACACTATAATTCCAAAAGTGAGTGGGAAGGATTACAAGGTAGTTGATCTTGGACCTCAAGATCAACCTCAGCAAGTTAACATTAGGACAACATGTATGAGCATCAAAAATAAAAAAAATGACAAATACTTGTTGATAAACTATAATCACATAATAGCATGGTCCTATGATGACTTGAATATTTTGATCCAAGAGTCATCACCCATACCATAATCTTGAAGGAAAACTAAAAATCTATCAGATAAAAGCAAAGGCCTATCAACCCTATTTTAGAACATATGATTTTAAAATAGGTTAAAAAGTTTTTAGATGCCAAAATTGCATTTCCCATTAGACACTCTACTTGGGTCACCAATTTTGTCTCAGTCAAGAAAAATAATGGTAAAATAAGACTGTGCATTGATTTTAGGAATGTAAATAAATCATCTAAAAAGAACAACTATCCTTTACCCTCTCTGAACCAAGTTATGTAAAGTATTTATGTTTTTATTATGATACCCTTTCTTGATTTATTTTTAGGGTATAACCAAATGTTGGTGAATCAATAATATAGGATGAAGACTATTTTTACTACCAAGTGGGGCACATTTGCTTACAAAAGGATGTCATTTAGGCTATTAAACATAGGGGCAACATTCCAAAGGGCCATGAATCATGTTTTCCAAGGTTTGGTAGGTAAATGCATTATTATATACATGGAAGATTTGAATACTTTTTCTAAGAACATGGAAGACTACATCATGCATTTATAGTAGGTATTTGAAAGATGCAGAAGGTATGGGATTTATCTCAACCCAAAGAAATGTGTTTTCTATGTTACTGAGGGAAAGTTGTTAGGCCATGCCATTACTAAGGAGGGAATGTATATAAATCTAGATAGAGTAAATTCCATACCAAAAATAAAGCCTCCTAATAGTAATAAATAATTGAAGTCATTCTTTATCAAAATTAACTTTTTAAGAAAGTTTATTTTTGGCTTTGTATAAATTGTCAAGCAATTGAATGATATACTAAAATTATATGCAAAAATCACTTGGGACAAAGAATCTAATAATTATTTTAAAATCATAAAGGATTCAATTGGACAAGCTCTAGTCTTGATAAGTCCATACTTCTCCAAAGATTTTTACCTTTATTCCTTTGCTTTTGATCATACTATTGTTGCATTTTTAACTCAAAAAATTGATGGATGTGACCATATAATTTCTTTCATGAGAACAAACTTAAAAAATGTTGAGTTAAATTATTTTCTAATTGACAAAAAATTATTTGCATTATTTAATGTAGTGAAGAAATTTAGGCACTACATTCTTAGGAATAAGGTGCATGTAATCTTACTAGATCTTGCCACCAAGCTCATGATAAGTTGGAATTAGCTAGGAGAAAGGATAGGTAAGTGGATGTCTATAATTTAGGAATATGACATTGAAACAAAGACTAACTAATTTTTAAGGTGCCAAGGTTTGATTCAAATGATTTTCAATGCTAACCCCAAGCTAAGTGTCATACAGGTTGAGCAACAAATTTTTTAGCCCAATGATTAGTATTATCTTATTATCCATATACTAATCAATGTAATATATCCTATAGGGTTAACTATGGATAAGATAAGATACCTAATATTTAATGTATCCAACTACCTAATTAAATATGGAGTGTTGTACCAAAAAAACTTTGAAGTCATTTATCTGAGGTGTGTATCTAAAGAATAAGTAGATGAAATCATGAGCACTTTTCATGAGAAGCTAGGAAGTGGGCACCCATATAGAAGGAAAATAGCTCAAAAAATCCTTACAGATGGTTATTATTGGCACACAATCTTCAAGGATGCCCATAATCATGTAAGGCAATTCCATTCATGTCAATTCTTCATCACAAAAGGGCCTAAGGCAGCCGTGCAACTGCAACCAGTCATAGTAGATAAACCTTTTGCTCAGTGTGGACTATATTTAATGGAGATAATAAACCCATATTTATAAAAAGGTCACAAATACATTCTAACTAATATTTACTACTACAACAAATGGACTGAGGTAGTGGCCACTAAATAGTGCAAGATTGAAGAAGTTATCATCTTTTTAGAAGAAAACATATGCACCAATTTTGGAACACTATTCTCTCTAGTATGTGATAATGGATAAAATTTTATATCCATTGAGATGAAAAAATGATCATATGATAATATTATCATTCTCAAGTTCTCATCCAACCCTTATCCTCAAGTTAATGGCATATTTGAGTTAACCAATAAGAACTTGATGGAAGAAATAAATAATTATATAGTAAAAAATCCTAGAACATGGAATAAGATACTAAAATATTTTTTATGGATAGATATAAAAAGGTTAAATCTATCTATAAAATCATCACCCTACCTATTGGTATATTTCCAAGATCCCATATTACCCATTACACTCAATCTGCCAACATATCATTTCATGCAAGAGTATATGGAAGATGATCAAGAATTGATAAATTCAAGGTTACTTGACATTATTTAGATGGAGGATGCATGAGAAGAGGATTTTTCCAATTTTATCAAGAACTAAACCATGGTAAAAAAATGGTTTGATAAGTGATCAAAGATAAAGGTGTTCAAGTAAGGAGACTTAGTTCTTGTTTGGGACTAGGAATATGAGCTTAGGGGTAAACATGAAAAGTTTACTCTTTTATGGAGAGGTCCCTATCAGATTGATAAGACACTTGGAAAAAACACCTTCAAATTAAAATAACTATAAGTATTAAAGTTCACATTGCCCAGCAATAAGCAGTACCTTAAGAACTACTTTTTTGTTGCTCCTCCTGGGCTCTTCATAGAGTAAATTGTAAGAATAGATAGAGTTAGTGTAGGTAGGCTAGATTATTTTTATTCTATTTTTTTCCTTCATATCCCTTATTTGCACATATATTTGTTTAATTTACCTTTACTTTCTACTCTTTTTCTTTCTATTTTGTGTGGGTTTTTTTCCTTTATTTTGTTCCTTGCTTCTAATAAGTCCATTGGGACAACCTTCAGCTCAAAGTTCACTTAAATACTAGAAAAATCCAAAATTCATAAATATAGGAATGAATCTTAAGCATGTGTTCACTATGGGTTTAAAATAATGAGCTTAATGTTATAATTTAGAGAAACTTGTAAGGACTAATGGAAAGATTGGTTATTTCATAAGATTTTAACATTGTTTTGATTTAAACTTGGTTTTAAGAAGAAGTGCATGTGGGATGAAATATTGAATTAGTAAGGTATGATCATGTTTACACTTAACAAATATCCTTACGTGGGGAAAATTTTAAATAATATGTGATTGTCAAATGATCAAACATTTGACCAAATACCTAAAACTAGCAACCTAGTTCCAAAACTTTTCTAGAAAACGTAAAAAAATAAAAAATAAATAAAAATAAGAACTTATTAGAAAATCAAAAGATTTATAAGCAAAGGCAATTTTTGTAATCTCCACTAGGGCTATGGATGCTTAGATGGTAGTGGATTAAGGCCTTGAGTGGAGCCACAGGCATCTTTTTTAGGGCTATGGATGTTAGTTGGAAATAGAGCAATGCCCAAGCCCTCCCTAAGCTAAAGCATGGTTCTTAATTAATATCCAAACATGCCATAAGTCAATATCAATGCTTGAAGACATGAAACCTAAAAATTATCCCTCGAATACCATATCAAATAGTAATTAGAATCAAAACACACACACAGTATGGCTAGGTTTTGATGTTTGATCATAATTTTGTAGATGTAAGATTTGTTTTAACCATGAACTGATCTTGATAATGGCACTAATCAAGTGGAATAGGTAATATAGTTATTTGTCTAAACTAAAGTCTCTAAATTCTAATATATTGTTATTTTTCCCCTAAAATTTACCATTTTTTGAGGTCAACACACCCCCATTTCTAAAAATTGGGGACCCTTATGTCAAATTGTGCAATTTTACCTTAAATTTTAAATTCACTTGATCAGAGTGTCATCAATGTATTTGCACATTATTTTTATTTGAAAATCATAATCACCTTCACTTGGTTAGCTTATTTGTTCATGGATCTAGTTTGACCTTGTCTAAATTTTCTAATAGTGGATCCTCTTATTTCAAGTTGCACGTTTAAAACCCTCATCAAATGGATTATGATTGGATTTTAAAGTTTAATCCCTATTCAGGATTTTACTAGCCTTTAGTCTATATAAATTCAAGATAAATACATGTTTAAAGCTTTTGGAAACCCTCCTTTAAGAAACCCTAACATAGGTACTTTGGACCAAATTCAAATTTGGTAAGAGTAAAACTAGCAAGAATTCTTTAAAAATTGCCATGGACTTAAGTTTAATTTGTATACTAAGGCATGGGTGTGTTTTTAAACATAATTGATTTATTATTTCTAGGAAATTAGATGTTTAATTCCTAAATAATAAATAGTTTTGAGTAGATAAAATTAGTAAATAATGTACAATAATTAGGTTATTGATTTGTAAAATTTGACTATAATTAGGGATTTTCTAAAAATAGTAGTGAGAGAGAAAAAATCAAAATTATTTAATTTTTTGTTGTTCTGACTAAGATAGGGTATAGAAATCTATGTGTAGGCTTGGGAGACTATTAGAAATAGGAATTTACAGTTAATTTCTTGATTTGATATAAGTGCCAAAAGTGGGAATCCCTAGGTTATGGCATTGTAGTTTGATATTAGTGATGTTGTCTTGGTGATCTAACCTTTTTGGGTTTTATGCATCAGGTATGTGTAACCCTACCTATGAAATATCAAAGATTAAAAGTCCATGGAGATTATTGTGTACCTAATTTAGTCTTCAATACTCTAGGTCATCTTTGTGCTTGAACTTAAATATAAAATCTGGAGAAAGGATAGGAGAGGTTAGTGTGTAAAGGATACGCTAGATGCACTTCACACCCTGTGTATGGGCACGCTACCTACATACCAATACACTAAAGAGTGATCAATATATATATATGTATTTCTCCCATTGAAGTTTTTGTTGTAATATTTTGATGAAAATTAAATTAAATTCAAAACTAGATGTACTTGGAATGACTAGGGACTAGTATAAAGGTTTGAATAAGCTTCAAATTCTATTAGATGGTTGTATGTAGAGAATAGGGAAAAGTGTTTGAGTGGTCTTCATTGTATTCTTGCTTCTCTCTTGTAAATGAGTGTTAACCCTTTTAAATGGACTTTTAATGGATCTTTATAGGATATTTAATGATTGTGGGTTAAATGAATCCACATTAGGCCAAAATGAATTAGGATAAGGATTCAAAAGAATATGACCATTAAAATAAAAAATGCACTTGGACAACAACACCAAAAATAATATACTTAGGTTTTAGTGTTGTAGTCTAAGTTTGGGCACTATTATCTATAGATAACAAGACCTAGGGGGATGGATTAAACATGGGAAGATAAATTTGGGTCTACAAAGGTTTAGTCTAAGAGGTTGTGGATGAATGGGAATCAATGAAAACATGCCTATGAGGGTCATGAGAGTAAGCAATATGGACCTATGGATTGGGTGTCATTATCCACACTCAAGTTACCAAAACTTACCTAAACTTACCTATAAAGATGAAGCTCATGAAGCTGTGTGATGTTGGATGCGCATAAAGAGAGCATGATGTAAAGTGTGAATCTATAATTAAAAACATGTAGTAGATTAGTCCTTACTAGATATGTTATATCTAAAATAAGAGCATATAAAAACTAGGTAAGATAGATAATAATAGAAAGGAATGAATACACCTCACTAGGTATGTGAACCAATACAAAACCTATTGTGACATTGGATTGTGTTGGGTATATGTTGTACCAAAAGTAATATCAAAAATGGAGCTAAGTTCTCAATTCCTTAGAAGTGGCTCAAGAATGTAAAGGTAGGCCTTTTGAATCCATCATCACCTACTAAGTGAAGCTAATGAATCATGTGTGTGTCAATCAATGTTTGGATTGTGTGTCCAATCCCTCTGAATAGGTGGCTCAAGAATACAAAGGCTAGCTAGTCCTTTAGCTCCATCATTTCCGCACGAAGTGAAGCTCTAAATTAATATCAGTATGAAATAAATGTCATATGAGATGGATCTTGAAGCCCATGAATGTACTATGATCTAACAATGTTGGCATGGATAACCAAATGTATACTCAAAACTAGGCCACCCTTGGCCATTTAAAAAGATGGAGATTAAGTTTGTATGAAATCCATTCTAAAATAAGTGCAATAGGCTTATGTGGAAGCTAACTCAAGAACTCAAGTACATAAGAAGTTAAACTTGAATGAAATCCAAACTTGAAAAAGGATGCGAGCCACCTGTAAATGGAGTAAGGCATGCAACTACTGAGAAATGCTTGGAAAATAGATTAAATATAAAAAGGGGAGGATCAATGTGCCACACACATTGAATCAAATCACTGGTGTTTGAAACATGGATTTAGATTTGGAAGGTATATCAACTACCTAATCTAAAACTAGAAGTGAGAGCCATCATGTCCTTCATGATGCCCCTTCTATTTGGATTCTTTGAGCAAAACCTATACTAAAACATGCTAAATCTAGACTGTACTGAGCTAAAAAACCTATAATTAAACTCACTTTTCTATATGTTTCTATAAAAAATTAATTTTTTTCTATCTAGAAAGGAGTACCAAAAATAGGACACCCTATTTTTGGTGTTGTAGTCTAACTTTGGTGATATTATCTAAGTACAAATATGGTAACTATTCTAGATTGTTTGTAGTCTACCTAGTCTATTCTACCTAATCTGATGTTTGTATTCTATTTTTAGTGTTCTAATAACTAATTTTTTGATCATTAAGATCTTTGATCTATGTGATAAAACCCCTATTTATTTCTTCCTCTTTTGAGGGTAGGAATGAAGATGTTGTAATGACTACCCTCAAAATAAAAATCCCTACAAGTGTGTTATGTTGTATATATATATATATGATATAGAAATGATAATTGACAACATATCTTGAGATATAGCAAGGTTTGTATTGAGAGATTATTGGATCAACATAGGTATGCCTAGATAGATATAATAATGTAATAGCATGTGTAATGTACTAAACTGGAATCAAACATGTTAGTTTTTAGTTGTTATCAAGGAGTGATGGAGCATTATGTTCATCATGGCATCCAAGAAATCAAAGAAATGCATGATATGGATCATGTCATTACAAAATATAAAATTAATTAAGTAACAAACATACAAATCAAGAAGCAAGAAGCATACAAGAATGGCTAATGATCTAAGCAATCAAGGGACATGGTCACATGTCACTCATATTAGAAAGAAAGAATGCAAGGCATGTTAAAATGACACATACATATATAATATGAAATAAATAAAGCTGGCACAAGGTCCATAGGCACATGGAAGAGTAAAAACAAAGGAAATTGGCAAATGTCCTAAGGTACACACATGAATAGAAGCAAAGGACAATGGTAAATGTCCTAAAACACATACAAGGCATGGGACAAGAACTGAGAAAATGAAAACACATAAAGCTACATTAAGTGAAAATGGAAAGCATGTATATACTAGAAGTGCAATCACATCTAATTAATCAAATTAATAAGTGAAAGTATGTAAGACATGTTAGTACAAGACTAGGTATATGTTATCAATCTAGAGTGCACCTTGTTTGAAGATGTGCAAAGCACAACTTCTCTCCAACTGATACAATTGGATCTTATTAGAGCATGGGTAAATTTGTAGTGAGAATAACCTCCAGAGAGGGTTGGTTCCCATAAGATCTAATTCTAAAACTAATATACTTTTTTATTTTTGGGGTTGAAAGGGAAGAAAGAAATGAAATGGGAAATCCTATCTAATGGTGTGATGTACCTAAATTGTTTATATACTCTATAATATGTTGAAACTAATACATGCTTATAAATCAATAAAAATTCCTAGATTGACCCTAAGCATAAGTATTTTAGATGAAGCATTGAAAGAATTTTGGATTATAAAATTCCTTTTTTTACCTCTTTAATTGCCCTGTAGAAGGTGAGATAGAAAGTAATAGGTAAGGAAGGGACCTAAAAAAAGGGGATATAATCCTACTTATGAACTAATACATAATCAATTAGACTCTATTCTCTATCAAAACTCATATGCAAAATTAAAAAAGTCTCCTTTATTGATTTATGGTCTAGAATACAGTTTCTTCTTTAGCTCCACGAATTATAATAAAATGGCTTGAAAAATCCAATATATATGTCTAAATTCTAACCTCTATCAAATGTGGAATTGATTTTTAATAGGGATTAGTCTTGGTTGGTTAACTCAAGACTAACTCCTTTTACAATATTAAAACAATTCATTAAAAAACTTTAAACTCCACAAAGCATGCATGGAATTTTAAAATTTGGCATGGGAATAAGGTGGTGGGCTCATGTAAATAAGTCAAACTACTTTTCATAAAATTATATGGAAAAAATTATGCCTTAACACAAGCTTAAATTTAGTTGTAAGTGTTGAAATCCCTCAATTAACATGTTAAGTACGGATAGATGTATGCCTTGTCAACTAGTCAATTGAAGTGCAAGACTAGTCAACTCCAAATAACCTTGCCTTGCATGAAAAGAGACATTAAAGGATGAAAACGTGAATTATAACTCCATGTAACAATTGATATTCAGTGTGCAAACTCAAATATGTCTCCTTAGATAGCCATCCAAGGCCAATCTTCAACTTGACTATTTGATCAACTAGGCCTATTAGGCCAAATAGGCTTAAAAGCCAATCTTATAGACTTGAACTTCATTAAACCTAAAAAAATAAGCCATGAAACCTAAAAAAATAATAATTATACCTAAAAAAACTTTCTTCATCACTAGATATGTGATTTTGATGAGAAAATTCTCACCATTCAATCAACAGGGTTGACTAAGCCTTTTTTTCTCTATTTTCAGTAGACTGGCCATTTTTATTGAGATGGTAGGGACACTTTTGGGATTATTTAGGATAAATTGAATATTTTAGGATGAATAATAAGTCTTATTATTTGAGATCTATTGATTATATTTCATTTAACTACCCTATATTTCATTTTACATTTTTTTCCACAAAAAACATGATTTTTGCCCTCATCTATACAACTCGATGCATAAAACTAGCATTTATGGAATCCTCTCTAAGTGTAATTTATTTTTGACAAGTTTTTAGGTTGATCCAAGATATTTTAATTGCAATAAAATTATTTTTTTTATAAATGGGTTTTTTGAGGGTTTAGGAGGGTTTTAAAGTTAAATTTTCAAATTGATGATTCATGAAGTACATACCTCCAAATATTAAACTATTACCATTTATTAATATCACACTGACCACCTTAACATCATTGAAAATATGGGGTTTCCATGCAAAATATATGAAAAGATACCATGTGGAGGAAAAATGCCTGTAAGGTTTAGCTTGCATTTTAGGTTGCCTATGCTCTTAATGATTGTTCATAAAACACAACCCCTAAAATTATCTCAATTTATCATTGATTATAATTAAATATGGTTCCTTAAAACATATTAATATTTTTCTTCCAAACTCCACATATGATGAAAGATATGAGCATCTGAGCAAGAGGTTTGAAAGGGTGTCTACAACTATAAAAATTGAAAAACTTCACCAATATGAAAATAAATCTTCCCCTACTTAAAAAAACCTAAAAACATCATCATATTACTTGTACCATGCTATAAAAACACTCAAAAGGTCCTTTTGTCTTGAAAAAATATAAAATGCCTTTTTGGCCTATATGCCTATTTGCTTGAAAAAGGTTATATGAGCATGTTTTGCATAAAATTTATATTTTTTACACTCTTAAAATGTCTTATTATAATTTAAAAACATCTTCCCATTATTTTTAAACTTTTACTTGAGCTTAGAAACCTCTATGGTGCTCCAAAACACTGCCTGCTCTAATGGTGACCTCAAACAAACATGTTAATGACTATGAAAAAATAGTGAGTATATCCAATATTAAAATATCCTTTAAAAAATTCCATAATATTATTCAACTCATGGTGACCTTGTGTAAAAAATTTCAATTCAGAATTCCACTTGCAGCTCCCAAAAACCTCAAATTTCTTCAAATTTGCTCCATGTGCATGGACTGTGACATACATGACTAAGTTTTGGAATATTTGAATTTGTTTTCATTTAATTTTCATGTTTTAAAAGTCAAAATAATCTTAAAATGGATAAATATTCCTTTTAATATTTTTAAAACCTCTACCCCCATTTCAAACATGCTTAGACCTCTAAACAAGGCAATTTAGGCCTTACCTAACTACGTTCTATTGCTATAAGTGGATGTTGCAAAAATATAAGGTATTTTATGTGAAAATAATCCTTATTTGTGTTAATTAATCCTTTATCCCACCTAATTACTACTTTCACATGCTCAAGATGACATAAACCTTCAAACCATGCTTTTGAACCTTTACACAGTTATGTTTTGTACACTTGGATGTGTACCATCACTTCATGATCCATAGGTGTAGGTTTTTATGATGATATTTTATTTAATTATGGTTTTATATATCTCAAATTATATTCAAAACTTATGAACATCTATTTCTCATATTCTTTATATACCATTGTGTTTCTTCACCTGCCAACTTCAAGGTAATCTACCCTTCAGTGACTATAGATGGGCATGGATGAATGAAAATGACCTCATTAAAACCCTCAATAAACCTTGAAATAAATTTTATCCCTACACTCCATATTATATTTTTAAAACTCAAAGTTTTGAATATCACTTGAAAATTTTGAAAAAACACCTTCATACCAACTGTTCTCTTGACTTCATTGCCCCTGTATGGATAGAGTATGATCCTTAGGAAGGTTTTTAGGGTTTGAAATAAGAAACAATAATATTTTGATTGAGATATAAATAAAGATGACACTTATAATCAAAAATTCTCTTGAAACACTCACCTTCAAGGCTCCTTTCAAAACCTTACCTAATTGCCCTCCATGTCTTAGCTATATATGGCTTCTTGTAGTGACTATAGGTCACTTGATTAAACTGACAGTAGTTAGTTATTCCTCTTTAATCCTTATTTTAAACATATTATTCATTATTTTTGATATATTAAATTAATATAATCTTACTATCATAATAAACCCTATAATGATCACCCTCTTTCAAATTACTTGTTGTCATCCTTTATCATGCTTTAGAAAAAAAACCCTGTGTACCAAGCCTATAGGTTAGTTTTGTGGTTCTTGATTTTCTCATGAGCTTGAGATATTTAAATTGTGTTTTTTGTAAACACATTATTAAAATAAACTATCCTTATGTAACCAAGACCTTACTCCACTTGAATGGATTTAGGTTACCAAGACCTAATTCAATTGCAAGCTTTGACCTTAAACAAGCCTGTAGGTGTCTTTTAGTGTTGCCTATAGGTCTAAAATGTGATAGCTATAGGTGAATAAGTATTTATGAGATATTATAATTTCCTTCCTTGTTTTATCACTTCTCAATTCACCTTAATGGGTCAACTTGACCATTTCTCCTTGCTTCAAAACCTTACTTAGTTGTATCCTAGCCCTTGCTATTTGTAGATGACTATAAGCTTGGTTGTAGGATACTTTCTTAGAGTTATATATTTTCTTAAAACTTTAAATTCCTCCTATTCCTTGTTTACTTTAATAAATTTTATCTCTCAAATTTATTATCTCATTTCCAATCAAAATTGGGTTTCTTGATATCTCCTAAAAGTCCCATCTTTCTACAACTAGGCCTCTTTACAAGGCATATGCCTATAACATGCTTTCATAGTGGATTTAGGGTAATATTTAGTTTTTTGGATAGATTATGGTCAAAATATTATCATATTTTCATGAGTATTGGTATTCATGAGCTATGAATACCTACTCAAGCCTTAAACTAGCCTATTTACCAAATTTTAATTATGTACTAATTAGTTCTGCCCTAAATAATCATGTAAGATGTGTTTAAGGTTGTACAAGGGTTTATTTATTTTTTCTAATCCTTTAACTCAAATTCTTACCCTATCTTATTTTTAACTTTATGAGATTTCTAATCTCAAGGCTCATGTCTCTTGGTGGCCAAAATTATCCCTTTGTGTTATCATCTCCCATGACTGAGATAAGCCTTCTTTAGCAAGTTATAGGTATGTAGGGCCTTTTCTTTGATCTTAGGATTGTTTGAAACTTTAAACACCCTTTTCCTTTAGCTCTATTAATCATAATAATATTCATTTATTGACTTTACCTTGATAGATATATTAGCCTCTTGAGCCACAAAAGCTTTCTACCACCAAGTAACCCATCCTGACTGAATCTACTATAGGTCATCATGATAATGGTTTGTAGGGTATCATTTGAAATGGACAATTATCCTTACCTACTCATTTTACACCTATTAAGGGTAATCATTTCTTATTTTTATTCCTTATTATATAGTGCCTTAGGTTTTCAACCTTTTGATAAGTCTCCTCATGAAATCAAATTTAATCAATTATAGCCTTTTTTTTCTCAGATACAGGATTGTAGGGTAATTTTGGAGCACTGTAGACTATATGTATGAATTAAAAATCATGAAGATATGATATTATAGCTTATAATATTATGATGGAACCTATATAACCTCAATGACCTATAAAATTGGTCAAAACCCACTGATATTATTCAAAGTATGACACTCCATCTTATAACTAGTTGTAGGTGCTCCTTGTAGTACCATATGTATGGACTTTATTCTATGCTTGGGCTTGGATACCATGTTATATCATTATCATTGATATTAATAGGTTATTTGTGAAAATGAAACTCCACATAAAAAATGGTTAGAAACCACTATGTCATCTTATTACTTTGTCAAAACTTGGATAAGTCATTAGCCCTATGGCTATGGTGTACATGTTGTAGAATGAGAACATAGTTGTATTGTTCATGATAAATATTACATCTATCACTCCTAATTAATGACAAAGGATTATCTGATATGGATGACTCTTAAAGTACATAATTATCTATTAGAATATCCATGTACCCTTCATGGCTAGTATTTGACTAATTTGGCCTACTATAGGTCCTCATCCATGATTATAATTGATGTTACATTTGATGCATATGTCATCTTGGTCATGCTCTGATGGTCTCACTAAAACCTTGTCCCTCTTGACAAGTTTTCATGGAATGGAGATGGGTATGAGGTGTGAGTGGAGTGGAATGATGATGAAAACAATATGGAGGGGGATGGGAAAGACACAAACACAATGGAAAACATAGGGGTAAGATATTAGTATGGTAGAAATATGGGATGGAAGAAGTGGAGGTGGGAGACAAGCTCTTGGAATAATGTCAAGACTATGGAAAGGAGAATATGCAAAGATGAAGACTTAACCATCATTCTACCTAACTTTAGAGGAAATTGGAGGGGAAGAGAGCAAAATTCAAACCTAGTATTTTGTAAAAACCTCAAAATTTACAAAGAAACCTTAAAATATGCTAAACTAAGCCTCCTTAGGCACTTGAGAATATAGTTTTTTTTAAATTTTGCATATGATTTTTGATAGAGAATAGAGTGTAATTGATTGTGTATCAGCACATAAGTGGGAATACATCCCTTTTGATAGGTCCCTTCCTCACCTATTTCTTTTTATCTCACCTTTTATAGGTCATTTGAAGAGGTAAAAAAGGAATTTTGTAATCCAAAATTCTTTCAATCCTTCATCTAAAATATGTATTCTTAGAGGCAATCTAGGACTTTTATTGATTTATATGTGTGCACTAGTTTTAACAGCTTCCAAAGGATCTAAAAAATTTAGGTACATCACCCCATTAGATAAGATTTTCCTTCAATTTATCCTTCCCCTTTCAATCCCAAAAATCAAAATTAGATTAGTTTTAGAGACAAATATTAAGGGAACAAACCCTCTCTAGAGGTTCTTCTCAATACAGAGTCACCCACACTCTAAGAAGATCCAATTGTATTAGCTGGAGAGATGGTGTGCCTTACACATCTTCAATTAGGGTGTACTCCAGGTTGATAATATAATATTCTAGGAAATACACAAGTGTAATATATTAGTGAGATGTTAATGTAGTAATTTGTGTAATCTAGTAAGTAATGTACATCAACATGATAACTTGGAGTGTTTAGTGTAGAAATGACATAACCTGGTGGTGTAGTCATGTAGATTATGCCCCCAATGGGTATTTATATTGATGTGTGTCTAAAATGTATAATTAGGATTCCCCCTCAATGGGTAGAGTGAAGTAAGCAAGTAGATGGCTGTCACTACACACAATCAAAGAAGATCAAGTGAAGCATGGTAATGTAGATAAAGTGACAAACAATAAGCATATAACAATATATGTAAGTCTATCATAGTATTAAAAATGTAAAGCATGGATGATGCATACAATTGAGATGTTTTTGTGTTTTTGATTTATTTGAAGTTTTTTGAAATTTTTATATAATCTATGCACAATTAATCATAAGGAGACTATGTACAAGAAATATTGAGAAACTATGTACAAGTAAGCAAAAAGAAACTATGTACAAGTAATACTAAGGAGAAATGATACTAATCGATGAGTCTCATGAGATACTCCCTATCATGGTAGCATGTATAAAACAAAGGAATCATGCATTATTATGAAGAATGATTTAATGGATATGAATATGATTCTTGAATATCTGAATTCATTTTTGATATCTTAGAAATCATAATAACCTATTTTTTTCCACTCATCATTATCATATTTATTTTGAACCAATGGAATGTTGGTGTTGACTTTTATTGTATCTAGATATTTTCCTTTGATTAATTTTTTTTAAATGATTTGTTGTAGGATGTTTAACAAATCCCAAACCTTGATGACAAACATTATCAATTTCTAGAATAGTAGTGATGCTTTGAGCCTACTTGGCTAACCCTTGACCTTGATAATCAAATTGTTGTATATATTTTTGACCAAACCCATACTACTTTGAAAGTTGATTCTCATTTTGGAGAGGTATATTTGCATCTTTTTCATTTTTTACAAGTGCTTGTGGTACTATTTGTTACTCTAATTTTTATTTTTAATCCTTTTGTTGTTTTGAGTGATTTGGTAACCAATTTTGTACTTTTTCCAAATTTGACCCTTTATGAATGTGTTTCTATGTCACTATGGATTGCTTTATTGATTTACCTTATATAGGGTCCTTATTATTAATTATCTTTTGTATATGTTTTTACAATGCCAAACATGAATGTGTGTGATGTCTATATATTCTATGAGATACACAATAATATCTGGATCTTCTTACTAGATGTAGAGGAGGTAGTTTGATTAACTTAGATTTAATCATTTCCCTTAGAGCCTCACTTGAACTCTTATTTGATCATTGAATGCCTTTTAAATCACTAGTTATAGAGTTACTTTCTTATGATTTCTTGTTTTGATATGTAACATTGCTTGCAACCAATTAACTAGGTGAAGGTACACAGACATGATTGGCACTAGGGTGCCTTTGAGGCTTTTGCATTATGACCTAATTTTCCAATGTTATGATATTTTAATGTAATATCTGATTTTGCATGTGTAAATCTAAAATTAACTTGTTCATACTAGTGATTTGATCCCTTAGATTCTCACAAATTAAAACCCTAGTTACTTTCTATTGATGATTTAAATTTGTGCTTGATTCTAATCAACAACAATGGGAAGTTTCAAGATATGGGACTTGCATCTTGAAAAAACCTCTAGATTTTAGAGAAGTTGGCTCTTCTTTAAATTGAGTAGATACTAGGAAAAGGGATAGGAATTTAAATCAAAAACACAATGCAAGAAAGAAAATCTAATCTATGGCAATGCACCTGAATGTGATTCAACCTTAATCCTGAGCACAGTGAGACTATATGTAGGATTCATTTACATATAAGAGAAAACAAGTGCATGATCAATGTAAAAGATGGAAACAATAAAAATAGAGGCTCACAACATAGACTACTTTTGTAGTGATACAAAAAATGTCAACAAAGGAATAGAGTTCAATCTTCTTATTTGAATTTTCAAGTCACATAAGAGGTGCAGAAACATGTACAGTTATATAAACATTTCAACCCAAGAAATTTGAGACAAAAGCAAATGACATTCCTAATCATAGCTCTAGAAAGTCTATATCCTAGACTAATTTTGCAAATGACATAGATATTATTAACAAAGGCATAGGGTTCAATCTTCTTATTTGAATTTTCAATCACATAAGAGGCACAAAAACATGTACAGTTATGTAAACCTTCTAACTCAATAAAATCTAACAAAAGCAAATGATATTATTTAGCCACAACTCTAGAAATTCTAAACTTGTTGCAATAATTCTCCTTCAAAAATTCTCTCTGCTAATGGATCCTCCTTTAATGATCCTCTGCACCCTTATTTATAGGCTTGGATTCACTCTAGATTGTCAGCTCATTCTCAATCTAATGGCCCAAATGAAATCTTCCCTAACTAAACTGGCAATTCATTGGCTGAAACAAATTACCTTACACTCCCTTCTCTTGAATGCTATGTAACACTTAGCCAACTCTTTGAAAATCTTTCTATTGCTTAGGAGACACTAGAAAATGACACTTGGTGTGTTCTGTAGCACCTATTGAAGACACGCAACACTTTCTACGTAACTTATACTCTTTTGTGTCTTTGCTCAGTCATGTTTTACTTTTGACACTTATCGCTATCCACTTTCTCAAAACTCCAATAGCTTAAAAGATAATAAGATTGACGACATTTATTTTAAAATGGACACCGGGATAGGTGTCAATCTTCACTTTTTCATTAAAAGACACATGGCAATATTTACTTCTCTTACCTGGGTTATGTGGTGATCTCCAATGCTTGTAGTTGCCTTTTCAGAAAATTATAAAAGATGACACACGGCAATCTCTACTTTACTCTATTAATACCATAGAAATAAATGGGTCTTATTTCTCATTTACCTGGACAGTGACACCTGGCAGCTTCTGCTTGTTTCAGACACAAAACTTGGGACCCACCATAGTCTTTACTATGTCAGTGAAGCAAAGATGAAAATAATTCAGACCATGACATGTGGTGGCTTTTGTTTTCTTTTGCTGGAGTATGTGGCAACTTCTATCACTTTTAGAAAAGCAACATTGGGACCTTCCATGACTACCACTTGGTGCTTTCTACCTGATTTTGATACTTAGCTTTTGAAACCTTTCACTAGAAAGAGATGAAATGTGGGTGCCGAGATGAAAACATAGACGATGACACTTGGTGCATTCTACTGAGCCACTTATTGCACATGGCACATTCTAACTAACTCATAGAAAGTATGAAAGGTTCCTCAGATGATGACACTTGTGAGCTTTTGCTTTACTCCAACACTTAGACAAAAATGAATCAAAAAGGAAAATAGAGTCCATGCTCTGTTTTAAGAACTCCACCATCTCAGACCATAGTATGCAAAGGAAAAATGTCACAGCACATGATTGAAAAATAGAATGAAACGTAGAGTAAATTTTTACTTTATAGTTATTGGAAACCCTGAGGACTTTTGGGCCTACTCAAAAAGAACCCACGACTCTTGCTAGATCAAAATTTCAAAATTACAGTTTCAACAATGATGTCTGGTAGGTAGACCACTCTTCATCAGATAACCCTTGCTTATTCTGTAATTTAATGAAGGCCAAATCAAGGTTAATGATATCCTTGTGTGAAAATTTTCTAGAATTTAAATAGTAGCCTTCAATTTGAATTTGAGTTGGGAAACAAGAACCAAGATATCTTCTATTTTAGGGACTAATGAATCATCTTTGAGATCCTAGAAAACTATTTGATCATTTTGTTTGGCAAATAGTAACGATTTAATTTCTTTTACCATCAACATGGTATCATCATTAGGAAATGGAGAAGGAAGACCTAATTGTACTAAATCTTCAACATGTTGTTTCATTTCATTGATTCCTTCCTTCATGACATCTAGAAGCTCTTTACAACTATTGACTATGGAATTGCAACTGAGGACCTCATTTACTCATTTGACAGTGACCATTCTATCTTTGATTCCTGTTAATAACAATGTTGCATCTACTATATCATAAAGATTTTGTAGTAACATTTGCAAGTCTGTTACTCTCTCAGAGATTGTAGCTAGAGTATTTACAACTAAACTCTCCACCTTTTTGCACAATTCCTATACATTTATCAAAAAAGTGAGAGAAGGCATGAGTTGATTAATCTCTAAAGAGATTCTCTTCCACATGGATTCATATAGCTCCCTTACCAGACTTAATACTCTAACACTCTTTGGCCTGTTGGCCAGCTCTAGTGTCAAATGTGCTACTCTCTATTGCTCTAAGTGAAGTTGGGCTATTATGACTACAATGTTATTCTATTTGGCTAGTAGCTTTTGTTGCAATTGGGTAACATGCAATAGGTGCTCCTCACTCTTTTCTTACAATGCTACTTTTTCATGCCTAGGGGTCGTCATTGCATCCTTTACTTGTGTGAGCCTTGCCTTTAAAGAATCATTTTGGGCTTGAACCACCTAATGAGTCTAAAGAGAAACAATATTTTGTAACTATTTATTTAGATTCTCTATTTCATTATCTCTTTTATTGATCTCTAAGTTCAAATTGTTATAGTTTGCCTTTTCTTTGGCTAGCTCAGCTTACATCTTCTATAGCTTTCTTGATATCTTCAAATAGTCTTCAGTAAATATAAAAGTGGATTCAGTCAGTAGCTCAACTTTGTCCTGTGGCTTAAAGAGTGACATGTCAATGGCTACTGCATTCATCATGTAATCTTCTGGCTACATCTGTTCCATTAGATTTATTACATTTGGTGATAAATGGGTCACTGTCAATTACTATTGAATGGGATTGTATTGTGGTTGCAAATGGAGTGTAGCCAAAGCTTTATTCTCCTTAATCTTCTTCTTCTCTCTTCGGGCTTCCCTTGCCTTCTTAGCAACATTTGTTTGGGTCTGGAAGGTGGAAGGAGAGGTAATGTGCCCACCCACAAAAGGATGTCCTTATGGAAGACCATATTAAATAGCCAATTGTTGGCTATGGGCAATCTGAGGGAAAGGTTTCTTGGGAATAGAAGGGGAGAAATGAGGTAATGTTAAGCCCTGAGGTGGCACTGATGGGGTGAAATGAGAAATGGGAATGGTAGAAGTGGCAAGGGATGTCATCTGGCTAGATGAAGTCATCATGCCAATAGGAGAAGAAATAGACTGAGAAGGAGAGGGAGGAGTAATACTTACTTAAGGAGCAATTACAGTATCTTATAATTAGCACTGTGTGGTGTCTGTCTCCTCTTCTGAATCAAATTGAAATGACACCCTCTTTCATTTCCTAGGTATCTCTTCTTCTTGATGTATTTCTACTCCTTTCAATGAGGCTTGTGGGGAACTAGGAATATCTATAATTGGGGCTGATGGGGAAGCTTGTGATGATGAAGGCATCACACTTTTCTACATTTCTATGGTGCTAAGGGATGGAGGCCAAGCTGATATAGTTACTGCAGTTGTAGTTTAATCTAAGGCTTGTGACTCTTGGCTTGACCCAGCCCTAGCTTCATGTTCTTCACCTGATGTAGGCAAATTACCTATCTCTAGGCTAGATATAGGGGAGAGATGACATTCATCCCATAGTTCTTCCCATCTTTCTTCTGTGCCTACATTCTCGAAAGAATGGGTTGTTTGACAAATTTCCTACTTATACTTCCAATAGGCCTCTATCTTCTCAGTATCCCAATCTTTATTCTTTAAAGCTCTCCTTAAGCTAGAATTCATTCTAAATTTAAGATCATAATCTCTCTGCTTAACATAGAATGTCTCCCATGGCCTATTTTGTGGTAGTGGCAAGTCTGTTAACTCAACATAAAATCCAGGATTGTCTTCCCTAGGATTTTTCTTGGTTTCCCAAAATGGTTGGCACTCATGTAAAATTCTGATTGTGACTCTGTTAGTTCATATCTAGGAGGCTATGAAATTGTTTGGGTCATAAACCCATTTGTCCTCTATTAGAAGGAAACCCAAAAAGGATAGCTTTCTGAGCAATACAACTTCAACATCTCTAGTTTCCAAAACCATGCCATTGGTCATCCATAATAGATTATACATTTTTATTTTCCTCTTTCTTGAGCCAAATTCATTGTCAATTATGGACACCTACCTAGTGACCTCTAGAAATACTAACCTAAGAGTCAAGATCTTAGGTAGAATTATTGGTTCCACACAAAAACCATATACTCTTATAATGATATGATGGGATCTAAAATAGAAATCACAAGGAATTGGGAAACTAGCCAGAAGATTTGAAACACTAGGGAATAATCTATTCATAATTGGTTCGGGACTGAGATGGCAAAAAATAGGGGTGACAAATAATACCCAGAACTCATATGGGTCACTAGTCTTTGACAAAATGTGTGTCCATGTAGACACAGGAATGGTCCTTTAGAGATCAAAATCTGGGTCATACATATTAAGATACATATGTTGGGCAAAGAGTTTAGAGTTCTAAAAAAACATGAGGTGAAAAAAATAGGAAGAATACCTGAACACTCCCTTTGATCTGAAATGGGCCAATTGTTCCACCATTGAGAAAGCAATTTGTTTAGAAAAGTCAATTCGATACTCCTAGGTTTTGTTAATGGTCTTCAGCCTAAAAAGGATAGCCATTTGTTCTACATACATTGCCATATCATCTTTCATGCCAAAGATGAGAGCCATCATAGACAATGCATCTTGGCTAGCTTGTGTGAATTGAGCTCTTGGTGCAGGGAGTGTGGGTACCATAGTATCATCATCACCCATTTGTAACTCAGATCTCAGGAACCTTGTCTGAATGTTGGTATTTTCCCATGTTCTTTTCATCTTAACAATAGTGGGAAATGTAGTTATATTATCATGATGTAGGGCTACCATATCCCTGATAGCTTGCAGTGTGATTTTTACTGTGAATGGGCCTCATTGAATGGTGCATGAAGGTGCATGGAAAAAGTCTACACATAATTTGACCAAGTCAGGGCATGAATGCATAGCTGTGATGATGAACTAATCTAGTTGTGAGGTCCATATCCTCATGGTGAATGTTTCAAACTATCCTACTCTGGCCCTCTATAGACACCTTTGATGTGCCCCTTCTCTAAGATTTTTGCGATTGGATCTCTGAAGAATTGGATCCATGATGACATCTACATAATCCTTTATTTTTTCTGAATCACTTGCTGGGCTAGCTTCAAGAAACTTGGTCCTTGGATAGGTCTTCAATGGCTGTGCAGAAGCTAAAACATATGATTTACTTACAAGAAACTTATCAAGGGATTCATACATCCTAGCTCCTTGTTGTGAAGATTGTGCCCCCTCCATCTTTGTATCTTCTCTATGGTAACTTGGATGAACTTTTACAAAATAGAGACACTTTCACTGAAGCAAGTTTACTAAGCACAAAAAATGCAAGTAGCAAGATATTTTTCACACAAATGTAATAATGTTTGAGAACTTGTAAATTTTAAGCCTTGCTAAAAGGTATTTATTGACCTATCAAGTCTCAAAATGGCATTAAACTTAGATAACCATTAGCAGATCCTACTCAATCTTTATTGAACGAGATAGACATGTTATGCAAGTGGCAGTGCAAGGTACCTTGGGGATTTCTAAATATTTGGAAGATATTCAATGCATTGGAGAATTTTTGAAAATTTTGAAAATTTTGAGCTGTTGACTACGTATTCAAAGAACATTTATTTAAAAGAAAAGTGGGAAAACAAAAATGGGAAAACAAAGTAGGAAAACAAAGCAATATAGAAAGGGGAAACTACCCAACTACATTAATGAAGCATCTTTATCTCCCTCCTAAATCAAAAGCAAAATTTGTAAATTCTCTTTCATGACAAGCCAGCTTATGTTGCCATACAAGTGATCTAATTGGGTATGGCTTTGGTGAATTGCCCTCGGTGTATGCCTCATTGATTTTCCTGTATTCAAGTGAGTCTGAGTCAAACATGCTTCCAACATATATAGACTCTTCTTGTTCTTGGAAGCTCATCGAATATCTACTCTTGATATTGGCATGTCTTATCAGGAAATCAATTAATGATTTAATTCCTTCTACTTCAAAATCTGGTTCTACTGCATGATCATCCTCCTTAATAACTTCAAAATTACCAATATCTTGAAAGGATAATTCTGAAGGTATGCAATAATTTTGCACATGTAATTGAGGCTCAATGTTGTTCTGCTTATCTGTAACCGGTTCACAACTATCTTGAAAAATGGTATAACCAGACTCAATGATTTCAAACAAATCATTTAAATCATGGTCCAAGAATTGTCCATGCTCCTCCTCATCATATTACAGAGTAAGAAGAAAGTTAGAGATTATTTCTTCCTCATTAGGGGTCAAAATATATGCTTGTGACTTCTCATTAGGAATTTGGAATTCATAAGAAACACGAGGATTAATAAAAGAGGTATCTTTTGACTTTTCTTCCTCCAAAACATTTGGAATTCTATGATCTTCATCAAGTATAATGTAAGTGCCTAGACCAATGGAGTCGTAATTTCCATATGGGTCACTTTACATCATATCTAATAAATGATCATTTTCTTCTTCTTGATTATACCTAGTCCATTCACCTAGCTCTTCGACAAAGACCCTCTCTTCTTTATTCATCATAGCATGGGCTACTTTTAACTTTGTAGTTGGTTCATTAGTGATGTGATCCTTATATAATGGCTTAGACAATATCTTCATCTTTGAGCCATATTTGGTTCTTAAGATGAGATGAGACCAATCAAGGGACATATATCCCCCTATTTTGCCTGTAAAGTCTCTTGATAAACATAAGCCAAAAATAGGAGGTATATCTATCACTACTACATCCTGATTCACAATTATATTGGGACAAGCATATAATTGTAATTGGAATTGTTTGGTTCTCCCTATGGTTTTTAGCGCTTTGCCATCCATTTGTATGACTCCTTTAGTGAGTGGTTCATACTTAATTCCTAAAGCATTAGCTATCTGCTTGGGCATTACTATGGTACTAGCCCCTGAATTAATCATTGCATTATGTAGCAATTTCTTGCCAACTATTAAAGTTAAATAGAAGGGATTTGGTTTGGAGTTGCTTACCTCTATTGTATTATTCACTAGGGTTGTTGTCTGTAGATGGATTGTATCTTTGAGCTTTTCTTTTCTAGCAGTTCCTTCTTTGGTAACAGTACCTTTGGGCACTGCTTGGCCTTGTAGAGCTTCATGTAGTAGTGTCTTCTATTCAAGAATAGCCAATATATCCCATATTGATACTTGTGTTGGAGTCTTCTTTAATCAATCCACCACATTTATTGGTCCTAGAGTCTGAGCTTTTTAAACATAAGAATATCTTATTTTTTCTTGAATTTGGGCAGGATTCCCTTGATTTTGCACCAATTGAGGCACTTCTTGTTTGATGGCAGTATTTCTTTGTCCTTAAAATGGAGGATTCTCCATGACTTGACTATTTGCAATCTCAAGCTATTCCACCATCCTTCTCTTTGATCTGGTGTAATAATCAGATTGTACCACTAGTTTTTTGGAGGTAGATGCTTCATTCAAAAAAATTGATTCTTCATCTTCAACCCATGAGAACAAAGCATGTTTTGGGTCTATTTCTTCCTCTTGTTGCAAGGACATACCTTGCATCTGAGCCAATAGGATTGAATTCTGCATACCAAGAGACTGGTAGTCTTGATTGTCACTGGAACTTGCAAACTGACCATCCATTCTTTGCTCTGCCACCTTTTATTGTAGATTACCCATAGGACAATCTCTAGGTGCATGAGCATTGTTGCAAGGGAAACACTAGGCATTAGTGTTATCTACATAGTTATTTTACCCTAGAACAATATGCCTATTTGAATTGGAAGGAATAGTCTGTGAGGGTGTGGAGACTGCAACCAATTGGTTTACTGGTTGATGGTTAGTTTGTCTTGGAGGACCTTGATATTGGTTTGGCTGAGATGAAAATTTGTTTCCTTGATAGCCTTGATATGGAGTCTTAAAGAAAGTACTCTGTTATCTTTTTATATTGATCAGCTCATTAGAAAATGTCCTTAGGATATTCTTGATATCATCTAGCTCAGATGACTAAGTGGGGACAATTTCTTTAGTAGATGGTTGAGGATAGGTGTACATAGACACAAGTGGGCTTATAGATTTAGGGACTTCTTGAGGTAATGGCAAGGAAATTTTTGGGAACATGGGCATGGGAGACCTTGGAGGTAACTTTCCAACATCTATTAAATTGTTCTCAGCTCTGACCACATATTCATAAGCCTCTGGTAAAGTGTGTCCTCCAAGTGACTGAATCATAACAGATATATCTAAATTCAAAGCCTTAAGATAAAACACTATGGCCATACCTGGTAATGGTCTAGCTATAATAGGGATTCTATCCCAAGTCTTTTGAAATATGGAATTGAAGTCAGTCATGGATTCTTGTGGTCCCCTTTGAATGGTGATTAATTGTTGTAACAAAGAAGACTTATCACCCTTCTCTATGAATCTTTCAAACAAAAGATCTCTGAGATGATCCCATGTAGATATGGTATTTGGGGTCAAAGACTGATACCATTTTAGAGCCTTCCCTTTAAAACAAGCTACTAATAATCTTATGGCCACTTTTTTTTGTGTGACAACATGTATAGCACAGACATCTGATACATCATGCAGATGCTCTTCAAGTGTTTTAAAGTCTTTCCCATTGAATTTGGGTAGAGCTTTTAAGGCATTCACTGGGATAGGATCCCAAGTGTCTAGTGGTATTGGGAGAATTAAGGGACTACCAATATTCCATCTTGCATAATTTCTTGGGGGTATAGGGGCTCCCATATTGGCTCTGGGTATTGGTACAAATTGGTTGGCTCTTCTTCTTGGACTTGTTACCAAAGGTGGCAAAATAATACTTGGATTTGAAGCAGATTGTGATCTAGTTACTAGTCCACAATTATGAGTCCTCGTAGCTCTTTGGTTCATATGATCTTGAAAGAAACTTCAAGATTGGTCCCATCTGGAGTGCCAAAAACTATTGATGATTTAAAATTGTGCTTGATTCTAATCAACAATAATGAGAAGTTTCAAGATATGGGACTTGCATCTTGAAATAACCTCCAGATTTTAGAGAAGCTGGCTCTTCTTTAAATTGAGTAGATACTAGGAAAAGGGATAGGAATTTAAATCAAAAACATAATGCAAGAAAGAAAATATAATCTATGGTGATGCACCTAAATGTAATTCAACCTTAATCCTAAGCACAATGAGACTATATGTAGGATTCATTTACATTTAAGAGTAAACAAGTGCATGATCAATGTAAAAGATGGAAACAATAGAAATAGAGGCTTGTAGCATAGACTACTTTTGTAGTGATAGAAAAAATGTCAACAAAGGCATAGAGTTCAATCTTCTTATTTGAATTTTCAAGTCACATAAGAGGCACATAAACATGTATAGTTATATAAACCTTCCAACTGAAGAAAATGAGACAAAAGTAAATGACATTCCTAATCACAGCTCTAGAAAGTCTGTAGCCTAGACTACTTTTGTAAATGATAGAAATAATATCAACAAAGGCATAGGGTTCAATATTCTTATTTTAATTTTCCAATCACATAAGAGGTGTAGAAACACGTATAGTTATGTAAATATTCTAACTCAAGAAAATGAAACAAAAGCAAATGATATTATTTAGCCACAGATCTAGAAAGTTTAAACTTGTTACAATAATTCTCCTTAAAAAATTCTCTCTGCTAATGGATCCTCCTTTAATGATCCTCTACACCCTTATTTATAGGCTTGGATTCACTCTATATTGTTGGCTCATTCTCAATATAACGGTCCAAATGAAATCTTCCCTAACTAAACTCGCAGTTCATTGGCTTAAATAGATTGCCTAATGTTCCCTTCTCTTGAATGCTATGTAACACTTAGCCAATTCTTTGAAAATCTTTTTGTTACTTAGGAGACACCAAAAAATGACACTTGGTGTGTTTTACAGCACCTATTGAAGACACGTGACACTTTTCACATAACTTATACTCTTTTGTGTCTTTGCTCAGCCATGTTCTACCTTTGAGGCTTGTCACTATCCACTTTCTTAGAACTCCAATAGCTTAAAAGATAATAAGATTCATGGCATTTATTTTAAAAGGGACACTGAGATAGGTGTCAATCTCTACTTCTTCATTAAAACACACATGGAAATCTCTGCTTCTCTTACCTGGGTTACGTGGTAATCTCCGCTGCTTGTAGTTGTCTTTATAAAAACCTACAGAAGATAACACATGGTGATCTCTGCTTTACTCTATTAATACCATAGAAATAAATGGGTCTTATTTCTCATTTACCTAGATAGTGACACCTGGCAGCTTTCACTTGTTTCAAACACAAAACTTGGGACCCACCATAGTCTTTTATATATCAGTGAAGCAAAGATGAAGATAATTCAGACTGCGACACGTGGTGGCTTCTGCTTTCTTTTGCTGGAGTACGTGGCAGCTTTCATCACTTTTAGAAAAGCAATAGTGGGACCTTCCATGACTACCCCTTGGTGCTTTCTGCCTAATTTTGATACTTAGCTTTTGAAACTTTTCACTAGAAAGAGATGAAATGTAGGTGCTGATATGAAACCATGGATGATGACACTTGGCATGTTCCACTAAGCTGCTTGTTACACGTGGCACATTCTGACTAACTCATAAAAAGTATGAAAGGTGCCTTGGAAGACGACACTTGTTAACTTCTTCTTTACTCCAACACTTAGACAAAAATGAATCAAAAAGGAAAATAGAGTCCATGCTCTATTTTAAAAACTCTGCCATCTCAAACCACAGTATGCGAAGGCAAAATGTTGCGGCTCGTGACTAAAAAATAGAATGAAACATAGAGTAAATTTTTAATCTACACTTTCAATTGAACATGTAAACACATATGCTAAAGATGGTTTGAAGAAGATATACACTAAATATATGCATTATAAATAATAGTATAGCTTACCTCACCTTTTATATGGGTGATAACATGGACCTGGTTAGAGGCAAAGTAGTTATCACCCTCTTGAGGGAGAGGAGGAGAAGTGAGATCTTTCATCTACATGAAATATGACATTGAAATAGGAGTAGCCGAGGCATATACATCTAGGTAGAAATTGTTTATATGGGCTAAAATTTATGTAAGTGAAGTTATAAACTATATATCAATATGATTATAGAGAACATTCCACATGAGAGATAAAAAATAAGGGATAGAGAGTGTGGAACTGTGCATTGATGCATAAAGATCTTTGACATGTGTTATGATATGTGTAATATGTTTAGCAAGATAAACATGAAAAAAAATTCATATGAGAGATAGAGAGTAAAGGGTAGAGAGAATGAAATTGTGTATGAATGTATAGAAAATTTTGACATGAATCATAAAATTTCTAACATGTTTAGCATGATAAACTTGAAATTTTTTCCATATGAGTGATATAAACTAAAGGAAAGAGATCATGAATTTTTTCATAAAGTCATATAAACTTTTGACATGTAACATAATATTTGAATGCATTTATCAAAATGGAGTTGGTAATTATTTCATATGAGCAAAAGAGAATATGCAAAAATAATTTTTAAATTTTGTGTATTTTTGGCAATGAATTTTGTAATATCATCCCATATAATGAAACATCAACATGAAATGCAAAGGATGAAGCTTTGTACTAACATATGATTGACTTCATCATTCATGTACATGATAGGGCCCATTATGGTTCCTTTTTATTTTCAAGAAATTTAAGAATTTTTTTTACAGAAGTGGGAATCATTTTTGCAATTTGATTATGGACGTAAGGTGATATCTCAAGAAGAAAATAGGTGCTAGTATATTCAACTAGGGATTTTACAATAATATTTTGCAAAATACTATGAATTTTTGAATTTGAAATTGAATTTTTGAGTTAAGTATGCAAGTAAAAATTCAAAAATGTATAGGAAAGTATTTGATTTAATGAGACCTAGTATATGCAACTAGGGTTTTGAATAAAATATAGTTTTTTGAAATTACTATGAATTTTTTCAATTTGAAGTAATTTTGTAATTTAATATGCAACTAAAAATTTAGAAAATGATTTGAAAATTATTGGAAAATTAATGGGAGATAGTTGATGTAACTAGGGTTTTAAATAAAATTATTTTTTAAATTACTATTGAATTTGAGAATTTGTATCAAATTTTTAATTTAGATATGCAAGCCAAAAATTAGGAAATTATTGGATTAATATTGCAAAATTATTGGGAGCTAATTGATATGATTAGGGTTTGAAAAAAATTTAATTTAAAATTTACTACAAAATTTTAAAATTCGAGAAGAATTTTTTATTTTAATATTCAATAAAAATTTCATAAATTAATGGGAAAAATTAGCTAGGAATTTACCCTAGGGTTTCTATGGTTTTTATGCAAAATTCATTTATTATTTTTTGGAAATTAGATGTTTAATTCGTAAATAATAAATGGGTCTAAGTAGATAAAATTAGTAAATAATATATAATAATTAGGCTACTAATTTGTGAAATTTGACTATAATTAGGGATTTTCTAAAAATAGTAGTGAGAGAGAGAAAATCAAACTTATCTTTATTTTTGTTCTTCTGATTGAGATAGGGTCTAGAAATCTATGTGGAAGCTTAGGAGACTATCACAAATAAGAATATAGAGTTTGTTTATTGATTGGATAGGAGTGTTATAACTGGTACACCTTGGGTTCTAGTGTTATAGTTATATCTTAGTCCTATTGTCATGGTGATCTAAGCTTTCTAGGTTTTATGCATCAAGTTTGTGTGACCTTACTTGTGAAATATTGATTCTTGAAAATCCAAAAAGATCATTGTGTACCTAATTTAGTCTTAAATATTCTAGGTTCTCTTTGTTCTTGAACTTGAATATAAAATTTGGATAAAGGAGAAGAGGGGTTAGTGTGTAAAGGATACGTTAGACACACTTCACACCCCATGTGTGGGCACTTTGCCTACATACCAATACTCTGAGGAGGGAGTAAGTTATATGTAGTTCTCCCATTGAAGTGTTTGGTGCAATAGTATGATAAAATTTTACGTAAATATGAAACTAGGTGTACTTATAATGATTAGGGACTGCTATAAAGGTTTGAGTAAGCTTGAAATACTATTGGACGGTTGTATATAGAGAATATGGAAATGCACTTTAGTGGTCTTATTTGTATTATTTATTCTCTCTTGTAAATGAGTGTCAAACCTTATAAATGGACTTTGAATGGCCTTTTATATGATATTTAATGGTCATGGGTTAAATAAATTTATTTTAGGTTGACATGAATTAGGGTAAGGATTCAAAAGAATATGATTATTAGAAGCAAAAATGCACTTGGACAATAATGCCAAAAATAAGACACCCTAGGTTCTAGCACTATAGTCTAAGTTTGGGTGCTATTGTACATGGAAGATGGGACCTATGGGGATAGATTAAGAATGGAAAGAGTAATTTGGGTATGCAAGTGTTTAGTCTGTGAGGCTATGGATGACTGGGAATCAGTGAAAATAGGCATATGAGGGTCATGATAGTAAGCAAGATGGACCTATGGATTGGGTGTCATTAGCCACACTTAAGTTAGTAAATTTTTAATTTTATATGACTAAAACAACCAAACCTTATCCTAAACTTATACACTTGGTCTCTTCATTTTCCAATCCCCTCATTCTTTTTTATTTTAGCAGGGTCTAATTTTAATGTTTGTAGGGTCCTTTTATTATGTTCCTGGCTTGGTCCAACTTTATTATTTGCATGGTCCCTCTCATCATAAACTTAGACTAATATGTTAGTCTTAAGGCCCCATTCATATTTATTAACATAAACAAAACCTTAGTCCTAAGACTTTAACCTAAGTCCATTCATGTCTTTGAGTCCTAACTTAAACCATGTGCTTCTTTATAAGATCAACAACCTACATTTAATTAGGAAAATTTGATTGGATAGAGTGAGATGAGATAGATATTATTAAGACTTTATCATATGGGACCAATCCCATTCAATCACCTATATAATTATTAACAACCCACATTTTGGTAGATGTCAATGATCCAATGGCACAAAACCAAAATCAAGGTCTAAAGGGGACCCTTTCATTATAACATAGACCTAGCCTAAGATTTTACTTTAAGGGTTTTATTATATTAATATAATAAAACCTTAGGATAAAATATTCTACTATGAATTTAATTATGTAAAGGGTCCTTGTCTTATTACATTATAAGGCTTGTCTTGATCTCACTTAATTAGTTTATGACTATAGGAGCCAACCACATTTGATTATTTGGATCATAATAAATGACTTTCATTTACTTAGGAAAAATCAATTGAATGATGCATATCAATTCAAATTTCCTATGGGACCTAATATATTTCATAGGACTTAAATTTGATGTTCTTGAAACCATAAATCAACATTCATAGGGCCATCACTGACATCCATGAGACCATCAAATTTTATCCCTTATGGTTAATTGTGCAAGCTTAAACTTGATGTTCTCACAACCGTTAATTGACATATGTGATGCCATCATTGATGTCCATAAGACCTTCAAAATTCAAGATAAAGAAATAGTCTCATTTGAAAACTAAGCATGCTTAGAATTTTTTTACTTCAATGTTAAAATTTATCTTTTATTAATGTTTAACATATCCTAGATTAATTAGATATATTTGAAGTCATGTTTCGACTCAAGACCCTTCTAAGTTTAAAATTACATGGAATCAATTGTAAACACCATATAATTAGCTTAAATCTTAGCATAATATTCAATCATGTTTTTAAACATTTGACCAAACCTTAGTCTAAAATCTTATGTTTGGTCCATATATGTCCCATGATATTTGGGTCTATTTTATTAGCTTGATCTAATGAATGCAAGGTCCTATGTTTATAAAATTTAGCTTAGAGATTTTACCCTAAAGTTTTATCTTATTTATTAATATAATAAAACCATAGGTTTAAAAAAAACCTTATGTCAATTCCTTTTATTATTATTTAGGGCCCCCTTTTTACTATGATCTAAGCTTAGCTTAAACATTTTAGCCTAAAATTTATCTCGTGTTTATTAACATAAAATAGAACCATAGTCTAAAGTCTTTAAACTAAGTTGTTTATGTATCCTAACACTAACTTAAACATTTTGCATCTTTGTAGGATCTATGTCTCGCATTCACTCAAATGGGATTGATCCAATGGAGCATAGCCAAAGTCAAGGTTTCAAAGGAGATCCAATCAAGTGTGTAATCACCACATGGCACAAGCACAATAACTAGAAAAACTAACAAGATTTAGATCCAGAAGGCCCATGAGACTACCAAGTGGTGTAACCTCAATGACTAATATAAATGATGGCTAATGGCATGCAACTCTAAAGATCAAGATTGATGATTCACATTGATCTATGTAAAATGATCCAATAGAGTGAGATAAAGCTATTTTTTCAATAGGAAACGGTTTTTTTTTTAACATGAATGATCAAAGTACCATGAAAACACCACATAAGTGCCATGATGAAGCCACATAGGTAGAAAGCCACAAAACCAAACATTTTGTGGGATTAAAAAAGAAAAGGTATAAATGAAAATTTTCAAATCAAATGTAAGTCACAAATTTACTCAAGTTCAATAATCCCTCACCATTAAATCTCATAAAAGACTTGCATAAAAGCCCTAGCATCCACAAAATCCCTAATTTAATCTTAAATTGACCATAGTCAAGCTTGAGAGAGTCAAATTTTTCAAATTGATCTAGAGGTGAACTATAGACCACTAGTGAGAATTTTCTTAAACTCACAGTCATGGTGGCCCAAAAACAATAAGATATAGAGCTCTATTTGACCATAGATTTATAAGGTAGAATATTTAAAGATATGGGATTTGATGTTGTAGCTTTGAACATGGTAGATAATAACTGGTCCAAGATTTTATAGACCATTGAGGAGCTACCAACCATCTTGAGGGAGGATGAAAGGAATGTTTAAATCAAAAGGAGGTACTATGACTAGTCTCCATTCAAATGAAAAATCTGCATTATGTTGCAACAAAACTAGATGTATTACATTGTATTGTTGTCATTGATTCTATTTTCAAATACTGTAAAATTGATTAGGGAATGTTAGTCCATGAGTGTAAATTTATGAAGGTTCCATATATTTTTCCTATAGCATTTGAAAACTACTATAAATTGCCAAATCCTACAATCAATGAATGGTCCAAGAAGAAAGACTTAAAGACCATCCTTACCCCAGATTATATTCAGGAACCTACGTAATATCTAACTTTAGTGTAAATATCCCAATCAACCAATTTAGGCCTAAGATTAGGATTATAATGACATTACTAAGAAAATTATCTAGAAACTCCTCCACCACTTATGTTGACAAACACTGGGTCCCTTTTGTGTATTTTATGGTTGAGAGAGGATTTACCCCTCCCACAAGTGAGATGATTAGCACATGTTTGAACAAATAATTTACTAAAATTAATAATAAGACTAATATCCATTTATACATGATGTCTTGCCTTTTGGATTCCCTTCTAGCCACCACCTAAATCCCCAACATTAAATAATGGTCACCTGAAGGGAAATAAATAGTCTCCCAAAACTACTCAAAAATACATATTTTCAAATATAAGGACCATATTCAATTCATATTTGATTTTTTTAATCCAAAATTAGTTGAGACTAGTATATGGATCCTAATGATGAGAGTCATCCCTTTGATCAAGAAATATGTTGAACTCATTGGGGGCATTTGGTTATATCTAAATTGCACTATAATTAGGATAGAGAGAACTCTAAGTCAACCCCTTAGGCTACTGGGTCATGTTCCCACCAAATTGGTAGAGCAAGAAGTGGTATACTAACTATTCCATGACATAGATGGTGTGCTTAAAATCAAAAGAAATGAACTACTCCATTTATTTCCCTTAACCATTAGTAAGACTATGTTTTAGAATTGGGACAATGTAGAGATTGTCTCCAAGCATAAGACTCCTTCAATTTACAAATTGATGAATTGAGACAATGGGACCATATTTAAAAGGTTACAAAACATTTTAAGACTATACAAATCAACATGACTTATGAACATCACCCTAGTGTCTATGACTAAATGTACACCTAGGAATCATCCTTCATAGAGGTGTTAGCAAGATTAAAGAAGCACAACATCAAGATCAAATCCAAATTATTAAGAAATAAAAATCCAAGTGATGATATATGGAAAATGGGACCTATATAGTACCATTTGTTATTAGGACCATATTCTAGACCTCTTCTAGCACAACCAAGGCTAAAATAAAAGAGACCTGAGGAGAGGAGACCTGGTGAGGTGACATCTTCAGCTCATCCTGAAGAACCAAGTCATCTATTGAAGAAATTGATATAATTACATTGGATCTTGAAGAGATTGTAGAGGATGCCTTGAAAACACTATCTTGTGCTTATGAATTAGATGAAGAAATATAGACAACATAACCTCAAGCTCTAGCTGAAGAAGCAAAGGAAGAAAAAGGGAAAGAAGTATCTTTGGACTTGGTTCTTGTTGCAACCCAATTAAAAAGGAAAGTTGAGCTAGTTCTAGTCCAAATTAAGAGAAAGAGGCCAAATTTGACCATCACTCATCCTTTGAGTGAGGTCAACCTTTTCAGTGATGATTATCTAACTCATGGTCCAACCATTCTAGAATGCTTTTTATATGGGAAAATGTAGAAAATCCCAACCATGCACCACCCATGGACCATTACAAAATCTATTAATATCCATGTGTATGATAAGCTTAAGCTTTGGATTGTGCCATTTCAAAAACAAGATAAGGAAATATATATGGTTGATCTTAAAACTTTAGGCACATAAGTGGAGACCCTAGAGCCTCCAAAAGTAACTCAATCATTAGTTGGTTTTAGTTTTGACCCAAAAACAACTAGAGTGTAAAGAGTCACTAAGAAGAAAGCCTTAGTTAGAGGAGAAGAAATCACTTTTTAGAAAGTGGAGCCATTTGTTGGCATGAATCCTATTGAATTTTAAAGACCAGGTGAAAACTACATCTTTGAGGAAAATGTGCTTGAATTGACTCAAGCACAATTATCTCAGTTATAGGATGCCATCAAAGATCTGTAATAGTAAAGGGATAATCTATAATAGTAAAAGGATAATTCAGAAAGGAAATTTTTTTATCAGTTACTAACGTCATGATCAATATGTTTGAAGCATCTTTTTATGATATTTTTGACTTTGTAATGTCAATAAAGGCAAGACAAAATATATTAGGCCAACAAGATAAATAACAAAAGGCTTAATCACCCAATGGTAGATTTTGAAGGATAAGATGAAACATTTGATCAACATGTTAACAAAAGATCAAATCCATGGTTTCAAGACCATCAACCTAACTCATATTAACATAGTAATAAGACTGATTGTAGATAAAATCAAAGGTTTGAGCACATGGTCTAAAAGGTTAGAAAGACTCTTCAAGAATGACAAGGAGCTATTAGGTAGGATATAACAATTCCTTGGGACCATGATTTTTGAACTAATAATGATCATCCCCATGGGCGTCATAACAAATGAGGAATTAAAGAATAGGACTACCTTAGTCATGTAAGAGGTAAAGATCAAGATCCAAGGCAAGTCTAGGATTGACAACATTATGATCATAGATATAATCCTAAAATCAAAAGAAAATAATTCGAGGTAAGGAGCATTAAAAAAGCCTTGGAGGAAATAATAGGAACTTTAAAAACCTAGCTGATCAAGATGATGAGCTCTTCCTAGAACCCCGTGTTAATTTGAATTTTATTGATGCATAAAATCACAAGGAAATAAGATTTCTTCAACAAAAATATGGGAATTCAACATAGGGCCCACAAATTTAGTTTGGAATATTCTATTTTGTAGAGTTTTGTAATGTTTTAAAAGAAGAATATTCTTTTGTAAAGGCATGTGCAACTTATAAGCACATTTTATTATAAGTCAGTACATTTTATAAAGTCTCATGTTTTTTATAACTTTGGTAGAAAGGACAATTATCCTTACACTTGTACACTTATAATTTGATATGACTGACCAACATACTTTCTCGTATTCTATAAAAGGAGTATTTTATATTTTAAAGGGAGGGAGTTTTTGAGCTAAAACTTGATGTAAAATTTGGGAAACTAATGCAAGCAAAGAATTCTAAAAAAAATATCTCATTTTGTTCATGTGAATTTTAAATAGCTTCTCTCTCACTTGTCTATTCTAAATTCTAGATTTGAATAGTTCTTGTAGACTCTTGGCATGTACCTTGAATTTATAATTGTTAACTTATGATTATGATAGGATTACTAAAGGCTCTCTAGTTTACTTCATTTTATTTGATCTACATTTTTAGATATGCATCAACTATCTACTTATAGGGGTGAATCTTTAAAGTAAGATTGGTTCTTATTTGTACTATTTTTTAATATCCTCAAAGACTTACCTGATGTGTGGTAAGATTCAATCTTCATCTATTTATTATCATACATTGGTTTTAAGTACATGTCTAGATAATATTTTAACTTTGTGATGATGTGTGGATACATATTAGCAACAACATATTTTCTCTCTGCCCTACCCTTCCTTTTGCTTCTTTTTAACCAACTCACTTTAGATTAAAGTTTCATTGTATATGTTCATCTTAATTTATATTTAAACTTAGAATTGAGCATAATTCACCTTAATTACCATATATCATCTTCTTATTTGTAAATATTTATAGGCCACGATGGATCCTAACCAACATCTAATATAAATATTTTGAAATAGTCATTTTTTCTACCTCTATTCCATCATAGATAACAAGATTATCACAAACTATAACTCATGCTTTGAACTCTTTGAATTCAAAAATGATAAATGTTTCATAAACACTTTAAGCACCTTGTGATACATATTTAGGCATCAACAGTCAGGTAGGTAGATAAATTATGATATTTAGACTTGTAACTATCAAGTCCTAGGTGCATTATATTATAATATCTAACAAATATTGATGGCTTTGTGAGGTGTCAAACTATGCATCATGAGTCATCAAAGGCTGAAGACTTAAAATTTCAAATGATGAGAGATAAATACTTGAGATGTCAAACCATGAAGGGAGATGATTAGTATATTATTCAAATCAAAATCTATCTAAACATGAATAAAACCTGAACAAAGATTGTAATGACTCAATCCTATCTAGGTGAAATAAAAATTAGATTCGATTAAACATGAGTTTTTATAAATAAATAAAGCCTAAATATGTGGATAAAGCTATATGAACATTAAAATTTATCCAAGTAAGAACGTTTCAAATTCGAAAAATACTATAATGAAGGCCAAAATGAAGTTTCTTACGATAATTTGATAGCTTTAAATTGGGAATTGGACTATACATAAATAAAAAAAGATATTAATATATTCAAAATAGACATTTTCAATTCAACTTTCAAGGAAATTAAAGCTTGATAATGAAGCACAAAGAAAATGGCAAATGACATGAACTAGTTTAGACTTTTAAAGTAAAATACATCTAGGTTAGGTTATGGGGAATAAATTGATCATAGAAGATCCTAAATTTGACTTAACCTTTGAAATTACTAAAAGTATATAGATCTGTAATGCACATAAACTTGAATCACTTTTAGAAAAATTCAAAAGTTTAGTTATTATTATTCAAACCCTCAATAAGGATTGTCTTGTCATTGTGAATGAAGGATCACGTGAAGTTATGCCAAAGTTAACAAGTTTGCTTTATGAATTAGGTAATAAAAATGGAACCCAATCTATACAACTTGAAAGGATCTAATAAATTAAGTCATACTAGTATATAATAATCTAGAAAAAAAATAGTTATGTTAAAGCAAGAGGGTCTTGATATGAAAAGTCTAATTATGGGCATGTTGGACCTAATAAATGGCAACTTATATGGGGAGAATGTTGTTCATCATTAAAAACATAGATTATAAATCATAAAACATAATAATAAACACAAAAATACTAACAAATACTTTAGACAAAAGATGAAAGCACTAAATTCTACCTTAATATGTGACATACTAAATTTCAAATTTACTTAAGACCATCAATGTCTGTTAGAAGTGATTTAATATTTTATAGCTCTTACATCGATATAAATAAATTTAAACTTGCCTAAAAAAATTATAATATATGAAAGGAAAATTTTTGGATGTTTATCTTGGGTGAATGTCATGGGAATTACTCTATTACTAGTCAAATATCTATATCTCCAATAGAGATACCTATGGTCCCACTCAAGGTCTGGCTCCAGTTCCAACCATGCTAGAAAGCATGTGATGGAGATTGCCTAAATCACCCTTTCAAGGAAAGCATTTTTATTTTTCATTATGCTCAACTTCTCTTTTATTTATTTATTTTGAAATTATTTCATTATTTAGTTCATTTAGGGTTTGGTTACCAATCCATGGGTGTAATGATAGACTCATAATATTCATAATCACTAAGATAAAGTTAAATTAATTTAGTGTTTGTGTTTTTTCTTTAGATGTTAAATTAAGTACAGTTTGATGGATTCAACAAGATAATGAGTCATTTTAAAAATTCACATATTATATTTTGAATCATAGGCCTTCAAAATAATAAAATGTATAATGAAAATTGATGTAGCCTATGTGAATATTCAAGGATGATTCACATTCCAATTTCCAAAATTAAAAAAATCTCATAGTTTATCATTAATCATTTGAAATTCCTAGCCTATAGGAGCATAAGGACACAACATTAAATTAACATATTATTGTCTAAAATTATGTCCATTATTTAAATATTTATTCTATTATCATGTTTATTTTCTACTCCTTATAAAAATAAGGAACAATACACTATAAGGAATAATCAATAATGCCAAAGACTACCCTTTCAAGAATTGATTTCTCATGATAAACATGTGAAATCTAATTAATTTTTGAAAAATCACACTTCAAGCCACCATAAGAGAAAAACACAAACCAAATTTAAATAAGTTGGGGAAAAAAAAAACACATGAAACAAACTAAAACATAAAAAACAAACACAAAAGTAAACTAAACTAAAGAAAACAACAAAGCAAGAAATCCTAACTATGAAAATAGAAAACTATATACCAAATATATACATAGAAAAACCTCAATATATTCACTAAAAAAATGTTATTATATAGATTAGATATGAATTAATTTTTTAATTATTATCTCTTGACTAGTAGTGTTAAGTCATTTCCCTAGAGATCTCTCAATCTGACTACATTTTGTCCTAAAAGCTTAGATACTTGGTAAGAGCCAACCCACACAAGACTAAACTTAGCATGTTGACCCTTTCTCTCATGGGATTTATCCCATAAAAAGACTAAGTTTTAAACATAAAAAGTCTTTCACTTGTGATTTATTGTAAAACCATATCTTCAAAATAGCCTAAGATTTACTAAAATTTTGAAAAACTTCATCATGTTTGTCTTCTAATTGGATTAGGTCCAATAATCTAAACTGACTTCTTAGATATACTTCCATGTATTCTTGTATTAATTGATAAGTGGATTTCTTGAGCTTCAGTGGGATTTATTGGTTTTACTCCATAGACAACAAAGAAATGGGAACTATTTAATCTCTATTTATGCTTAGCTCTATCAACCCATAGAGCATATTTGAGTAGCATATGTCAATTGCATGGATTTTGATTAATTAATTTATTTATAGAATTTATCAAATTATTATTTATTAAATTTTCTAGAACATTTCCATATCAATAATAGTTTGAGGATAATTTAAAGGTAACTCCATTATGGTGTGTCCACTCAATCATCTCTGTTGATTGGAAAATAAGTTCATTATCATAGAAAAGTAATAGAGGAGTCCCAAATTAGGTTAAAATATGTTTTTCCAAAAAATAAATAACTTCTCCAATGGTATTATTCCTTATTTCATTAACTTCATTCCACCTCGTATAATAGTTAGTGGTGGTCAAATTTAACTATGACCAACTGATAAGTTGAAATTTATGAGTCTACTGAAGTATAATTTCCACTGAGTAAAGGGGTGTTCCTCAATCACTATTTACAAAAGTGTGGAAGATTGAATCTCCCTTTTATAAAATATATAACATGAATTACATGTCTATACATGTGCATAATCATCCTTGAATAATTTTTTCGAATAATAGCTAGCTCTGAGAATCATGTGTGCCATGACATTACTGGAAGGTTGACCACTTCAAAATTTATCATGAAATGAGTTCATTGCCTCTTTTTTTTCTTCCTCAAAAAAATATCAAGTAAATTCCCTCATCATGTTAAGCATGGGATATACTGAGAGGGGGGGTTGAATTAGTATATCATATATCTTATAAAACTTTCCTTTAACCAAATTTTACTTAATCAAACATTCAAGATATGCAATAAAACTCAAACAATAAACACCACCCAAGATAGAGAGAGACACCAGATATAACATGGAAACCCAATGTGGGAAAAACCATGGAGAACAATCTCAAGTATATGAATGAGCACAAGCCCAAACAATATTTGCAAGCCAAGCTTTCATGAGCACCATACCCCTTTGCCGAGCACCACCCCAGCTACTATTCATGAGCACCAACCCATAAGAGCACCACACCCCTTTGCCAAGCACCAACCCAACTACTATTTGTGAGCACTAACGCACAGGAGTACCAACCCCTTTGTCGAGCACCAACCTAGCAACAATTTGTGAGCACCAACCCATAGGAGCACCAACCCCTTTGTGTATACCACACACCTATCTCTAAATGTTACTATCTCAACAAATGATAGATCAATACAACATCTCTTTCCTCTCTCTCACCTTTGCTCTTCTAAGCTAGATATAAAAAATACAAATCATATTCATCTTTCATAATTGCTCTTCTAAGCTAGATATTACAATATCAAATCAACCTTTATCTCTCATATTTCAAATGGTTTATAAAGCCTTTATTTATAGCTTTCCAAATGACCTTTGGACTTCCCCCTTTGTGACCCTTCAATCCTCATGGAAAATGGCACCAATCTTGGATGACCCTTCATATTCAAGCCTTTGAAAAAGTCATGTGGTGACCCTTCATGATCAAAAACGTCCTTCCCACTTTTGTCCTTATCTTGGTGACTTTTCGTATTCCTCAAAGTGTCCCTTCATGAGAAATTGTCACCCTTACTCTTTTGTCTTCACTTGGTGAGTCTTGGTATTCCCCAAGATGACTCTTCATGGGAAAATGCATCCCATCCTTCTTTTGTCTTTACCCCGTGGCTCTTCAACTTCTCCATGGGCCCTTGTTTTGTCTCATATGCAACCAAAAATATATTCATTAATATTAAATAAATATTAAATCATATTATCCAAGATATATTTATTACAAATAACATTAAATGCAATGGGGCCTTTATCACCAATAATGCTAAACCTTTGACATCAATGACAATATTTCCAACACATCATTCCTATATCACTCTTCTTTGCAAAATATAGTGTGCAACCTTTAGCTTCATTTCTCTTATTTACATCCTATCACAATGGAGTGGTGGATCTACATAAAGCATAATAATGGACAATTAAATCATACCATAGACATAATTAAACCTTAGACTAATTAACTTACACAATTGAGATGTGGGGATCAACTTATGAAATTAACTTAGACCAACCTTGACCACATAGCAATTTTTAAGGTTTGAATTCAATGTCATATTCTTGAAACTTAATAACCCAACATCCTCTTCTTTCACCTAGTTTATTCTATCCTAGAATTTTATTGACCACAAGATCTGGAACTATGGTGTGTTCTTTGTTCCTCAATATATAATGAAAAAATTTGTAACTGCCTTCACCAATGTGTAAACTTGTTTATCTAGATCAGGATAATTCAATTTGGCCACATTCATAAATGTTCTCATAAAGGCTATGGGGTTCTCTCTATCTTCAAACTATTGTGTCAAAATAGAAACAATCATATATTCAGAGGCAAAAGAATAGAGATATAAATATTTAACATAATCTAGTCTAACCAACACAAGAGCTTTCATAATTACATTCTTGATCTTGAAACACCCTCTTAGAAGAATTATTCCATTTTACCTTAGCCTCTTATTTTAACATGGCATTCAAATATTTTTTTGTCTCAACAAAACCAAGAATAAACTTTCACACAAAATTGATTTTACCAGAAAATGATTTCAGATCTTTCTTTCTATTTATTAGTCAAAATTTTTAAATAGTAAAAGCTCACTCAAGGTCAATTAACAAACCTTCTTTGGTAATAATGTGGCCTAAAATCTTACCTTACATTGTATATAAGACACATTTTTGGGGGTTAAGTGATATGCCAAACCTTTTGTATCATTTAATGACTTTTTCCAGATGAATCAAGAGATTTGATCTATGTTTGGAAAACATTGTCATGTCATCCATGTATACTACTATGCACTTACTAATTAGGCATTTGAAAGTAGTTTCCATAGCTTATTCAAATATGGTACTAGAACTAAGCATATTGAATGGTATTTTCTTGTAGGTGTAGGTGCCCCACTTGGTGGTGATTGTTGTTTTGGTTCTATTTACTTTGCCCACTGAGATCTGATTGGAATATGAAAATACATCTGAATGAGACATCATCTTAGAACCATTGAATTTTTGAATGACCTAATTAAGTGAAAGAAGGGGATAATTGTATTTATCTTATACATGATTGATATTTTTAAAATTTACATAGAGATAGATTTATCCATTTTTCTTCCTCATAGGTACTAGGTTTGTCACTCAAGTTGAATGGTGCACTAGGAAGATAATACCAACTAATAACATCTTCTAGACTTCTTTTTGGATGAATAGTTTTAAGACTAGATTTACTAGATTTTACACTACCTAGAGGGTCTTTAATCAAGCTTCATGGGAATGTTATGGGTCATAACATGAGGTTCAAACATCTTTAGGTCATATATCCCCATGATATGATATATTGATAGTGTAGTAACATCATATTTAATGTTTACATCTCTTTGTTGCTATATTCATGTCCTACCACCATGTTTTTAGGCTTATCTATAGTTCTCATGTTGAGAATTCATGATTCTTGACTAAGCTAAGGTCCCTTTCATGATTTATTTGCTATATTGTATAAGTCATATAATATTTCTAATGATAGCATTCCTTTTATAATATGGTTATGTTTTAACTCAAGTTCTCCATCTAAATTATGTTTTTCTTCCTCAAAATCAAGTCTTTGTTCTTTGTCAATTACATGTGAATAAAAAACATTAGAGTTAGATGGGAAATAAATATTTTATTTATCATCATCAAAAACATGGAAATTTCTACATTATCAAGCATAGAGGGACAAGAAATTAATTCCATATAAAAAATTTGTAGGTCATTCTTGTCTAATGGTGTGAGGTCCATAGCTAAGATAGTGAATTATCCATGGCAGTTTATACTCTAGGGATGAATGAAATATAAAATAATTAAAGGATTCAAGTAGATCCCAAGATTAGTGTTTGTTTTTATTTAAATAGAAAATATTTCACTTGAATTTTCTATTTACCTAGTTGATGATGATTTTAGAATCACTAAAAACTCTTAATTGATGGACATTAAACTTGATTACAAATTGTAGACCCAAGATCAAAGATTCATACTCTATCATGTTGTTAGTTCAAGGAAACTATAATTTAAAAATACAATATGTCTCTTACTATTATGATCGATTAATACAATACCATCCACAAATATTTTCTTTGAGCATGCTCCATTCAAATACAATGACCACATACCTAAATATTGATCATAATCTGAATTTTTCTTCTTTATTAGTTTATTTGACAAAGTATATACTCTTACATCTATACAAGTAAATTAAAATTGTTCATTGATTGTGTTATACTCTATTATCATCAACTTCATGTGTGGATCTCTATCAATTCTAGTTTGATTTGCCACTCCTCTCTATGGCAGCCATATATGTGAAAACCAATTACCATATAGCCATTGAGTGATATTGACCAATCTCTAATTAGTAACATGTCATATGTTTCTAGTATCTAAATTAATTTTATGTCTATGAACTATATCACTCATTTTTTATCTTTTAATTCATATGGACATTTAATAACTCTCCTACAACCTTGACTTCAGACTTGTCTAACTGAACTACCACTTTATCTAATTTTACAAGAACCAATCATAACTTATTATAAATACATATAGGAATAACATTAGCTAATGCACTATAATCTAGAATAAAATTATTGACATTCTTACCAAAATTCTAATTTTAAGTAAGAATGGTGGAACTTGAGTCCTAGTCTTATTTATTACAACATTGGTATTAGTAGGGTTCTTTTGTTTGGGCTCACCACTCTTGTATTTAAGAGACTTAAGAAACAAATCCATTTATTCAGTGTTTTATGCCAATTCATAGAGGGTTATGTTATATTTTATATTTCTCATATGTTCCATAATATTATAACTGATTTTATTGGTGGATGGATAATTGTCACCTAATTTTGGGAAGGTGGATCATTTCTAGATTTAGGATCAGGTGGTGTAGAAACATTATCTGGTAGAGTTGAATTAGTCAAAGGTTGATGTGATCCAATCCTAAGATTATAGTTTCCTCTCTAGTATTTTTGTAAAATTGAATATCATTGGTATTCTTTTTAAGTTAATAATGATATACATTATAAAAATCTAAAGTCTCTAAAACCATGGCTATTAGGGGATTTTAATGAACTAGGGCATCATAATTACTCAAAGTATTTTGATCATTTGGGATAGCATCATATTCTTCAATTTCTTTCTATAAAATTTCAAATGCTAAATAAAAATCAACACAATCAAGTTCTCCATGTTGGATATGTTGTGGACATGACACTAACTGGGTAAAGCAATCTCCATGATATTGATCTTAGGTAATTTATTGGATGAGGACTTTGCCCATTTACTAGATCTACTGAAGGGTTTTTAATTATGTTAGTAAGTGAAATTTGGGGTATAATTTCCACTACTAAAGGTACCTATTTGTTTTTATAATTTTATAAAATCATTACTTAATATTTTGAACATTCTTTAGATTACATCTAACTAAAGTTTGGCTAAATCTTGAGGAGAATTTTGTGTATTATTGGTTGTAATTGATTGGGTTATAATTTAAACTACTTGAGATACCTACTTATTTTTTAAAGTTTATAAAATCATTACTCAATAGCTGTACCATTCTTTGGATTGCATTTTACTCAAGTTTGGCTATATCTTGAGGATAATCTTGTGTATTATTATTTTCAACTAGAACTAAAGCTTGGTTGTAAAATTGAGGCATTATTTCATTACTCACTAAAATAAGAAATCATATATTTTAATTATCAACAACATGTTGTAAATGAATTTGATTCATAATTGGAAGATGATGCGGAAATAGAACATTTTGATTTGCAATTGGGATTAATTTTAACATTAGCATGTTTGGGAGAACATTGGGAATAGGAGCCAACATTTTCCCTTATAGATTGAGTTGTCTATCCACTATTATTTCTTTTACATATACAAGAGGAAATTTAGTGATGATTGAATCTCACCTTAAGAAAGTCAAAATCCAAGGATCCAAAGCATTCTTAAACATTTCTTAGTCTAATTGGGCATTTGGTTTATACAAATCTATTACCTTATTATACATCTTTTGAAAATGTGCATTGAAATTACATATAGGTTTATTGCATTCCCTTATCATGTAAGAAAATTATTGGTCTAAGATGCATGGATATACCACCTAACTAAACTAGGATAAAAATAGGTTATTCAATTGATATCATCATATTATTGAATTTTTGGGGAGGTTAAGGAACTATTCATAATCCTAATCGAGCAAGGTGAAGGGAAATAAACTATAAGATACATCTTCATGTTCAAAATTAAGCAACCAAAGGGTTATTTTATAGGATGTAATATGTTCTTTTGTAGTCCCTCCAATGTTCGGAGTGGAATTTGGAACATAATGCTCATGTTTTCTAGGAAAATCATGTATGCCAGTGATAACATTTATAATTGATCCAACTAGCCAAGTTACATCCATTTAGACTGGTCTATTGGTGACAGATTATGAGGATGGTATGGTTAGATAAATTTATCCTATAGTTAAAATTGAATCAGATTGAAGACATATATGAGCATGAAGAGGATAAATAATTAATCTTATATGACACAACCTAACTCCATATCATATGATCCTTGAAGAAGACTCTAGAGTGACAAACACTAATCTCTATTTGTATGGGTTTTAAGCACACAATAGATGAAAAGGAATAAGAATAAACTATTAGTAAATAATTAATGATAAACTTAGAGTATTCATAGGTTTAAGATTATAAAGACCACAAGAAATTAAATATGGTGCTTGACCTTCCTTTTATCACCAATTTATATTGGGATGAAATTGTGATCCACTCAAAGATAATTATTTAATTAACTATTATAAGTGGATAAGTGCAACTTACAATACATGGGAAAATGAGCCCCCTAATTTTTAGGACTTTCTAGTGATCCAAGGGCCAATAAAATCCAAATGATATATAATGGTTAGGCTATGATTATTTCAATCTAAGATTCAAATGGTTTCCTCAAAGGTGTCCATGTTTAGACCATTGGTTCCTTTAAAAATTGGCTATTTACAATGTAATGGGTAAGACATTCCTCATTAAAAAATATAAAATGGAGATAAAATTAGGGTATTAAATAGATAAATCCCTTGATTTATATAGGTCTTCTAATACTTAAAAAATAGAATATTTTCTGCTACAATCAAATCATTGGGCATCAAATTTAAAACTGCACAAATTAGGACATCATAATGAGGAAGAATCAAAGGAAAATTATGTGAAAAATAAATATATAACTCTTATCTAAAATAAATACATTACATATTCCTAAAAATATTTACAAGCCATGACTAATTTAGTCCTTAAAATAATGAAAATGAGGTATCAAATCTAATTAAATTTATTGCTACATAATTTAATTGTATATCCACTTGCACACCAATAACATCATAAGCTTATTTGCATGGATTAATTCTCAAATAAATATATTTTGAAGATAACCAAGATAAATTAAGGCAAAGACATGTGAAATATTGGCTAAATCTTAATAACAAAAACAACATTTTAGTACTCAAATATGTTGACCCCTTACAAAATCAAGCAATGTTGCTCATATAGATGTCTGGTTAGTTAATTGATTACATTGGCTAACTAATCTTAACTTATCTTGATACAAACATTAAATTAATCACTATTCATATTTAAATTTCATGTGATAATTCATTAAGAAACAAGAGGATAAGGTTAATCTATTCATATCACAATTCCCCATTATAAAAGTTTAGGATGAAGAAAATGCATTCTCGGATAATGTAGTTTGAGCTCCAATGATCAATAGGCATTGACTAAGATATTATAATAAACTATTTAATAGTCCAAATAGGAGAAACCACATCATTATAATAGAATTCTAATGATGGATTAGTCAGTTCATATTTAATCTTGTCCATTCCTAACTACATGTGTTTATCCTCATGATAGTGATGCACCTTTCATATGCACCATTTTCCTATTAAATGTCGATAACTAGGCACATAAATATTAGAATAATGGATTATTACAATCTATATAGGTGAATTTAGTATAATACATGCCCTGATCAATTTCACCAATGTTGTGTTATTGAGTTCATAAATTATGGCTATTAGCTCTTCCTTGGTTGTGTGTCCAATCTATTAAGAGAATCCTCTCATGATTACAAACATATGGATTATGATCTCCTTTGTTACTTTCTCCACCTCCATGTGTCATTCAACATTTTGGCTTCATATGCATCTTATTTTGACTATATATTATTATTAACTTATTATTCAAATTATCCCACGTCATCTTTACTAAAAATTTCTCAATGAATCTTATTTTATTGAGGCATGTCCAAAAGTATAGTTTGTGTCTCCATACAAACTATGTAAATTACTTAGTTTCTTCTCATATTTTCTAAGCATTTTTTATTTCTATTTTTTTTTTCAATATTTGATCCCTCAATAAATTTTGAGATCTACATCTTAGATAATCAAACTTCAAGATCTATAGTCGACCAAATAACTTGTCTCTACACGTGATTCTACTTATTTATTACAATTAGGAACCTAGTAAGATTATCACTTACCCATCCTTCTATTTTATTAACCATAAAATTTATGGTCACTTTCTATTGATATCATATGTAATTTTCTCAGGCTCTACTCTATTCTCCATTTTAATATACAAATCTTGTCACTTTTCATTCATCTAGTATCTCTTTGATCGTCAATCTACTTTTTGTATTTATTGATCCCTCTAGGTTTTGAATGCATGGGACGTATCCACATGGTGACATCCCAAGCCTTTAGGCTCAGAGGTCATTTTTAATAATTGATTGTGTTGAGCTCCCAAAATTTTAACTTCTTATGATATGACCATGTGTATTAATCATAGAATTTAGGGAGTCTTGACAAATTTAGAACTATGATATTTTCCTAGGATCTAAGTTCATGAGATATGGAAATGTGTCATAATAATGGAACTTTTAGGCTTGGAATACTTTAGACCTATTTATTGTACTCTCCTTATTCTATGATTTGCACCAATCTATTTGAATGCTTGCCTCCTAGAACTTTAACTTTGCCTACTTATCCCACTAACCACCATTATGAACTTTGACTACTCAATCTCTAGATATGTGGACATATTTTAGATCTTGAGGTCTTTCAACTATTTATATTTTATCTTTATATACGTTATAGGTTGAGTCCATAATATCATGTCATGCGGCATGATCTTAGTAATCTAAGAGATCTTTGATGGTTTGTTGCATATTATCCCTCTCTCTCTAGGTTTTGATTAAATGAAAACTTTCCATGTGGATGGCATGTGGATCTCAATATCTTCAAGACATATTTACTATGGAATTCCTCCTTCTAGGTCTTGACTACTAAAATTGTGCCACATGGTGCAATCTCAAAATATTGGGGGTTAAAATTCTTTGGACTATTAACTATATTGTTCCCTTGAGCTCTAGATGCCTAAGATTGTGAAACTTATTAGTATCTAAATAAGTTGATTAGGTGGATATATTATGAGCTTCATACTTGAAACTATTGAGTCTAAGGTGTACTAGATTATGGTAGTTGGTAAATATTGATGGCTTCAAGAGGTCTTAACTATCAAACTATGCATTGTGTGTTACCAAAGGCCAAAGAGTTGAGATATAAAATGTTGAGATCCAAATACTTGAGCTACCAAACCATGATAAAACACAAACTTTGAAGAAATAATTAGAATGTTAGTTAAAAGAAAAAAAATAATCATTAATAAAACCCAAGTAAAGTATGTAATGATTAGGTCCTAACTAGGTGAAATGCAAACTAAATTTGATCAAATATGGATTTTGATAAATAATTAAGTCCTAAATACATGGATAAATATATATGAATATACAAATTTAGCCAAGTAAGAACATTTAGAATTATGAAAATACTATAATGAATGCCAAAATGAAGTTTTTTACAATAATTTGATGATTTTAAATTGTAAAATAGATTTTACATGGACAAATAAAGATCATAATATAGTTGAAATAGACCTTTTTAATTTAACTCCCAAATAAATCAAAACTCAATAATGAATCACAAAGAAAATGACAAATAACATGAACTAGTTTAGACTTTTAAATCCAAATGCATCTAGGCTACATTAATGGGGAATAAATTAAACATAGAAGATCATACATTTGACTCTACCTTTCAAATTATTTGAAGTATGTAGCTCAATGATGCAAAAAAACCTAAATCACTTTTATTAAACTTCAAAATATTATTTCCTATTTTTTAAAACCTCAGTAATTATTGTCTAGTCATTTCAAATAAAGGATCGAGTGAAGATATTACAATGTTAATAAGTCTGGCTCATGAGGTAGGGACTAAAAATGGAACCTAGCCTATTAAAATAAAATGACACTAATAAATGAAGTTAGAATTATATAAAAATATGAAAATAAAAAAAAATATGCTAAAGAGGGTCCTCATATGAAAAATCCTAATATGGGGTGTGTTGGACCCAATAAATTGTAAGGTTATTATAGTTTTGAAAAGTAATGTTTATCTTAAAATTTTCACTTGAGAGTCAGCGAATCAACAATTTAGTTCTTTAACATGAGCACTTTGGTAGCTAATATTTTTTTTTGAGATGTTTGGTGTTTTATTATTCAGTCTAAATGCCAAGTTTTACATTGTGAAAAGGTACAATGTTAAAGTTTTATAGTTACATGTGAATGCCTTTGCTTTATGATGCATGGAAAGAGCCATTATAGACAATTTGGCATTTAATCACAAAAACTAAAAGATACTAAATTATTGTAGATTATGTTAAATTAGGGAAGTTTATAAAATAAACTCCCCATGAATCTTTGGATCTTGATAATGGGATATTGGATTTATAAAATAAATAAAATTTAGTTTGGAGAGATGAACAAGTTGTAAAGGGGTATAAATATTCAAGATTAGAACCAAAAAATTTAGATGAGAAGAGGCTATATGAGATTTTGATTATTATTAACTCATTTTAAAAATCCTATTGAAGCATATGTGATTGCATGACTGAGTGTGTGAATCATGTTCTTTGTAACATTATTTTGAATACAATAGAGATGTTGTGTTAAGTGAGTCAAGCTTGAGTAATGTGATAATGTGTGTCCATAGATGAATGTATGGCTTTAGAAACACAAAGACAAAGGTAGACATTAAGTGTATACCCTCTCTAGTTTTTTCATTATTAATGAGTAACCCATACATAGTGTCATGATTGATAATGGATCAAGTGAGATTATATACATGACACTTATTTTCTCCCTTGGATACACACAACAAGCTATACAAGATACAGCAAGAATAATTAAAATATTATGTGGAAAGAAAAAAAATACAATGGGACACATAGTGCTACCTATTCATGTGGGATTTGTCATACTTTCCATTCCATTCTTATATATGTAGAGTTTTGGGCTATTTGACATGTTATTAGGATACCCTTAGATGTAAAGGTTTCATGCAGTTGTATACACCCAAAATTGGTCAAGCAAACACAAGTACTATGTTTTTTATGGATTTTGCATTTAGATACTCTTAATATTAAACTAAACCCCTATTCATGCATGTTATCTTAGTCTTACGTATTTTTTATCACTCTTTTACATTAATTTCACTATATTTTTAGAGTCTCTATTTCTCTTAATTTTTGCTCATTTCTTAATTTTGGAAGAAGATAAGAAACTAGTAATAAGGTTGTGGTATAAATACCTGGTTGGTGATGCACACATAATCCAAACAAAGGTAGAGATCTCCTCTTTGGCTTGAAAGTAATAACCTATAGATAAGAAATCACTAACAAAAGGTTTATTAGAAAGATAGTTGGGTAGACTACCTAGTGTGAGCTAGATCTAAGAAGCATAAGTTTTCTATGAGGTTACCAAACCACTTTTGATAATAATTAAGTTGAAAATGATAAAAGTAAGATACTTGCATAAATAAAATGAAATGCAATAAAAAATAAATTAAAATGCTTGTTAAATAAAATGACTAAATATAGCAAAAGTAGGTCAATACTCATGTTAAAGGAGGTGAAGTCAAGTTCAAAAAATTAGAAAAGGGTCTATGAATAGGTAAAAACATACAAAACTAGGTTTGGTTGGGGTTAAAGGGCTAAAAATAACTTGTTACATTCTACCACAATGACCATCAATGGTTGGGAGAACTATTGATGGTTAAGCTAACCATCAACGATTGGGTAACCATTAATGGTTGGGGGGTGACCATTGGAAATTGAACTAACCATTGGTGGTTGCTTGTGGATTTTTGAAAGTACTTAAAAAAGAGTTGTATAATGGATTAATGGTCTAATAATGGTTCTATTAAGGGTCTAGAAGTTAGGAAACAAGGTGTAGATAGGTTTGATCAAGTTGGGGGGTTAGAAATCCAATGAAATAAAGAATACGTAGAATACACCTATATCTTGTTAGATTGTTGATGGTTGAAGGTTGTGGTAATTTTACTAGAGTAACATTAATTTGGTCTCAAAAGAAAATTTGATAGAGGTTGAGGTCTCTTTTGACATTTTTGAGTTGCTAAAGGAAGACTAGATGATGGAAAGCTTGAATACATATATACAAGAATGTTTGTGATGATGGATTTATTTCACCTCCTACTCCCCTAATTTTATAAGAAAAGAGAGATGGAGGATGGAAATTTCCCTAGAGGGTAAGGCTATTGATTTTGATTCTTAGAAGTTTTTTATCACTGCATAAGGTGAATATATTAAATTGTGCCTTGTTATCTTGTACATAGTTGGTGATGTGTTAAGAAGGTGGGGACATAACTATCGATGGTTAGGCTAACTATCATCAGTTAAGCTAACCATTTATGATTAAGTATTTAAAGGTGAAAGTGGTCAAAAAGGGGTTAAATAGGTTTTTTAAGGGTTAAGTTAGTAGGTTGGTTAATTTAGTTAACTAGGTGGTCAACTAGACTTAGGGTTTGATAGGGTCAAGAAGGGTCCACAGGCATTTCAACATCTAGAACTATCATGTGCAATTTTATAGTGTCTAAATTTTGCCCCTTTTTGTTATGCATATTTGAATCAATAAGCTAAAAAAATGGATGGCTTATTCAGAGTTATATTAGCCTTGAGTATGGGAGGTGTTCCCCCTCAAACTTGGATTTGATGAGGTGAAACTAAAATTGAGTCAGGGTTTAATAAGTGGTATATGGTGAGTCATGATGTTGGTCAAAAAAAATGGGGATAAGCATTTGAAACATAAACATATGCACATAATGTGACTAAGTTTAATAGTTAAGATCATGCAAAGACTAAGATTATCAATGTTGGTAAAAATAAGGTTGGTTCAAGAAGTATAAGTGATAGGGTAACTATTCCATAGCATTGGTCACAATTGATTAGGTGACTCTATAAGTCTCCTACATAGGTTTAGTTTTTTTATAGGTATTTAAGGTAGGAAGTGCTCCCTTGAAAAACACAAATGTTCTAGGTGTGCATGAGGTGGTGCAAATTCAAATGGTCAAAATGGCAAGGTTGGTTAAAGCAGTCAAAAAAACTAATGCAATGTCATCATAAAATATGTGAGTGTTTAGGTCAAAAATGGCCAACATCAAGGTGGATGTGGTCTAATGGTTGGTTGAATAAGGTTAATCTCTAAAAGATAAAGTTTTGGTTTTAGGGAGATTAGGTGATCTCCAAAAATTTATGATTAGGTATAAGTGCTTAAAAAATTTAAAAGTGATACCTTGGCCATCGATGGTCAGGGTTTCCAAGGTTGATATTATGGTAAATAGATAGGATGATACTATATATAAATAGATGATGTATGATGTGGTTTTATATTATTGGATCATAGATAGATATATGATGTGGTTCATAGATAGGGTTCATAATATTGTGTTCATCATTGATATTTGTTGTTCATGATCATGGAGATGTAATGTGATTATGGTTATGGATGTAATGAAAATACATAAAGTAATTTAAATAACATACTAAATGTAGGAAAAATAAATGAAAATCATGAGATGTATGTCTAGATGAACCAATGATAGGAAGGTAAGTAAAAATCATGATGCCTTTTCATTGGTAAGGACCTAAAAAAACTAAATTTTAATTGGCTTAAGTAACATAAGCCTTTCAAATGCTTCACATTATCATGTTTTGATTGATAAAATGGTGTCTTGATCACATGGTGTCAAGTAAGCTCATAGTCCCTTGATTAAACTATGGTATAAAGGAGAGATAGGTGGTAGGCGAAATGTAAATAGGTGGATAGTTAAGGTAACTTATGTGGGTTAGTTTTCCCCTTCTATAGGTGATTGAAGAACTAAAGTAGATACATCCATGTCTTAATACTAGGTGTAGACTAATTGATGCAAGAAGTCTACTAATTCTATATATGAAAGCTAATTGAAACTTTATTATGATAGATTATTCTAATTTTGATATAGGGTCTTTTTTAGTGCTTTTTTTTTTAATAGGTTGTGAAGCTGATCAATGCGAGAAGCTTCAAATGATTGCTTTGACCCATTTAACTTAGCCATCCTTCAAAAGAGTGGTCAAATTTTAGGTTTGTATATTTGGTAGCTATCCTTAAATGCAATAGTCTATCTTTTAATAAATTTAGTTCTATTCAAATTTCCTTCAAGGGAGTAGTCTACCATATTAGAGACATGTGACCCAAGTAATATTTTGGTATCCCAAAAAAATTTGATACAAGGTCTTTAGACATGGATGAATCTAATTAGGATTTAGAGGTTTACCTTTATGAAGGAAAAACTTTTAGCACAAGTAGGTAATAATAGGTAAAAGGGGTGGTTTTTTAAAGATAAAATATCATGGGATTCCATATTGTTAGAGATGAAAAGCATCCATGAGAACCATGACATGGGTAGAGTCATGGTACCCATATTTAGGATTAGGCTATGATTGTGATGGTTAATCACATGGTTCTATGTTTTAATCAATTGTCCTTAAAGGGAGAAGAATAGGTAGGTGTGAGGGTAAAAATATCATAATTCAAGGGATGAGCTTAAGTTAGATAAGAAGGTGATTTCGATCCTTGTTTAAAAAAAGAAAGGACACAGATGCAAAACATTGAGAGGCTTAGGTTATAGTTTATCTTCAAGAGAGGAAAAATGGTAAAATATTGATCCATACTTATGGGTTATAATGTAGGTTCCAAGATAATTGAAAGCAAACTTACCTCTTTTCCTTTCCTCCATGTTGGTTACATGTTGGTTTTCCTTTAAGATGAGGTCTCAAATATTAAATTCTCATTATTTTATGTGTTTTTTATAGTCATTCTTGATTCGTTCTTAGTAGACACAATGGTGATTAAGTGATGCTAGGTAATATTCATTAAGTAGCTCATGTTGTGCTAGACATTCTTGATGATAGTCACATTCTAAAATGATATATTAGAAGGTTATGTGAAGAGAGGGAATCTATACTTTGAGAGGAAAGAATTACTCTACTCCAAAGACTAGAGAGAAAGGGGTGGCACCCATATAGGTTTGAATGCTAGTGTGATAGGCCCATAGAGCAAAGGGTATGTGTAAGTGCCAATTCTAACTTGAAGCATTAACTACTTTGGTCAACATTTTATTAAGATTTTTTTTAGAGGATTCTACCTTCCATTTTCTTGTGGACCTTCCATTTTCTTATGGATGGTAAGGTGAAGATAAGGTTAACTTGATGCCAAATACATCATAAAGACCTTGGACTTGCTTGTTGAGAGATTTTACATTATCAATAATGATCTTATGGGGAGCACTAAAATTATAGATGATATGATGGTTGATGAAGTCTATTATCTTTTTATCTTTGGTTGAGATAAGAGGAATATCTTCCCCCCACTTGGTGAAATATGTGATAGTGGTAATGATGGATTAGTGTCATTGTGAAGAATGAGGGTTGATTTCTCTAATGATATTGAGTCCCCATTATGAGAAGGGCCAATAGTCTTTATATAGGTGTAGGCCATGGGAAGGTACATGATATAAATTAGCATGTTGTTGAAATTTAACACACTTTTTTACATATTCACACCCATATTGGTTAAGGGTGGGCCAATAGTAGCCAAGGTGAAGGATACGTATAGCAATAGATAAACCCCTAAAGTATCCCCCATAGATTCCACCATGTATTTACTTAATAACATGGAAAGCTTCATGACTATGTAGGAAATGGAGAAGGAGGCTATCAAAGCCATGATTATAAAGGATTCTCCATAATATGGTGTAATAAGAGGCACTCTAAACAAAGGCTCTTCAGGAATTCCTAGAGAGGTTGGGAGGAATGATACCAAGGTTGAGGTATTTGAAGGTTTGTTCATATCATATATTAGATAAAGATTACTCTACGTTATAAATAGTAGGAAGGGTAGAATGGATATAAGAAGGTGTGATAAAATGGTGGATGGTAACAAAGAGTTTAGACTCGATAGGTTAAAATGAGATCTAAGAAGTAAGAGAAGCTATTGTATCCACAAAATTGTTGGCAGATCAAGGAATTTACTAGATAAGGTAATGATCGAATGATGTTAAGAGTAAATCTACAAGTTGTTTGTACTTTTAAAATACATCATTATTACATTAGTAGGATTTATTGACCTAGTTGACAACAAGTTAGGAATCACCAAAGACACTAATGGTCTTAATTTCTAAGGCTAAATCAGTTTGGAGACCTATGAATAGTGATTTGTACTCAGCCACATTGTTGGTGCATTCAAATTCAAGTTTAAAGGAAAGAGGAAAAGGTTCACCATCAAGGGGGATGAGGATCACTCCTATACCCCCACTGCATTGGCATTTTTTACTATCAAAGAACATGGTCATTTGGTAGGTGGGGTCTTCTTGAGAAAGAGTCATGATGGACTCATTAAGAAATGAAAGAGGAAGAAGTTAGTTTTATGGTAGAGGATCTTTGACTAATTGGTTAGTGATGAATTTCCATTTAATTTACTTTCATTAGAGGAACTCAAGGTCAAACTTAGTTAAAAGCATGAGCCACTTAGTCAAACACTAGTTCTAAAATCATTTAGAGCGCATGTACTTGAGTGGGTTAGTGTTAGTGATGACATAGGTTTTATGATTTAGAAAGTAATGATAAAGTTCATAAATCATAAAGACTAAGGTGAGGCAAAGTTTCTCAGAATGGGTGTATTGAGTCTCATACTCTATAAGTGTTTAACTTATGTAGTAGATAGCTTTCTATTTATTTTGTCCATCATAGTGAGTGAGTATTTCCCCTAAGGAATGGTCAGTGGCAGAGATTCAAATGTAAAAGGGTTGGTCCTCTTTAGGTGGGGTAAGAATAGGTGGAGAAATAAGGTATTCTTTGAGTGAATAAAAGGATTATTGTCAGTCCTGAGTCCACTTCAAATATGTATCTTTCTTAAGGAGATGGTGAAAAGGTTGACATATATCTAATAAATGAGAGATGAAGTGATGGATAGATTAGAGATTCCCCTACAAGCTATGGAGTTGCTTAAGGTGGGTTGGAGGAGGCATCTTTAAAAAAATTCTAGCTTTGGTAGGGTCTACTTTGATTCCTCAAAGATAGACGATGAATCAAGAAGCTTTCCATAAAAGACCCTAAAAATACATATCTTAGGGTTGAGTCTGACATGGAAATGTATTAGGCATTCAAATATGATTATGAGAATGGATAGGTGATATTTATGATGTTTATATTTCTTAAGGAGATCATCCACATAGTCCTCTATGATTTTATGGATTAGATCATGGAAGATGTAGGTCATGGCTTGCTATTAAATTACTCTAGAGTTCTTCATACCAAATGGCATGGCCCTATAGAACAAGGTTCCCCATGGAGTAATGAAAGAATTTTTATGCTGATATTTGGGGGAAATCAAAATTTGATTATATCCCACGAAATTGTCTATGAGATATAACATCTCATGGCCAGTTGTAAGATCAATAAGTTGGTCAATGCTCAGTAAAGGGAAGTTATCATTTGGGAAAGTGAGATTAGGGTCATGAAATTTGATACAAAGGAAAAGTCCCCTTATGGGATTGGTAATGGGAATGATGTTAGAAACCCATTGATGATAGTCAATGGGTTGAATGAAGTCTATAGACAAGAGGCATTAAAGATCCTATTTGACTAGAAGGGTGATGCAAGGATGCATCTTATGAAGCTTTTTTTAGACAAGCTTAGTGTCAAGATGGGTGACAATGTTATAAAGGGATATAAAAGGGTTAATTATGGGAATATCCTAATAAGACAAAGCAAAGGCTATGCTTTGATCATGAAGGAAAGAAGGGTAATATTATTGCTTTGTAGGATCTAAGGATTGATCAATCTTGACAATGTGAGTGTTATCCTAAGTACTCAATTTGAAATCAATTGTGGATTTGTTCAACATGGTTTGGTTCTTAGGAGGAAGGGATTTATATATATAAGAATACCTCACACTAAGGTAGGTAATAATGGAGTCATCATCCTAATGTTGGATGGTGTTAATGGTAAGAGAATCATTTTCTACCATTTCAGGATGGATGAGAGGAATAATTTTAGTTCAACCATCCTTTTGATAAGTTAGGGGGCCCAAATTAATGGTATTGATAAAAAAAATAGATGGAATGATATCAAAATCCTCTGAATTCAAAGGAGATGGGATTGATGAGGATGGGTTATCCTCATCGATGGTGATGATGGGTTTAGGTGAGGTTAGTTTTTCATGTGGTACAAACCCAAGGCCAAATAACTCATTAAGCTTATAGGTTTAGATGGTAGGTAAATCATGAGATCCTTTCTCATAATGGCCTAGGCCAAATCCCTTCCAGGTACATCTATGAAGGTATAATTTGTCAAATATTAATTTGTCAAGATAGGAAAAGTCAAAGGTAAATGGTTGGATGGTAGAGTTAGCAGTGGAAGAAAGAAGTGGATGATCAAGTCCCTTATATATTTCATTGGTTTTATGGTTTGGAAGCACAAAAGGGATGATGGTTCCAATGTTGGGGTCATAACTAGGATCATGGGTAATGTTCTCATACTCTTAAGGAGTAGGGAAAGCATCTAAGGCTAGAAGACAATAACCCCCAATGAGAGATGTTGCAATATGGGTTCCAAGGGGTCCTCTATGGGGATCTAGGAAGAAGGATAAATGAGATAGTTAAAGCTTCATCGATGGTAGGGGTGGAGGTGTTGGTGGGGGTGGAGGTGTTGATGGTTTTGGTTTATGAGTTGGTGTTGTTATTGGTTGGTGGTGAAGTGGATAAAGGAGGAAGAAGAATGTCATTGGGTCAATATGTCATATTTCTTGAGGCAAAAGGACTAGAATCAACCCTTATAGTAACAACCTAACCTTGATGCTTAAAATTGACACATTAGTGTAAGGTAGAAGGGACACAAATCATGGCATGAATCTAAGGGCATTTAAGTAAAAAGTTGTATTATAACTCACCTTCTAAAGTGTAAAAGATTTTAGGAATTATGTGAGGTCTCAAGTAGATGTGGAAGACAATTGTCCCCAAGGTAGTGGCCATAATATCATTAAAGGAGCAAAGGAATTATATAGTTTCTAACATGATGTTCTTAGGAAATTAAAGTTTGTAATAATCATGAGAGGAAATAATTTTGATTTTATCTCCTCCATCATCATCACCCTTTTTATGTAAGTTTGATCGATGTATGTAGTAATGAAGAGGGGAGGATTGGGATCTTTAGAATGGATAGAAGGTATTTTTGAATCCTAAAAGGTGATGAAGGTAAAAATTTGAAGGTATCCAATCAAGGATGAAAGAGGTTGAGGATATTTTAGTTGAACCTCTACATATTAAAAATTCTCTATCAATGCTTGGTAATGATGGGGTGAGGTGTTGATCAGTTCATAAAGGCTCATCTTCACCAGTGTCTAGTGAAGTTGTTTTAACACTACTCACTCGATGGTTTCAAAAGGTTGGAAAGAGAAGCACCCAAAATGGATATTTTGGGTTTTGGAGAAGGTGAAGGTAAAGGTGAGGTTTCTTAGTTTTGGTTGGAAGGTTTAGTGTTAGAAGGGCAAGTCCATGGTATGGACATGTTTGATTTTCCCTTATCCTTTTGTTGGGCCCTAGATTAGGTAAACATATGGATAGTGTGGATTAAGGGAGGTGTTGGGCATGGTGATTGCTTCAGTTCATCCTCACTTTAAAATTAGAGTAGAGGAGTAGGTGAATCTCAGATGGGTTGAGTGGGTGGTTAGGTTGGTAATGGGCTCAAGGGAGGTTCATTTGATAATAGATCATCCTCATCCCATAAGATATGGATAAGTGTTTTGAGAGATTTACAATTATCTATATCATGTCCAAGAGTCCTATGGTATGATCAAATCAAATTGTCATTGAACCATGATGGTTTAAGATGTGAAGGTTTGAAAGATTTTATGGGTGGTAGGGTTAAGGATGAAAATTTCAACAACCTTTGTATAATGGTCGAATAAGATTTGATCAAAGGTATTGGGTTATTAGTTTTAGGAGTGGGAGCCTTCCTTAGGAGTAGGCTTCATCACATAAATTGGAGGTGGTGGAACTATTTTGGTAGGTGGTTTTGGTTGGGATGGTTTGGTTATGGTTGGTTTGGATTAGAATATTTAGAGGTTGAGGGTGAAAGTGTGGTGATAGGTGGGAAGGCAGAGATAGCTAATTAGTTAAGAATGATGGGGATTTTGATGATTTGAAGGTAGGTATGGGTATAGTAAAAGGAGAAGGTTTAATAGATGAAGAATAGGTAATGGGAATAATATATGGATGAGGTACTAAGATGGAATGTATAGTGGGAATGATGTGGTATAGGTCTAGTTTGACGTGGGAGCTTAGGTGGTTCCACCTTCCTAGTTAGTTTGGTTGGGGCTTTCTTTGGTGGAATAAAAGGGGTTTAGTCCAACTTCAAATATGGGTGAGCAAGGCTAGGTGTAGTAAGTATTCCTAGATTCTTTATGGGTTTAGTTAGAGAGGAGTAGGGTGATTTGACAAATTTATATGAAGGTGGGTTGGATGGTTCCCCTATGGTTTTGGATAGAGAAGTATTTGGTGAAGGTATTGAGGTAATGATGGGTTTGATGGTGGATGAAATTTATTTTGAAGGTTCAAGTTTGTTCTTGGTAAGGGAGCCCAATATGATGCCAAAAAGTGGCTCCATCTAGATTGGGTTGAGAATTAAACTCTAAATTTTAAACTAATCTAAAAGGCTTATAAATGGGTTTGATTCCTTGGTCATTGGTTTAAAAGTTAAGCCCATGGGTATAGGTGAGGGTATGGTTTATTCATATATGTTTTTGATGGAGGATATCAACATTTAGGAGGATGCTTCCTCCATATAAGGTGTAGTTAAGGTGATCTATTCTTTTGTAATGGTTTATAAGGAGGGAGTGGTTGGTTCCATGCTAGGTAAGGAAGGTTTGATGACCTCAAGTGAAAGGATGGAGATGGGTGCTTCCTTTATTTAGATATTTAAAGGAATGGTAGGTAATTCAACCAATTCAATATTTGGAGTGGGTGAAGATGTGGTTAAATAAATGGTTACCTCCTTTGGTATTTTTGTTAAAGGAGATGTGTATAGGTCCATGGTCTCAATAAGTAAATAAAGAGGGGTGGTTGATTCCTCTGTTTAGTGTCTAAAGCAATAGAGGGTAAGCCCACCACATCAATGAGTGTAATGGAGGGAGGGGTGTATGAGATAATGGTCTCCTCAATGATATATTCACTAATAATGACATTAACCATATGGACCTCATGAGCATGAGATGATTCTTGTTTATTATCATCATAGTTGGTAGAAGGTGAATGGTTTGGAAAAGGTTTATGAAAGATGTTAAGAGACAGATTTGGGGGGTGTATTAGGATTATTAAATACAAGTTCTCCCTTATCAATCATATTTTGGATAATAGTTTTAAAGGTATTGCACCTACTAAAATCATGTCCAATGACACAATAGAAATCACAAAGATCATTCTCATTGTACCAACAGGTGTAGGGTGAGAGGTATAAAATTGTTGAGGAGGTTTTATTGGGGGAATTGGTATCATGTTTTCTTTGAGTAGTTTATCCAAAACTAAAGAATAAGACTCCCTTATCAGAGTATGTTATTTTGGGGAAACTTAGTTTTGGTTTTGATTTAGTTGGTGGGAAGAGTTAGAAGAATTGGTTGGGTTGGGTTAGATGGAATTTGGTGGTGGAGTATTTTTAAGGACAACCAAGCTAGAAGATACCTTTGTTGTGGTATTGGGATGGTTAGCTTGATTGGTGGTTTTGGTAGAGGAAGGGTCATTGGGTTTAAAACTAGAATTTTTGGTTTGTAGTTTTAGTTTTCCTTCATCAATGACTAGATTTTCTAATTTTTGTGCCATCGTAAAACCCTCATCAAAATTCCTAAAAGTTTGAACTTGAAGAGTGGGGGAAATATGTTTGGAAAAACCTTGAGAGAATATTTCAATCAACTTGAGTTTGGGTAAGGGGAAATAAAGTTGGTTGATAAGACCTCTCCATCTAGCTACGAAATCAACAATTGATTCGTCATTAAATTGCCTAATGGAGTAAAGGTTGGTAATTTATACCTTTTTAGATATATTGATTGAAAAGTGATATAAAAATATAAGAAAGTTGAGAAAAGGAAAATAAGGAGTGCTTGGTGAGAGTAACTATACCAATCTAGGGATGGTCCAAATAAAGACATGGGGAAGGTACGAAGGAGAAGAGTACCATCATATTCAATCAAATAATAAGAATGGAAAAATGCTCTCAACTATTGTTGGGGGTCCTCCTTGATTAGGAACTATAGAAAATTTGGTTATTTCCCATTGAGGAGGATACGATCAAATAGGAATGGATGGATGGATAGGTTTTTTATAGATTTGATCCTAAGATAAAAGGTTATGAGCCCCAAAAATAGATAATTCAAGATTAGACATTTTATCCATCAACATCTTAACCAAATCTATTTGAGGTTGGGAAGCTCCATAATTAGGTGGTGAGTTTGGTTGAGGTTGGGTGGATACAATATATGAGTAAGAGGTAGAGGGTTGAGAAGATACCACATATTGGTATGTGGTCATTTTAAGCTGAGTTGGTGCCACATAAGGGTTGATGGTTACAAAAGGTTGGTTAAAAGCTGTTATATATACTTATGGATTAGGAACATATTGGTAATATGTCAAGGGTATTTGTTATGGGATGGAGGTTGGTAGATGGTTGGGTTTTAGTGATAAATCTCATTCTAATAGGTGGAAGGGTATGAGGTATGGAAAGTACCAAATTTTGAAGAGGGGTATGGTTGTTGGTCATAAGAGGAATGGTGTAAATAGGTGTAGAAGATACTCACATGGTGGATGGAGTATAGGTAATAAGAGTTAATGTTACCCCTACATTGGTGGTGTTGGTTGGTGTAGGGGGTGTTTAGCTATTTTTTGGAATGTTGGATTGGGTTTTGATGGTGGTAGTGGATGGGATATTGCTGAAATAATATGCTTAGGTGATCAAAGGTTAGGTAGAGGTAACGCCAACCATAAGATGGGTAGGCATACCATAAGGTGGATCTGTAGGAGGAACTGAAATAATAGGGGTGTGATGAGATAAGGTGTTAAAGTAATGTTGGAGGGCCATGGGGTTATTATCAAGAAAGGTATCAAAATATACGTCACCCTCAACAACTATCTAAGTCATGGTAGGAGGAGGAGAAAGATGAGAACTCTCAACATCTGAAGTATACTCCATAAAAGAAGAGGAAGAAGAAGATGCTGGTTTTTGCTTAGTTTGATTTATTAATTACTATCTACTAATGACCAAAAGAGGAATAAAAAATAAATGATGAAAAATCACACCTCAAACAAAATACAATAAAAAATAAAAGAATCTCAAGATAATCCAAACATACACTAAAATTGTGTTTAAAACTTAAAATTATTTTTAAATTGCTTTTGGCTTATACCTTAGAAAGTGTGAAGAAGAAATTTAGATTGTAGATTAGGTACTAAAGAGGAAATCTAAGGTTGGTTTTAGGTTGTACTTAGGTGCTCAAAATAAATAAATCTATATTAAACTTTAGTACATGGCTAGATATTGAGGCCTACCCCCTCACTTCACACACTACAATGATAAGGGTGTCAGGTGCTTAGCCAAGATATACTAAATTTTAGAGTTTATACTTAACCATAGAGATGAGATGGTTCTCCCCTTAGTAATGACCTCTAAGTAGGATTGGTGGGAAAGGGTAACTTTTATCTCTAGATGATGATGAACTAACCAGGCATTGTCTCAAGTTTTTTTTGATGTGTTGATTGATTATGTGGTTTGGTAAAAGTGTGTGATAACAAGAGTGAAAACTACTATTAATTGCTTTTGCCTTTAAGTTAACTAGATGAACTAAAATCAAGCAAGTAAATGATGTATGCAAGGTATTTATTTTAATCCCATAATAAATTTCAGATTTCCTTGGATGAGAAAAAAATGAAGGAAGAAAGAAGGGGCACCTAGATGATTCTAAGGTCCCACCAGGTGTGCCAAAATGTTTCTCTTAATTTATGTTCATTTATTAATTTTAGAGGAAGATAAGAAACTTGTAATAAGGGTGTGGTGAAAGTACCTGGTTGGTGATGTGTGTGTAATCTAGGTGAAGATAGATAACTCCTCTTTTTCTTGGAATGAATAACCTGTAGATAAAAAAGCACTAACAAAGGGGTTGTTATCAAGATAGCTGGGTGGACTGCCTAGAATGAGCTAGATCCAAAAAACATAAGCTTAATAGGAGGTTGTTAATCTAATTTTGATAAAAATTAAGTTGAAAATGATAAAATTAAGGTACTTGCATAAAGAAAATGAAATTTAATACAAGAAGAAATTAGAATGTTTGTTAAATAAAATGACTAAATATAACAAAATTGGGTCAATACTCATGCTAAAAGAGGTGAAGTTAGATTCAAAAAATTAGAAAAGGGTTTGTGAACAGGTAGGAACATAGAAAGTTAGGTATAGTTGGGGTTAAGGGGCTGAAAATAACTTATTATTTTATAACATAGTGATCATCGATGGTTGGGTAAATCATCAGTGGTTAAGCTAACCATCAATGGTTGGGTAACCATTATTATTTGGGAGGTGACCTTTGATAGTTGTATCAACCATTAGTAGTTGCTTATGGATTTTTGAAGGTACTCAAAAAATATTTATAGAATGGATGAATGGTATGATAATGGTTAAGGGTTTGGATGTTGGGAAACAAGGTACACACATGTCTAATTAGGTCAGGGGGTTAGAAATATAATGAAATAAAGAATAAGTAGAATATACATGTAGCTTGATAGATGGTTGAAGGTTGTGGAAATTTCACCAAAGTAACAATACTTTGGTCTCAAAAGAAAATTTGATAGAGGTTTGAGTATCTTTTATTATTAGTTTGCTGAAGGAAGATTGGATGCTAGAAATCTTGAATACCTATATGTAAGAATGATTGTGAAGATGGATCCATTTCACCTCCTATTCTCCTCCTTTTATACACAAAGAAATATGGAGGATGGAATTTTCCATAGGGGGTGAGGCTATTTATTTTGATACTTGGAAGGTTTTTATCACCACATAAGGAAAATATATTACATTATGCCTTGTTAGCTCACACATAGCTGGTGATGTGTTAAAAAGGTGGGGACCTGACTATCAATGGTCAAGATAACTAGTGATGGTTAAGATGATCATTGGTAGTCAAGTATCTGAAGGTGAAAAAGGTCAAAAAGGGTTTAAAAGGTTTGTTAAGGGTTTAATTTAGTAGGTTGGTGAATTTAGCTAAGTGGTCAACTAGACTCAGGGTCCAATAGGGTCAAAGGTTCATAGGAATTTTGACATCTAGAACTATCATGTGTCAATTTCTAGTGTCTAAATTCTTAGTATGCCATGTTAGTCCTTTTTAGAGTCAAAAGGATTCCTAGTTTTACTATAGATTCATTCTTTAGTTTTATTTAAGTTTAGACAAGAACACTCTAATAGGATAGGAGTGCAACCCAGTGTTGTCCACATGATTCACTATTATCCCCTACATGTTTTGAGACTCTTTTTTATTCTTCTTTCTTTTTAGTCTCCTATTATGATCATTTTACCCTTGTTAAAAAAATTTGGCACATGAATAGGTTTTCAAAATTAAAAATTGGGAGTCTTCAATTTAAAGGGTTCCCTAAGGCATTTTACATCTAGCACTTATGATTTGTAACAAACATAATAAAAAAAATCAATACATAACAAGCTCAATCTCTAAATTTTATCTTAAGTTTACACATATCACATTTAGATTGCATTTTTGATAAAAAAAAGAGGTCCTAGGGAAAGAATATTTATATACACACAATGCTTGATCTATTTATGCACATTACCTAAAGGTAGAACTATATTGGCCCATGGTCCATTTCACTAGGGATATGGCAACAATGCTTAGTACATTGAGGTTATGAGGATAACTCAACCATTCCTAGTTCCCCACTTTCCCCCTTTGAATTTTATCTTTTTTTGATTATTTTATTCAAAACTTTGATAGGGTTTTAAAGAGGATAATATGAAACACAAGTTTAATATCATGAACATAGTTCTGTGATAGATTGAAATACCTACATGAAAGTATACACCATATCTTAATTCATAGTTTTATCTTAGAAATAATTTGGACAAAAGTTCCCCAAGAGGAAAAAAACATACCTTGTTGTTGTCCTAGATCAAAATAAAAGACGTACAATTGAATCTGATAGTTCCACCATCACACTTAGGGCATAAAAAAATCAAATACAACTCTATGAGCCCAAAATAGATAAGTTACTCAACCATTTTACATGTTTCAATTCAATACCCTAATTTCTCAATTTCAATTATTTTCAAGTAGAATGTGTGGTTTAATGTTAGTTTAATAATCCATTTACTCTATTTAGTTATCTTATTTAATTAGATTAAGACTCCATTAATCAAAAATCAATAAAACATATTGGTGACCCAATTTTTTTTGAAAATAGTTAAACCTTAGCTTCTAACCCTTGAAATTTCCTTCAAAAACTTTGTCCTCCTATGGTTTCAAATGAAAATACTAATATTTCTCTATTATTTTATATTATGTGTTATCATTACTTCTAATTTCACCTATTGTTCTCATTTTTATTTTTGGAAAATATAAAATGACCCCCCCCCTCCCATCCATTTAGTGAACTATAGGAAAACATTATAATTATAAGAAAGAATGGATAAATTACCAAGATTGTGCATTAGATATAAATTATGAACATGATTTTGTGTATAATGATGATTATTATTATTTTTTACATTATGGTTATGATGAATATTATGAAAGTGAATATGAAAATTCTAATGAAAGTAGTTTAGATACATCTTGTTCTCCTACTACCTTTTCTCCATCTATTATTACTCAGGACAAGCAAAAACTCACCTTTTTGAAACCAATTATCATGAAATAATTTCCAAAACCATGTAATAATAGTTCATCTAAAAACTCTCATTTTAGTTACAATAATGTTTCTTTTACATATGATAATTATGTATCTACATTAGAAAGTGATAATATACCTTATATTTCCTTCCCTTTTTAAACAAAAAAAATGAAAATGTTGATGTTTTTTGTAAGGTTGAAATTCTAACGTTTTTCCCTATTTTACCTTCTCATCAACAAAGCATGTTTCAATTTCAAATGGTGATCATGCACATAATGATGTTTTGAACAAATTTGAAAATTCAACTTTTATCCTTCTCCCTCATTTACTTTCAATAATAATAGTTTAATTTTAGATATCAATAATCAAGATAAAAACTATATTCATTTTTCATGGCATGATGTTTTTAACAAGGCGAAAAAAATACCTCTTTTTCCTTTACATTTTTTGTACCAAATAATGTTCAAATTAAAAATGTTGATAATGAAATTAAATATTTCATTCATATTAAATGTGAAGATGTTTTTAATGATAATGCAAATCTAAATAAATTTCTTACACCCTCTTCTAGTGAACATGGAAGTGTGATTACTTCAAATGTTGATTATAAAAGTGAACATGAATATGATCATGATGAAAATTAAAATGATGGTGATTATTATTCATATAGTTAAGAGGAAATATTTATACTAATCTTAGTATTATTTATTATTTACCCATCCCTCATGTTGATGATGATTGCATATTACATGATAAATCAAATAATAATGTGCTTAGTGATAATATTATTACAAAACATAATGATGATCCTAGTTTTCTTTTAAAAGATAAATTATGTTTTTTATTTAATTTAGGTAAATTTGAGGGTTTTGAGAGGACCTAAAATATACTATAATAGTTAAATGATACAATAGTACAAAATACTAATAATGCCTCTACCGACAACACACACCAAGAACTATCAAGGGATATATCCACTACACTATGGAAAAACTATGATGACAAAATATAGCAAAAAACAAGGAAAATTTCCATAAAAGTTAAAAGTATTTTTCCTTTATTCCTATGTTTATGTCCTTCCAAATTTTGTCTAAAATATTTGGTTTTATTATGGGTTATGTGACACCATTTCTTATTGGTCCAAATAAAACTGATCATTTTTTTAATCTATAAAATAACCTACTCACTTCAAATATTTTATGTTCCATCCAATATCTCCTTGGAAGTTTATTTAATTCAAGATTATATATGATTGAGTCTTTCTCTTATAGTTTCCAAACCTTATTTAGTGTTATTATTGGTGTTCCTAGTGTTTCTACTATAGCCTCATGGTTCTAAAATATGAGTTATCCCTTTCTCTTGGAGTGTTTCTGGATTCTTATCCTATAAGCTCTTGGGATTCCCTTCATATGTATTAGTAAGTTTCACCTCATTTATTATAATAAGACCCATAGGATTATTAGGTCCTCTCTCTTATTTTATAGGACTTTTTATGTCTAAACCCTTAATAATGGACTCCTCCTTGGTTCTTTCCTCTTTATAAATTTGAAAACCTTATGCCTCCTTGGTCACTTCTATTGATGGGTGTTTGATACAACAAATAAATCAAGGGTTTTTTAGCCCTATCTTTCCTAAAATTAATATTTATATAATAAAAACCCTCCCCAAGGTCTACATATACTAGGTATTAGAGACTCATCCTCACTTGGTTGATGTGAAACTATTCCATATAAGGGGCCTATTTTACAAACTAGGATTTGATAGTTATAATAAAATCAACACCTATGAAGAGTATAAAAGTTTTTTATGACCAAAATTGCATAACCTTTCCTTAAATTAAATATAACATTCTCAAGATTCTTCTAACATGGAAAAAATCTGATTTCTACTAATAATTATCACATATGTAAATGTAACCATTCTAGAATGATGGTAAAAAACATGCAATAAATATGATCATGTAGATTCATATTTCATTAATTTTTAAGCATAATGACTGAGAAGAGCCATGATTTAGTCATCAAAGCATTCATTCAATTCCACTTAACATTCATGAGCCATTAATACATACATACTATCCTGATAGTCATACTCAAACATACTATTAGATATTAATGATAGATACTATACACTTATATTATGGTATAAAATAACTTATTCCACTAATAAATCTTCTTCCCCATTTGATCCTCAATCCAATCTACTAACTAGCCAATTATGCCTAAAAGGCCTTGTTCTTATACAAACCTCTTGCTCATACACTGCTTGTTTGGCCACACACACTTGAACACTTATATTTACTACAAAATATACTTTAGTAAATGTTGCAAGTAATAATAAATCATTACACTATGTCATTCATTACTCAAATAGACCAAATCCTTCTTTAGGTCTCATGGAGACCTAATTCCATTAGGCCTAATTTAGAACATGTTACCTTATGACCCCTTGGAACACTATACACCTCTATATATAACAAAAAAATACATAAAATAGTATAATAGGTCCTTATCAAACATAATCTAATAAACATGACATATTTTAGGTCTAACCACCACTTGAAACACTCCATTAGCATTATTCACATTAGGCCTTTGAACACATAGAAAAGTCTGTCTTGAACAACTAAAGATAAAAAATCATTTAACCACATAAAAATGAAAATAAATAAATTATATTAAAACCTCATGACCTCAAAAATACCACCATATGCATAAGACACTTCCACTTAGGTCATAGAGCCTTAAAAACACCTCTGTAACTCACTCAGAATAACAAGTTTTCCTCAAAGACAAGTCATTGTGACTTAGACCTCCAACACCTATATATAAATTTTAAATTACATATTATGAATTTATATTATCCTATGACATATCCAAACCATATTAAAATATAAACATAAAATGATCTAATGGTAACTATTGGTCTTACAAACCAATTTGTTGATCTCGCTACACATAGACCTCACTAAGCTAGACAAGCCATTTTGGATTCATCATTTTCACATTTATAAATGAATTAAAATAATTTTAAAAAGAATTAATAGGACATAAAATTCCCCAAAAAAATATCCATGCACTTTTTTTCATCATTCTATCAATATAACACATTCTAATTCATCTTTTTGTTGATGCCTGGGTTTTTCATTGTTTCCACCATTAGGCATGTTAGCAAATAGCTAGCTTGGATGATCAGTTTAAAATAATTTATGGATATAAAATATATATATATAAATTCATGGAAATAAAACATGAGTATATACCTTCTCCCTCAATCCATTTTCTTAATATGTTCAATGCAACTTTTGACTTCTACAATAACTTCTTCATAAATAAGCCTATACCTCAACATTTTCTCTATCCTCTCTCTAACTAATACCACCTTGAGGTACTTGGGAGAGTCAAATACAATATAAAATAGCTTACATAAGCATACAAATACATCATGGTCACTTTTTATCATCATCTTCAACATCAAGTTCTTATTAGGGTTCTAAGAGGGTTTAAACCTATTTTCACTCTTAATGATCATTCATAAAGCATAACCCCTCAATGCAAAAACTAATGCCTAGAATTTTGAGATAGGAAACTTACCCATCTACCATTAACTACTTATTTTCCCATGTAAATTTTTAATGAGGTAATAAACATAATAAAATCTTTCTCAGGTTAAGAACCCTTCATTCTGTGCACTTGAGAGACCTAAAAACCACTTTTCATGCCTTGTCATACAAAATAGAACCTCAAACTTCATGTGCATATCTAAAACAAATTGAATCACATTTTTCAATACTTACATGAGCTATCAAACCTTTAAATATGATCATGACCCTTCATTAGTGTTGATATTTTTTATCTCAAAAATATCATTACATCTGATACCTTAAGGGAGACCCACTTTATTTTTTAGAAAATACCCTAAACCACCAGAAAACCCATCATTCCATTTTTTAATATGAAATATGGAACCTTGGATACAATTTTCACTAGTGAAAAATTTCTTCAAATCCCATAAATCACACCTTTCACTTCCATGGGAACTTTCATGTTCTTCTATCACCTTCTACTTCCATAGGAAATTTCACATGATTCCAACACCTTCCACTTCTACAATAAATTTCACATGCTTCTACCACCTTCCACTTCCATGGGAAATTTCATGTGATTTTAGCACCTTTCAGTTCCACATGAACTTTCACATGATTACAACACCTTCCACTTCCATGATAAGTTTCACGTTCTTCTATCACCTTCCACTTATATGGGTGATTTCACGTGATTCTATAACCTTCCACTTTTTTAGTAATTTTCACATGCTTTAACCACCTTCCACTTACACATGAATTATCATATGATTCCCACACCTTCCACTTCTATGATAACTTTCACATTCTTCCATCACCTTCCACTTCTACATGAATTTTCACATACTTCTAATACCTTCCATTTTCATGGAAACTTTCAGATTCTTCCATCACCATCAACTTCCCCAAGAAATTTCACATTCTTCAAGAACCTTCCACTTCCATAGGAACTTTCACATGCTTCTAGCACCTTCCACTTGCATGGGAAATTTCATGAGATTATAAAACCTTCCACTTCCATGAGAAATTTCATGTGCTTGCATCTTCCAATTTCATGGGAAATTTCATGTGCTTCCATCACCTTCCACTTCTATAGGAACTTTCATGTGCTTCCACCACCTTCCACTTTCATGGGAATTTCACATGATTCAAACACCTTCCACTTCTATGGTAACTTTCACGTACATGTGATTCCAACACCTTCCACTTCCATGGGAAATGTCACATGATTCTATCACCATCCACTTCTATAGGAACTTTCATGTGCTTCCATCACCTTCCACTTTAGTGATAACTTTCACATGCTTCCATCACCTTCCACTTTTGTAGGAACTTTCATGTGCTTCTAACACCTACTTATATGGGAACTTTCACATGATTATAACACCTTCCACTTCCATAGGAATTTTCACATGATTCTAACACCTTCCAATTCCATAAGAACTTTCACATGCTTCCAATGCCTTCCATTTTCATAGTAACTTTCACATGCTTCTAGTACCTTCCACTTCCATGGTAACTTTCACCTACTTCTACCACCTCCATATCCTGTCAGCTTTCATAGTTGGTTTCTCACAAGTAATAACTTGAATCTCCATGCCTCCTAAGTAAATGAAGTTCAAATTAAAGGGTAATAAGGTTATTTCATCAATAAATGGATCACTATGAAATAATTAGAGATAGAAGGAAAATATTGAAGAAATAGACCAATAAAAATGAAGGAGATAATAATTCAAGTAGATTATGTAGCTTCTAATATCTACTCTTATGGTCTAGATGAAGAATGGATACAAGATATTTCCAAAGCTTTTGATGCATATAATGAGAAATGCAGGCCAAGAATGACTAGAAAGTTGAAGAAGAAACACAGGTGTAAATTATACTTTCCCTTTTTGACAAATACGAATTATTGAAAACTACAAAATCATGAAGTGTAAATTGCACAATTCATTTTGGCAAAAATGATAAAGACTTAAAAAGTTTTAAAAGTCTCATTTATATTTTTTCAATTTGGGGCTTTTTAATGGAAAAATAACTTTGAATTATTTTCAAAGTTATGTTTTATTTTGAAAGACCACTTCTATTTTGGGTGCCTCTTTTTACATGAGGAAGCTATTTTTAGCTAACTACCTAAAGAAGAAGCATTACATGGATAACCAATAGTTCCATCCATGCCATATAATGACAAAGATCATGCCCAAATCATGAATGTCACATTTCCATCTATTTCATCACTCTAAGATGCCAAAAATAGGAGAACTCACCAGTTTTTCATGAGGGTTTTATATTTGCATGATCTTCTTCAACTGGGCATTCACATTTTATCAATTACATCTTATCTAAGAGATTTTTTTATTAAAATGGGTAGACCCAATATCCCAAATCATCATTTTTTTGTTAGTTATATTTTTCTACAGTTTAGAATGTATTTACTACAATTTGTAACCTTTGAAGTGAAATAAATTGAAGATTTGCCTTTCTTGATTTTTTTGAGAGATTTCCATGTGAGAATTTTTTTTAACTATTTATGGAAGCCTTTTCTTTTATTTTTAGTCACAATAAATTTTTTTATGGTATTTATACCCTCCTAGAAATATTGTCTGATAAAATAAAGAAACCTTTTCCCTTTTGCAAAAAATAGCTAAATATTGCCTCTGATTTCTCATTTGTACATGTTTTTGCTTTAAAAAATTCAATATAATTTTCCACTATATTGTGTTTATCAATAATTCATTAAAATAACCTAAAATATTTGGTGAAATCACCATTTTTAATTTCTATAAATTTCAACCATTTTCCTAGTCAAAACCCTAGTTAGGATCAAAAGCACTAAAGAGTGAAATTTCCACAAAATTGGTGTCTTATCACTTGAATTAGATTTAGTGAATGGAATTCAACCTTCTCTGGAGATTAAATTTAAATTTCCAAGCTCGCATAACTTTAGAGGTTTTTTCCATTATATCATTATGTAATTGCACAACAAGCTACAGGATCAAGACATGTGTAATCCTATATTTTAATAGTTTTTGGCATGCTCGATGGGATGAGATTCATCATACACTAAGGAATTGTTTTTTATTTGGTTATTATAGCCTTGAAAGGCAATTTATTTTCAAACACCATGGCAACTCCAAGAAGAAAATTTAGCTATTTTTAGCAGCACTAGTCTTTTATATTCTCAAAAATCAAGAAAATTGGTGAGTTCTTGATTTTGAGTTTTATTATAATCACCTGGTGACTCCATTGTTTTAAAAACCCCATCCCTTAAATTTAGACATAGACCTTCATGATTTATCTGTAAATGTGTTTGATTTATTATGTCCTTTTTCAAGCATGTTACCTTACCTTCAGCTTTAGTTGTAATTTATATGCAACTAGACTTTTAAACATCTTTTATCCGCTCATATAACCCATATCAGATTGAATATATGTTGTTTCTATTATACCAAATATCCCTATTAAAGTTGGATATCATCATCCTCATAATGTTTAGCTTACTCCAAATCACCTCCCAAAGGCTCACTGGTGTATCTTATGTGGGAAACCCCATGATCAACAAACTTGTCTATTTGTAAGACAAGGAATGGATTGCATGATACAAGGATCAGGAAAGCCTAAATATATAGAATTGAAAAGAGAACAACCTATCCCATAACCATGGTAGCCTTCTTGGACCAAACACCTAGATTTTAAAATTCCAAACCTTGTTAACCACTCCTTAAGAAAACAAAGCAATTACAGAAGCTAAACCAAGTTTTCTAAGTTTTTAGAATGCTCCTTCAATACCAAGGTTAATTATTGAACATGTTCATCCCACTTCATTAGTTAAGCCTTTTTTCTCTCTTCCATTCTATAAGTAAAATGAGGAGGTTGGAAAACTTTCACATGAGCCTTACATATCTAGGACTAAAAATTGTTGTTTTCATTCCATGTTCAATGCCTACTTTGAAGATTCCAATAAAAGGAAAAATCCCAAGGTCAATGCATAGGAACTCTTAGCACAATAGGATGAGATCATGTAGAAATTTCAAGGCAAATCAAGAGATAAAAGGTTTGGAGCAGTTGGTTAAAGATGATAGATTTCTTATTGCACTCAAGGATGATGTAGAATATGGAGATTTAACTCCTCATGAAGAAAATGTATGGCAAGAGATCCTCAGTGGGTATTTAGAAAATATGGGGAGCCAAGTAGAAAAAATCCAAAGGGTATAATTTCCATGCTACAAGTAATAGAATAGGATCCCAAGTTTCTTCTTAATAATAGGTTGTCTTATTAGATTCTAGGACAAACATGAAACTCATCCATTAGGGAGAATTTTGAATCATGGCATCTAAAGCAAGAATGAACAAAAGTACCATGTAGCCAAAATGGTGGATTGTCTTTATGTTTTTATAGTATAAGGAAGCTTTAAATATGATGAGGTATGTTTCATTTTAAGAAAATTGATTTCTATCAAGTTTGAACAAAATAGTGGTGTTAATATTAATTGGAGTTATGAAGGTTTCAAAGTATTTGATCCTAGAGGTCTGAATAGTGACCCTTGTTAAGTTATATATAGTAGTTTTATGCTTTCAATAAGACTTTGTAGCCTTAACTACTTCCAATAAGTGCTTGGCAAATATTTTAGTTTTTGAGAGGGATTTTTTAGATTTTGACTTGTCATCAAGAAGATGTATCAGGTGTGTATTTAAAAAAAAATTGATGACTCCTATGCCCAATGGATGTTCCATAAAGCCACTACATTAAAACTGATTAGCAGGCAACCATCCCACTGAGGTTACCAAAAAATCTTGATATTTTTTGTCTCAAAAATATCATTACATATGATACCCTAAGGGAGACCCTTTTTTTATAAAATCCCTAAAACCACCAAGAAACCCATCTTTCCCTTTTGAAATATAGAATCTAGAACCTTAGATATAATTTTCATTTAATTAAAATTGATTTAACTCCCACAAATAACACCTTTCACTTCCATGGGAACTTTCACATGCTTCTATCACCTTTCACTTATGTGGGAACTTTCACATGCTTCCATCACTTCCACTTCCATGGTAACTTTCATGTGCTTCCATCACCTTCCACTTGCATGAGAACTTTCACATGATTCTAGTACCTTCCACTTTTGTGGTAACTTTCACATGCTTACAACACCTTACACTTATGTGGGAACTTTGACATGCTTCCTAAACATTCCACATCCATAGGAAATTTCACATGCTTTCATCACCTTCCACATCCTTGGGAACTTTCACATGCTACCAACACCTTCCACTTCTTTGAGAACTTTCACATGCTTCCATCACCTTCCACTTCCATGGGAACTTTCACATGCTTCCAACACCTTCCACTTATATAATAACGTTCACATTCTTTCATCACATTCTACTTCTATGGGAACTTTCATGTGCTTCTAACACCTTCCACTTTTACAATAACTTTAACATGCTTCTCTCACCTTCTACTTCCATGAGAACTTTCAAGTGATTCTAGAACCTTCCACTTCCATAGGAAATTTCATGTGCTTCTAGCACCTTCTATTTTTGTGGGAAATTTCACATGCTTCTATCACCTTCTAATTTCATGGGAACTTTCACATGCTTCTATCACCTTCTACTTCTTCTAGAAATTTCTTGTGATTCTAACACCTTCCACTTTTGTAGGAACTTTCATGTGTTCTAGCACCTTCCACTTCCACATAAACTTTCAAGTGCCTCTAACACCTTCCACTTTCGCAAGAACTTTCACATTGTTCTAAAATCTTATAATTATATGGTAAATTTCACATGATTTTATCACCTTCCAATTCTATGTGAACTTTCACATGCTTCCAGCACCTTCCACTTCCATAAGAACTTTCACATTCTTATAGCACCTTCCACTTCTACTAGAACTTTCATGTTCTTACAACACCCTCTACTTCCATGGGAAATTTCATGTGCTTCCATCACCTTCCACTTCCATGATAAAATTTACATGATTCCAACACCTTCCAATTCTATGATATATTTCATGTGCTTCTAGTACCTTCCACTTCCATGGTAACTTTCACATGCTTCTAGTACCTTCCATTTCCACATGAACTTTCACCTACTTCGAGCACCTATAGATCCTACCAACTCTCATAGTTGGTTTTTCACAAGTAATAAATTTAGTCTCCATGCCTCATAAGGAAATGAATTTCAAATCTAAGGGTAATAAGGTTATTTCATAAATAAATAAATCACTATGAAATAATCAGAGATAGAAGGAGAATATTGAAGGAACAAATCAATAAAAATGAAGGAGAGAATTAATCAAGTAGATTTTACAACTTCTAATATCTACTCTTATGGGATGGATGTAGAATAGATACAAGATATTTCTAAAGCCTTTGATGCATATAATGAGAAACTGTAGGTCAAGAATGACCAAAAAGCTGAAGAAGAAGCATAGGTTCAAATTACACTTCCATTTTGACAAATATAAATTGTTAAAAAGTGCAAAATCATGAAGTATGATTTGCATGGTTAATTTTGGCAAAAGTGATAAAAAATTAAAAAGTTGTAAAATTTTCACTTATGTTTTTGCAAGTTGGGGTTTTTGCATGGAAAAGTAACTTGGAATTATTTTCAAAGTTATCAATTATTTTGAAAGACCACTTATATTTAGGGCACCTCTTTTTCCATCAGAAAGCTATTTTTAACTAATTACCAAATGAAGAAGCATTACATGGAGATCTAATATTTCTAGCCATGCCATACCATGCCATGTTATACCAAATATCATGCCCATCACATGCATGTCACATTTCTAACCATTCCATCACTCTATGATTCCAAAAATAGAAATCACCTCTTTTGCATGAGGGTTTCAAATTTTCATGATCTTCTTCAACTAGGCATTCAAGTTTTTTTAACTACATGATTCCATCACTCTATGATTCCAAAAATAGACATGTGTAATCCTATGTGATAACAATTTGGCCACACACTCTCTCTCTCTCTTTTCTCTCTAGGCCTTGACCTAAAAACCATATTAGACCTTAAAACTAACCTTAATACCTCTTTTAATGAACTCTCTACCTCACTCACATACTAAGCCAAACTCTCTTAAGCATAAAAACTACCATACATCCCTTACATGTCTTTTCAATAGAACATGATACCTCTTTAGGCCATACAAGGTCTATAAGTGGTCTAGGTATAGACTTGATCTAAAGGTCCTACCCTTATAAGATCATCTTGAGACTCTAATGAGTGTTCCATTGCCTCTCATGCATTCTGAATCAACCTAATACAACCACTCATTTTTGTGTGCACTTATATGCAATCAAAAATGCATCATGTCTATAAATCAATCCTGGCTAGGAGAAGATAGAGCATACCTACACTTCTGATTAGGAATACATTTGTTAAGTGGGATCATGACCAATATGGGGATCCACAAAACCCAATTAGGGGATCACTTGTCACAATACACCATGTTAGGAAGGGTTCTAAAGTCTACAGTCTAACATAATCATGCAACAACCCTAAAATTGTCATAGGTTTAATTTTCACTCTATTCTAATAACAAGAAAGTAAATATAATATAGTGCACACCAAATCTTGTGGCATAACATGAGGGGTTAGTAAAGTAATAAAAACATGTATAAGAGAATATAAATTAAGCTAAGTATGAGTAATACCCTAATACATGTAATATAAAGAGTAATATTATTTGAGCCAATACTTATGCTACTTCTATCTACTAAAGAGAGGACAATAAAGTTAGAATATACTTACTTGAATGTGAACTCATCGAGACTCAATCTCTCCCTTGGCTAGATGGGATTTGAAAGAGGTTATTATTTATTTTAAGGATAACTAATAAATGAAAAAATATCCAAGACTTATCCATAAGACTAGATTATCCAAGTAGAAACCTTAAGCTAAGACTCCTCAAGTAGAATGTTGGAAGAGTAGATTGTAAATAAGTGAGAGTGAATAATAACTCTTGATTGCATATATAAATAATGATGAAATGATATTGTATTTATAGGCATATATCACTCTAAATCCTTCCAAATATTTTATTTGTATGAGGTTGACCTTGTGAACATAAGATTGTAATAGGGGAAGATTAGTATTGTGTTATTGAATAAAACAAATCAGTCAAAAACACACTAAACTAACACCTTAAGCCTATCTCAAAGTAGGAGATTGATTAACAAAAAAAAAAATCAAAAACACAAATAAAACATGAAATAAATACCTTCCTTCACCTTCTTTGGATGCTCTAAAATGCTTGTTTTAGTGGCTTGCTTATTTTGTGCTCATGAAGTTTACATCAATGAAGTGTGGCTACTTCCATCTCTCCTTGGCACCTTATTTGGCTTTGACTTGGCTTGGCATAGATCAATATTTGGGAATTATAAAAATGAGATGCGATGATTTTGAATGCATTTGGGCATTATAATTTTTTCATAAAAGAGATTAAAATTCAATAGTCAAGGCCTCCTATTTATAGATTTTTGGAATGGTTTAGAATCAACCTCAAGCATCCATCTCAAGATGAAGATGTGTGGCTAAGGATTATTTCAATTATGTAATTAAAATTCATGAATAGTCTCATCAATATTTTTGATAGAGGGGAATTAAATAGGAATGGATAATCTTAATGAGGCATAGGAGGAATTAATTAAGATATTTGTGGCATATATGGCTTGTAAATGCCACCCCATAGGATGATGTTATTTGATAATGCAGTTAATGACAATAAATATTCAAAATTTTCCATGGAAAATTAACTTAATCTCTTGATTTGGATTAATTATACTTAAACATGATTATTCAAATTTGATGTAAAACCTTGGCAAGTTGTGCATAAATTAATTAAATTAGTCAAAATGGTATATTATTGGCTCAAATTTTGACTAGATTGGAATTATAAATTAATGTTATATGCATTGGAAACACTATCTAATTTAGGATGTTGTTAATGAAAAATAATGAAGGAAATTTTCTTATATAATAAATTTGATAGAAAAGAGCAATCCAGAGCATCTAGGTACAAAATTGGCATTTTGACTTGAAATGATTTGATCAAAGTTAGTTGCTTCATAAATTGCATTGTCCCATTAAATGATACTCTAGCCAAAATCAGCACTTGAGTATATCATTTTCAACTTATTTAATGTGTTTTAGTGTTTTTAGACCAAATTATGCATTTTGGTGGAAAATGGTCAAAATCTTGATTGATGGTCATTAGTGGTTAGATTTAGGTATCTAAAGACCTAGTCGACCTTGTATGTTTTCAATAAATAAATCACTAAGTCCCAAGCTAGGTCAGTCAAAGGGATAATGAAAATCTCAAGTTAAAATACCCAAAAATAGTATAAGGTCAACTCAATAAATAGTGTATAGTAATTAGAGGTTGAAAACTATATAGGGTTGACCTAGTTGACCTAGTACAATCAACTAGTGAAAGGGGATCAAGGTGAGGAAAAGAGGGATGGAAAGAAGAAAAATAATAGTGGAGTGTTCAAGAGAGGATTAATAACTTAGGGAATGGTTTTAGGATCTGGTTGGATTGGTAATAATGTATAAATAAGGGATAACCATCCTACAAATCACCAAAGGTCTACCTAACCCTTTCCCAATGCACCCCTTAAGGCATGCACTCAGAGAGATTGAGTCTCGATGGGTTCTTACAAGATGTAAAGTATTAGTAATTGATAAAATTTTAAAATATTATGTGTATACATATGCCTCACTCAAATCTCATCATATGTCACTAAGGTGCATTAGGGGATGGTGCTTCAAGAAAGAACATAGTAACACATAATACTAATGCTAAAAAAAATGTAGTATTTTAAAGCAAACATAACTAAAAGCAAATGATTAAAAATAAAAAGTAAAAATTAAATGTAATGCATACTTTGAATTACATGTATCATTAGATTTTTGTATTTTGTGTTGTTAGTTTTGATTGTGTAGGGTGCAAAGATTGATTTCAAGAAACCCAAGAATACAAAACCAAAAAATAAAAACAAACAAATGTAAGAAAAGCCAAGATAGCTAGTGTTATGAGGATAGGATGTAATTTATAAATTTGGAAATATAGGGTGATAAGTGCTATGTTATACCAAATGACCATGTCAAAAACAAGAGTAAATTAGGTAGCTAAAAAGCCAAGGCTATTAAAGACCAAAAAAATCTTAAGTAAGAAAGGAAAATTCACCAACTCAAACTAAGGATACATGTCAAATAGGATGGTAATAAAGCATAAAATGTAAAATAAGAAAAAAATGATTAAAAAAACATTGATCAGTGAGAAGTAACAATCTTTATCTCACTCAACAAAGGAAAAAGGTGCATAAAAGGGGAAAAAACATTGTCGAGTGAGAAGTAACAAGTCAACCTCACTCAATAATAGATAAAGGGTACAAAATTATGTGTCCATAATAAGAAGATTATACAACAAATGATAAATGGTAAAAGGAAAGTAAGACAAGTCTAGAAATTTAAAATTATGGTGAAAAAGAAAGAAATAATCCATAGTTGCTCAAACATGTTGTTTGTCTCTAAGGATAGATGAAACTAAAACAATGTAGTGATAGCATATTATTAAGAGATGAAGAATAAGGGAATAAATAATAAGGGAAAATAAATTTGGAATCATAATTTGTTTTTCAAGGGGGAAATGAAATGGGTGTAGGGGATAATGAAAGAAAAAACTAGGTAGAGGAACTATTTGTCAAAGTCAAGAACCTCAAATTAGGTTTGTCAAAACAAGAGGAATTTTGACCTTAAGGACTCTGAATAACTTCTCTTAGCCACACAAATATTAGGTCAACAAATGAATTATATAAATAATTCAATTAAGGATATATGTATGAAAATTAAAATGGACCTACCTTCCCACAATGTGTTCCTTATTCCTCAAGACCACTTACAGAGTCATTAGTCTACTATAAAGATTGGGTAATTGCATGAGAAAGTGGTAGCACCATATAGTTTATTGTATTCTCCTATTCCAATCTATTGGCCTACCACACCCAAAGGGACCATAACTCTATGTGAGGCCAATTATGGATTTTGAGCTTCAATTAGAGATAGGAGATGTGCTTGAAATCACATCTTTTGGTATGAATTGACTTGTGAGATTTGTATGTTACCTTTTAGATATCATTGCCTTTTGATTCAAATTATTTTTCTTTTAGTTTTATTAATGGATTTTCTATTCCTCCTCCATAGGGATTTGGAAAACCAAACATGGGTTCTAAAGATGACTTTCATTTGAATACTTGGGACAAGGTTTCTAAGAGAGAGTACTTCAAAGAGCATGGGGTATAAGAGTCTCATAAATCTAGTTAAACTAAAAGTGGTATCTTGAATTTGACGTTGTTTTATCCAATATGGAGTGAAAGAAAGGGAAAATCAAGAGGAATGACACATGGAATAATGTGACAAAGGGAAAAAAGGGATACAATGACAATAAACTATGATTCATTATCGTAAGAATGAGGGAAATGGAAGAATACATGATAACATAGATTATTGTGAAAATTCTATATTATAAAAAAATAAAAATCTAAAGTTGAGAAACAAGGATGTAAAAATATGAAAATATGGTAATTTTATGAGGAGGGTTGGGTCTTATCCATGTTCTTACACTATAACTTCATAAAAGAGAAACCCATGAGGGTGCCAACAAGCAAGTGAAAGATAAAGTGATGTAAGTAAAAAGATGGTAATTTTGTGAGGAATGTTAGGTCCTATCCATAATATTATAAAGTAAATCCCAAAAGAAAAACCCAAGGGGTGTCAAAAAGAGAAGATAAGATGATAAAAAAGGATGGTAAATCAACAAATCAAAAGAAAAAATGGAAGACTAAAGGTTTGTGAAAGGAAATAACTTGTTGTAGAGGGAAAGACCCATGTAAGTAAATTGAAAAAAGTGTTAGATAGATTTAGATTTAAAAAACATGAAAAGAAGGAAATGATCCTACACTAACATCTATATCAATGATGAGCATGTGAGAGACAGTCCTAGGTGTCTCAAAATGTTTCTTGAAGTTGAATTACTTTATTATCATGCCATGTAGAATAAGAGTGGGAATTGCAAGATACCCCAAAAGGAAAGTGGATGTAGGGATGGGTATTGAAAGATGCCTCAAAGTCTAAAATGGTATGTGGGTGAGCATCAAAAAATTCCCCAAAGGATAGAGTAAAGTGTGGATGGGCATTTCAAGATGCCCCACAAGCTGAAAAGAGGAAAAAAATATAAGAAAAGATAAGAAGCAAAGATAACCCCATATAGAAAAAAGTCACGAAAAACTAAGTAGGGATTGGCACAATGTCTGGGAGTGAGGGTTCGAGGAGTCTTTTATTGGTAGATGCTTCTACTAAGGATAGCCCCCCTCCCAATTTGACCCCACAAGAGAAGGAGTAAGAGATGGTCTACGTGGGAGATCGATCTAAGGTTAACAGAGTCAATAAATGTCTTCCACGTAGTCTGGATAGGCCCGTACTGGTCATCCCTTCAAAAATGATCAAAGAAGATGTAGATTACTTGGCCTCACATGCATTGATCTGTAAATTCCTTGGAATTTGAATTCCCCTGTCGACCTTAGAAGTCGAGATTTGTCATTTATGGTAGGTGGAGGGTGAGTTTGATATCATGCTGGCTAGTAATAGCTACTTTATGGTAAATTTCTCTTGCATATCTGATAGGAATCAGATTTTCAAGGGAGGCCCTTATTTTTATGATTGAATTGGTCTTTTCATCAAACCCTGGCACGTGGGTTTTAACTCTGCTAAGGATCTTCCATCGCAGGTCCCTGTGTGGGTTCACCTACTGAGACTACCTCTAGAATTTTGGCAAGAGGATATCCTGCGCTAGATTGTGGCCATGCTTGGAACCCCAACTACAATTGCACATCAATCTCTAGATAAAGAGGTAATCTCTTATGCCCGTATCTATGTTGATATTGATATAAATAACCCTCTGCCAGATTTTATAAAAATTTACTTTGGATCCTCTTCTTGGATCTAATAGATAGACTGTGAATCCATTCCCTTAAGGTGTCAAATTTTCCATGTATATGGACACCTACATCACCAATGCCCCGCTTCCAAAAGTACTAGCACACTTGGGGGGCCTGCAGGTTCACGAGTGGCCAAGGATGGTATTATAAATGGCCAACCTGTTCATCCAAAAAAGAGAATAGTCAGGCTGACAGCACAGCAAAATGGAAGATGTAATGGAATGCTTCCAACTTAGAGCAAGGGCTAGATGGATCTTCTAGAACTGACAGAGATGGGTTTATTCCAGTTTAACACTAAGCTAGAGGGTATGGTCAGAAATGAACATAGCTAGATCAACAGGATGCTGGGTTCAACCACTTTAAGGCTCTGGATAATATGATTATAGAAGAAGGTATTCTTGAAGTAGTTTAGGGTGAGGTTCCAAATTTATAGGGGAAGAGCTATATTCTTAATGGCACTCAAGATGGAGCAATGCAGAAGATCTTAGAGACCATGCCTAGCCATGAGTTTAAGGCCCTTGCAGTTTCATCTACTTCACAGGACAGGATGGTTCCTTGGGTAGAAGTAGTTAAACAAGGAGTAGCCCTAGTGAAGAAAATGGGTCTTCACTTTTGCTAGGCCTAATGCAACGCCCATTTAAGAAAGTTTCCTTCTCAACTCCTTCCCACGTAGGCTGCAAAAAGGACCAAGATCGAATTAAACTTACAGGATATTTATTAGTAGATTCAGGGGTTATTAAGACCTTGGATGAACACTTCCCCCACTCTAGTCAATGATTATTCTATCATGGAATGTGAGGGGATTGAATAGCACCCCCAGACAAAAAGCTATTTGCAAGTTGGTGATTGATCATTCTCTCAATATTCTATGTATTCAAGAGACCAAGCTTTATGTGGACTCCTTATTTACTTGTTATCCAAATATTTGGTCTCACAGCCATTATCAGTGTATTGGTGCCCTTGGGAGTTTTGGGAGTCTTGTTATGTGTTGGGACCCTAGGAAAGTACTACCACTCCACTGGCTATCATGTTTCTCAACCCTCTCAATGGTAACTTCCTCCTTGGAGACTGGTGAGCTGATTCTAGTTACTAATGTGTATGCCCCTGTTGATCTCCATGGGCAGCTCAAGCTATGGGAACACATATGGTTTGTCAGGGACTGCCATCCTTTCTTGCCCTAGATTGTGGCTAGAGATTTCAATTCCATTCTTAGCTTAGAGGAGAAGAGGGGTGGTTTGGACCATTTGGGTCCTTCATCAGAGTTGCTTTGTCATAATATTGATCTTCTACATCTTTCTGATGTAAAACCCTTCAATGGACTCTTTACATGGAACAACAGAAGGGTTGGGGAAGCTGCCATCTCAAAACATCTGGACAGGTTTCTTGTCTCTTATTTTTGTTAATCTAGCTCCATCTCTCTCTCATTGGAAATACTGGACTGGCAAGGGTCTGACCATTAGCCTATTAAGCTCTCTATTAGCACTATTATGGCTCCTAAGAAACCCCCTTTCAAGTTTCAGTTGATGTGGTTTCATGACCCCTCTCTCTATGACTTGATGGTACATTGGTGGTGGCATGGACGCCCAGCCTATGGCACTACCATGTATTCTTTCTCCAAAAAGCTTCAGTATGTCAAAAGAAAATTGAAACACTGGAACAACAATTGCTTTAGCAATCTCCACATCATGAAAAAGAGGGCTCAAGATTGGCTAGATGTCATAACCAAGTAGATCTGTGACCTTGGACTGTCGAAAGCTCTTTGCACAATAGAGGCTCAAGCTTCTATGGATTTAGCTAATTGAAACCTTTGTGAAGAGATTTACTAGAAATAGAAGGCTCAGGTAGACTGCCTCTAGGAAGGGGACAAAAACACTACATTCTTTCACAATTCTATGCAGGCCTGTAGGAATAGGAGTTTCATTTCTTCTCTTGTTATTATGGATGGGACACACTTGAGTTCCTTTCAAGCGATAGTCATGGAAGCTATGTGGTTTTATGTTGCTCTTTTTTCAAACAATTTACCCCCAGATGAGCTTGCTGAGCATGCAGTGATATCGTGCATTCCTTCTGTAGTGACATTGGAAATGAATAACTCCCTGATGTAACCAATTGATAAGTCTAAATTAGAGAGGGTGGTCTTCAGCATGAATAAAGGTAGAGCTCTAGGACTAGATGGATTCTTGATGGAATTCTTTCAAGAATTTTGGGATGTTATTAATCATGATCTTTTAGATGTGGTTCAGGAGTCTTATGCCAATAAAGAAATGCTCTAAGCTTTGAATGCAACCTTTTTAGTCCTAATTTCAAAGGAGCAGGCTAATTAGTTGTATCTATTCAGGCCTATCTCTTTGTGCAATGTGGTTTATAAAATAATTACAAAACTCATTATGGAGAGGCTTAAAGGCTACCTTCCCATAGTGATCTCTGAGGAGCAAGGGTGCTTTGTTGAAGGCAGGCAAATCTTGGATGGAGTGGTTATGGCCTCAGAAGCTATTCATTTTATGAGTACCTCCCAGGAATGTGCCATGTTTATTATGCTAGATATGGCTAAGGTGTATGATAGATTTAATTAGGGATTTTTGCAAAAAGTTCTTTTGGCCTTTAGCTTTAATCAGGCTTGGATTCATTGGGTTCTCAGCTGTGTAACTACTCCCTCTTTCTCAGTCCTTACTAAAGGAACCCCCTCTAAGCTTTTTGGTGTGACTAGAGGTCTTCGCCAAGGAGACCCACTCTCTCCATATTTGTTCATCATCATGGTTGAGGGACTAGGGTGACTTATCAAGTGTCGAGTGTCTCAAAATATGCTTCAAGGGTGGTACTGGGGGAATGGATTACCTACCTTGTCCCACCTCCAGTTTGTTGATGATACTGCCTTGGCTGGGAAGGCTAGGATCCATGAGGCTGAAGGATTTTGACTCACTCTAGACACTTATTTGGTGGCTTTTAGACATAAAATTAATGATCATAAGTCCTCCATTTTTTTATTTAACACCCCTGAGCCTATCTAGTGGAGGATCGCTACTATCCTAAAGTTTCAAAGTTAGTATCTTCCTCTTACATACCTATGGGTTCCTATTGTGGTGGGAAGACAGCCTAGGCTCTTTTGGCAGAATGTGTTGGATAAGCTGAGATAAAAAGTAAAGCATTAGATGCACAGATGGCTTTCTATTGTAGGTAGGGTGACACTCCTATAGTCAGTGATTCAGGCCCTTCCCATTTACCGCTGTATGATTCAAGCTTCCCTAGGGTATTTCCTCAAGGAATTTGATGGCCTCTCTCACCAATTTCTTTGGAGTGGTAATCTACAAAATAAGAAATGGAGCCTTCTAAATTGGGATATAGTTTGCTAGCCTAAAAAGGATGGAGGCCTTGGGCTATGCTCTACTATCTTATGTAGTCAAGCTCTCATGGCCAAACTCTATTAGCACTGGTGCTCCTGTTAAAATCACGTCTGGGCCCGTATTCTATCTCTTAAATATTTTTTGGATGTTGATCCAGTGGACATCTCTAGACTTCCTCTTGAGGGAAGGGGGTTGATGGTGTGGAACACCCTCAAGCATGGGGCTCTACTGGTAAAGTGAGGCCTTTTTTGGATATGCAACAATGGTTCATCTACCCTCTTTTGGATTCTTGGGATGGGTCTCCTCCTCTTTTGTCTTCCCATCCACACTTGTAGCTGCTATGTGATTCCTTTCTTTCTACTGGATGGGATGTGGTGGCCCATTACAAGGAGCCCTTTAGACTGGGCCCAGTGGTGGGATATCGATGGAAACACTCCTTGAATTGTCTACCTAAAGGCTCTTAGGAGGGCTGATTGGAGCTATCCTAGCTTTTGGCTTCTAGGGAATGTAGCTTCTTGAAAGAAAATGATGTCCTAGCCTAGGGAGGTGATTCCTTAGGGAAGTATTCTATTTCTTCTGGGTACCTGGCATTGATAAAGCAACTCTTAGGTGATGTGGTTATCTCCTGGGGGAAGAAGGTTTGGAATCACTTCTCCTGGCCTAAATGTAATTTTTTTCTCTGGGTTCTAGTCAACAATAGGTCTCTTACCTGGGATAACCTCTTTAGGCGTAGTTTCTAGGGGCCTTCTATATGTGTACTATACTACAATAGTGAGGAGACTATCTCACACTTGTTATTTCAGTGCCCTTATGCTAAACAAATTTGGCACACTTGGTGGGGTGCTTGAGGCTGCTCATGCTGGCATGTCTCCTCCCTATCCAAATTTTGGGACTAATTGGGGTAGCCTCCTTCCAAAACTTCTTTTCTAGAGGTGGCCTAGTCTACTGGCCCTTCCTTCATATTGTGGAACATTTGGATAGAATAGAATAGGAGATTTTTTCAAGGTATGCAGTGTGAGCTTAGAGTTCTATGGAAGAAAATCACTAATTCCATTCAAGAGACACTCCATGCTAAAGGAGTGACTATGGCTAGAATGGACTCGATCGAAGCTAAGATCTACTCATGTTTTGCTTTTGCTCCTCCCAAAGACATCCCCCCTACTCCTCTCACTCCCGCAGAGGTTTAAAGGCAACAGTCAGTCCCTGTTGACAGGACTGGGCATTGGTCTCCCTCAATGGATGGGATGCTTAAAGTTAACACAGACGGTTCATCTAAGGGAAACCCAGGACCTACAAGTATAGGTAGGGTGGGGTGGGATGGCTTTGGTAAAATTTAGTTCCTCTTCTCCATTCACAAGGGCCACTATACATATAATCTTATGGAAGCTCAGGCGATATTAGTGGCTGTGCAACAGTGTTATCATCTAGGCTGGAACAGAGTCATTTGTGAGTCAGACTCACTTGTAGTGGTTAACTTGTTGAATAAATAGGACTTGGAAATGGTGGATTAGCATCTGGATAGAGTGGTGCTATAGGTACTTTAGCTATGTACTTCTTTGTAATTGGTGTCCTTTAAGCATATTCCCTGAGAGTGGAATGGGGTGGCTGATTACTTGGCTAAATGGGCCTTCGAGCAAGGGCCACCTTGGAATATTTTTGATCAAAGCATTTCACCCTTGAATTTATCACAAAAGCTGGCTTAGTTGGTTGACCAGGATAAAACTATGTAATTCTCTGTGTCTGGTTCGGTCTTTAATAATATTTTTACCCCTCTTTTAGTAAAAAAAAGAGAACCCCATATAGTTTATAAATGGATTTAGATTATCCAAGAAGATTTTAATATGGGATATGATGATTGAGGAAAGATAAATGATGTTAAGAATGAAGAATAACATATAGAGAACTAAGTTCGACATATAATGAAAGTAAAAAATTGTACAAGGTTGACTGGGTCGATCTAGTATAGAAAACAAGGCCTACAAATTATATAGGGTTAACTAAGTTGACCTAGTACAACAAATAGGGGATAAAATTGATGAAATAGGAATGCATGGTTGACTGGTTTAACCTAGTTCTATATTTTGGATAGGAAGTAAGTAGGAAAAGATATATGGTCAACCTAGTTTTTTATTTAAGGGGTAGAAAAGAATATTATGTCGATATGGTCAACCCAGTACTACAAATATATGAAAAATAAAAGGATAAAATAATTAAATAAATGAATCAAATCCTACTAGGGTTAGTTCATGTCAGGTTCACTAAAATATATTATGAAGGTGAAGCCAAAGTGAAGACAATGCTAAGAATAAAGTGGAAATGTGAAGATAATCCAACTAGTAGTGGGATAGTATTCACATTATGTTCACCAAAATGTATGTAGTTATAAATGCATCATGTCTATAAATCAATCCTAGATTAGAGAAGATAGAACATACCTACACTTTTGATTAGGAATACATTTGTTAAGAAGGAGAATGACCAATATGGGGATTTGATAGACTCTATTAAGGGATCACTTATCACAATACACCATGTTAGGAAGGGTTACAAAGCTGACAGTCTAAAAAAATCATGCAACAACCATTAAAGAGTCCTAATTTTAATGTTCAATCTATTCTAATAACCATAAAGTAAATCTAATCTAGTGTACACTAAAGCTTGTGACATAACATGAGGGGTTAGTAAATCAATAAAAACATGTATAAGAGAATATCAATTAAGATAAACATGAGTTAGACCCTAATATATGGAATATAAAGAGTAATATTACTTGATCCAATACTTATGCTACTTCTATCTACTAAAGAGAGGAGAAAAAATTTAGAATATACTTACCTGAATGTGAACCCATCAAGACTCAATCTTTCCCTTAGCCAAAGTAGATTCATAAGAGGTTATTATGGTTTTTAAGGATAATTAATAAATGCTAAATCATCCAATACTTATCAACAAGGCTAGATTCTCCAAGTAGAAACCCTAAGCTAAGACTCCTCAAGTAAAGTAGTGGAAAAGCAAATTGTAAAGAAGCACGAGAAAATAATAACTCTTGATTTCATATTGAAGTAATTATGAAATGATCTTGTATTTATAAGTAGATCTCACCCAAAATCCTTCTGAATATGTTAGCTCTATGAGGTCGACCTAATCAACCTTGTATGTTTTGGGAGATAAATAACTAGGTCCCAAGTTAGGTCGACCAAAGGGATAATGAAACTCTCAAGTAAAAATACCCACAAATAGTATAGGGTTTACCTAGTTGACCCTATACAGTAATCAAAGGCTAAAAATTGTACAAGGTTGACCTAGTCAACTTAGTATAGTCAATTGGTGAAAGGGGAACAAGGTGAGGAAAAGAAGGATGGAAAGAGGAAAAATATTGGAGGAGTGTGTAAGGGATGAGTAATAACTTAATGAATGGTTTTAGGAGATATTTGGGTTCATAATAATGTGACAATAAGGGATAACAATCTTTTAAAGCACCAAAGGTCTACCCACCCCTTTCTCGATGTACTCCTTAATGCATGAACTCAAAGATATTATGTGTTGACTGGTTCCTTCAATATGTAAAGTGTTAGTAATTGATAAAAATTGAAAATATTCTATGTATACAACACTCATATCACTAAGCCACCATGCTCATACCTTTTCACATGGTCTCTTCATGTCATGATTAGACTTAGGCTACTTAGAAACTTATACCTTCATGTAACCATAAGGCATTAGTTGCCTTAAAATTCTCTCTTTTGCCTTAAAATTCTCTTTCATGACAACATCCTTCAATGAAAACACTCCATTAATGTCCATTATCATATCAAAATACTACCAACTAGGCACAATCTCTTAATGACATCAACCTCATGCAAGATGCACCTTTGACATCAATGACAATCCTCAACATTCATTGATACCGAAAATCTAAATTAACAAAATCATAAAAAATGAAAAATAAAAGATGGAAAATGAGAGAAAAAGGCCATGCTTCCATGAAGAGGAATCTGAAATTTACAAATGAACAAATCCCATGAAATTAGCCATTATCTGAGCTAGACCTATCACAACTTCAACTAGAGGATGGTGCAATAGTTTGGGGTGATCCACACAATAAATGGACACAAGCCTCCACAACACTAAAGGCATCAAGATATTACCTTTTGGTTGATCAATGTTGGGGATTACAATAGTCATTCAATTAAAATTATCACTTATACAACAACAAGATTGAACGAAAAGGGAAGAGATTAATCTATAAACTAGTAAAAAGGCATAAGGGAAATATGTCTAGTTATAATGTGTTTATATCAGTTCATAAAGTTCCAACCTTTGGAAAGGATTTTGAACCCTTATATATAGGAATAAAATCCAAAAAAAGGGAGGCATGTACATCAATTACAAGAGTATTCATTTATTCAATGCACATGAAAAGGCCCATACCCTAATTTTTTGAGTCAATGAATATTTAGGAACAATTCAAGGAGTAATCTCATCTACCAATAGTAATTTACACTACTAAAACACTTATGTGTTCTAATACCCCTTACTAATACTTGAATTTTGTGTCCTTATACTCCTATAGACTTTTAAAACATTCTCTATTTTGGTTTATATTCCATGAAAATTCCCTTTGTTTCTGCCTTTAAATATTGTGAGTTAGCTCATTTAAATAGGAATTTGGCACCTATCACTTATTTGCTTACTTGGATCTATTTGGTGTATCTTTATTGTTTATGATATAATCAATCTTGCCTTTACTTCTAATTCATATGCTTAACAAGTGGCCAAACTACATTGATTAATCTCAATTCCTTAAGCTTTGATCAAATATGATCATGCCACATGGAACTTTGAATTTTCTCTTAGACTCAGTTGATTACATGAATTATCCCTGGCTGTTGCTTTTCCAAATACTTGATAGATGGCAATATCTCATGGTCTTGGGAAATTCTTTGGCATACTACAAGATTAAATGAAATAGAATAAGTTAAAATAAATGCTAAAAATTAATTAAAAGGACTAAGTGTCATGAATTTACTAAACATAAAATGTATATTTTAACAAATTTGATCACAACTCTACCCAAATAATACCACTAAAATGTTAGTATGAAGATTTCACAATTATATTTATCCTAAACTCCCCAATTATAGAGAACAAAAATAATGAAAATATCATAATATTCACCAAGCTATATAAATAAAATAATACAATTGCCTAGTCACTCAACATTTATAAAATTGAATGATCATGGACCATATTGGCAAAAGAAAGATTTCACAACACTATAAAATTCAGATTAACCTATAAAATATTAGAATACCTCTATATTAAAATCCCAAAGTCCAAGACTCAATCAATTATTAATTCTTTTGATGTTCAATATGGGTGTCAGATTTAGTTTCATTATCTATGGGCACATGGCATCATTCTACTTTCTTAGATATTCTACTTAGATAGTCACTCGATGGGAATGTGCCTATTAAATTTATGATAGGAGATTTTTTGACATCACTTAGTGCCACATGGTTGTCCCTCTTCCTTGATTTTGTGGATTATGGGGGGTAATAAGATGATGTCATGTGGAATCATTTAACTCTTTAGATCTTCCATCAGGGTATTATATGTGATCATAACATGTGGCATGATCATATAGCTTCTAGCTACTCCATAATCTTATTTACCCTTTCAATTTTTAGGCTCCCATGATGGTTCCACATGGTGTCATTATGGACCCTTGGGGAAAATTTTAACTGAGATTATTGTGAATCATGGGCCCTTCTAAGACATCGGTTCAAAGGGTCAAATAACTATCAGTATATTGATTAGTCAGGAGCTTTTTGTGCATTGATTTAAGTCTAGGCTCCTAAGATGATGCCATGTGGTGTCATCTTAGGCCTTCAATCCTTATAATCTCTTATATTTATCTACTTACTACTGCATCTGATTAGGCCCCATAGGAGTGAAACTTGTCACAATAATAGGGTTTTAAGTAAGGATTAGACTTAGCTAGTTGGATGTTAGGCTTTGTTTCCATGATTGAATGCAAGAGTGGCATGCCTTTATTTCTAAGAAAATCACATCTAAAAAATATTTTTAACATGAATTCTTTTATAAAGAGAATAAGTTAGAATGACTTGACTAAGGAAATGAAAGTAAAACATTAATAGATCACAAAAAAAATCAATGAAAGATCAATATAAACAATAATTATTTCTCTAGATAGACTAACTTGAATTGACACTCCACCTTAGCCTTTTCACATGTAGTATACACTTTGATTGTTATATAAGTCACATAAATAAAGGGAAGGTCCAAGTCAATTGAATCATTAATTTGACTAGGAAGGCTACCAATGATATCTCAATTTCATCAAAAGACTTATAGAATTAAAGGCATGAGACCCTAGGGTTTAAGTTTAGAATCGACCATGTAATAAAACATGAAGGGGATTTAGATATTTTTTAATGCAAATTAATTAACACAAATGTACAATGACTAGTAAATTTGAGGCCAACACTAAGAAATTTTTATGTTAAAATAATAAAAGCATATTTAATTTCAAACCAAGGGAATTTTCACACTAGAAAAGATTGAGATAACCTAGGGTTATGTTGAAAGCACATTTCATTGTTAACATATGAATAAGATATTATTTGAGACCAAATTATAAACATAAAAAATTACAATCTAATTTTAGTCTTCTTAGTGGAAATGTTTCAGGACCTAGCTAGGAATTAGAAAGACAATATGGGTCACTTAAGTAAAAAGTCAATTTCATTGATTTCATGATGAAATTTGGGTACATTGTGTAAGCAAAAAAAATGGTGAATCTACTAGAGAATACTATTGAGTATTTAAAGAATCCAAAAATTCAAATCTCAACACTTAAAAACTAAGTATTAGCTTCAAACAACTACTCAAAACAAAATCAAAACATGAAGCCATATTAGTTTGATTTGACATGTGTTACACTAAGCTAAAATTATATGAAGAGACCATCAGTGTGAGTTTGAGTGATTGATTATGTTTTAATTTTGAATTCACACACAAATATTCAGAATCAATTAAGTAATTAGAACACCTCAGGGAACAAGGTTTTATAATTTAGCTTGAGGAAATTATATGAACATTGATTTCATAATAGAAAATCATCTCTATCCCTGATATATATACCTCAAGATCCACTCAAGGCCTTATTCCACTGCTAGCTAGGCTGAAAAGCCTATGATGGAGTTTCCTAAATCAACCTTTTGAGAAAAAAACTCAAAAAGTATGTCCTAGAATGCCACTCATGTTACAATCCTTTCATCCATCATACATTGACTAACAAGGGAATCTCAAGACAAAACATAAAGGTTTAGCCAAAAAGGGTAAAAAAATGATACTAAACTAGAAATTTAAAACAAGGAAAACAAACAAAAATGAAACCTACACTAACATTAAGGAATAGTGAAAAAATCTAAAAATCAAAGTAGGGAAGAAAAGAAATTACTTACAAAATTTTCTAGGCTAATTCAAGCCTAGAAATAAAGTTTGATGATTTTTTTGTTGATAGGAAATTGAACTACCTCACTAATTAGACACCTTAGGTGGAATGAATTCTCACACAAGATTTTAGAGATTTGATAAGGACCTAGCCATAAGGTGTCAAATTTTCCATCTTGTCCCTTATTTTCATGAGCTTTATCCCAAATAAGAACCAAAGTAGATATTTAGAAGGATTTTTCTAGCTCATTTGTCAAACCATCATTTGATGACATCTTAATACTTGTTAAAGTGCAACAAAGTAGCATTACATTTTTATTCATATTTCATAAGATTCAAGAATCAAACTTCTATTTTATCTTTGGTTTTTAAGTAATAATTCATAAATTGTAAGGTGGGATTCAATTACATAATAAAAATGAGATCTTGGCCATATACCAGATGGTATGGTGAAGAACCTAAAGCATATTTTATCCTAGTCCTATCAGACCATAATGCAAATTTTAACATGTGTCAATCCCTGACAATTTTTTCCAAAATTCTCTTAATGATATCAAATAAATTCTTATTTATGGATTCAGTAACCCCATTGCCTTATGGATAATAATTAGAATAGTATTTAAGGATTACTTGGTTATCTTAAGCCTATTTAATATATTAAAATGAAGATAAAGTAGGTACATTTTCACATACCAAAATAATTGGTGTGCCAAACCTAATGATAATGTGCTCTTTGAGGAATATGATCACTATGTCAATTTTTAAATTTTTGAAATCCTAAACTTTAGTCCAACAAGTGTAGTAGTATGTCATTTTAAGGATAAACTTATGGCCTATAGAATAATTTTCATTGATAGCTCCCATGAAGTCTAGTACTCATTTTTAAAATGGTCATGTTTTAATGACCAACTATAATAACATAACTGGGGTATGTTCATAGTGTGTGATGATTTGATAGGTGTGGAAGCCTCTAGTATGCAAATGTGCATCCTTAAAAACATGTGTCTAATAGTATCCTACCCAGAATAATTGGTGGGATGTAGTACTCCCCGAACCATGTATAGTTCCATATTTTCCATGGAATTTGCTAATTACTTTAGCCACTTATACTTTAATGAGGCATATTAAGTATATATATATATATATATGATTTATTCTATAGATCATACATTCTTTTATCATAAAATGATTGCTCTTCAGGCATGATGCTCTTCTTTGTGTGATATTAAAGTGTTTAGGACACTAGATTTTTAGCAAATAATAAACCAGATATTTATAACAATCATCATTTGTGATGTCTTGAAGTGTATATTATTGGCATGAGATCTATGTGTCTAATTCGGCTATGTCTTGGTTGAGTCCTTGGCCTCTCATTATTTTCATTAGTTGAATATCTAGGTCAAACTCTTAGAGTATGGTCATCCATTTTCCATGACTTTCTCCCAATTCATTTTTCATTAATAAATCTTTCATATCCATATCATGCACAATAATAAACACTTTGTTATGAATAATATAATGAATGAAATGTTTGATAGCTTTGATTAAATCAAATGGTTTTTTTTATCAATAATGTAATATAAAAGTTAAACTTTTTTGAGAGGGGAACTCATAAATGAAATTGGTCTTTCATCTTTGTCCTCTCCTTTCTATGTTGCACAACTTCACTTGAGTGTTCTGAATTAAATGAGTAGATATAGAAGGGTTGTGTGTAATATGGACTAATGATTACTAGTATATTTATAATCATATCCTTTATTTTATTATAATTTTCTTGTGATTAAACTATCCAATTGATCTATGTGTTCTTTTTCAACATGTTATTGAGTAGACTGACTATATCTACAAACCTTGATATATACTTCCTCATGAATATAATTTTATGAAAGAAAGATTTCAAATACTTGTTGGCAGGCAATGGGATATTTATAATCACCTCTACTCTATATGGTTTGATGGATATACCTTTTAAAAAAATAATATGGCCCAATAACTTGCCTACAATCACCTCAAAGATACATTATTAGGATTCAAGTAAATCTCATGGTCTTTTTACCTATACAACACCATCCTCAAATCTTTCATGTTGTCTCCTCTATTATTTGAAAATATAGTTAGATCATCCATGTATATGAATATACATTTTCCAACTATATCTTTGAATTCAATGTCTATGTCTTTTTGGAAGGTGGCACCTACATTTATTATGCCAAATGGCATCCTTTTGTATGCAAATGTTCCCCACTTAATTTTGAATGTTTACTTGATTCAATCTTAATAGAGTACCACTACTTAGTTATAAATTGAATACCCATCAAGGAATGGCATCATTTGTGAACCATTCACTATCTACAAAACTTCATCTAGCAAGGGCAATGAGTAATTATCCTTTTTTGAGGCCTTGTTCAAGTTATGAAAGTTGAAATAAAGACATATCTCTCCATTTTTATTTTTGACTAGGACCAAATTTGCCACACACGTGGAGTGAGTTATAGGGAAGATAATCATTTATAAGAGTATATCTTATACTTCTTTGAGGATTAATGGCTATAGAAATGGATTAATGGCCCTTTATCTCTATTAGAATGGTTTAACTCTCAACTTGAGAGGGATAGTATGTGTGACAATGTAAGTGTTAAAATTTTTGAAGTCCTAATATCTCCATGATATAACATCCTTAAATTCCTTTAGGGCTTGAATTACTCTTATTTTATTTTTTGCTACAAGTCATGCCTAAAATCACATGTTTTAATTCATTGGCATTGCCTATATTTCAATGTTGGTGTAACATATCTTTGATGAGGGCTGATTTTTCCTATTCACCTTGATAGTCCATGTCAAAAAACCTTTCAAGTGAGATCATGCCCTTTATTATTTTTAAATTTATCACCCCTTCCTCATCTATTTCAAACTCTTTGTTTTCATCCTCATCAATAATCTGAGACTTGAACATATATGTTATTGTGATGAAGTCTATGATATGTTTATCATCATTAAATACATGTAAGTTCTTGATATTATATAGAATGGAATGAGTATAGACCAATTCCAATGATAATATCCTCAACATGGAATTAAAAGTTAGTTCTAGAGTGTTAATCACTATTTCCAATGCATCTATCATATAGTTTCTTATATGAGGCAATGTTTTAATGTTGAATGCATCAAAATATTCTATTAAGTTCCATACATGGATTCAATATCTAGATAAATGCTTGTCATTATAGTAATATTAGATTCTTACTTATTTGACTAGCATTTCTGAGTCACCAAGCCCTTTGAAGTTCTTGACTTTCTTCCTTAGAGCAAATTAGAGATCGTGAACTAGTGCCTCATATTTATCTACATTATTCATGCAAGAAAACTACAAACAAAAGGAAGAAAAGTATAATCTAAATCATGGGTTTATGATTTAAACACCAGAACCACACTCACTCTTATACTTAGATCCATCAAACTTTAGAACCCACAAGTGATTTTCAGTTGTGTATATTAAATTCTGATAAGTAGGTGTTGCAGCAACATTGACCTCTTACCTTGTTTTCTCAATGCCTAGTGGGCATGTAATTTTCTTCTCAGATAATAAGGACATTTTGGATTGATCTTAAATGGTGGATATAAGAATACAAGTGTCCATAATGGTCACTTCATCATTATAAAAATCTAAAATCTCTATGCAATGACTTAGATATGCCTACCACACCACTTCATTTACTAAGACATGACTCTGTAATGAAATTATTTAGGGATCATTAGGAAAATAATCCTTGTCCAATTGGTCTAGTTCATACAATTACAATTTATTATATTACATAATCAACATAGTAATAGAGAAGCTTTGACAATATTATATTTATTTTCCCCATACAAAATTTCATTCATTCATGTAATCATGTGAGTCATATTAGGTTCTCTATCAATTATAATTTGGTTTGGGATACCTCTCCATGGGAGACACATCTATGAGAATTTAGTTGCCATATAACCATTTAGCATCTTATACCAATATATTATCAAGGGCATGTTGTATGCATCTAGTATGTCTACTACTTATATGTCAATAAATTGTTGAATTTTTGGATCTAAAGCCAATTACTTATGTATGTGGTTCAACTAAATTTTCAATTTCACATTTTTATTATCTAGTTAGATAACTTATTTGTTTGATTTCACTAGAGTGAGGCCCAATTATTGATAAATTTCATATGGAATAACCGTACTTAAGGCATCTAAATCTAAAAGATAATTATGTAAGTTTTGATGAAAAATATGAACTATAAGTAGAACAAGTGGAGTTTCAATTTTTTATTTGTAAATGGAAACATGTGCATCAATAGTCTTAGTGTGTTATTTTCATCTAAGAAAATATTTATTTTAATAACAATTCTTTTTAATTATAAATCTGAAGCAATTTATACATAGTTATATTTGCCTTTATTCTCTTCAGATCATCTATAATATTATACATAGGTTTATTTTTCTCTTTACATTTATTATCATGTGAAGGGGTTACATAAATCCTATATTGACATAATATTTTAGGTCCTTTAGGTGGAGTGGTTTATAACTTGAATACATATTAGTTGGAACTTGAATGTTATTCAAAAGAGTAGAAGTGGTCAAAGGGTTCTAAAATTTTCTCTTCAAATGATAATTATTTCCCATTTAGACTTGGTTAAAGGTCTATACCTTTTCAAATTTATCTTCATACTCATTATCATCTTAAAATGGGAATTTTTAAGTCTCTATGACTAGGGTTATATTTATGATTCTATCATCCTAGTTTGAATTTTCATTAGGTGTGGGGACTATTTCAAGATTATCTCTCTTTTTGGAAGATGTTAGAGGCAACTATTAATTGTGAAAAAAATATTTTATCATGATAATTTGTGTTAAGTACTCTACACTATGTTGACAAGGCCGATTCAAGCATGTTCATAAAGTTTGAAGCCCTATTATTTGTATTCTAATTTGAAATATCTAGGGGAATAGGAACATTTACATTGTTAGGCATGGTATTCATTTACCTAATGATATTTTTAAAGTTAAACTTTTTACTTTAACATGGGTTTCTTGGTTTATGATATACTTGCCTCCACAAATTAACCATTTCATTTGATAATCTTTAGACTATTTACTAAAAATTACTTATTTCTAGGTCCATACCAATGTTCTATTGGCTTACTACTTGAGATTGTGGGTTAACCACATGTGTATTTTCATTTATAAATGCAAGTGAAGTAATATGTGATTTTTTTTTAACATTATTTACAAGCATCTGAGGGTTTAAATATGAAGGGATTCCATATAGAGTGCTACTATAAGAAACATACCCACTAGTGCTTGGCACTGTATTAACATTTTGATGTTCCATGGGAACCAATTATTTATTATTTGTCTGGGGAATTATGTGATTTAGAAGAATAAATGGATAACTACTAGGCATATAGTTCATAGGAATTGGATTATACACTAGATTTGGACAAGTATACATAGCACCAAAAATTAGATTCATTAGTGGCATGTTATGTATGAGATCTTGATTAAGTATATGTATTTGATTGTAGGCACTTGGTTGTCTTAATTATGGTAATATACCTATACCGTATCCTTGAACAACTATTTAATGTTCAATATTAACTACTTAATTTTAAGCCAAGGTAAAATATGTGAGTGCAATATGAGTTATTATAAGGAACATAGAGGTTAGATGATCAAGGGATCTTAGGTAGGTGTGAATAATTAGAATTTATAATTAGATATATTGATAATTTAACCTCTATTATAAATTATGAATTTGGGTATTAAACTTTATCATGAGCTTGTTGGGTTCTCTCCTATTAGCAATAAAGTGGTGATATAGAATAGTAGGGTCGATAGGGGGCCTAAAGTGATTCACAAACACTATGTTAAGACCACCCTATGAGTTGATAGAGCTAATTGATAAGCCTAGATACTAGGAAAATGTAGTTTCCCCCAAGGAATAAGGAAATAAATATCATGCTACATACTTATATTAAACTTGGGTTTGGATACATGTATCTTTGAATGTTTGGATGTTTTATTGTAATGTTCATAGGGAAAATTCCTTCACCAAGGAAAGCCATAGGAATGGTCATTTTTTGATTTGAAGGGATAGATAATGGATTAATAAAGAGATTGATTATAGTTCTAGGTGAGCTACTATTTGATTGGATATGTTTAGCTTTTGTTTTCCATTTATTGGTCCTCAATTTTATATGTTCATTGAGTTTTAACATATAAAAGTTATCTCCAATAGACTTTGATCTAGAATTTATTCTCTTATATTCCAACTTAATTTATAGTGCAACTCAATGTATTCAAAGATTTATAAAGTGTTTTAGTTTAAGCTTTGGCTATAATTCTTAGTTTTTGTTTATGGGGGCCCTCCTTCTAGTACCAACATGTTGATGAGTGTTTTTGACATAATAAATCAAGCAAGGGGTTGTTAATCCATGTATTTCCTAAAATAAATATTTATATAAGAAAAATCAACCCCAAGGTCTATATCTACCAGGTCTTGGTGACTGATCCTCACTTGGTTGATGTGAAACTATTCCATATAAGGGGCATGTTTTACAAACTAGGATTTGAGGGTTACACTAACTTCAACACCTATGAAGAGGTTGATATTTTTTTATGACCACACTTTCATAACCTTGCCTTAAATTAAATATAACATTCTCAACATTCATCTAACATGGAAACAAGTTGATTTATACTACTATTTTTGCAACATACGTAGATGAAACAATGCTACAATAGTGGTAAAAGAAACATGTAATAAAGATGAACATGTAAATTAATATTGGATTCATTGATACCTAAGATATAAACTATAAAACTCATCAAAATTCTAAATAAAAGATGGGAAAGAATAGAAAAATTTCTTGATTCCATGAAGAGGAAGTTGAAATGTTTAAATGAGAAAATCCCATGAAATTAGTCCTTATTTGAGCCAGACCTAGCACTTCAACTAGAGGATGGTGAAAGAGTATGGAGGGAGCCACTGAGATAAAATAAGACTAGAAACACCATATACATGCTTTAAAAATTGACATAATCCTTCACAACACTAAAGGTATCAAGATATTGCCTTTTGTTTAATCAATATTGGGACTTAAAATAGTCATTCAATTACAATCTTCACTTACACAATAATAAGATTGAATGAAAAGGAAAAAGATTAATCTAGAAAGTAGTAAACATACACAATGGAAACATGTCTAATTACAATGTGTGTTTTTTTAATTCACATATTGACAGCCTTTGGAAATGCTTTCAAACCCCTATATAGAGGATCAAAATTAAAAAAAGGGAGGTCTATTCCTGAAGTGGAAGAGTAGATGGATATTCAATAAACCTGTTAAGGTCCACACCTTAATTTGTGAGATAATGAATATTTAGAATAATTCAAGGAAAAATATCAAATTCCAATGGCACTCCATACCTCCAAAACATTTGAATGTTCTAGTACCCCTTACTGATACTTGAATTCTATGACCATCTTCTCATATAGGATTTTAAAACATTTTATATTTTGGTCTATCCTCCATGTAAATGCCCTTTAGTTTTGCATTTAAATATCATGACTCACCTCATTTAAATAGGTATTTTCCACCTATTTATTCTTCACTTTCTTAGAGTTATCTAGTGTGCTTTATCATTTCCAATATACTCAAGCTTGATTTTACTTTTAATTTATATGCTTGACAAGTGGCCAAACTACATTTATTAGGTCTAATTCATTTGCATTTACTATCATATGTCTCTAAGCTTTGATTGAACATGGTCATGCCATGTGGATCTTTGAATTTTCTCCTAAACTAAATCAACTATATGAGTTTTCTCTAGTTACCACTTCTCTAAATGCTCAATAGGTGGAAATTTGTCTAAGTCTTGGGCAATTATTTGACATATTATTCTATTAAACAAAATAGACTAAGTCCAAAAAATGCTAGAAGTTAATAAATATAAGGGCTAAGAGTCATGAATTTACCAAACACAACACATATCTTAGCAACTTTAATAAAAACTTTACCTAAATAAAACCACTCAAAAGTTAGTATGAAGATTTAAAAATGATAGTTTGAACTCCCCAATTTTAGAGACTAAAAATAATGAAAATATCATGATATTGACCAAGTTATGTAAGGAAAATAATATAATTGCCTATTCACTCAACATTTAAAAAATAAAATGGTCATGGATCACATTGTCAAAACAAGGCTTTCACAAATCTATAAAATTCATATTATCCTATAAAAGATTAGAATTCCTCTATATTAAAATCCTAAAGTCTAGGACTAAAATAATGTTTTATGGCTCTAACATTCAATACAAGTTCCATATTTAGGTTCATTGTCTATGGCCATGTGGCATCTTACTACTTTCTCAGATATTATACTCAAAAGATCACTTGATGTGATGATGCAAATCAAACTTATGCTATAAATGTTGGAAATATTGTCATTGATGTCAAAGGTCTAGTATTGGTGATAAAGGCCCCATTGCATTTAATGGTGTTTTTAATATTCATATCTTTGCTAATGTGTGTTAATATCTATTTAATATTAATGAATATATTTTTGGTTGAGTATAAGTCAAAAGAGGGACCATGGAGAAGTTAAATAATCATGAAGTAAAGACAAAAGAGGAATGGGACACATTTTATCATGAAGAGTCATCTTGAGGAATTCCAAGAGTCACCATGTGATGACAAAAGAGGGTATGGTTCATTTTTCCATGAAAAGTCACTTTGAGGAATATGAAAAGTCACAAAAATAAAGACAAAATAGGAAAATATGCATTTGCTTATGAAGAGTCACCATGTGACTTTTTGAATGCAAGGATATGAACGGTCATGCAAGTTTGGCACCATTTTTCATGAGGATTGAAGGGTCACAAAGGGTGAATGCTAGATGTCATTTGGAACACTATAAATAAAGGCTTGAAAAGCCATTTTTGATATTCAAGAGATTTCATGGTTTGTATTTGTTTACAAAAAGAGAAAAGTAGGAGATATTGTAGAGTTCTATCATTTATTGAGTAAGCAACATTGAGAGATAGTTTTGTTTTATACACACAAGGGGTTGGTGTTCCTATAGATTGGTTCTCATAAATATTTGAAAGGGTTTTGTTCTCTTGTGGGTTGGTGTTCATAAATATTTACTATATTGGTGCTAAGTATAAGGGTTGGTTCTCTAACAAGTTGGTGCTTGTAAACTTTGTAATTTGAGTTTATGCTCATTCATATACTTGAGATTATTTTTTGTGCTTTTTCCCACTTTGGGTTTCTACATAAAAATCTTCTCTCTCTCTCTCTCTCTCTCTCTCTCTCTCTCTCTCTCTCTCTCTCTCTCTCTCTCTCTCTCTCTCTCTCTCTCTCTCTCTCTCTCTCTCTCTCTCTCTCTCGTGTGGTGCATATTATTGTTTTAATTTTATTGAATATCTTGAATGTGTGATTAAGTGGTTAAATAAAATTAATTAGATAAAGTAAAAGATATATAATATACTGATTCACCCCCCACTCTCTATATATTTCATGCTTAACAATTAGTATCAAAATAGGTTCCTTTGGAAAAAATTTTATAGCTTAAAGGTAGATCGGGAAAACATGATGGATGGATCACAGGAAGGATTTTTTTATAAATAAGGCACCTTTGTTTGATGGGATAAATTATGATTTTTGGAGCATAAAGATGAAGACCTATTTGATGGCCCTTGGATTCGACATTTGGCAAGCAGTGGTGGAGGAATATGAAGAGCCATATAAACTTGTAACTACTCTGGTAGAAAAGAAGGAAAGTAAAAATAATGCTAAAGATTTAAATGCTATTTTATGTGGTTTATGTGAATCAAAAATTATTAAATTTATGTAATTTAAATTTTCTCATGAAACTTGGGTAAAACTTGAGAATATTTAAAAAGGTGATGGAAAGGTTCAGCAAGCTAAGCTTCAGACTTTTAGAAGATAGTTTGAGAGTTTGAATATGGAAGAGGAAGAAAATATAGAAAGTTATCTTTTGTGGGTTGATCAAATAGTTAATCAAATTCAAGGGTTTGGAGAAAATTTAGAAGAATTAATTGTGGTACAAAAAGTTTTGAGATCTCTACCATTGAGATATGATGCAAAAGTTTTGAGAATTGAAGAGATGAAGAATTTAGCCAAGCTAAAGATGGATGAGGTACATTGTATTCTTAATCCATATGAGATGTGGACCAAATAAGAGAAACCCTCAAAGAGAGAAGTTGCTTTCAAGACATCAAAGAAAGAGAAGGCTAAGTTTCAAGAATCAAGTGATAATTCTAGTGATGATGAAGATGAAAATGGATCCATATTCATTCACAAGCTAAAAAAGGGCACATGTAAATATCAAGGAAAATTACCTTTTAAATGTTTTAATTGTGGAAATATTGGACATTTTGCATCTAAGTGCCTGTATAAGGGTATTAGTGAAAATTAATAAGGAAAGTCTACATACAAGAAGAATTTCAAAGGAAAATTCAAGAAGGGATTTGAGAAGAAGAGTTTGTATTCTAAAGATCCTAGCTCAGCTGAAGATAGTGGAGTCAATGATTCAGAAGAAGAAGAGATTCTATTCATGGACATACATGAAGATGCCTCTGCAAGAAAATGTAGAGATGATAAAAAAGAAGAATAAGATGAATCCAAAGTGAATCTGGAAGGAGAAATCATTTGTGCCTTAGAAGAGTTAAAATCTCATGAGAATAAGAATTGAAGATTAAAGCTCGAGAACAAGAAAAATGAAAAGGAGTCAAAGGAAATAATTGAATATTTATAAACACAATTTAAAGAACTTGAGAAGAATGAAAAATACCTAACACCATATTTGCAAAAAGTAAGCGAAGAATGTGAAAGGTATGTTATTAAAATTGCTTCTTTAAAAGCAGATCTTGAGAAAATAAATAAAGTAGTCAATGATTCAAAATTTGAGAATAACACTAATATGTTGAATAAGATATTAGAAAGTCAAAGATCAATGTCAAATAAGATAGGTATTAGATTTGAAAAATAAAAAAGGGGATGCCACTACTTTCATAGACAAGGTTAACATAAAAAAATAAAGAGCTATGTTGAAGCTCTTCCAAAAGAGAAAATAAAAAGGGAAGAAGTTAAGAATATAGAAGACATCTCAAACAAAGAAGGCTAAAAGGAATAAAGCTATAAAAGGAAATCATGCCAGAGATACAAAAATATGTCCTATTTTTATCGTTACTATTTTTATTGTAATGGATATGGTCATAATAAAATAGAATATCAAAAAAGGGCTAACAATTTCAAAAATAAGGAGAAGGAAACTCATATAGAGTCAAGCAGAAGCCACAACTCTTTTGCTCCTCTATCAGGCTTTACTAAAGAGGCTACAATATGTTAAAAGTGCAATAAATTTAGACACATAGCATGGTATTTTAGAAGAATGTTTGAATTAGTCAAGAAGGACCAGAGTTTCAAGGTTCCATTTATCAAGAAGAAAGTTTAGACGGGTTCATGGTAGAAGAAATAACTTGAAAAATCTATGTTGGTATAGATAGATTTGCATGCAAGAAATGAAGAAAAGACATGGTTCATTAATAGTGGATGTTCAAGGCACATTATAGGAGACAAGATCAAGTTCATAACCTTGAAGAAGATCAATGGTGGCACAGTGAAAATTAGAGATAATACTACTACCATAATTGTCAAAAAGGTACAATAAGTTTGGATAATGGTAGAATTAAAATTGAAAATGTTTTGTATGTAGAAGGTCTTAAGCATAATATTTTGAGTATAATTCAAATGTGTGATCAAGGGCACACACTAAATTTTTATGCATAAGGTTGTGAAACTAGGATAAAATAATCAGATTTGTTGGTTTTAGATGCTTAGAGAATAGGCAATAATTTGTATATGTTCTCAAACATCAAAGGTCAAAGATGTTTGAGTCAGATTGAAGAAAGTTGGATATGGCATAGGAGAATAGGACACATAAATTTTGACAATCTTGTCAACATTAGAAAGAATCAAGAAGCTATAAATCTTTTAAAGATTACAAAGCCATCCAACATGCTTTGTGAACCTTGTCAACATGGGAAGCAAGCTAGAAGGTGGTTCAAAACAAAAGAGTACTCGATCACTCAGATGTTAGAGCTTGTTCACAATGATTTGTGTGGACCTATGAGAACTCAAAATAATCAAGGTAAGAAATATTTCATTTTGTTTATTGATGATTTTTCATTTATCACTTGGGTAATGTTTTTAAAGAAAAAATTAGAAGATTTTATACATTTCAAAGTAGTCAAAGCATTAGTAGAGAATGAAACTAATTTGAAGTTTAAGTTCCTAATATCAAATTAAGGAGGCGAATTCATGTTAGATTAGTTTGTTGAGTTTTGTGAAAACCATGGAATAAAGAAACATTATTTAGTAGCCAAAACTGCACAAAAAATGGAGTAGTTGAATAGAGAAATAGAATAATTTAGGAGATAGCAAGGACAATGCTAAATGAATCCAAGATACTAGATAAATATTAGAGAGAGGTAGTTGCTATAGAAATGCATATTTAGAATAGAGCATTATTAAGAGTCAACATTGATAAGAATCTATATGAGATATGGAAAGAAAAACCAATAATAGTTGATTATTTTAGAGTTTTTGATAGTAGATGCTTCATAAAGAGAACTGATGAAAAATTGAGTAAGTTTGAATCTAGAGCATATGAAGGTATATTTCTTGGTTATTCTTGCAAAATTAAAGCTTATAAATTTTATAACAAAAGAACCAAGAAAATAGTTGAAAGTGCAAGTGTCAGGATAGAAGAAGAAGGAGCACAAAGAATCATTGATCTAATAGCCCTACCTGAAATCATTGAAAAGGAAGATTTTGAAGAATCAGATGAAGATGAGAAGAAGGAGAAAAATTACACCAAAACCCAATCCAAATATGTATATATAAATCATAATGAAAGTGACATCATCAAGGACATAAATGAAGGAAATTGCATCAGAATAATGATGGTAAATGAATCTAAGCAAGTTAATTTCTCTTTATTATCCAAAATTTAGCCTAAATTTTTTTTAGAAGCTAGACATGATAAGCATTGGGTTAAGGTAATGGATGAAGAATTAAATTGATAGAAAAGAATGATACTTGGGAATTAGTGCCTAGAACAAAATATCATAATGTGATAGGAATATAATGCGTTTATAGAAAAAAATTGAATGAAAATGGAGAAGTGACCAAAAATAAAGGAAGATTAGTATGTAAAGGATATGCTAAGATTGAGGGAATATATTTTTAAGAAATGTTTATGCCAGTGGCAAAGCTAGAGGTTATTAGAATGTTTCTTGCATATTCAATGTTTAAAAATTTCAAAGTGTTTTAGATGGATGTCAAATTTTTCTTCCTAAATGGAAATCTAGAAGAAGAGGTCTACATAAAGCAAACTAAGGGATTTATTCTCTCAAATATTAGTATCCATGTATGCAGATTGAAGAAAGCATCATATGGATTGAAACAAGCTCCTAGAGCTTGGTATGCAAGACTTGATAATTACTTATAGGATCAAGGCTTCAAGAGAGGATTTGTTGATAATAATCTCTACATCAAAATAGAAGGTGAGAATTAATTTATTGTTATGGCATATGTTGATGACATCATTTCTGGAGGAAACATTAAAAAGATGACAAAACAATTTTCTAATAATATGCAAAAAGAATTTGAGATGTTTATGCTTTGAGAATTGTCATTTTTCTTAGGATTGAAATATTTCAATCAAATAAAGAAATTTTCATATCTCAAATTAAATATGCCAAGGAAACGTTAAATAAATTTGGTTTTGAGGATTGTGCACTAGTTGGAAAACCAATGTGTATAGGAAATAAGGTGAGCAAGGATGAAAATTCACCTCTTGTAGATCAATCTTTGTATAGATATATGATTGGTAGTCTTTTATATTTGATAGCATTAAGGCTAGACATCATGCATGCATTAGGTATGGTTGAAGATATCAAACAACTCTGAAAGATAGTCATGTTCATTTGGTGAAGAAAATATTCAGATATATCAAGGGGACATTCGATTATGGATTGTGGTATCCCACAACTGGAGATTTCACTTTGGTTACTTATACAAATTCGTATTGGATAGGTTACTTGGATGATAGAAAGAGTACAAGTGGAGGAGATTTCTTTCTCATTGATAGATTAGTATCATGGCTAAGCAAAAAGTAGAATGCAGTATCACTTTTTACAATTGAAGTAGAATATATTGTAATGTTATTATGTTGTACTCAAGTGCTTTGGATGAAGCAAACTTTGTAAGATATCAAGGTAAAATATGATGAACCTATTTCTATTTTTTGTGATAACAAAAGTGTTATTAATATTTCAAAGAATCCAGTGATGCATTCAAGAACAAAACATATTCCCATTAGATATCACTTATTGAAAGAGAAAGTTGTAGATCAACAGGTTAAGATGGAATATATTAGTACTGTAGAGCAGATTATAGATATTTTCACAAAGGATCTACCAAAATACACATTTGAGTATCTATGGGAGAAGTTCGGAGTAATTTATTTTACTTTCTACCATTGAGGATCAACATAGGGGGAGCTAAGTGTTAGCTCCAAGATAGGCCCTTTTCCATTGTTGTCAAAGCAGGAGAAGAATAGAAATAGGTACAAGTGCAACTACAATTGAAAAAATAGGTACAAGGAATAGTTAAAAGTTATTACAATAAAGGGGAGTTATTGTATATTTCTTAGATGGTAGTATGTGCAAGATTGGCATGTGTAGTGCATGTTTTAGGATGTGGTAGTTTTAAACTGAGGTTTCCATCAATGACAAAGGGAGATATTGTTGGAAATATTTTCATTGATGTCAAAGTTCTAGTATTGTTAATAAAGGCCCCATTGCATTTAATGGTGTTTTAATATTCATAACTTGGCTAATGTGTGTTAATATTTATTTAATATTAAAAAATATATTTTTGGTTGCATATAAGTCAAAAGAGGGCCCATGGAGAAGTAAAAGAGTCATGAGGTAAAGACAAAAGAGGAATGGGATGCATTTTCTCATGAAGAGTCATCTTGAGGAATTCCAAGAGTCACCATGTGAAGACAAAAGAGGGTATGACACATTTTCATATGAAGGGACACTTTGAGGAATATGAAAAGTCACCAAGATAAAGACAAAAGAGGAAAAGATGCATTTGATTATCAAGAGTCACCATGTGACTTTTTGAATGCAAGGATATGAAGGGTCATGGAAGTTTAGTGCCATTTTCCATGAGGATTGAAGGGTCACAAAGGGTGAATGCTAAAGGTCATTTGGAAAGCTATAAATAAAGGCTTGAGAAGCCATTTATAATATGCAAGAGATTACATGGTTTGTATTTATTTTCAAAGAGAGAAAAGTAGGAGATATTTTAGAACTATATCATTTGTTGAGTAAGCAACATTGAGAGATAGTTATTTTTTATACACAAGAGGAGTTAGTGCTCCTATGGGTTGGTGCTCCTACAAGTTGACGCTTGCAAAATTTTTAATTTAAGTTGGTGATCATTCATATACTTGAGATTGTTTTTCATGGTTTTTCTCACTTTGGGTTTCCACATAAAAATTTATTCTTTCTCTCTTTCTTGTGTGGTGTATATTATTGTTTCATTTTTATTACATATATTGAACATGTGATTAAGTGGTTAAAGAAAAATATCAGATTAAGTAAAAGATATATAATTTACTGATTCACCCACCCCTCTCAATATATTTCATGCTTAACAAGAAGATTTATTAATATCACCAAGCACCACGTTGTGGTCCCTCAACCTTTAGTTTATGTATTATGGGGGGGCATAGGTTTATGCCACATGGAATCATCTAGATATTCAAATTTTCCATTGGGATGTTCTACGTAATCATTCCATGTGGCATGATCAAGGAGTTTTTGGCTATAGATACTCTTAGTTATAATTCAAATTTATAGGCTCCTATGATGACTCCACATGGTGTCATCACGGACCCTTAGAGAATATTTGATAAGGGATCATTATGAGTCATGGGTAGTTATGATTCATTGATCCAAAGGACTAAATTTCTAGTAAGATCTTGATAGGTCTAGAACTTTTTACACATAACTCCAAGTTTAGGATCTTGAAATGGCACAACATGGCATCATCTTGGGCCTTCATGCCTCAAAGACTCTTCTATTGATTTGTAAACTACTATATTTAATAAATCCCCATGGGAGTGACATTAATCACCATCATGGGGTTTCAAATAAGGCTTAAGCTTAGTTAATTAGATGTTGGGATCTGACTCCATGATTAAACATAGGAGTGCCACGTGTTGATTTCATGAAATATATTAGCTTAGAAAGGATTTTGATGTAAATTCTTTCAAAATGTGACAAATTTAGAAATACCTGACTAAGTGAAGGAAAATGAAGCATTATTAGACCATGTAAAAATCAATGAAGGCTTGATGTAAACAATGAAGATTTCTCTTAATAAACTAACTTGACTTGACATTTTAGCTCAATCTTTTCATGTGAAGTGACACTTGTATTATTAAGTAAGTCACATATATAAAGGGAATGTCCAATGTAGTTGAATCACAAATTTGACTAAGAAGGATACTAGTGATATCTCAATTTTATCAAAAGACTTATATAATTAAAGGCATGAGACCCTAGGGTTTATGTTTGGACTCAACCATATAAGAAAACATGAAGGGGATTTGAATATTTTCTAATGAAAATATCTCCAACATAAATATAAAATTACTAGGAAATTCAATACTAACACTAAGACATTTTAATGTGAAAATAATACAAGTGTATTCAATTTTAAGCCAATTGAATTTTCACACTAGCAAATATTAATATAACCGAAGGTTATGCCACAAGCACATTTCATTGTTAATGACTGAATGAAATAACACTTTATACCAATTGATAAACATGAAAAATTATTAGTTTCACTTAGTCTTCTCAATGGGAATATTTCAAGACCTAGTTGGGCATTGGAAAGAGGATATGGGTCACCAAAGCAAAAAATAGAGGCTCCCTAATTTAATGATGAAATTAGGGCATGTTGTGTAAGCAAAAAATCCCTATTTTGAGATTTGGGTTCCTTCCACCTCCTTAATACTCTATATATTCCTTCCCAACTCATTATCTTTCTCTTCCTACCTAATTCCTTCTGTGAATGGTTCCTATAAATTAACCTTCTCTAGGTTGGCAAAGTTTGGTAATCATGAATCCAAATGATCATTAATTATATAAGGGGATTCCTTGGAAACCACATTTTTTGGACCTCTTTCTCAACCATTAATCCCTCCTATAAATTTTTATTTAGCTCCTTTGTCCTTTTAGCTAGTTCCCATACTTTTTGTTTACTATTTTGTGACTTGTTAACTGATATGAGTTTACACTATGTCTAAATTTGTCGCATTTGGAACATATTTCCTTGGTATTATCATAAAAAATGTCCTAACTCCACACACAAAATTATATTTTAGTTGAATGGATTATGTTAAAGTTTAATATTGGGATACATTGATAAAAACCTAGCAAATGTGAATCTCCTTTGCTTGGTAACTGAATCAATAATAACTCATTAGCGTATGGATATCATAATTCTTGACATAATTTCCTCCTTGAGTATTCCAAGGGTATCTCTAGTAAGTTAAAAAATAGGGGAACAAAAATTAAGGATTCCTCAAGTTGGTCAAAATAAAGTTTCCAATTTTTTAGCACTAGGTTGGATTTTCCAACAAAACATGGTCTTCTTTGTAAGACTTTAAAACAATCTTCTTAGTTCATAAATGAAATTATGAAGAACCTATTTGCCATTACTAGTATATCTAAATGAATTTTTTTCTTACATTTCCTACTAATCCATTCTTTGAATAAATCAATTTTGGTTTTGTTCCCCATGAACTTCCTTATCAAGAAATTTTCACACTTAAAATTTTCTCTCTCAACTATTTCATCAGGGATGTATAACTAAATTTCCCCTTCCTCAACTGAGGGATTCAACCCAACAATTAGAAATGATTTAGGGGAAGAGATTGGGTTACCTATGACCAATTTCACCTAATATATGGTGTGATTTCCAATAGATACATCTTTCTCATGAGTTTAATTACTTTGAGAATGAATCTCTTCTTTGTTGATATTGATAATGTTATTCATTCCATCCAATTTCATATTGTCTACTACATCCCCCTCAATCTACCTTTCCACTACTACTTCCCATCAATTTATAGTTTCAAAAATGTTACCACTCACATTCCTTTCACTCTATTCCATGTCAGTTCATATAAAATATAAATTATGTGAGCATGAGGTTATAATAATAAAAATACTAGTGTTATTCCATTTATTTCAATATAATGTTTTATGCCTTTGAAAACTAATAATATACTAAATACCAGTGAATCTCTCAATCCCAACATTCCTAAATAGAATCTTTTCCTCATAATAACACTAAAGAGGGTTATATCTAATTTTCCTCTAACCAAGTCCATGTTATCATTACTCCATGGGGTAAGGTGACTCATCCTATAGTATTAATTGAAGATAAGTGAAATAGTGTAAAATGGTCAAAACTAAAAAATATTGGGTCTTAAATGAACCACTCAAAGATATTAATATCCTTTCATAAGAATCATATATTTAATGCATGTTGTTGTAATTTATAATATAAAGTAAACATATTACATTTGAAAGTAAAGTATACCACTCTTGGGTTCAATTTAATGTTGTCTATGGAAAACCCATCTTGCATAATTAAATTCATGCATCATTACCAAGGAATTTTAAGATGCCAGAATTTTATAATTTTAATGGAAATGGGGATCCTTATTTCAATCTCAAATCTTATAGAAAATCTATGAATCTGTTTTATGGTAGTCTAATATTATTATAATTATTTCTCAAGAGCCTAGAGGATGAATCACTAAATTGGTTTCATCATTCACTCCCTAGTGTCTCTTTACATACATATTTTGAGTTATAAAAAGTCTTACTTATGAATTTCGTCTAGAATAAAGGACCTAGAATTACATATGATCAAATACCATCATTACATAAGGATAAGCTAGAGCCAATTTATGATTATATCTTATGGTTTAAATCATGTATGAAATAATTAATCTATAAACCAAAAAACATTTGATACACAATAAATTTTTGGTATAGGTCTCAATTTACCTCTCATTTAAAATTTATTATACCATTCATACAAATCATTTCAGCATCTTTGTAAAGTAATTATCACATTAGAAAAATAAATTGGGACTCATGCAACCAAATCTAGAGGTAGATTTTGATTTTGAGTTAGTAAAAATTGAAACATCCAATTTGGTTCAAGATCCTAGTCTACCTTATTTTAAGCCTCCATAATATCCATATATTAAGGTATTACATTAAGGGAAAGATCTAATTTACAAAACAAATCCTATAATGACTAAATTTGATAATTTTAGAGATAGGCCTTGTGTTATTATTAAGACTTTTTTAGATAGGAAGTTTATTAATATTCCTCCCAATCATTATAAGCCTTGGCATCAATTGTAAAAATCCTAAATATGCCTTATTATGATTATCAACACATAAATGGCCATTGGGATAATGATTGTTTTCACTCATGGGCAAGATTGAGCAATATTTCAACACATGTATTATTACATATTCTAAGACTATATCTAGATCTATTTCTCCCCATTATAATAGATCACATTATATTGTGACTAATTTCTCCTAGGACATTCATATTAAGGAACCAATGGTTACTCATCATGTTTCTAGAATTGCATCTATAAAACAACATCATGAGAGATCTATTGTACCATAGTTTAAACAAAAATGGCAACTGATATATAAAGATAAGTAAAATTATAATAGTATTGTAACACAAGGGAAGTATAATCAGTCAATAATAATAGTGAGAACACCAATAAATATTACTACAATTTATAACACACAAACTCATACTACATACATGCAAAAAGTAGTAACACAACTAGAGTACAGTCATTCAATTACACAATATGATCATTATGGTTCACAATTATTATTACCATCAATATTTCATATCATTATTATTACATATCATTCTTTTAGGTTTAGATAATTTCTCTATATTTCACATATATGCATAATAATCACTACATTACTAACATAATAATAATAATAATAATAATAATAATAATAATAATAATAATAATAATAATAATAATAATAATAATAAACACATACATTTTGAAAAAAAATACAAATTTCTAAACTCAAATCAATCATGGCACATGCTTGGATATATATATATATATATATATATATATATATATATATATATATATATATATATATATATATATATATATATATATATATATATATAATAAATCATTGTATGATAGGATCATGGTCCATAGTAACCTCCTCATATATATCAACATAATTTATATCACCTATCATGGGAGATCTAGAACTAGATGTCATATGATCACCGTGTCTATTAGAGTGTGATCTCACTCATCTCTTTCAATCCTAATACACATCTATTCATATATTGAGATCAACATGCTCTCATTTAAATCATATATACTCATCCAATAATATTAGACCTAGGCTAGCCATTAGATCCAATGGGGGAACCCATAGCCTCACCACATTGACTCTCTAATCATCTCACCCTATCACTACTCACATATATGGTATAATAACAATCATCACTAATAAAAAATAGGTGTGTGTATACTTAAAAACATTTTATCCCACTCAATCAAACTATATGAATTTGAATTAACTCAAATGTCACTAATACTACTATTAGTTAACACTAATTTTTCTCATCCCATTTATTCTAATTTATCCCACTAATTTATCCTCCCCTTTATAATCATTAATATAATGTCCCCCCTCAATATTTATTCATTCACTAACCTTATTATATTCCACCAATCAATTAAGTTATACTAAATCCCCATCATTCCAATCTAATCCCACTTACATATTATTTGGTCATTTTAAATTCCCAATGGCCCACTTACTAGCCTATGCCTAGGATCTCCTACACCCCTAGTCCCTAATCACCCATCTAATCCCCTATATTACGCCTAATTAATCCCTAAGAGGATTATATAATCCTCTCTATCTAACCCCTCTTCTCTAGAATCCTCTAAATCTAAATATTTCCAAGGAATTTTATATTTCTTAGATAATTGTTAAGCATTTTAAAACATATTTGGACACTTGAATAATTTGTCATACCTGTATAGGCCTTTGTTTGTGTCAAATATATAAATATGAAGGTTTTGTAGTCTATCACAAAATCATAACTCTTAGATTGTATCTAGTAACATTTTTTCTATTTAAATTTGTGATTTTGTCTTAAGTATCATGGTTTTACAATATGACCATTGTGATAAAGCTAACTACTACAAAATCAAAACTCATAATCTACAATTTTGCCTATAAGTTGAGGTTTTTCACTCTCTTTTACAACTTTTCATCGTGTAGTAATGATTTTGAACTAATTTTTACCTTCAATTTGGTATTCTTAAGTGCATTTTTTGATTCATTTCTATTGAATTTTTAAGCCATTTCGAGCCTCTCATTGCCCCTTGACCCTACTAGAGCTTGTCACCCCTAGACCCCTAGATCGTGGCCCACTCACCCAAAAGATTTATATAGCCAAATAATTATTTCTTTAGGTTAGTTTTCTTAATGTCTATTAGACTAACACTTTGACTCTTGTATGGGTAAATCTAGTGGATATTTTGTCTAACTAACATCATCCTCCTTTTAGAGGTCATATTTTTGTCTTTAATTTTGACTTATAGGTCACCCCTAAATATTGTTAAGTTAAAATAATAATCCTTATCTTTCAAGTTCCTCTTTTTGATTACCACTTGAAACTACTAATCTTGTGTTTGTAATCTGCTTATCAAAGACTCCTTTTGGCACTCTCAAAATCATTTTTATCATCTTAATCATTTTGTTTTTTATATATAATTTTCATCTTTTTGTCATGTATATATCTCTTTTATATATTTTTACTTCTTGTAAACATCAAACATCTTAATCTAATTAGTTAATTAATCTTTTAGACACCTATTTGTATCTTGAGGGCTCCAGTTGGTGTATTCTCTCCTCCTTGCATCCTTACAATGATTCTTAAGGGATCAAAAAATACCTATAAACCTTCCATATATTTTTTATTTTATAGGGGGTTAGTGATCATAGATTTCACCACCACTCACTAGTCCAAACTCCATGTTCTAGCAGAGTTTAAATATCAAGAGAGTTGTCATTAGGTGCCCAAGCATGATTCCTTATAAAGGGTTCTATGGAGTGAGGGGTGGTTAGGATCTAAGATATAAAGTAGTTATAAAACATCCTATATGAACTTGGGCCCCATTTTACCTTCACATATATAATGGATGCACCTATAAACCCATATGTATACCTAGATTAGGAGCCTTTGGCTATAATAAGTGTACCATTATAGGAGTCAGTATCAGCTCCAAAGTAGCCATCATATGTGAGAGGGGTTGAGAGGGTTTAGTAGATTTTATAATGGGTCATAAAGATACAACCTCAAATATGAATCTATTAGATGGTATGAGCATTAAGTTACACACCCTCATTAATTTACTAATCATAGGTTTTGTGGCTTGCTTGACTTGGTGTGTGTTATGCTAAACTAGTGTTGTTTTTGAGTTGAGTCAGTCTCTACCTAAAACCTACATGCCTATCTAGGTATTTTCACATGGTCATCTTATGCATCCTTATCTCATCATCATTTTGTACATATCCTTATCATTTTATCATCTTGTGCATATTATCCTACCCCATCTAATCTTCATTTCATCCTAATCTAGTTCTATCCACCCATCATTAATCATACCCTTATCACTGACATATCCCAATCACATCTTACATCCTTACCTTGGTATAAATCATTAATTATTTTCTTTCACATAGTCACCTCCTCCCCCTCCTATTCTAACCATATCCACCTATTATTGGTCATCACCATAATCATCATCTTGGATATCCTTGTCTTACCCTCTTGTATATATATTTATTCTCTTGTGAATCCTTATAGTCATATCTTCTCCTAGTCTCACTCATCATTGGTCATACCCATACCTATCTTAATCACATATTATTTCACCTAATTCCATACCCTAATCACTTGTCTTGACCTTGTCTTTGTCACCCATCTAGTTTTCCCTCATCCTATCTTATCCTAGTTGACCCTTTTATGTCACATGTCTAGACCAACCCCCATATCATTACCCCTTCATCATTTCATCATCACCTATCATCATATTATTCTTGATCCCATCATCCTATCACCTTCATCACATAATCCTATCCCCATCTTGAGCAAAATTCATCCAAGGATTGAGCTACAATATCTTATCATCCTAAGTCCACTATCACTTATCACTTGGTTATGTCTCATACCTAGTCAACATTTTGATAACATCTTATAACTTTAATGGTTTGAATCTATCAACCAATTAATCATCAATCTAATCATCTCTAGTCTAATCATCTTTAATATTCATAACTATCACCCATCATATCATCCTCTTGCTAGTTTGAATCTAGGCACCCATCAAATCATCAATCCTTTTTCTAGCTTGACAACTAGGAAATAATTGATAATATGTTAGTTCTTATTAAATTATCCATCTAAAATTTAACCTTAGTCATATATCATCTTAATCACATTTATTCAACCTCATCATCATCATCATCATCATCATCATCATCATCGTCGTCATCATCATCATCATCATCATCATCATCATCATCATCATCATCATCATCACCATCATCATCATCATCATCATCATCATCATCATCACCACCACCACCACCACCACCACCACCATCATCATCATCATCATCATCATCATCATCATCATCATCATCATCATCATCACCTATCATACTAGTTTGATCATTAGACCCACTTTATTCAAATCCTTAACCTCCATCCCATCATCCATATCTTATCATTCGTCCCCCATGGATTTATACCCCACTTTCATAGACCAATATATAGATTACAACAAGGATGAGATACTCTTACAACTTATTCTAATGGGTGTCCCACTTCTCAAAGGTGTTTGTCTCCTTCAACTCATTGCACCTCCCATCTAATCCCCTTCATGTGATTCCCATACCAATCCTCCACCCACTAGCCATAAACCATCCATTACCCATTGCCATACTATCAAAAGGAATCCAATCTTATCCACCTCATATATAACCAGTCCATCCACCTAGTCACATCACCAACCATCTGATCTAAAACCCAATGCTTCCACATCTAAGTCGCATAATGAAATGGGTCCATATACCCCTCTTCCTATTTCCTTGGAATCCCTTTTCAAAAAACTCATTGCCACTAACATGATGGTCCATCCACCTATGAAACATCTTGATCCCACTAATCCTAAGCCCTCTTGGTACAAATCAAACTAATACTATCTATATCACCAAACCTAGGGGCATACTATTAATCAATCTCAACCTCTCTAAGAATTTGTCCAAGACCTCATTAACCATGGTTACATAATAATCAAGGATGAACTAGATGAATCTCAATTTTTTGGTGAACAAGAAAAGGAATTCCAAGATTCCATTCCTGATCACAATCAATCCCTTCCCCTTCTAAGCCAAGGTTGAGACATCACATCCCTATTTCATGATCTCTCCATCTTTGATAAATCCTCCATCAAAAGTGAATCCATTCCACATGAGCCTAGTATCCCCATATCTCATGAATCCTTACATGCTTTTTTCTTTGTTAGTTCCATCATTCCTCCATCGTCTTCTTCTTGCCCATCATATCACACACCCAATGTTGAGAGGTCAATCATGGACAATCATTCTTCTACTAGAAATATTATATCTTATATACCAAATTTAGCATCAAAAGTATTATATACATGAAGATCATGTTTAATTCAAGTATTTGAATTAGATTTATCATCTAAAACATCATCCCTCATCAATATCATAACAAATATAGATAATTTCTATCTTGTTGAGGATCCCTCTAATCTAGATACCTCCAATGCATCACTAGGCATATATTTTGATCCTAATTAAGATGATAAAGTCATAATAAAATTATTATAATCTTTATCTATTAAAGATAATCATAGTTAATCTAATCTTCCTTTATATGTGCATATGACAATTATTCCTTGTGATCCTTTTACTAATCTTAAGGAGATTTTCTTTGATGTCAAAACTAGGTCTCTTAAGAATCCTTATGAAGACTATGCTACCCCATCATCCCTAATTGACCTCATCATGACCTCACCATCACCTTCATCCATTATGTACCCTTTTCTCCCCATTTATGATCACTTAATCCCCTCCCTCTATAAGGATGAATAGGAACATATATCATTGGAGCCTTCCTTAGTAATATAATGTGTGCCACAAGTATAAAGGTCCAAGACCACATTCTGAAAGACATAAATCATAATCAAGTCACCCTTGATTCTATTAATAAAAATAAAGAATAGTAAAAACATTGACCTAATCAAAAATAATTTTTCCCTAGTGAATCCTATAATCATGCACTAGGAGAATGTTAAATTCAAAAAATCATATATCAAGTCAAAAATAAATCTCTCGTAGTGAAGCCTAGAATCAGGCACTAGGGGGTAGTCAAAATACAAATAATTTTAAACACACAGTCAATCATCCATAAATTGACCAAATCAAAGATAAATCACAAAGTCAAAGTGTCTTGGATTTCCTATAATCTTGTGTCAATTGGTACCAATCAAATGAAGCATGTCCCACATCTCTAATGATTTATGTGATTACCAGTCCTAATCCTCAATCACCCATCACCCCATAGTATCATGATCCTATAATTAATATTAGTCCTAATCATTCATGAAAATCAACCTATAATAAAATACACACCTCACATCACCTCTCTAGGTAGCATTATCCCTCCTAGGGGAAACAATGACACCTATTCTAGATATCTAGAGGGGTATCCATTAAGTGTCAATGAAAGTCATGAGGACATTAATGCATCTAGTAGTGATAACATGATCCTAACATCACACATCCCTATAATAGGTGTTGGTTAGAGATCACCACAATGTCTACATTCTTGCATCTCATCCCCATATCTAATAAATTGAGATGCCATTCCAAAAAGTCCAAATACAAAAAAATTGAAATAAAAATCATTTATCCAATGATGAAAACTAGTCTTCTAGTGCCTTGGGAAAATACAATGATGAAAACTAGTTTTTGGCATCATGGTAGAATAATCAATTGTCTATATTATGCCTCAACACTTGCAGGGTAAGATCTATCCATTTCATATTCATCCATGTCTATCCTCGCCCGTAGTCCATTATTTTCCATCACATCATGCATCCTATTATGTCTCTCCTTTTTTCCATCTTTACCTTTTTAAGGATGAGGAAGGTGTCTTGATAACTTTCCCAAAATCATCTTGGCATATCCTCTAATGGACACTCAAGAAACTAAATATCTATTTCCTTCATGATGTGGTCATTGACAATCCCTAGTCCCTTCCTCCTTGGTCCTCATCCCTTTTTTTGTATCACTTTAATCCTTTCATCATCCCATTCATTATCCCATCCATCCTCATCCTAATTTCTAGGATTGGAATTCCATTTTTTAGTAACCCCATTTGTATAGTGTATAAATTCCAAAAACCCCTAAAAATTGAAAAATATAAAAAAGCCCTGAAAATCATAAAATTTGAAAAAGCCAAAAATCCTAGTCCATGATGTCTTGTCTTATGTCTAATCCCCTAGTTTCATCCATCCCCATACCATCTAATATCCATCTCCATGCCATTTTTTTATCTTTTGATCTACCATCCTTAGACACAACTTTTAGTCTTAAAATCCAATCCTAGTGGTCATCCATCCCTTCATATCTTCAATATCATCCTTGGCCTAGGTATTATTGACACACATAACCTTGTCGAATAATTTAATATGGCACCCATCATTTCCATATCAATTCTTTTTTACACCTAGCGCCCATCACATCACCTATTTTCTAGTGTGGAAGGTACTTGATCTCATCATTGTCTTTATCATTACCTCTTCATACCTAACACCCATCCAATGACATATTATTAGTATTAAAGGTATTAGATCCCATCATATCCTAGTCTTCTTTATAAATTGGAATCCTATAAGGATTTTTTTTCAGTAATCATTGGTCATCACTTATCCTAAATCACTTTGTATTGGCCACTTATTAAATTAGTTTCAAGACCAAATATATATTTAAATACCTTCCTTATACCACAACTAGTGGTAAACCTAATCTATATCCACATCCATATCCTTATAAAATTCCTAAGCCTAATAATCATAATTATTATATCCAATTATATCCTATGTCTACACCATCATCATCATGATCATCCTAGTCTGACCCATCACCTAATCACTCATCCCATCCTTGGACATGACATAATGACACTACATGTAGATACTTGTGTGTGTTTCTTATATGTTGTTTGTATTTTTCATATGTCTTTTATCATGTATATATCTTATTTGTCTTTTTTTTTCATTATATCTCTTTTTTACTATTGGTTAATGAAAAAGGATACTAGAGGTCACCAAATCTCTCATTATGCTTATAGTTTCCCTCAATGATGCATAGTTTACCATTTGCCCATGCACTTTGGCACAACATCCCCTTGGTCATGTCTATATCATGGGGTATATTTCCAAGTGACATATTTAATGGATTAATTATACTATGATGAGATTTATGACATTTGTAATGGATTGATCTTGACACCCTCATCATTTATCTAATCATCCTTATCATCATCACTTTCTAATCATCATATTCATCATCATCTTCTAGTTATAACCACATAAGCTTGAGGTGTTTGTATGTAGGTAGCACTTGGATACTTTCCAATGCCTAAGGATAGCTCATCCACTATCTATCATCATCTTCATCAGATCATTCAACTTTAGCTTTGAGCTACACCCATCATTATTAAATCATCATCTTATCCTTGCCTATAGCTCTCCATTGTATGCATATTTTCTTGGGATATGTATAAATTTTTGTCATTTTAATACTATCAATATCATGTTATGGTTGATTCCCCCTTGGGATATGTTGACAACTATGACCCAGTCATCTCTACTCTTTGTGCATGTGTCTTTGCTAGGGGCATCATCAATCTATAGTTCATTACTCAAAATGAATTCATCTTCCTCATCTTCTATCTCACATCTATCATTCCAACCCCTTCTCTATCTATCTCATCCCACCCATCACTTTTTATTTCTAGTGTCCATCCATCTCATGCTTCTCTACATGCCCCCTCAAGGGGGCATCATATCCACTAACATCATCTACTAACATTCATCCATGACATGGTTTTTTATTTGAAAGAATATTACTCATTAAAATTTATCAACTCAAAATACCCTTTCGAAGAGGATAAAAATTTATGCATCTAAATTCATTGGCCTACATGCACTAATACTACTATTAATAGACACTAATTTTTCTCATCCCATTTATTCTAATTTATCCTACTAATTTATCCCTATTTTATAATCATTAATATAATGTCCCCACCTAAATATTTATTCATCCACTAACCTTATTATATCCCAAAAATAAATTAATTTATCCTAAATCCCCATTATCCTAATCTAATTCCACTTACCTATTATTTGGGAATTTTAAATTCTCAATGGCCCACCTACTAGCCTATGTCTAGGCTCTCTTACACCCCTAGTACCTAATCACCCACCTAATCCCTATCTAATCCCATGTCCTAAGCTTAATTAGTCCCTAATAGGATTATATAATTAGAGGATTCTATAATCCTCTCTATTCTAACCCCTCTTCTCTAGAAACCTCTAAATCTAGATGCTTTTAATGAATTTTAAATTTTTTAGATAATTTTAATCCATTGATCATCCCAAACCAATTTTGAATATACACAATTGATATTTACCTTCTTAATCTATTTAAAAACTCCTCTCCTCTTTGCAAGTCCATCTCCAAGCTTCATAACAAATCCATGTCAAACTAATCAGTAATATTAGGAGTTCATAATCAAGCATCCATCATCCTTGATCAAGCATCCATTCCAAAAATTTGAGTCAAGATAATCCAAATCATCTTTGTCTTTTATTATATTTAATCATGGTGTATAGAATTTACATTTAGGATTTTATAATGATGGTTTGAATGTTTATTCACCTATTATATTATAATTCTAATGGCTCTATCACTTTAACTAGGTAGTTGGTTATTTGGGTTGATTATCATGATTTAATCCATTGGACTCAAATTTCATCTACACAAGGCATACTATATGACATCATTATTCATATTTTGTGTCATATCACATTATTCAAACTCAATGGTTATCACCCAATAATCCTCATCACCTATGTAAACCTAGAATGAATACATATTAGCCACTATTCAATAAATAATTTCAACAAAATAAGCATATAATCAACATAACCAATTAAATTATTCCATACCTATAAAAAACCTAGCATAATTAGGATATATTATATCATCACTAGTTGTGACTCCACTCAAAAATAGTAGATCTCACCTTTAATCTTTAAACCATGTCATGAATGCATTAATGCATCCCACATAATCTACATTGGTAATATTTATTATAAGATCCATATCATTTGTTAAAACATGAATAATCATTTCCATAAATTTCCTAGCCCTAATACCTATTATTATTATTATTATTATTATTATTATTATTATTATTATTATTATTATTATTATTATTATTATTATTATTATTATTATTATTATATCCCATACACTTTACATCCATATTCATAGTCTAGGGGCACATTATGTTAAATGCCAAACTATCGTGTACCCCTCTCATACTGAAAATACTCATATATAGTCGACCACTAATCATGAAAATAGTAGCTCACTTGGATATGAAAAAATTATACCATGTCCTTTATCCACCCAAAAAAATATCTATATGACATCCACATAATGGACTCAATCGTCAACCTATCTAGTATAGTCTATAGTGCATTATACTCTAGTCTTGCACCTGTACTGCACTAGTCCATCTCTATACAAACATTTATAGATACAACCAATCACTATAGGTTCATCATGTTTTCATAATATGACATAAAATGCATAAAACCAACATATCTAAGCCTAGGCCTCTAAAAAATCTCCCTCTCATAATTAAATAGAGGTAGCCCATGTTTACTTTCCTTCATTATACCTCATCAAAACTCTTTAAAATGCACATCCTCTTGTAAAAATAAAGTGAAAAACATCAAAAATCAAGAATCCATCCATACACATTCTAAGAATATAGAAAAACTAGATATCACATTATTTTAAGGCACATACTAACATTTGGACAAAAACACCCTAAACAGGACAACAACCTATGACATGAGTGTTATCACTTAGATAACAAAATTATCACTCAAATAATAACAATGTAAAGTACACAGTAGTGCCCCAGACCTAGATAAGTATGAATAAAAGTTAAACCTAACCTCTAAAGTTAACTAAATTCAATAAAATTAACCAAAAATACATCTTTTTAGTAAAAACTAAGAAATGTACTAGCTACTTACCATCATATAACCCTCCTAAATTGAATAAGATCTTTCAAATCCTTAAACCAACTACACAAAACTACTCTCCTTTGAGGCATCTTGGAAATTCAGAGTTCCAATTTACAACTTCAAAATTCATAAAATAATTCAAAAGTTCTTAATTTCAAAATCATATAGACCTATTTGCTAATGCCATGATATTAAGGTATTTTTCCCATTTGTAAATATAGATTTTTCCAAAAATTAAATGTTTGATATCTTGATTACCATAGCTCTGATTTGAGAACTATTTTTTGTGCATGAAATACAATCACAATACATTTTGTATTGTATTGGTCCAACACCTTTACACCAGCATTTTTTTCACCTCATCAACACATATTGTGTTTTTCTTATAAGTTCTAATATTTTTTATGGAAACTAATTTGCATGTCAGTTCAAGATTCAATTTATTACCAATGATCAACACTTGACCCTAGGTATCTTGTAATGAAAAAATCAACTACTAACTATCATTATACCAACCACCACTTATATTTTTAACTCCTTACAATCATTTCATCTATATCACCAAACTGGGGGCATGTATAGTCAATATTTATACTAAATCTAACATAGAGGATAGTTGACTCAATACACATATATTATACACTATATTTTTGACTCAGACCATACTTCAATTTACTCAATACGTAGTCAATTATGATACACTATGCTTTAGTATATATATTTTGGCTTGAAATAATGTAGTTCATGTAGAGAATACACAATATGACATAGTGATTTGGACACATTTAATCAATTTTCCTAAATTTATCTTGGATTTAGCTCATATTCTGAAACTTACATAGGATATATGTTTCAATATTTCTATATATTATCATTGTTTACTATAATATTCTATTAGTTACATAGTATGGGATTAGTTTTTACATATATCATGATAATGAGGACATACACATAGTGAAATTATGCATAGACACAATATTATTACCTAGGATTCATATTTCTTAGATTACATTAATCAATTTGCTTAGTTATTAGATTGGGGGCATGCTTTTGTGGTTTTTATTTACTCCATTATAGGTTGCCTTAAACCAAGCATAAACAAACATTCTAACCATTTTATTACAAAATGCTTATCAAATATAATCAGAAAAAATGCTAAACAAAAAATCAATTTCCTTTATTTTATTGACGCTTTCAATTTCATTTTCAATTTTTTTAGTAATTACATCAAATTTCATTTCAACATTCTATTTGTAGGTTTTGTATGTATAATTTTCCCTTGGCATCACATTGGTGATGAACCTTAGAAATTAGAAATGAACACTTAATTTTTATTCCTTTTTCTAGGGGTTATATTGATCATAGATTTAACCACCACATAATAGGACAAACCTTGTTTACCAATGAGGTATATAAATTAAGATTCAACTATTTTAATTACCTAAATAGCTGTGAATTTTAATCACAATGTGATGTGAGGGGATTTCATGCTCTAATACCTAGGGTTTGAACTATTGCCTCGATATATGATATCACTAATTATCAACACACTAAGACCCTTAGAGCTATGTTGGGGACCTTGGGACAAGACCCAATAGTGTGCATCTATTTTATCTATTTTATACATTATTTCCACCCCTTAGATAATCTTGTTTAAACCTTAATCCTAGGAAAACCTCTTTTGTTATTTGACTTTGGTGCATTTATTAGTAGTTAGAACCGATAAGTTACCTTCCATACTTAGTGGGCTATAGTAACAATATCATTATCCATATTTAGTTCCTTGAAATATTAGGCTATAGTTGAGAGTACAAATGAATTAGTGACATTGAAAGGCCCAAAATTTATTCATGACCCTTATCCTAGTTTTTCACATTTTAAGTGCAATTATTTGACTATTTAGAATAGAAATTTGTTTTTTATCTCTTTGTGTTTACCACATGCTATAAAATATATGTTTGTAACTATATTATATTGAGTTTAAAAAATATCTTTAAAATTAAAACTTATCTCTAATAACTCAAATGCATTTAGTTAGCAATCAAAATTTTGTCACTTTGGCATATTGCTTTAATAGAGTATAGTTTTAAGTCCTTTTTGTTTATTGATTCAAGTTTTTCCCTTAGAAAACATCACCCATTGCAAGGAAAATTTCTATGTTTAACAATACCTTGATCAATTCGATCACAAATCCAAATCCAAATAATCTTTGTCTTAACCTAGGATTATATCCAATTAATTTTGATTCAAACATATTTGAATCAACATCAAGTCAATCACCCAAAAAATATAAATCTAAGTTTCAATGTCATTAAAAACTCACAAATAAATTTTCCAATAAATCTAAATATGATTTTGAATATGTATTCAATCTCATCCATCAATCAATCAAATCCAAAATTGAATGGTCATTCAATTTTACCAATTGACCCATCCAACTCAAACATCAATCAATCAATTTCAAACTTGAATACTTATTCATGTTTACCCATAGATCAACATCCAAATTTTACTTTAGGGACAACATCAAATTAGTTTTTAGGCTTTGATAGTTAGAATTCTTTGAATTCTTTTACAAATTTCACACCACTGATAAATCAAAATTTGCCAATCACAAATGATAATACATTCATATATCCATCTAGTTATAACCATAGTATCAATCTAAATCGAAACTTTGGTTCAACTTCATTACCACTTTCAAATATTTACTTGAACCAAAACCCATCCACAAATCAAACCCTAATTCAATAAAATCCAAATATATTCCATCCATATCAACCTTTCAACTCCTATACTCATCAAAGATAACCTTTTTACATTAATAAAAATCAAACCATTTGATTTTACATCCAACCCATTCCAAAACTTGAACCAAATTACATCATGTCCAAATTTTTTCATGAATTCAAATCCATTTACCATCACAAATCCATCAAATTCAAAAAAAATTTAGAAATCCATCTACCTTTACAAATACAAAGACTTTCACCTTCAACATTAATCCATCAAATCCATCCTTCCAAGATCAAGCTACCTCTCTAACCCACTTCATTATTAGGGAATCCTAACACATTCAACATCAATATCACCCTATCACTAGTGATCCTATTTTACCAAATCAATCAAGTCTTCCATCTACTTTTTATAGTATAAATTTCAACATCCCTCATTACACTAGTGAAGGTAATCCAATTCTAGTAACTCTACCATATAGTATGAATCCATCCCCAGAACTATATAAAATTAAAATTTCCCAGCTTATAAACAATGTTATTAATCATATTAAGCCAAAATTCACTTCTTTAGGGAAACCCTATGATGTGTTATTTCAAAACTTGGTTGCTCCAAACTTAGTCATATTTCCAAACATCAAATACTTTGAGCCAAATGTATGAAAACCTAAGTGGTATAGACTTAATGAATATTGTAATTATCAAAAAATTGAAGGTCATTATAAAAACCATTATATGGGACTAAAGAATTATATCTAAGATTTGATTGACAAAGGGTACATCAAGGTAGATCCAAGTATATCCATGCTTGAGAATCATAGCTTGGGTTATGTCAAGATGTCATTAATTAAGACACTTCATTTCCAAGTCAAGGTCATAACATTTCATCTATTTCTCACAAACCTCTTTTTAACACATCCATTTTCAAACAATCCATAGTTGATCAACCCACCTTTGAAAAAAATGGTCTACCATCCATTTTTTATAAAAATATTATTTTTGACAAAGATCCCATTTTTTAACCAACATAGCCTATCCATAATTTAACAACAACATATCTTTAGTTTATTACTTAATATTTCATATTTTCAAAAATATCTTCATCCTAAATCCATCATTTCCAAATTCCCCATGAAAAAACTACTTGTGGATAATGTAATTCAGTAGGCCCTCCTTATGGCCATTTCCAAAACAAGATCAAATTTATTATCAAAATCTGATTTACAATCCATTTTGACATTAAGATAAAATTCATCATCAATAACAACCACATCAATAGATCAATTTGATAATGTTAGTGAATTTTTTATGGATATTGAGGAAGCTTCATTTAGCATTAATTTAAGTTCTCTTGGTATCCTCTGTGAGGATCATGCTACATGTTCTCCTTCCATAAGTACTACCCTTCCTTTTCCCATCCAATATACTAACATCACATTTCATACACATGGCAATTGGGACCCATAGAAATAGACATCATTGGACTTATTTCATGATAACATATCAATTGCAACATCTATAATAATCATAGAAAATATCCAATTTGAAGAAACACTTCATCATAAGACCTTGTTTGAGGCTCTAGGTGGAAATCAAAATACACTAATAGATGAAAAAATTGACTCTTCACTTCTTGATGAAAATAATATCAAAAATAATGAAAACATCAAGCCAAATAGGAGTGAAACAACATGGAATGATCTTTTGGTTATAATCCCAGAATGATTCCTAACTCTAATGTTACATAATTACTATCTTAATATAGTAGAATGGCACTATAATGAGTTAGATCATTATTTTGAGATCATATTCAATGCACATTAGAGCAAACTTGAATATTCTAGATTTGCTAAGGAATTAAGGATTGTCAATACAAAACTATCTTATTTTGACTTGTGTAATATTTGGTGGTTACTCAGTATTGGTTGGGTGAGAGATATTTTTTTTGTACATATGGTGAACTCATTATTCCCTAGTATTTGATAATATTTAATAACATTGATTGTAACCCTTATAGGGAAAAGGTTCCTAATTCAATGATAATCTAAATAACTCTTAGAAGGTTTCTAGAGTTTAGCTTTAATATTAGGCATATTAATGTGGGTCTATTTGATAATTGTGTTTACCCAAGAAAAGCCAAAATTACCACATAAATTTGCCAAAAAAAATAATATTTAGATGTATTTATTCCAAAAGGATTTCTAGATAGAGAATGATACTCTATATGGTTTGTTATTAACTTCTAGTGACCAAAACAACCACATCTTGGTCAAGTATTACTCAAAGTAAATGATAGAACTAAAAATTGAGATTGAAGAGGAAATATAATCAAAATGATAGATATTATCTAGAACTAACATGGGATAGAAACTAAAAATCAAATTATGCATGTTGTGACCTTCCATTGGGTTTATATGCCAATAAATCCAAAAAAAATATTAAAAAATAAATAAATAACTTGTTGTATACAAGTTCTTTGACACTTGGGGGAAACCCATTTAAAATTACATTCCACATTGCCACTATTGCATTGCATTTTCTATCATCTACATTGTTTCTTGCATATTAGATGTTATGTTTGGTGATTATTTAGTTGTCAGTTCACATAATGCAAACATTCAAAATAGAACTTATCAAATCATCTCACTTTTCATGGAAAACATTCTAAAAATTATCTTTACATTGGTTTTTACCTTATTTATGATGAGTAGAGTAAATCTCTTTTCCCTACATCTTCTTACTAAACTTAGAAAATGCTAGCCCATAGCTTGGTCTAGAAGCTTGCCCATAATAGAGTCTCCTCTTATAGTTCCATCTAAGTAAAAAACATTAGCATGATAAAAAAATATATATATGATAACTTTACTCACCTATCTTGGTCTTTGGTGATGAGCCCTTGCATCTTACTAATTGCATGAGGATAAGACTTGGGAGTAAAATCTATTCATATAACACAACACCTTTATCCAACATCAAACTCAAATTCTACATCTCTCACCTTTAATTTATATTTGGTGTTGATCCTTCACATCTCACTAGTTGTGTAGGATTATCATTAGGGGGAGATACCCTTACTTGTCTATGTATAACATTTGGTGATGAGCCCATGTGTCTTACTAGTCATGTGAGACTAGATATAGTGGGTAACAAAGAAAAGTATTAAATATCCTGTCAAAAGGGTCTAAGAAAAATTTATTCAAATAAATTGTATATATGTCTATGTTAAAAATGGTAAATTTATCCCATATACCAATTCTATTAGAGCTAGTTATTTCTAAACACATCCAATAAAGTTAGTGTTTTGTAAGTTTACCAAGAAATATATTTTTTCTCTTTGATTTTAAGGATTAGGTCACCTTCCTTTTCCATACAAAATTTTTATTTATGTTTTTCATCTTCATTATTTCATACTCATCATATTCTCTTTTTCATTCTTTTGATGCAACTTAAAAGTTGTATGTTATATAAACAAAAAAATTAAGTCATCACTTGCAAAACAAATGTTAGCACATTCATACAACTTTGTGCATATTCATCATGTTACATCATTTTCATATATCCAAAATCCAAAATCAAAACAAATACACATATTCTCATGTAAACCATTATCTATATTCACCCTAATTATTTGGGGGCATAATCTTTCAACAATCCATTATTTTTTCTCATGTTTATCATTTGTCATTTGTTATCCATTTCTCCTATAGCATGATAAGTTCAAGGTTAATATGCCTACATGTGAACTTACATCCTTGATCACGATATCAAAAAAACATTTTTTATATTCCTTGTTTTAAAAAATCCCAAAATACAAAAAAAAAAACATTGCAAAATATTCCAAAAATATGTTAAACATCAACCTCAATACATCTATCATTCTAGTTAAATTCCACATTGTTCACTCATTCTTGGGTGGGTCACTCACATATTTTCCATACAACACTCAAACACATAATAAATCATCCACTTTTTCATCACTTCCTCTATTGGGAGAAATACATTTGGCATGATATCCCACATGGACTTTGTCTAGGGTCAATTATGTAGGTAGCACTTAGAGACATGGCGCATATAGGGTCATCTCAGCCACTATATTCCCCATCATCCATTTCCCCAAACATGGATTATATTATCCTTATGCTTCATCATCACTTGTTTGATACTTATCCTAGTTCTTAGCTACAATTGTGAATATCTTGCTTAAAATGTTAGCTCTTTACTTACAATTCTTTTTTACTCAATCATTTGTTTGTATTCATTATTCATTTTTTTTATCATGTTGTATTCTTTATTATTATTTTTTAATCCTTATCCATTAAGTTGGTTATTCATCCATTTTATATCCCTGACCATTAAGTTCGCTATTTATCCAATTTCTATCTCTAACCATTAAGTTGGTTATTTATCAATTTTCTATCCCCAACCATTAAGTTGGTTATTTAATCCATTTTTCTCCCTAACCATTAAATTTGTTATTACTTAGTTTTATCTTCAAATATTTAAATATTTATTTCTTTAATTTATCCATTGTGATTATTTTTCGATGTATTAATTGTTTATCTTTAGAATTACTGTTTGTTCATTTATTTGTGTATATTATCGCACTATAATTTTCTATGTGTTAGTATCATTTATATTACTTTCATTTTCAAATTTGTTTTATATTTTTTTCTTCTGTGTTTGAAAAGATTATTTTATGAATTGAATAATAGTATGGTTATGTTTTTATGATATCATGATCTACTTTGATTTTTCATATTTTATTATTTCTTTTATTCATATGCCTAAAACATTAAAATTCATCATGATTATTCAATATCACTGGTGGGAATGTGTTTTATGCTATATTAATATTTAGGTTATTCAAATATCATTGTTATTGAAAATTTAATGCAAGGAATAAACAAAAATAAAAAATCAAGTAACCATGTCACATTCTAATCCATACATAATTCCAATCATACATCACATAATCCATAACCCATATGATGAAATAATTAAAACATGCTAGCATAAATCAAAATGTAGAAAACATAACTAGTATTACATATATCCATACATCTATCAATCATGCATCAAAGTACACATAAAATCAATAAACAATCCATAATGTTCATCCACATAATATAATGTCCTTCTCTATGGCCCTCATCACCCTATCTAATGTCACAATTTGTCCCTATCTATCTCGTAACATCCTCACCTATTCTAGCTTAGTCCTAATAGTGTCTCTCTCATGTTTGTATCTATGTGTCAACACTATATATTATAGAGTCTAGGTCTCCACATCATGTGTCACAACTATTGTATCCATAACATCTCTATCTATCCCATCAAAAATAGCTTGTATCCTATAAAATTCAAACTATAATAATCTAATCTCTATAATCTAGTCATCCTTGCCATCCACCACTCCTTATAATCTAGACACCTCCCTATGTAACCCATTAATCTCCCTATCACAATATTTGATCTCTTATCAGATTCTATCCATAAGATAATGTTCCTCTCTAGATATTTAAGTGCATGAAGAACTAATAACATACCCTCTATCTATCTGAGTGTCTTATATTACTCTCATGACTACATCATCCCCCTCTCTATCCCCCTCACTATCAATGGAGTCTCTCCTTCAAGCCTTTGCATTGTATCCAAATCCATCTTTGTATCCAAATATAAATCAACCCCTTCCTCATGTAAAATATCAACATCTTCCATCTCTATAATTTTTGCATCATGCAATTAAATAATCTCTACTGCACATCCTATGCCTTATGTTCATGCTCATCCTCTATCTCCTATAATAACCCTCATAATTATAGGCTCCCAATCCTATAACTCATGGATTCATACTCAATATGGACACTAGACTCTATTTCCATGTCTGTGGTGTTGTATATGGAATAGTTAGTCTCAACAACCACTATTGGGCCCACTAATTTGCATAGCCATCTGCAACTCCTAGATTTATCACATCTCTCCATTCACTCCATCTAACTATTTACAATTGTGACCAGATATGATAGGCAATTATTGGATCAATGGTCATAACTAATTATGTTCTCTCCCTTACTAATCATGAAAATACATGTGGACTAGCTAGTATATGATGCCTTACCCAAAACTATCTCATCACCCTATATGGGTGATATATCTCAATACTATAATCATGTGTCATGATATGTACTATGGCATCATCATATAGTCCATATGTAAGTCATCATGTGACTGGGAAAATATATTATCCCTATAAGGTCTCAAGTGATCTGATAATCACCTAGATCATCAATAGCCCTCCTATAAAACTCCAGATCACCTAGATTTGGTCTACACATTCCAATAATCACATGCCACCCATATCCAAATGGATTATCAATAGAATAAGAGATCATGTATAGAATTTGCCTCTTAATATAAATGTGATCCAAGCACCATACCTTTAGTAATGTCAAAGGTCAAATCTCCCTACCATCTATATAAGATGCATGATTCAAATCCTAGTAAAGGCATGCTAGTACATATGGACCCCATGTAAATTGCTCACCCATATTCATCATATCTCCAATCACATCTAGTAGAACAATATAACATAACCTCCTACTCTTGTCAGGTAATATAATGCCACTTATAATAGTCATAAGTATAATTATCAAAGAATCCATCTCTAATTTAGTAAAATAATTTGCATCCACACCACTGCTAATAATAGGAATCATGCCATCACCAAAAATCTTAAACAATGTGATCTCCTATGGACCCTACCCTAAGTATACCCATCTCCCTCATATCAGAATGCCCAAAATATGATACACATCCTTTAAAGTGACTATCATCTCTCTTGTGGTCAAGTGAATTATACTAGTCTCTTAATATTCCATCTCTCATTTAGTGCTATGATCATCACCCTATTTAATTTAATCTCTAGCACTTATGAAATGTAAGGTAAACCTATCACCTTTTACACTTCAAACTCATAGTCTGTAAAACTATCCATACGTGTCATTGCTCCAGGTCTCTACTCCCAAGTTGTCAACACTGGTAATACCTCCTCCAAATCAAAAACATTAACATCTACTTAATTTTACTCATCATAAAATTAAAATAATCCCTAAATTAAAATCCTTTTAAAAAAAAAAAAAAAAAACCAATTATACTATCAAATCAACAATTTCCATCCAAGTATTCATATGTCAATCTCATACCAATTATTTATCTTTTCCTAAAATCTTTTTTTATTCTTTAAAACACATTTTAACTTCTAAATTAATCATTTTTACTACTAAATCCTGTAATTTACCTATCAATCCATTCAATTTTGCCTTTATTTCTCCATATTCTACCCTAGAAAAAATTCACCTCTCATTTTAATGATTTTGTGACCCATATGGATGATTTCAATTCCCTATTCTATGATTTCATGACTGTTAAACTATGAAATCATGAATTTTCAAAATTTATACCACTAACTCAATTATGTGACCCTATTTTATGAATTTGCTTCTATGTTTCATGAGTTTGTAGTTTCCTTTAATGAATTCACAACTTTAATTATCAAATTCTCAATTTTTCCATCTATGAATTCATTTTGGTCAACTTTAAACCTTAATAAATGACATTAAATGCAAAAAATTCAACACAAAAAGTAACTTACCAAAGGCCCACTCCTCTTAGGTCTCTAAAACCTCCTCACTCACTCTGAATGGTGCTCATGGTGTGGAATGCAATCCATATTTCCTCCAAGACCTTAGAGAAAATATTTCCACTTAAATTATCTTAGCAAATAGTTTTGATACTCTAATTTATACAAATGATTTTATATACCCCATTTCCTTTATTTATATTTTTGCCCCATTTCCAATATTCTCCCCCCATCCCTCCATTCTAATCATTCTTCATCAATTTTGACTTTTAAATTTTAGGATACATTAAATCATCTTATTCCAACAATCAATCTGCATAAATTTATCATTATAATTTAGAAACTCGATATATTTTTTCTATTTTTAGATGTGTAGCTTATTATCACTAGGATATATCATTCTCATAATAACTCAATTGACCCTTACATCATTAGTAAACATTAAACATGCAATCTTAGAATTGACAACATATTATTTTTTAGACCAATATTCTAATTGGGGCAACCTATTTACATAAACTCAATATTTTAAGCTTGACATCAAATCTATAGTAAGTTGATTTATCACTCATCTAAATCACTTTATCACTTTCCTCTTTTCATAAACCCTGAGCATTTGTCCATTTTATTGCATAAACCCTCGAGGGGACATCTTCACACTCATTTTCATTTAGTTGTGGTAACTTTCTCATTCTTAATCATCGACGCTCTACTTCTAATATTCTTTGCAATAGTATTACTTGATAACACTATTTAAAAGAGGGGGAAATGTAGTCACCTAAACTAAATTTAGTGTCAAAATGCAACTAAAACCAATTAATAATTCTTCTTAAAATAATTCATCACATCTCCCTCCAAATTTAGACAATTGAATAAATCAAATTAATTAATTGTGCACACTTTAAATTATTATTTAAATAATAAAATCTAGATTTTACACCTCACCCAACATCTTCCACCTTATTCTCTCTCACATGCTGACTCATCCCAACCAAACCCATAACTTTCTCAACCTATTTTGAGTCATCCCCTAAGTTGTCAAAATGTTTGACACATTATTGATGACTCAACTAACAATTCCCATACTCATATCAACCATTTAAAATGGTCATCATCCTCATGGATGAGGACTCATTAAACACCATTGATTATTAGGATCATTTAATAAATCCAAGTAATCCTCCACCATTTGATCTTCCTCTAGAAAACTATAAATAAGCTTTAAAACCATCATTTTAATCCATCATAACTTATGCTAACCAAGTTATATTCAATTTAAAATTGAATAAAAGTTGAACCGAAGCATCCAAAAACTCTTTTTACCTCAATATGTTGCCTATTCTCCTTTGCATTGGAAGAGTGGGAAACCACATTGTTGAAGATAAAATCAAGTTTACATTATAATGGAGGAAACTTGCATATTAAAGGTATAAGTTCATGTTTATTATTATATTTATTTGTTTCTCTATCTTAGGATGAATTTATCTTAGATTAAGATTGCATAATTAGTTGATTTCTTAGTATTTATAGATTTAGCTCATACAGTTGGACCCAGTAAGATTTGTAGTAATCACTTAAGGCATTGTTTTTTATTTTCACCTCTTATGAACTAATTAGCCACACTTTTAGGCTTTCAACTTAGAAATGTACCAACCTATCACCCTTTATGTGTTTTTAATAGTCTGGTGGAACTAGGTAGCCATCCTTTACAATTTTTTAACCATCCTAGTCTCCCATATCAAACTAAGTCTTCCCCAACAAACTGACATCCCATATTTTGAAAAATATTCATTGTTTAGTACCTAAATAGATAGAGGTGGCATGGACAAAAGTGGAGCCATCATAGATGTATCCTTGGGATATAATTGCATAGCCTCACATTAAGAGATGATCTTCTAAAGTTACAATGGTGGTATGTAGGCAATAGTGTCGATGATCCATGCAATAAAACTAGTGAATGATGGAAAATATTTTTTGTGGGTGTTTTAATATAGCATGGCTTCCTGGATTTGCCTAGGTAATGTGCACATAGTGATTTGATAGCTTATGATCTATGTGTGATTAGAATTTTTAGTGATGTGCATGGTTGTCTTAGTGTTTTTGACTCATGTTTGAATCTCAATGCTAAGTTTCCCTAATTTATCTATGTGCCTCTATGATTGAAGGCTTGTGAAATAATTTTGCACAACCTATCTCTACCAATATAATAGATTATCCCTAACATTATCTCTATAATTTTAATACTATTTTAATGTAACATCCATCTCCTTTTTTTGTTGTGTGGCTAGCCATTGTGTCCTTAGTAGTAAAATCCTTGGCAAAATTTGAGCTTGAACTAGCCAATGTTGTATCCAATTACTTCTTCCTTTCCAACAAGTTTTTGCAAAACCTATTGTACTTGTATCATAAAAACCTAAATAAAGTTCTTATATCCTTCTAATAGAGTGATGAGTTTATTAGATTTTTATTTTATGCCTTGCCACAAGTAATTGAGTTCTCATAATGTTTTTGTAGTGCACCAATCTATTATCAATTGAAAAATGAGTGTTTTCAACCTATGGTGGTTGGACATTAATTGATCACCAATGACTCATGTGACCAATGCTAGGAAGGTGTCTTGAATGATCTTATCATATTATTGTAAGTGGCCTTAGAGCTCAATCTTATCTACTTTGAACTAGTCAACCTCATGTTTTAATAGTGGAGCCTTTTATGTAATTGATTCTTGAAAAGTGGTAACACATTCTAATTTCTTTGATAGTGGTAAGCAACAAACATCTAAGGATGATTCTTGCCATAATGGGATCATGGCCAGAGTAGTTATTTTTGTTGTTGGGTAAGTGTGCAACATGGTTATAATAGGAAGAGAAACATAGTGGGCACCAAAACTATCATCGTAATATCCCATAGCCACACTCTTCCAAAAGGAAATGCAGACTATTGACCATGTAGGTTCCAAGGGGTACATGGTCAATAGTCTGCATTTCCTTTTGGAAGAGTGTGGCTATGGGATATTACGATGGTCAATAGTAATACATGTCTTCTACCTTTATGAAGGAGAGGACTATCATTTAATTAGGGCCTTCTACTTTCCCTTTTTTGGCTATTACGTAGTGGCCTCAGCTTATTTCTCTATTAGAAATTTTATGTCAAAGGTATTATATGCAGTGGTGTGGCTCTCCTCTATGCATAATATTTTTATTTTCTACCTCATCCTTTGTCATTGACATGTTAATGAAATAAAACAAAGAACCAAACAATGACTTTGGTAACTCATGGATCCAAATTTCAATCCCTTTCGGTAGCTTGGTAATAACTGCATGTTTTCCCAAGTATTAGATGATATCATATGGGAATCAAGGATGTGCTATGATGAGATTCATGCTTCTTCCCACCATTGATAAAATTTATAATGATGAGTAAGGGGTTAATTTTCCTATGTTTAGATTAGATTTTAGAGCTATTATGTAGGCTAAAAGTTAGATTTTGGATGTACTTATCCATCTAAGGACTTCCATTGTGTGAAAAAAAAGTATAAAGATGAGGAACTAATACTAGAAATTTTAGTGTGAAGTCATGCAAACTTTCTCAATGTTGGTGATGAGCTCCACCACAAAGAACTCAACCTAGTTTAATTACTAGTTGTGATGAATCATACTATAAGTGATGTCAATGACACCCTTAGTTTGTAGACTAAATGGTTTTCTAGAACTGGTGGGTTATGAATTTATCTAGAATGCATATAGGTTCGTTTAGAATGTCTTTGATGGGTATGTCATGGGATCCATGGGTGTCGGTTTCTCTAACTTATTAAAGAATCAGAGGTGCCGTTAATTTGTAAAGTGTGAAAGAGTCTCCTTGTGTGGTTAGCCTTATTACTCTAGCCATTTTTGGTGTATCGATCATAATAGTTATGTCTAGGACAAGATAGATGTTGTCATCATTATATCAACTAAGGAATGACTAAATAAACTCACCCATATCATTAAAAGTTAGTAGGAATATTAGTTTCTTGACATCCATATTATGAAATTGGTGAAATAATATGAGAGTTAGAGGTTGTGCACCTAGTATATATTTTAAAAGGAAAAGCTTATATTTTGTATCTTGGACAAACTCAAATGGTTCAAGATCATGAAATTTTATTTTTCAGAGTGCAAGGTTGATTCCTATTTCTTCTTTCTACACTTAAGATAGAGGAATTATAAGATGATATAACTCCATTTGATCATGTGTCCTAAATGATTCTTTTTGTGATGAACAGTATATGAAATGTGGATCATCAACCCTTTGTGCTTGGGAAAGTGTAGAACTCTTATTTAAGCCCCCTTATTTGAATTATTGTAATAGTGAAAATTGATTCAGTGCTCGATGAGTTTCCTTTATAGTTTTCATGTTGATTAATTTTTTCTTTAATGCCTTGTTTACTTGTCCCCCTTAGAGATGACTTGAACTTAATTTAGTCATGATGCACATTAATGTGCTAGATTTTATGATCTGATAATAAATATCTATGGTTTTTGACACATACAATGAAATATGCCTTTATATCTATCTCTAGTTACATTTGAGTATCTTAATTATGATGGAGACCGATTAATGATTTGAAAGATACTTTATCCTTTGAACCCTAGATTTGGTATTAACTACCCTTTATCACAATTAATTTGCTAATATATTTCTTGATTTATCTTTGTCATATGTTTTTTGGAATTTTACTATTATTTTACCCATTCAATGACATCAACCATAATGCATATGAATTTATATGTTGGCCATTATCGCATGATATGAGTCTTCTCAGGGTTATATTTAGTCTTGAGATATGAAGAGATCTTCTTCTAATACACACACACACACACACGCACACACACACACACACACACACACACACACACACACACACACACACACACACACACACACACACACACACACACAGAGAGAGAGAGAGAGAGAGAGAGAGAGAGAGAGAGAGAGAGAGAGAGAGAGAGAGAGAGAGAGAGAGAGAGAGGAGAGAGAGAGAGAGAGAGAGAGAAATGAAAAATACCATAAAAATATGATAAAGATTAAAATATAATCTACCTGGTGGTAATCAAAACCCGTTAATATATATAAATAGATCAAGTAATATTATCGATGATAGGTCTTAAACCTACAACCATTTACTCACCCTAGTAAGATGGTTCCCTACATATCCCTAAAAATGATTATTTCATGTTGCAATATCTCACGTATGAAATAGGGTCATTTCCATCTAATTTTCAATTTTATTAAGAATTCTCTAAATTGGCTATCGTACAATAATACTAGTTCCTCCTAAAATTCTTTACATCACAAGTTTCTATCATACTAGGCTTTCTAATTTTTCTTATGAATTTACTATGTCCAATACACTTCATACCTATATTCATTCATTTGATATAGATTCAAACATCTATTTGTGAGATGTTCATGATCACTGAGTCACATAACAAGTGTAATTTATAGGTTTGGTTCTAATTACTCCATGGGCATGATTGCTTCCAAACCATACACCAACTAAAATGGATTAAAACTTGTAGCATGATTGTAGTGTGTTTTGTAAGCCCATAAGATCATAGGAATATGATCCTCCAATCATCCCTTTTCACATAAAAAATTTTGGTTAGCATTTTCCCCAATATTTTATTAGAATCTTTAGCCTATCCATTAACCTAAGGATGGTATGTGGTGCTTTTATGATGCAAAATCATATATTCTTCAGTGAGTGCATTGATAGTGTTATTCAAACAATGTGTTTCTTGATCACTTACCAACTTAAAAGAATAAATAAATTATGTGATAATGTTTTCATATAGGACTTTTGTAGAATCCTTAGCACTAAAATATGGTGTCACAGTAGTTTCCACCCATTTAGTAAAATAATCAATCATAGTAATAATATATATAGCCCATCTATGCTTGCTTAGTGGATTAATAGGACCCACAAAATTAATGCCCTGTTATTCTAAAAGTTGTTTGGAAAGTAAAGGATGTAGTGGAATTTCATCCCTTGGATTGAGTTTTCCCACTCATTGACATACATCATATTTTTGAGTTACTCTATGTGCATCTTGAAATAAATCTATCCACCAAATCCCACTCTATAAAAAATTTCTCATAGTGGCTTCCATTGTGAAATGGCCTCCTACAACCCCTTGATGTGATCCATACAATAACTAAGGGCGTTCATGTTCCAAAACCACCCTATCTAGAAATTCATCCTTCCCTAAGTGATAAAAAAATTCATTTATGATGTTTTATGGTAAGTCTCTAATCATGAACTGCCTCTTGTCCCATTCTTGATAGTGTGTAGGAATAACTCCTTATTCCATTAAATTGGCAATTTATTCAAAATGTTTAGGTATCATAGATAAATGAAACAAATGAGCATCTAGAAAATCCTCTTGTATTTCTTCTAACTCTTCCCAATTTAAAATTTAGTTGAGATGATCTAGGGCCTACATTCTCTCTTCCTATCTTGAAATTAATTTTGAATTAGAAATCTTGAAATAACATTAATCATCAAGAAATATATCCTCCCATCATCAGATTATTAACTAATTATTATAGATCTTGATGATCCATAATGATTTTAAATGGGGTTGTAAGAAGATAGTTCCTAAAATTTTAAAGTGCAAACACTATCACTAATGCTTCTCTTTTAGTTTTTGTATAATTTTTTAGCATCAAATAACTTTTAGATTGTAAATTGGATAGGGTGATCTAAACCACCATCTTCTAGTTGTGTGTGTACAAACCTGACTATGATACCTGAGGCATCAACATAAACATGGAATGGCTTATTCTAGTCCATAAAAATTAATATTGGTGAATTTATCAATCTTTGTTTGAGATCTATAAATATTACTTGACATTCTGATGTCCATACAAACTATGTACCTTTGTGTAATAAATATTTAAGTAGAGAATAAATAATTGTGTATCCTTTGATAAACTTGTAATAATACCTATTGTTTCTAACAAATTTTTGCTTTTCCACATTCAAAAGGAATAAAAAACTAAGAGAAATGGTCTAGGGTTAGATGATACCCAGATGAGGTCTGTGCACAGTTATCTAGACGTTGTAGGGACTCCTCTTTGGATGTGGAGGATGACACCTGTAGAAGAAAGAGACTCAAACAAAGAGGGCATCAGATAGGCATATGGTGGATTTCCAAGCAAAAGCTTGATCCCAGAAGTGTAAAGACTTCCTTGAGGGATGACAATCCACTGGTTCATAAAAAATAGAATGTTGCCAGAAACATAAATGATAGAAGACTGAATCAAAAGAAATGGAAATAAATACGTACCTATATGTAGCAATCTGTCTTCCATAGTCACCGATGTCGGTTAGTCTGATGATGTCAGTAGATAAGGTCATCGACATCGGTTAGTCTATCGACGTCAGTAGGGGTAATGGGTCTGGTAGCTGGCGTCAGTCGGGGCAATGGTCTTGGACAGGGTCTGGATGAGTTTATGGTCTGTTTGTGGTCAATAAGATGGTTTGAGGTGTCTGAGAGTCTGTTTGGAGGTCTGTGCAAGGTTTACAGGGTAGAAAGTATGGTCTAAAAGGGGGACCAGACAAAGGATTAGGGTGAAAAGGGAGGATAAGGATTTAGGTCTAGTCTGGTTGATAGCTGGGTCTAGGTGGTAATGTGGCTTAGAAGCAATAAGTAGAAAACTGATTATAGAGACATTCTAAGCTACTGAAATGACATAAAAGAAGAATACTTACCTCTTGCCTACTGAAGAAGAAGTGTAAGAGACCTATTTCTGATGTTGTTGAATGTAGAAGACTACCTACAGAGTGGAGTGACTGATACAGAATACCCGTACCTTGTGATGCTTGATGTGCATCTGGGAGAAAGGAGCGAGAGAGGTTAGAAGATTGGTTGATTGGAAGGATTGGAAAAAGATTAAAGATTCAAGGATTCGTGGATCAACATTTTAAACACAGAACATAGTTTTGAAGGCAACTGACGCTGATAATACCGCTGACATCAGTGGACTACTGATCGATGTCGACAGCCAAAGAATAGGAAAAAGGGCTAAAAATAGCCTTTTATTTGTTCTTCCTTCTGCCAAGGTCAGCTGGTCATGAGAAAATGATCGAACGTGGTTTAATAGGCATGGGAAATGAGTGGAAGGGTTGAAATGGGGTCGTAAGGCATTTAAGACTTGGCATGGGGTAGTGGAGGGCATCCAAGGAGAGGTATCCTAGGAGGGGTGAGGTGTCAAGGAGAGAGAGAGAGAGAGGGAATTATTAATTCAAAATAGATAATTAATTTAAATTAATAAGACATAGGTGGGTTAGGGATGGTTAGGAGTGGAACGGGACAAAGGGGACCAAGGGGGAGTCGACCAAGGAGTAGACATGATTTCAGTGTCTACATTTGCCCCTTTTTGTCTTGTTGGTTGTTCTTGATGAATTGAAAGACAAAAATAGGAGTAAGCTACCTCGATTATGGGATAAGGTTGATTTTGTCTTGTTGGTTGTTTAAGTGAATTGCAAGACAAAAATAAGAAGAGGTTGCACCAGATGTGAGATGAGGTATTCCCCCTCAAAGCAGGATTCAAGGGAAGGTAACCTGATATCAGGTGCCAATTTGATAGAGAGATATTGATGGATATGGTGAAGGTGGAGTGTGAACGCTACAAAAGTTGAGATTGCGTGCATACCACTTCACAAGATAGTCAGGTCAAAGGTTGAGGAGTGCCAAAATCAAAATAACCAAGCCCCAGCATTTAATCGTAGCTGATCAAGTTATTCAATCTAAGCTGTAGCTCTAATGGTCATTGTGTTCCAGGTATCTCAGGGTCAGGAAGTGCTCTTGGAAATAAGAAAATGTCACAAGTAGTGTGGATCAACTTACTCCTGATCCAATACTTATGAGGGTCAAAACATGGGTTGCAGATAATTTTGCTAACCATTCGTGAGGTAGAATACATGCAAAAACAACCAAGGCAATGTTGTCTTGGAAGTGGTCAGGGTCAGAGGAGATAGTTATGGTCTCCAAGGTCATTGGTCGAGTCGAGGCTGACATAGATAGTTGGTTCGTTAGATGGACAGATGAAGGAATGGCTGAGCTAACCTCAGAAGACCCCATGTCAACTGAGTGTTGCCTACATAACCCCAGTCGTTAGGGCCTCAGGCTAATGTAGTTATCCTTAAAAGGGAGGAAGGGTCAAAGTTATGGATTGCTTTGGTTGAGGTCAAGTCATGGTCAAAGGAGGATATGGTTTGTCCATCAGGTAGATGAACAAATGAGGGTGGTCGAGCTAACCCTAGAAGATGTCATGTCATCTGAGTACTACCTACATAGACTTGGTCGTTAGAGCCTCAGACCAATGTAGTTCGAGACTGGTTGACAAGTGGTTGATAGGTTGGTTTGGTCATGTGTTGAAATGATGAGGATAAGATGATGTTACAGCCTTTTCCACATTATGTGATGGTGTATTCTATAACATTGGTTGAGTGGTCTTTCATCCTTAGCAATTTTCCATATTAGTAATGGTGTATGCTAAAAATGAATTGAGTTTATTTATGCTTCAACAAGTAATGGTTTATTCTTGGCATAAATTATATGGTCGATAGTTTCCATGTGTATTGTTTTCCATAGAAACTATGTGAAATGGACTATGTCATATCAGAGGTTTGAAAAAGGTTTGGGTTGGTTTGGTTTGGTTGAGAAAATGATTGGGTTGAATGTGACCAAAGAGTGTAAAAAGTGAAAGGCGCGTTGCTCTTTCATTGACAAGGACCATAATGATAGCATAGGGAGGGGGTTTTTAGAAACAAAAGCCCCATTCATGCATTGCGTCATTGACCATTGGTTGTGTTAGAGAAGTAATCAAATCACTTTGACATTAAAATGAGCTCAAAGTCCCTTGAGTAGGTGATGTGAGATGTGAGGAGAGGGTAACCCTTTTGAGCAGGGATAACTTTTCCCCTTTTTATAGGAGACCCTGAGACAACTACAAGCCAAGTCCATGACCTTTTTTTTTCTATAAATTTTTGAGAGCAGACTGATCAATGCGGAAAGTCTACACAGAGATGTCATTTTGCTTTGTGGTCATTTGTGAAGTTAATTGATGCAAGAAGCTTCTAAAAGAGTGTTGTTTATAGCAAAATTTAGTCATAGCCATCCTTCGAGGGAGTGGTCTATATTTTGGCTTTATATATATTTTGAGGGCTTTGAATAATTATCCTTCAAGGGAGTAGTCTATTAGTTACAACAATGATGATACAGCTATGCTTCGAGGGAGCAGTCTGCCTTTAGAGTTTGTGACCTTTTTGATATTTTGACATCCAAATATATTTTTGATAGGATTGTGAGTCATGGACAAGACTATAGAAGTTCAAGGGCTCCCTTTTATTAAGACAAATCATACATATTTTATAAAAGGGTTAGATAGGGTTTGTTTTAGGGAAATAGGGTTGAAAGGAATGAGGATTAAGAGGATAGGGATTACTCAAGGGATGAGCTCAAGTTAAATGTCAAGTGAACAAGTGCTTGACTAATAGTAGAATGGTCATAGATGCAAGGCATTAAGAGGCTCAAGTTCTAGCCATCCGTTGAGAGAGGATAGACGATAAGTCCCTGACCCATACTTATGCATGATGATGAAAGGTCTGAGCCAATTAGGAGCAAATTTGCCTCATTTACTTCACTCCATATCGGTCTCGTGTTGGTTGATGTTGGACATGAAGTTGGTTGATATGTTGTTGGCATGAAGTTGGTTGATATGTTGTTGGCATGAAGTTGGTTGATATGTTGTTGGCATGTTTGGTTGGTTGATATTTGGTTGATGCTTGGTTGATGTTTGGTCAAAGTTTGGCTGGTTGATGTTTGGTTGAGGTTTGTTGATATTTGGTTGAGGTTTGGTTGATGTTTGGTTGGTTGATATTTGGTCGATGTCTGGTCATTATTTGGTCGATTATTTGGTCGAGGTCATGGTTGAGGTCATGATCGAGGTCGGTTGATATTTGGTCAAGGTTTGGTATGGGAGTTGGAAGCACCCCTATTAAGGTAGATGGATGTGGGCCCAAAATAGAGGGTAATGATGAAGGTGGAGGAGGAATTCTTCGGTGTGGTTTAATAGCCTTTTTTGGTTTGGTTTGAGGGCCACTATTGTGCGAGGCAAGGTTAGATATGGGGTGAACACTGAGAGATTTAATCTCTTTTGGATTGATGGATGCCTGCACGGATTTGGGTTCAGATATGGATGGGGGTGAGTGAGATGTAGTGATCTTAGGCAAGAGGCAAGAGAAAACCATCACTGGGTCTTCCTCGATTGAAGTGGGTGAAGAGACAAGTCCTTCTCTTGTTGGAGAAGAAATTGGAGAATGTGACTCCTCAAGAGGATAGAGGGCAGGGAGGATGGTGCCTTCTACTTGTGGTTGAGGAGTAGGAAGGGTATGTTCCTCCATTGGTAGGAGGAAGGATGAAGGTGGGGCTAATGGAATTGGTATGGTTGAAGCATCCTCCAGTATAAGAGAGGTCAATGGAGAACTAATAGGAGAAGAAGGCTCTTCTACTTGTGAAGGAGGTTGGTCAGGGACAAGAGGTGAGATCATGTTGACCGTGTGTATATTATGCTCATGGGAGCTATCGGCCATGGTCTGGACATTGTTTTGGTTAGGAAGATGGTTAGGAAAAGGTTGTTTGAAGATATCAATGTTTTGATTTGGTGGCACATTTGGGTTATCCAAAATAAGATCTCCCTTATCTATCATGTCTTGGACAATGTTCTTGAAGGTTTGGCAGTTGTTTATGTCATGGCCTTGGACACAGTGATAGTGACAGATGTCATTCTCCCTATACCATGTAGGGAGGGTTTTTGAATGGTTGAATTGAGGTGGTTGGATTGGATGGAGATTGAGGACCCCTTGCTTGACGAGTTTTTCCAACATGGAAGCATATGATTCTCCAATTGGAGTGTATTGATGCTGTATGTACCATTGTTGGAATTGTTTTGTGATGCTTTGTGATGTTGAAGGTTGAGGTTGGTTGGTCATTGTCAAGGATGGTGATATAACGACCACAGTGTTTACCACTCCTTTATACTTGGAGTGGGAAGAAGAAGGTCTGAAATAAGAAGGGTCATTAGTTTTTGCATTGGTATTATGCGATTTGACCTTGTTTTCTTTAATATCACAGAGTTCAAGATTTTTGGGCCATGGTGAAAGCTTCATCAAAAGAGTGGAATGTGTGAACCCACAAGGTGGATGAGATGTGCTTGGCACATGCTCAAGAGAAGAGCTCAATGAGCTCAGGTTAAGGTAAAGGGAAGGAGAGTTGGTTGATCAAGCCTCTCCAATGGGCAACAAAATCAGCTATGGATTCATCGTCAAATTGTTTGATAGAGTATAGGTCTGTAATGGAGACCTTTTTGGTGATATTAATTGAAAAATGGTCAAGAAATAATTGGGCAAGTTGAGTGAAGGAAAAGAGAGAGTGACTGGTAATAGAGCTATACCAGTCAAGGGCAAGGCCAGAAAGTGACATGGGGAACATGCATAGCAATAACGCATCATCATGGGCTATAAGATAACAAGCATGTCTAAATGCTCATAAATTCTATTGAGGGTCTTCCTTACTCTAGAAATGAGTAAACTTAGGAAGCTCCCACTGACTGGGATACAGTCAGATTGGGATGGAGGGATGGATGGGTTCATTACAAATTTGGTCATATGAAAGGACATTACTTGAACCAGAAATGGAAGCCTCGAGATTAGACATTTTGTCCATCAACATCTTGATGAGGTCAGTTGACGAATTTGTAGGTGGGGTGCCCCCTAGGTTGTAAGTCACTTAGAAGGTGTTGGAAGAGGCATATGATGTAGTTAGTTGCACTTGTATAGGTGCAACATATTGATAACTAGTCATTGGGATAGATGTGGAAGCTAGGGGTGGTTGTGCCATGGAGGTAGAAGGGACAAATTGAATAGGGGCCACCAAAGGTGGTTAAGGGGTGGCAGCACTAGTTGACGGGTAGGTAGTCACCCTGGTGTTGATGGGGGCAAGGGCAGGCGGGATGGAGACAACCAAATTTTGGAAAGGGGTAGAACTTGGTTGAATAGTCTATGGTTGACGAGGGGCCAGAACCCCAATGGAAGTGGGCCCAAAGATAGAAGGAGAAGCCACACTTTGAAGATTAGTCATGGTCTGGTTAATGGTCGAAGCAAAGGCCAGAGTGGTCATGGGTTGGGTAGCGGATGCCATCGATATCATTGTCACTTCAGTTAAGGAGGTTGGCATCCCATAAATTGGGTTGCCTAAACATTCTCGCATTTGGCTTCTCGTGAGATAATGGTGAAGGGCCTTGACATTGAGGTCAAGGAACCTTTCAAAGTTTTGGTCCCCTTCAGGGACAATAGATGGTTGAGTTGGGGTTGGTCGAGGAGGAATTTGTTTGGTCTTTGAATGATACTCCATTAAAGGACTGGTTATGGAAGGCAAAGGCAGAAGTAGTTGTTGCCTCGCGTGGTCGATAAGAGTCTTGGTTTGACTGTGTGTCAAAACCATTCAAGGCAAGAGGGGTAAAGTTCCAGAAACTATGTTTTTTTAGTTTCAAAAACTCAAAATGTGTGTTGGATAGCAAGAAAGTTGGGTTTTAAGCTTACTATTTTGGAAGAAGGATTTTGGATAGTGACTGACATCAGTTTAAAATTGATGTTAGTCAAATAGAGTGCCGATGTCGGTCAGATAACTGATGCTGGTGAAGAAAGGTTGCTAACATTAGTGGTAAAACCGATGTTGGTGACTGTTTTCTAGAAACTCAAAAAATTTGAAAGTTTTTGGAAAAAAAAGGAAGAAAATGTCTTCACTAGCTCAAAAAACTAGATAAAGATAGAAAAGAAGAAGACAAGCAGACCCTAACATTAATTCCTAAGAATAATTTTTAGAATCTTATTGGCTTATGCCTTAGATGAATGTGTTTGGGAAATTGGCTGTTAGAATGGGTCTTAGAAGAATTAATCTAAGGTTGGTTTTAGGTTAGTTTCGATGCTCAAGAGTCTGTGTTAGGTTCTATACGTGGCCTGGTGCTAAGGAGCAAGCTCCCCTCACTTCATGAGCCTAGTGATAAGCTGGTCTTGCTTAGCCAGTATATACTTCCCCTAAAGATTAACCTCTGCCAAAGAATAGAGTGGGCTTTCCCCTTGGTAGTGAAGTCTAAGTGGGATTGCTAGGATGGGTAAGGTATCCACTAGGTGATGAAATCCTAGTCAGGCCTTGTCTCAGGTAAGTTTAGATGTGTGATTTGTGAAAGTGGTTTGGTTGTGTAACATAAGTGGAATATGTTTTATTCATGATGCATTTTAATTACTAGATGTGTGGACTAAATATGCAATCAATCAGAAATGAGATGCAGTAGATTTTAAGCCCAAATAGAAATGTGAGTTCGAATGTAGACAAATGGAGAAAGGGTTGAAGAGTATGAAGTTTACTACTCTATGATGCAAGAAAAGAAAGAAAAAGAATGATTCTTTTTAACTTTGTTGATAGTGTCTTTCGAAAGAGATAGAAGAAGAAGATGCAAGGAGAGACCTAATGCACCTATATGAAAAGTTTGCTTTTAGAAGAAAAATAAATGAACCCAAGGAAAACTACTAGGGTCCCACCGGGCATGCCAGAATGTTTCTAACAAATTTTTGCTTTTCCACATTCAAAAGGAATAAGAAACTAAGAGAAATGGTCTAGGGTTAGATGATACCCAGATGAGGTTTGTGCACCATTATCCAGACGTTGTAGGGACTCCTCTTTCGCTATGGAGGATGACACCTGTAGAAGAAAGAGACTCAAACAAAGAGGGCATTGAATAGGCATATGGTGGATTGCCAAGCAAAAGCTTGATCCCAGAAGTGCAAAGACTTCCTTGAGGGATGACAATCAATTGGTTGATAAAAAATAGAATGTTGCCAAAAACAAAAATGATAAAAGATTGAATCAAAAGAAATGGAAACAAATGTGTACCTATATGTAGCAATCTGTCTTCAACAGTCACCAACATCAGTTAGTCTACCGACATCGGTAGATAAGGTCACCGACGTCGGTTAGTCTGCCGACATCGGTAGGGGTAATGGGCCTAGTAGCCAGCATCGGTCGGGGCAATGGTCTTGGACAGGGTCTAGATGAGTTTATGGTCTATTTATGGTCAGAAAGATGGCTTGAGGTGTTTGAGAGTCTATTTGGAGGTCTGTGTAGGGTTTACAGGGTAGAAAGTATGGTCTGAAAGGGGGACTAGACAAAGGATTTGGGTGAAAAGGGAGGATAAGGATTCAGGTTTGGTCTGGTTGATAGCCGGGTCTGGGTGGTAATGTGGCTTAGAAGCAATAAACAAAAAACTGATTACAGAGACATTCTAAGCTACTGAAATGACATAAAAGAAAAATACTTACCTCTTACCTGTTGAAGAAGAAGTGTCGAAGACCTATTGTTGATGCTGTTGAATGTAGAAGACTACCTACAAAGTGGAGTGACTGATGCAGAATACCTATACCTTGTGATGCTTGCTATGCATCTGGGAGAGAGGAGTGAGAGAGGTTAGAAGATTCGCTGATTGGAAGGATTGGAAAAAGATTAAAGATTCAAAGATTGGTGAATCTGCATTTCAGATGTAGAACACAGCTTTGAAGGCAACTGACGCTGGCAATACCGCCGATGTCGGCCGACTACTGACCGACATCGATAGCCAAAGAATAGGAAAAAGGGCTAAAAATAGCCTTTTGTCCATTCTTCCTTTTGCTGAAGTCAGCTGGTCATGAGAAAATGGTCGAAGGTGGTTTAATAGGCATGGGAAATGAGTGGAAGGGTTGAAATGGGGTCTTAAGGCATTTAAGACTTGGCATGGGGTAGTGGAGGGCATCCAAGGAGAGGTATCCTAGGAGGGGTGAGGTGTCAAGGACAGAGAGAGAGGGAATTATTAATTCAAAATAGATAATTATTTTAAATTAATAAGACATAGGTGGGTTAAGGATGGTTAGGAGTGGAACGGGACAAAGGGGACCAAGGGGGAGTCGACCAAAGAGTAGACACGATTTCGGTGTCTACACCTATCTAAGAATGATCAAACTTTAGTAGAACTAGCTAGTGGTGGTATGCTAAAAATAATTGTAATCTTAGCTTGATTTATTAAAATTCCTTCACTACACACAACATGGCCCAATAAAACCCCAAAAGGTGTGAAAAAAACATTTCTTGAGATTTAAGGTGATGTGATGATCTCTACATCATTCTAACATCAATTGAAGATTAGATAAATGATCCTTAAACAAAGAGAAAATAACCAAATCATCCAAGTAAACACCTATAAATTCATTAATGAAATCTTTGAATGTAGTCACCATGGCTCTAGAGAAAAAAAATGGTGAATTCTTGAGCCCAAAAGGTATAACTTTATATAAAAAATATCCCCACTTAGTAGTGAAAGTAGTCTTATCCCTATCCTCCTATGTGATTAGTATCTGATTATATCCACTAAATCCATCCATGAAAAAATACACCTCATATCTTGTGATAGCCTCTAATACTATGATCAAGAAATTTGACAAAGAGAGGAGCCTAAATCAAGTGTTAGTCCATAAAACCATGAAATCAACACACTAAGATACTAACATCTCTAAGCCTAGATCTTAGGGGGAGCTTAATGAATAAATAACAATTGAAAACCCAACTAAATGGAAAAGAGTAAAAATCCTTACCTTCCTTGAGAGCTTCAAATTATTTCTTCATTGGCTTGCTTGGTTTATGCATAAGAAGTCTTCATCAATGAAATATGGATAACATCATCTCTTCTATGCACCATTATTTAATGCTTGGCTTGATTGATATGGCTTGGCTCAATTTAAACATTATAACACCAGGATTTTAGCTTCATGAATCTATTATTTCATTATAACTCTACTTTGATTGAACTCCCAAAATGAAGAGCTCTAGGTTTGCTTTTATAGGCTTTCAAATCCCTTAGAATGGGTTAAATATGACCATGGTTGAGTTTATTAACTTTGGTTGAGTTTGTCATATTCTTAGGATATTCTTTTAGATATTTTTTAGAAGGGACAACTCACAACCATGGTTGAGTTTACTAACTTTGGTTGAGTTTGGCATATTCCTAGAATATATTTTTAGATATTTCCAAAAGTGACAACTCATAAAGGTAAAATGCTCTTTAATTTCCTTTTTAGTAATTGATTTAATTTATTTATTAGCTCATGGATGAGCTTAATTAGGATTTGAAATTAATTTAACTTATTAATTAATTTTGATTATGGTGTGCAAGTTAATTATTTCTTTTTAGGCATTTGGTGATTTGTTTGATTTTGATTAACTTAATGTGTGTATTTTCCTTATTTAATTGATTTACTAAGCCAATTTGATTTAATACAAGGTTATCCAGCCAAATTTGAGACTAATAAAATTCTTAGGCTAGGTATTCAATGATTGGAAAGAATTGGTCTAAAGTCAGATATGAAGCCATTGGTGGCCAAATTTAGGTGTCTACAATTTTCTCATATTTGGAAAGATGTTGCAAGCTGTAAGCACAATAACATCTTTTCAAAGAATAAAATGGTTCTTTATGCTTATGAATGCAATGGTAATGATTAAACTATAGCCCCACCTCGAGAGAGTGGTTGGCAAGTGGGTCAACAAATGATCCCTTGAAAGAAAGAAGTGAAATGAGGGGACCAAACAAATGAAGATGATGGGGTGACAACACAATGATTTACCCGAAGTTGGGAAAAATCACTGAGAAATGCAAGTGGGATGATGTAATATGGTTTGCCTAAAGGTGGTTATAATCATTGTACCCTAATTGTGGTAATGTGGTATGATAACACAATGATTTTTCCTAGAAGGTGATATAATCATTGAGAAGATGGATTTGCTCGAGTTAGGATAGACAAACAAGAAAGGAAAATTAGTGATAACATAATGATTTTACCCAACAAGAGATATAATCATTGAGATTTCATGTGGGATGGTGTATACTGTTGATGCAATATACCTTGATTATAAAAACATTATTAATGATTGATGATTGATAAGTTGATACAAAGGATAAAGATGAATTAGGAAAACTTGCTCATAGGGAGATGCTCATCTAAACTAACAAAGGTTAAATTTTTTTCATTACTTAATTACTCTATTTGGGATATGATTGGGTATTGGATTAGGATTTTTGTTGATGTATGTATCAAAGAGATGGTGAAGTTGCATTGATGTTATACACCTCTTAAAGTTGATTATTGTTATAGCATTTGATGGTAGGCCTTATGATAGAACACCATGGGGACTTGGCCAAAATATGCATAAGGACTGACTCTTGATATCTGATACTCAATGGAAAATAATTTCACCGATGATAAAAACCATGATGAAAATGTATATGTTTAAATATGGATAGATTTAATAATAATGTGCAAGGAATCACCTAATGAACATGCATAGACTGAATCATGACCACAATATTGAAATAAAACAAATAGGTACATAAACAAATAAATAAACAAAATAGACAAAAAAAGAAACAAACAATACAAACAAAGAAACAAACAAGTGTTAGTCCTTATGTTCATATAAATAACATGATAAACATTACCCCTAGAAACTAGGTGACAACTAAATAAACACACAAGATGGGGGAATAAAAGAAAATGAAAGGGGTGGTTGAGATATCTCCATATGTGCTAGGCATGTAGACGTTGCCTACATAGTTCCATGGATATGATAATCTAAAAAAACTTTAAGCCAAATATAGTTCTTCTATTAAATTAGAAGAAAATGATGATTGATACAAGACATCACAGATGTGATAGAAAAATAGGGATGAATTTTCAAAATAGGGATAGTGTAGGATAAAAGGCCAAAAAGAATGGGGAAACTAAGGAACAAGTGGTTTGTTTGTGACTTAGTGAGGATTCCCAGATTCCTTAAGGCAAAGAAGTAGCCAATGTTTTTTGTTTTTCTAATTGATTTTCAAATGTTTTTGGAAACTTTTAAGAATATCAACTCAATAGAGAATAATGAGACACTAAAATGGTCTAAGCTTGTAAAATGGTGAGAACGTTATAACTTGAAGTGATGCTCACAGAAAGGAAAGAGTGTGGATAAAGGGGGATTGAGCTAAACTCAACATAAATGACACACATAGTCCTAAAATGTCTTTATCTCATAGTAGTTCACTTGATAGTGTAGGAATCTAAGTAATGTAGTAGCCAATTCAAATAAAATAGGCACAGTTGGTATTATGGCATAGTACAACATAGGAGTGGCTAGGTGATATGTCAAGGCATAATAAAAAAGTGTTGCACTTAGTTTTCCCATAGGTGGTTGTAATTAGGATACAATTGATAGATCAATGATACTAATTTTATCTAGTAGGTGACATAATTAGTATCAAGATTGATGAACATAGATTTGCCCCAGTAGGCAATATAATCAGGCTCACATAAACAAACTTGATAAGAAGGGAATAAGAAATGAAGGATGCAACTACCAATACTTCTTTCATACTACTCCAAAATACTACTTTTTTTTGAAATACTTGAAAATAGTTTATGAAATTGATATGATTCTATATGCTGAAAATGTGAAACCAATGGATGAACCAAGGTTAAAAGGGCTAGGTTGATAGGATTCAAAACATGTTTGGTCGAGTAGGAATGGAATGGTTGGATGGTCTAGTTGGAATGAAAATAACTTAAAAAAAATATTAGACTAAATAAATAATGAAAATAACTTACAAAAACCTTTGAACTGTATTCAATTTTATAACACTAAACAAAATTCATGGTGGTGTTCTTTTAGCCCCTTGGCTTTAAGTTGTGAACTTTGAAAGAAACCATAAAAACTTAACCAATAAAACACACTAAAAAGTTTTTTTAAACACCAAAATGAAGGATTACTAGTTTTTTTTAGACATATAAATGAAGTGTGAAAATAATATTATATTGAAATGGTTTTCTCCAAATAGGTCCTACAAATAAATGGTCAACACTTTGTTCAGCCTTGAAGCTTATTTATCAAATGAGACAAAAAAACTTTGAAGGGTTAAATTTGTAACCCAAAGGTAAAACCCCAAAAAAGAAAACATGTTAGCTTATACAAAGGTTAGAAAAAATATAACTATGAAATTTAAAAAAAACTTAAAAGAAATAAAATAAACCTATGAAACATGCAAACAAGTTAGAAGGTAAAAAAATAAGAAAACCGAACACAAATATCATAAAAACATGTAGTCAGTAATTTTGACTTAACTTTTAAAATATAAATGCATTTGTCACAAAACATTTTGAGGTTAAATATATCTATATGATGGACCTCTTTAAAAAAAAAATATTCAAAATAGTAAATAAAAAAATGTTATTATCTTTGTACTAACCATTTTTACCAGAAAATTAAAAAATAGAAAGTGATAGTCACTAAAATAACCACAACTTATAAAATATAAATAATTGTTTTGTAGAATTTTTAGAGAATATCAAGGACATATTTATATATATTCATTCAAAAATTTAAACAAAAATTTTAATAAATAAAAAGTTATGAAATTTTTATTGGTCATTTTTACTCAAAATAAAAACAATAAAAAAAGAATTAAAACTATGAAATACAAAAACGTTTGTGGGTTACACTCTCATGAAGATAGTCCCACCAGGTGTGCGATTGGTGATCAATAAATTTGAAAAAGAGATGAGGTTATATCAAGTGTTAGTCCATAAAACCATGAAATCACCACACTAACATACTAACATCTCTAAGCCTAGATCTTAGGGGGAGCTTAATAAACAAACAACAATTGAAAACCCAACTAAAATGCAAAGAACAACAATATTTACCTTCCTTGAGAGCTCCAAATGATTTATTCATTAGATTTCTTGGTTTATTCATAATAAGTATTCACCAATGACATATGGTTAACATCATCTCTTCTATGCACCATTGTTGAATGCTTGACTTGATTGATATGGCTTGGTTCAATTTCAACATTATAATGCTAGGATTTTAGCTTCATGAATCTATTCTTGCATTATAACTCTACTTTGATTGAGATCCCAAAATTAAGAGCTCTAAGCTTTATTTTATAGGCTTTCAAATCTCTTATAATGGGTTAAATTTGACCATGGTTGAGTTTATTAACTTTGGTTGAATTTGGCATATTCTTAGGATATTCTTTTAGATATTTTCCAAAAGGGACAACTCATAACTATGGTTGAGTTTACTAACTTTAGTTGAGTTTGGTATATTCCTAGAATATTCTTTTAGATATTTCAAAAAATGACAACTCATAAAGGTAAGATGCTCTTGAATTTCCTTTTTAGTAATTGATTTAATTGATTTATTAGCTCATGGATGAACTTAATTAGGATTTGAAATTGATTTAACTTGCTAATTGATTTTGATTAGGGTGTACAAGTTAATTAATTATTTTTAGGCATTTGGTTTTATTTTTTGATTAATTTAATGTGTATAGTTGCCTTATTTAATTGATTTATTAGGCCAAATTGATTTAATGCAAGTTTATGAAGCCAAATTTGAGACTAATAAAAATTCTTGGGCTAGGTATTCAATGATTATCAAGAATTGATCTAATGTCGGATATGAAGCCATTGGTGGCCAAATTTAGGTGTCTACAAATACTTCATCTATAAATGAGATATGAAATGGATCATTTACGCATGTGTCATTCAAAATTTGGTAGTCACCACACAGTCTAATTTATCCTATTTTTTGTGTTTCACTACCATAGGACTTACCTAATCTACCTTTTCCACTAGGTAAATTATTCTTGTATCTTGCATCCTATCAAGCTCAACCTTAACTTTAAGTTTCATATTAGGATTCAACTTATATGGTCACTTATTTATATGTCATGCACACTCTTTTAGTTCATTATTTATTTATCCTAATGATGGATCTACCCCTCAGACTTCTAAAAATTTGGTGAGGAATACATCCTAGTAATCTCTTAGAAGTTGCATGGCTTCTAAGACTTCTATTATGGTCTAATAGTCCCTAATGTGTGCTAATTTGGGAATCTACTAATTTTAAATATTCCTGACATACTTCTTGAGTCTTTCTTGATAGATGTGCCATTTTTATTCAAAAATATAACCTCTTACCATTTTCAATCCTTCCTTTTCTAGAATCTTGATATTTCACAACTTTTCCTCTATGGTATGTTCTATGACTAGATCTTTGAGTGACTCAACATCCCAATTTGGTTCAAAAAAATTAGCTAAATTTATATCCCCATTAGTATCAAAAGCTTCTATTTCGTCCTCCCCATTATGTATTCTATGACATGACTACATAATATACTACCCTTTCATCTTGGTAGCTTTGTACTTTTGTAGAGCAATGCTTAGATCACAGTCTATATTTTTTTATGAAGAAGACTCAATGGTGGTACTTAGGTCCTCGACATGCACACGACATAGAAATTGTTTTATTTTAAGAAATGTATTATGTAATAAAAGATTCTCATCCTCAAACACAAATGTTTGTATAAAATCACTCTACACCTATGCCCAGTACTTTGTTTCACTCTTGCACTCTTGATGCATATACCAAGCTGATGGAAGGGGAGCTAACATATAGTGGAAAATATCAACCCAATATTTCAAGGCCACACTTTTTGTAGTCCATACTTCAACACATATACATATGTGAAATTTAGGGTATTCATCTTCTTAAAACAAATGCCAATTTATTCTAACTATTTATGGTAGATGAAACATTCTGATCAATAGTTCAAAAGCATCATCCCAAGAAAGTTGATCATCTTTATGAATTACCCACCATGTCATAGTAACCCCTCTCAATACATAATTCAAACCACTCACCCTCTGACCAATTTTAGGCACATGGACTTGTAATCACAAAATAGACTAATGTATATCCTTTTTTACAAAGTATCAAGGTAATTAACATTCATTTACAAATACCATTCTCATTAGTCATAGCTCATGATATCCTCAATCCCAATTTAGTAGATGTGTGTCTAAATCCCCACTTACGAATGAAGTTATTTCCCATGATAAAGTACCTTCTTTATTGGTCTCTATATAATCCTGTGCATGGGTATCTGCTTGATACAAAAACTCTATTTCACAATAAGTAAGAGATTTTACAAATATAGACTTATAATCTTCCATCTCAAATTAATGAATCAATGGCTAGGTGATCACTAGTTTAGGCTTTAACATGTCATAAGTCTTGAATTTCTCAGTAAGTAAAGACTTTAACTAAGGTTTAACATTTCCATAAATAAAATTACATTTAGCTACTTTTAGTGCTTTTGGATTCTCCTTAGTATTCACCTTCATCCAATTATTTTCTTGATAAATGTAAGAAGAATCAAGTTCTATTAGGATGATATATGGTTTGTACAACTTATTCAATGGAATTACTATGATTTTATCCCCTTGATGAGTTTCTAGTTGATTCTACATAGTGTTTATAGTCATCCAACCATCATATGCCTATTTCTTCCCAATCAATGTAGGATAATATGTCTCAATTGACTTCATATTAATGACATAAAAGTCACCTCATAGACTCAGATCTATGACTTTGATCTCAACATATTTTAAACAAACAATAGGTTTAACTCTCCCATAATTAGATAGGATGATATTTATTAAACTATAGCTAAGGACTATTTAGCCAATGGCTTCCCACATAAACCTTGGTATCATGTTGTTCGTTCTTTCAAAATCAAAAATAGCATTTAGTATATCATAACTTGTGATTTCAATATCCATCCATGAATCCACATCCCAAGGCTTTTTAGTTTTTACATAAGATACTAGCTTGTTTATTTTCTTCTTCTCATGTTGTGCACATTCTCATAGATTATGCAATAGATTTTTAATATTTTGAAAGATTTCCTCATTATATAGTGTGCTTAATAGTTTGAGAAAATATGTTAAGGCAGAAAGAACTCCCTCTTGTATCATTATAGGAATAATTTTTCCATACATTTGTGCATCTATATCTGAAACATCCCATTTAATGGATTTTTGATGCTATATGTTTTTCAAAACCTACACAGATTCATACATCAATCCCTTTTCAATAGTTAAATATTGTTAACAATATTGACTAACCTTATAAATTCCTTGATCCTACTGCATTTGGAGGGGAGGTAATCCTTGATCTGCATGTTGATTTCTAGTGATAGCTTTCATATATTCATCCTTCATAGGTTACAAATTGACCATATTGACATTTTGCATAGCCTTTTATTTTCTCTATTTTTCTAATACTATACAATCTTCTATATGATGTTGATTTAACACTCTAAAATATGTACAATAGGACTATGGTGTCCCCAAAATTTGACACTTTAAGATTTTAGGTAACCCCTTTTTGAATTTTTTTGCATTTTGGCTTTGTGTGTGTCAGTTGTACTACTTGAAGCTAGTCTCCTAAATAAATAACTTGGGTTCTACTAATGTTTTTTCTCATTTGTTGTTTACTTTCCTCAGTTGCTCATAATTACTCTATAGGATTAAATGCATTTTATTAAAAAACATCACTGAAATCCTTCTACTCATACATTTTAGTAGATGGAACAAGCTTAAGGTGACTTAGCTCATTTACAGTGTAAATTGGGTTCTCCATGTTACTTTACTTCCATGAAAATAAGTTAATTTGTCTCGAAAACCCAGTTCACTCCCCATAAACCAATTTTGGTTTCTTGAGCTAATTTACTTTAAAAATTAAAAGGAGTTAAGTAGTTTCAAAAACCTGACCAACACTCCCTAGTTATAATCAAGATTGTTAGAGTGTTTTACTTCATTAAATTCATAAGTAAAATTAGTTCTAGGTTGCGAACTTGAACTACTCATGAGCCTAGACCAAATCAGGTTTGTGAAAGAGTTTTACTTCATTACTTATAATAATTAAAGTATTTTAAATAGCCTAATTAAAAAGGAAGTAAGGTTTGACATGTCTTTACCATGTTTGCAATAAATTCATTAGAATTTATATAAATTTTATGATATTTCACCTCATTTCTATCTATCAGCCAAGATGTTGAGCCAAGTAAACATGCCTACAAATCTTGAGCCAAGTTGCTTAAAGCTATTGGAGTGATTTTAAGAAATTTCCTTCTTGACCTATTTGTAGTTGAGATAAGTAAATCATTTCTAGACCATTTTAAATTTCTTATTTGCTTCTATTAAGTCAGTTTCCCCTATGCTTTCTTTCTCATAACTTTATGGTTTTTTGAATGTCAAAGTTGTTTTATTTTGTTTTCTCTTTCAATTTATCAGTTAAAATTGTTATTTTTAACTATAAATTTTAAATTTTAATCTCTTATCATGTTTCATTCATGTTAAAACCCAAAAAAATTGAAAATATTCATGTAACATCTGGTTTTAAAATCCCCTTACCTCTTTGGGTTTCCCAACCCTAAGAACTTTAAACCTTTGATCCCAAGTAACTACCCATCAAAAACTTAAAGTATTGACACTCATAAAACCTACAAAATACTAGTAATGACTGATTTGGGTTTCCCTTCCCTCATTAATTCTTTGGGTTTATTAATCTTTATTACTTTAGACTTTTAAATCAGAGTAATTTGACTCAGAAAACTCAAAGTTTTATACATGAAGTCATCTATTGTAATGGACCTAAATTTGTTTTCTTTTTTAAACCTTAATTTTTTTAATATGAGAAGTATGAATTTACTTTCCTTTGAACACTAACCTGGAGTTTTTAGATCTTACTACTTAAAAGTAAGTTACTTAAGTTTTCAAAGATGTCAATTCTTTAAAATTTGGAGCTTGTTTAGAGATATTTAAAGAGATTTAAGTTAACCCTATTTATAAAATTTATAAATTAGTTGGATCAATCAGTAAGTGTTTTTAATCACTTGTCAATGTCTTTCAAAGTTTAAAATAGTAAATGTCTAGATCAGAGGGATTAGGAAGGTCAGAGGAAGAGATAGCAAAAATAAGATTACAATGCAATATTACTGAGGAGGCCCCAGAGTTATCACTCGAGGAGATTCTAGAACCAAGCTAGAAGGGTAAAATAAAGGTAAAAAGGGTCAAATTCTAAGAACCAAAAATGAAGTATGAATACAAAGGTTTCCTATTGATTCATGCATATCATCAAAGCTGATAGAAATAAGTGATACAAATATGGGGCACATATTTGTAACTAAGATTTTGGAAACATCAAGGGCCATTACAAATACTCCCCTTTTACACTCCATGACCAATAGTGGGATTATTTAGGTTACAACTTTCCCAAGTTTAGCCCAGCTTCTTGAGTTTGTGTTAACATGTGCTAAGTACTATGACTCTCTGACCAGGGCAGTAAGAGATGTTGTTGGGAATGTGGCTGTGAGGTTAGATGTTCAATATCTTAATACTATTTGAATATTCCAACTTCACCAAAAGTGATTGATATTTCAATGGAGACAACTGAGAAATAATGGGAAATTAAAATAATAGAGTGTACTAAGATTATGAATACATATTACTTAAAGAAAATAAAATAACCTTCAAGGTTCCCCAAGTACATTATTAGATCAAATTTTATTTAGGAGGTAGATGATATCATTCAAATATTATGCAAAATCAATGGACAAAATAACACCAAATGGTTTTCACCCTAGATGTATGCCTATATTAGAGCCATTGATATAAATCAAAGTTTTGCTAAGATTGACTGGGCAACAATGATCAGTGACAAAATGGATCAACAATTGAATAATGTATTGTAGAACTTCAATTTAAAGATGAATTCATATCTTGTATCTATAAAAATCTCCAATGGATCTTTCTCAAGGTTAAATACCAATGGTACACTGTCAACAGTACCATATATGAATATTATGCTCAGTTGGTTCTTGAAGAATACTACAAGAATTACATTGTAGTAAATGATGGTTTATGCTATGAGATTATTTACAAGTTAGAGACATCTTTGAGGCATAGAGTATCAGATGAGGAATGGGGTACAATCTCACTATATGGATACATTTTCATTTAATTTATTGATTTCTCATATCTTAGAGTAGGAGGTTTCTCAGGAGCACCTATCAAGCTACCAAGATATCTAAGTGACAAGTGGATCCTTATGACGATGAGTAGGCAATTTGTTGAATTACATGATTCGCAGTCTAAGGCTCATAAGGTAGCCATTAATTTTATTATTGTAATTGGTCACTTTCATTATCCTAACATTTATAAAGCTAATAATGTATATAAATAAATGTATCACCATTACACATAAACACATTTTTGTACTAGGGCAAATTTTAATTGTAGAGGAGTAACACAGAGTACTATTTCACTTGAATATATGTGTTAAACATGAAATATATTAAGAGCAGGGGGGGTGAATTAGTATATTATATATCTTTTACTTAATCTAATTTCTTTTCTTTAACCACTCAATCATACATTCAAACTATGTAATAAAACTAAAATAATAATTTATACCACGTGAGAGAGAGAGAGAGAGAGAGAGAGAGAGAGAGAGAGAGAGAGAGAGAGAGAGAGAGAGAGAGAGAGAGAGAGAGAGAGAGAGAGAGAGAGAATATTTTAATGTGAAAACCCAAAGTGGAAAAAACCATAGAGAACAATCTCAAGTATATGAATGAGCACCAAATCAAAATATAAAGTTTGCAAGCACCAACTTGTAGGAGCACCAACCCCTTTACCGAGCACCAACACAACAAATATTTGTGAGCACCAACCCATAGGAGCACCAACCCCTCTTGTGTATAAAACACAACTATCTCTCAATGTTTCTTACTCAATAAATGATAGAAATCTTTAATATCTCCTACTTTTCTCTCCTTGAAAACAAATACAAACCATGCACTCTATTTCATATTACAAATGGCTTCTCAAGCCTTTATTTATATGTTTGTAAATGACCTTTGGCCTTCACCCTTTATGACCCTTCAATCCTCATGGAAAATGGCACAAAACTTGCGTGACCCTTTGTATCCTTGCATTTGAAAAGTCATATGGTGACCCTCATAAGCAAAAGCATCCTTTCCTCTTTTGTATTTATCTTGGTGACTTTTCATATTATTTAATGTGTCCCTTCATGGAAAAATGTGCCATACCTCTTTTGTCTTCACATAGTGCCTCTTGAATTCCTCAAGGTGACTCTTCATGAGAAAATGCATCCCATTCCTCTTTCATCTTTTACCCCGTGAATCTTTGACTTCTTTATGGGCCCTCTTTTGACTTATATGCAACCAACAATATATTCATTAATATTAAATAAATATTAAGACACATTAGCCAAGATATGAATATTAAAAACACCATTAAATGTAGTGGGACCTTTATCACCAATAATGCTAGACCTTTGACATCAATGACAATATTTCCAACAATCTCCCCCTTTGTCATTGATGAAAACCTCAAACTCAAAATACCACACCTAAAACTTGAACATACTACCATCTAAAAAACATACAGTAACTCCCCCTTACTATAGCAACATGTATCTATTCCATGTACCTATTTCTACACATTTACTTGTACTTGTTACTCTCCCCCTTTGACATCAATAGCAAAGGGCTTACCTAAAGCTAACACTTAGCTCCTGATCAACTGATGTTGAACATCAATGGTAGGAAGTAAAAGAAATTACTCCCAACTTCTCTCATAGATACTCAAATGTGTCTTTTGGTAGTGCATTTGTTAAAATATCTACAATTTGTTCTATAGTACTGATATATTCCATCTTAACCTATTGATCTGTAACCTGCTCTCTCAATAAGTGATATCTAATGGGAATATGTTTTTTCTTGAATGCATCACTAGATTTTTCAAAATAGTTATAACACTTGTGTTATCACAAAAAATATAAATAGGTTCATCATACTTTACCTTGATATCTTCTAAAGTTTGCTTCATCCAAAGCACTTGAGTACAATATAATACTGCTACAATATATTCTACTTCAGCTATAGAAAGTGATACTGAATTCTTCTTCTTGCTTAGCCATCATACTGAGCTATAACCAAGGAAGAAAGCTCCTCCACTTGTACTTTTTTGTCATCCAAGAACCCTACCCAATCTAAATCTATATAGGCAACCAAAGTGAAATCTCTACATGTGGAATACCATATTCCATAATCCAATGTCCCCTTGATATATCTAAATATTCTCTTCACCAACTAAACATGACTATCTTTTGGAGATGACTGATATATTGCAACCATACCTACTACATACATGATGTCTACCCTTGATGCTATAAAATATAAAATACTACCAATCATAGATCTATACAAATATTGATCTATAACAGGTGAATCTTCATCTTTTCTCACCTTATTTCCTATACACATTGGTGTGCCAACTAGTGCACAATCCTTGAAACCAAATTTATTCAACATTTCCTTCACATATTTACTTTGAGTTATGAATTTTTTTTATTTGACTGAAATATTTGAAATCTTTAGAAAAATGACAATTCTCTAAGCATAAACATATAAAATTATTTTTGCCTATTATCAAAAAATTATTTTATAATCTTTTCAATATTTCCTCCAAAAATGATATCATCAACATATACCACTATCAATAAATCATCTCTTGAAACCTTATCCTATAGGTACTTATCAAGTTTTTCATACCAAGCTCTAGGATCTTGTTTCAATCCATACAATGCTTTCTTCAATCTACAAACATGGCTACTAACATTTGAGAGAATAAATCCCTCAGGCTGCTCAATGTAGATCTCTTCTTCTAGATTCCCATTTAGGAAGGCAGATTTTACATCCATATGAAACACTTTGAAATTTTTAAACACTGCATATGTAAGAAACATTCTAATAGCCTCTAACCTTACCACTAGTAAAAAAATTTCTTCAAAATCTATTCCCTTAATATGAGCATATCCTTTACATACTAATATTTCTTTATTTTTGGTCACTTCTCCATTTTCATTCAACTTATTTCTATAAACCCATTTTGTTTCTATCACATTGTGATCTTTTGGTCTAGGAACTAATTCCCAAGTATCATTCTTTTCTATCTGATTTAATTCTTCATCCATAGCCTTAACCCAATGTTTATCATTTCTAACTTTTGAAAAAATTCTAGGTTGAATTCTGGATAACAAAGAAAAATTAACTTGCTCATATTCACTTACCATCATTCTTCTAGTATTAATTCCTTCATTTATGTCCATGATGATGTCACTTTCATTATGATTTATATGAACATATTTGGATGGAGTTTTGGTGCCCTTTTTCTCCTTCTCATCTTCATTTGATTCTTTAAAACCTTCCTCTTCAATGATTTCAAGAATTCTATTCGATCATTGATTCTTTGTGTTCCATCTTCTTCTATCCTGACACTTACACTTTCAACAATTTTCTTGTTTCCTTTGTTATAATATTTACTTTTGAAAGAATAATCAAGACATATACTTTCATCTAATATAGATTCAAACTTACCAAGTTTTTCATTGTTTCTCTTTATGAAGCATCTACTATCGAAAACTCTAAAATAATCAATTGTTGTTGGTTTGTCTTTCCATAGCTCATAAGGATTCTTGTCACTATTTAATCTCAATAATGATCTATTCTAAATATTCACTACTATAGAAACTACCTCTCTCCAATATTTATTTTCTATCTTGGATTCATTTAGCATTATCCTTGCCATCTCTTAAACTATTCTATTTTTTTTTCAACTACTCCATTTTGCTATAGAGTTATAGCTGATGAATAATGTCTCTTTATTCCATGATCTTCAAAAAACTCAATAAATTGATTTGAGATGAATTCTCCTCCTTGATCTAATCATAAACACTTAATCTTCAAAATGGTTTCATTTTCAAGTAATGCTTTGAAATGTCTAAAAGCTTTTGATTTTTTCTTTAAAAACATTACCCAAGTCATACGAGAAAAATCATAAATAAGCAACATGAAATAATTCTCACCTTGAATAATTTTATTTCTCATATGTCCACATAGATTAGTGTAAACAAGCTATATCATTTGAGTAGTTGAGTACTCTTTTGTTTTGAATTGCCTTCTAGCCGGCTTTCCATGCTGACAAGCTTCATAAAGCTTGTCAAATGGCTTTGTAATTTTTGGAAGATTTATGACTACTTGATTCTTACTGATGTTGACAAGATTGTCAAAATTTATGTAACCCATTCTCTTGTGCCATAGCCAACTTTATTCAATCTGGCTCAAACAACATCTTTGACCTTTGATGTCTTATAGCATATACAAATTATTACTTATTCTTTAAGCATCTACAACTAACATATATGAATCTTTTATTCTAATTTTAAAACCTTCTACATAAAAATTTAGTGTGTGTGTCTAATCACACATTTGACTTTCACTCAAAATATTATGCTTAAGACATTCTACATATAAAATATTTTTAGTTTTAGTTTTACCATTATCCAAACTTAGTGTACCCTTTCTAGCAATTCTGGTAGTAGTATTGTCTACAAATTTCACTGTTCCACCATAGATCTTCTTCAAAGTTATGAACTTACTCTTGTCTCATGTCATGTGCCTTGAATATCCACTACCAATGAACCATGTATTTTCTTCATTTCTTGCATGCAAAGTAGTCTGCGCTAACATAGATTTTTCAGGTTGTTTCTTTTTCCATGAACCTGTCTGAACTTTCCTCTTGATGAATGTAGCCTTTAAAATATGTTCCTTTTAGAATGACTCAAACATGATTCTATAGTACCAAGATATGTGTCTAAAGTTATTGAACTTGTAAAAAATTATGGCCTCTTCATTAAATATTAATAGAGGAGCAAAAGAGTTATTGCTTCTGCTTGACTCTGCATGACTTTCCTTCTTATTTTTGAAATTGTTAGTTCTTTTTTGACATTCTAATTTCTTATGACCATATCCATTACAATAAAAATAGTAACCATAAAAATAATACCTATTTGTGAATCTCTTACATGATTGCCTTTTTTGGCTTTGTTCCCTCCAGCCTTCTTTGTTTGAGATGTCCTCTGTATTCTTAACTTCTTCCCTTTTTATTTCTTCTTTTGTAAGAGCTTTAGCATACATCTTTACTTTTTCCTTGTCTGTGAAAGTAGTGAGCTCCTCTTTCTCTTTTTCAAATCCAATACATATCTTATCTGACATTGATATTTGATTTTCTAATATCTTATTCAATATATTAGTGATATTCTTAAATTTTGAATTATTAACGACTCTATCATTGATTGCTTTATTTGTTTTCTCAAGTTCTATTTTTAAAGAAGCAATTTTGATAACATACCTTTCACATTCTTTACTTACTATTTTCAACTATGCCATTAGATCTTCTTCATTCTTCTTGGCTTTTTCAAAATATGCTTGTAGATCTTCAATTATTTCCTTTGACTCCTTTTCATTTTTCTTGATCTGGAGCTTTAATCTTCGATTCTTCTTTTCAAGAGATTTTAACTCTTCTAAGGCACAAATGAGTTCTCCTTATAGATTCACTTCAACTTCATCATGTTCTTCTTATTGATCATTTGTACTATTTTTTACAGAGGCATCTTCATGTTTAGCCATGAATATAATCTCTTCTTCTTCTGAGTCATTGACTCCACTATCTTCAGTTGAGCTAGGATCTTTAGAATACAAACTCTTATTCTTGAATCCTTTCTTGAATTTGCCTTTGAAATTATTATTCTATGTAGACTTTCCTTCTTCATTGTCATCATTACCCTTATTAAGGCATTTAGCTACAAAATGTCTAGTCTTTTCGCAATTAAAATATTTAAAAGGTAATTTTCCTTGATATTTATCTGTGCCCTTTTTCGGCTTGTGAATGAATAGAGCTCCATTTTCATCTTCATCATTTCTAAAATTATCACTTGATTCTCTAATTTTAGCCTTCTTTTTCTTTGATGTCTTGAAAGCCACTTCTCTCTTTGAAGGTTTATCTTGTTTAGTCCACATCTCATATGTCGTAAGAATACCATGAAGCTCATCCATCTTTAGCTTGGATAAATTCTTCATCTCTTCAATTACTGAAACTTTCACATGATATCTCAATAGTAGAGATCTCAAAACCTTTTAAATTGCATTTGACTCTTTTAATTTTTCTCCAAGACCTTAAATCTGATTGACTATTTGATCAACCCACAAGAGATAACTTTCTATATTTTCTTCTTCCATCTTCAAACTCTCAAACTATCTTCTAAAAGTCTAAAGCTTAGCTTGATGAACCTTTCCATCACCTTTGTAAATATTCTCAAGTTTTACCCAAGTTTCATGAGTAGATTTACATTGCATAACTTTAAAAAAAATTGATTCACATAAACCACATAAAATGGCATTTAAAGTTTTAGCATTATTTTCACTTGCCTTCTTTTCTACTAGAGTAGTTACAAGTGTCTGTGGCTCTTCATATTCCTTCACCACTACTTTCGATATGTTAAATCCAAGGGCCATCAAATAAGTCTTCATCCTTATGCTCTAAAAACCATAATTCATCCCATCAAACAAAGGTGCCTTATTTGTAGAAAATCCTTCATGTGATCTAGCCATCATGCTTTCCTAATCTTCCTTCAAGTTGTAAAACATTTTTCAAAAAGAACCTACTTTGATACCAATTGTTAAGCAAAAAATATAATAAAAGGGGGGATGAATCAATATATTATATATCTTTTACTTAATCTAATTTATTTTCTTTAACCACTCAATCATATATTCAAGATATGTAGTAAAACTAAAATAATAATTTTTACAACACAAGAGAGAGAGACACAATAGATTTTTATGTGGAAACCCAAAGTGGAAAAAATCATGGAGAATAATCTCAAGTATATGAATGAACACCAACTCAAAATACAAATTTAGTAAGAACCAACTTATAAGAGCACCAACCCTTTACAAAATTTGTGAGAACCAACCCATAGGAGCACCAACCCCTCTTGTTTATAAAACACAACTATCTCTCAATGTTGCTTACTCAACAAATGATAGAACTCTATAATATCTCTTGATTTTCTCTCTTTGAAAACAAATACAAATCATAAACTCTCTTGCATATTACAAATGGATTCTCAAGCCTTTATTTATAGCTTTCCAACTGACCTTTGGCCTTAACCCTTTGTGACCCTTCAATCCTCATGGAAAATGGTGCCAAACTTTCATGACCCTTTTTATCCTTACATTTGAAAAGTCATATGGTGACCCTTCATAAGTAAAAGCATCTTTTCCTATTTTGTCTTTATCTTGGTGACTTTTTACTTCATGGGAAAATGCACCATACCTCTTTTTACTTCACATGGTGACTCTTAGAATTACTCAAGGTGACTCTTCATGAGAAAATATGTCCCATTTCTCTTTCGTCTTTTACCCTGTGACTCTTTGACTTCTCCATGGGCCCTCTTTTGACTTATATGCAACCAAAAATATATTCATTAATATTAAATAAATATTAACTCTCATTAGCCAATATATAAATATTAAAAATACCATTAAATGCAATGGGGCCTTTATCACCAATAATGCTAGACCTTTGACATCAATGACAATATTTCCAACAATATGCATATCCCTACACTTGAGAATTTTTAGATGGATTGTAGGGATGAATTTGAAATAATAAGAAGGGATTACAATAGATTAACTATGGAGAAAATTCAAGAATTTTATTTAGCATCTATTCTCAAGGATATGGAAGATGATGGTATTATTACAAGTGATGCATTTCATGTAGCAGGAGGAGATAGTGCTCCACTTCCAGTAATCATTTTTGGAGATGAACATGATAAAATAATTTTAGAGAGAACTTCAAATGTCTTGGTAATGACTTCTAACTATATTCTTAATAAGGGGTATTACATGAAGGAATTAATAATTGAGACCACCCATGTGGGATAAAAATTATAGGACATAGTTAAATGAGAAAGTAGTCATGGTTCCTTAAATAAATTGAAGCTGAATAAGAATGTTGATGATACTTTATCAATAGTGAAAGATAAATAACCAACTCAACTAATTGTTTCTACTTTACCATTGGTCTCTTTTTCCCTTGTTACTTCTTTCATTTCAACATTTGATCCTCCCACCACTTTTGTCCTAGACCCTTCAATTCTTGCACCATCTCCTAAGGTTTATGTCACTAAGCCTTCCAATAAGTCCACCCCGAAAGAGGGAATTCATCCTCTTCCATCTATTCCAAGTGTTATAACACCACCACCTCCTTCAAAATAACCACCTCATATGGAAAAATAACCTAAAAAGGTAACTACTAAAGAGGTACTCCCATCATAAGAAGAAACATTAGAGAAGGAAAAGGAAAAAAAGTAGTAGATACTAAAAAAGAAGTTACTAAAAAGATGGTAGATGAAGGGATAGATAAATAAAAAAAATAAGTAGATACATGATCAAGAGTTGAGGCTACAAAAAATAAATTGAGAAAGAGAAGTAGGTAGAAGTAGAAGTAGAGAGAGATTTAACACAAAAAATTCAAGATGACACTTTTGAATAATGACTCTCTTCATAAGAGGTTCCTTCACAAGAGTTATCAATTAAAAAATGAACAACAAAAAGTGGTTACTAATTCAATCTCTTCCACCAACATAGACTTCTCATCCTGGTTAGCTTTGCAAATAACTCTAGAATCAAAGGAAGTGATCAATCTTGAGGAGATAGACTTACAATTATTAAAGATTCTAGATAAAAAAGGGAAAGAAACCCAAGTAATTACAAGTCACTTAAAACTTGATAATTAAATATTCAAGATAAAAATTTGTAGAGATAACAGTTCCCCCATAGGGAGATAATAAAGGAGAAGTTAATGATGAAAATCTAGCAATCACAAGGGTGTCTCTTGGGGAGGTTACTACTAAAGGGTTAAAACAAGATACTCAGAATTTAATTAACACTCTCTTTAGGAAGTTAGATGAAGAGAAACATATTAAAGCTAAGTTGAAGGAGCAAAATGATCAATTATGCGAAATAATTGTCAAAGTGTCAAAATCTACTCCTCAATAGGTATTACTTCTGAAAGTAGTGATTTCTCAACAAGTGATTACTGAAGTGGAAGAGACTAGAGATAAGGCTAAGCTATTGACAAATGGGTTGACAAAATGAAGAAAAAGGCCCAAAAATTCTTTACACTCATTAAGGATGCTCAAAATGATATTTTGAATAAAATAGCAAAAGTTAGGTCAACAAGAGCTGAATTGGAAAATGAAAATGAAATTTCTAAACTTCAACAGGAAAGTATTTAGGGAATAGTGAATTTAGATGAGAAATTTTTTATTGAGGAACAAATTATCCCTTTTGCAAAGAAGATAAATCAAGAAGAATATCTTATATCCTTTCATTTAAGCATACTGCTAGACATTGGAGAATAAATGATGCAGTTAGAATAAGATACACATGGTGTAAATACTAATCTAGAAGACTCTCTCTTTGGGCTCATAGGTATATGGTCAAGGAATGCCCTATGAATAGCTAAATAGTTAGATCAATATCTCAAATAGAGGATGGACAAAGCCATGACTCCTTTCACAATCAAATATGTCAAAGTGTTGATCAAGTTTTAGGAATAATTGAAGATACTTGGGCTAAGGATTGAGAAAACTAAATCTCATTACAAAAGGATTGAAAGAGAGTTGTTGAGATTAGAAACAAAAATACATTCAATTGCTAAATTAGATGATGCAGTAATCCAATTAATGATATCTCAACACATAAAATATAGAGAAAAATGTAGGAGTCAAGTTCATAGAGTAGATTAATTTTGCCTTGAGTCTTGAATAAATTATTCTATTTTTTCTTCTTTCTTCATAAACACTTTGTAAATAAGTTTTTTTTTAGTAATAAATATGTAAAGGTAATATCATTTTATGATTTACTTCTAAAAGTGAAATTACTTTGTAAATTTTAATGTCTTAAGTAACTCGGCTAAAATGCTATTGCTCAGAGTCATTTCTTAAAAGCGAATTACTTTATCTAACTTTGTGTTGCAAGTAAAGTGTTTGTAATCAATCCAAATAAGGAGTTCAAAAAGTACTACATGTCATTGATCAGTGCATGCCACAAAAGAGAGATTTGAGGAAGGTGTTATTCAATGGTTTCCAATTTTAACGTAACACATGTGAGTTGAGGATGATGTTTCCTATTAGAATTTTATATCTTGAAATTGTATAAATAAATGAGTAAGCCTACACACTAGGAGGGTTTTTCTTTTGCAATTGTAAAAGTGGTTTAAGAAATCAAAACTTTGAGTTTGATATAATTAGATTATTTTGTATGGATTTTTCCAAGAAAGAACAAGAAAGATGATTATTGTTTGGAGAACTTTACATTTGTGGAAATCTTTCTATGAGTTCAACGAAGATAAATTGGTAATATTTGAGTTATCTTTAAAGCTAAATTGAGTTCATAGTATTCATGAGTATTTATTGGAAAAAGAATCATATACTATATGTTTATTTTTTTGCATATACATAATAAACTCTACAAGTCTATTTATTATGATATGCACTTTTGTTATTCTTTCTCATCTTAAAATTTAATAAGTTGATTCTTCCTTTTCTACGTATCCTAGATTCAAACTACTTTTCTAAAACAAAATAGCTACTTACTTGTTACAAACTCTCTTTGTTATGGTTCATGAACAAAATGATTAAATTAATAAAAACATTAAATAAAGATACACCTAATTTGCATATTTTGTGAATAAATTTAAATAGAGAGTAATTATAAGTAGATAGACATAATCTTACAAGAGCTTCACCATTGAATAATGGGATTTAATCCCATGACTGCATAGGTAGTTTTGACTCTATGCAAAATATTTAACCAACATTTTTTGGTGACTCTACTAAGAAATGAGATGTAAGTGTTTGACTCCTACAATCAAATTTGAAAGTTACCTCTAGTTTCCATAATTTTTAAGTGTTGATCAAAAGTGTTGCATGAATTGGGTGATGCACTAGTCTATTTTCAACACATAGCTAAGATTAATCACTCTCACTTTAAACAAAACACATCTTTTCAAATTCAATTTCATGTTTTTTGTGTCTTTAGTTTGAAATCCTAATTCAATTCTATTTCATTTTTATTTAAATTTATTTCATGCTAAGTTGACTATCGATTAAGATTTTATCCATCAAAATTGTTATACAATCATGATACTTAGAATATTTTTCTACTCTTCAAACTGACCAATCAACCTTTCACCAAAGAGAGAAGAGAAAATTGATAATTAGAACAATTCTTTGAGATATAAGAGCAATTTAATTTCAACTTCCCTATTCAATATATGACCAAAAGAGCTAGCCTCTCACTTGTTAGGGAACCAAATCCTCATACACATCAACTTTAGCATAATTCCTTTAGAATAATCTAATCAACCATTTCTTAATTTTTGAATCCTATAAGAATGGTGATACCACATCTTATCCCATGGGGATCATCCATTGGTCCATTGAATTTGAATCCTCCTTTGCATGACTTGTCAAAGGGATCAAGGAAGAATTTTCCTAAATTTACTAGCGATGGTAAGCAAAATCTAGATGAGCACTTGGTTGCATTATTTATGGCATGTGGAGTAATTGGTGTAGAACATGAATATTTATCTATTCGACATATTGTTGAAATCCTACATGACTTAACAGTAGAATGGTTTTACCATCTGCCTTCAATCACTATGACCAATTGGGCTGCTATGTATGATCAATTTGAAAAAAGGTTCAAAATTGATAAAGATGCTTACACAACTAACTCAACCTAAGAAGGAACTGCATGATTAACACATGAATGATTTTATTTCCAAATTCAATAGACTATTTTATACAATCCCTTAAGATAAATTACCTATAATAAATAATAAAAAAATGTTTCTTCATCAATGCTCAACTTCTAGAAGTTAGTTACCAATTGTGGAGAGCATGACCAACTGATTTGGTAGCAACCCAAAATCTAGCTACTGAGATTGAATATGATTTGATAATGGTTGGAAAAATTAAGAAAATTATAACTAATGAAGAATCATCTACTTTAGCCACACCTCAGACTATAGGTCCCTTATTGCAAAAACTAGCTAATGACTTACTTCAAGTTAAAAGACAAATTGCTTAAGGAACCCATGCTACTCTAACCAAGAATGTTCCTACATGAAATTTTAGTAATTAGAATATGAATTGAATTGTTGGTCCTCAGAAAATATTGGTAATTGAATATGTTACCATAAATCATACTAAGATGGGAAAATAAGATCAATGAACTAAGCATACTCATCAAAATCCGAATGACAAAGATGATTTTGTAGATCCTACTGGTGATTCTAATTGTTACCTAGAATATGAATCAGAAACTAACTATGAAGAAGTGCTTCATGAAGATCATATTCAATATTTTATGGCATTTACAAGATCTCAAAATCAACAAGCTACTAAGAATTCATTGAAATAACAAGAGAAAGGGAAGGAGAAATCCAAAGATGATGCAAGTATTCTTAAACGAGGTAGTCCTATACCTTCTTCTTTTCTTCCTAAAGAAAAGTATGTTTCCTCTAGTTCTCAAGCTTATAAGCTAGTTGCTTATACAACTAAATTTAATTCTATCTTATCTATTCCCATTCCTTCTTTTAACATAATTAAACACATAAAAAAACTAAAATTTAGATGTTAGAATCTAAATATTTAAGGTACTACTGAGATTAGTTGAATAGATTAGTGAAGTATGTTCAAACTAAAGGGTCAAGCAATGCACCAAATGTCTTGAAAGGTAATCTACCTATTCTTAGGTCAATTCTTTCTTATAATAACTCTATAAATGTTTCATCCTCATCCATCCCCATATCAAAGAGAATAAAATCATTTTATATATCCCTTCTAATTAATGGGTATAAGTTAAGCAATTGTATTTTGGATTCAAGAGACTTTTATAATATTATGCTAGCCAAGGTAGTTGATTCCCTTGGCCTTATTTTGACTAATTCTATAGGAAAATGTTACTCAATGGAGAGACAAGTTCCCCTAATTAGATAGATTAAAGATGCCCAAGCTGTCCTAACAACCTTCCTAGATAAAAGAATTAAAATGACAATCCTAGTAGTAGATATCTTGATCTCATATAGAATGTTTCTAAGCAAAAAATTATGCAAAGATCTAGGAGGAGAAGTGAAGAAGGATTGGTCCTGTGTGCATATCCCAATCAAAGGGATCAATCATAAGTTGAAACTTGAGAAGTCAAAATACATAATTTCTAAATATGAAGATCCAAGGTCACAAATTCTCTTTGAAGAATCAAACCATGAAATTTACCTCCTTATAACAAGCAAAGAAACCAATGAGAAAAAAATGAAGAGGATCAAGACAAGATATGGATCATGGAATTTGATGGTAGCTATAGTTTTCTTGGTTTAGGTGTAGGAGAAGTGTTGATTTATCCTACTATAAAAGTTTTTCCCTATTTATACAAGCTTATGTTTAAAAACAAAAATAACATATCTGAATATGAAGCAATCTTACTAGGTCATGAGTGACAAAAGGAGAAAGGAATAAAATTCCTTAGAGTATAAGGAGATGCTAAGTTAATAGTCAGACAAATCAGAGGACAATATCAAGTGAATAAAGATAAACTAAAACACTACCATGATAAATTTATGAGTGTCATGCTTGATTTATCTACTTTTTTTATCAACTCAGTACCTCAACATCAAAATTCTAGATCTGACTTACTATAATTACATCTTTACTTAGTCCAGAGCAACAAATGACAATCTTCAAGGAAGGTAACTATAAATTATAAATGGTTTATCACCTAAAAGTCCTAGATAATGTTGAACATTGGCAAGTTTTTAATGATGATAAGCAAATAGCTGTGTTTTTAGAGTAGTAGGATAATTTTGAAGGATTATACTTTAAAGGAAGTAGTTCACATCCACATGAAACAATAATAGGTATCATTGAAACTGAACTCTCCCATGATCAATCTATAATTTAGCCTAAAGGGAATAATATTCCTAAAGTTTTAGTTTATTAAGAAGAGATATTTGATAAACATGATAAGTTTCTGAAGAAAAATAAAGAATATAGACAAGCTTCTTCCACATAAATAGGCCAGGTCAACTTAGGTAGTAATGAAGAGCCTAAGATGGTCAACATTGGCAAGTGCTTCTCACAAGAGGAGAAATAAGCTTTCACTAAACTTATTACATGGTATATTTATGTGTTTTTTTGGTCCTACAAATATTTCAAGTCCTTTCAAATGGATGAATTACAACACTATATTATAATTTAGCCAGGTATAAAGTATTTCAAGAAAAATTTATGACATCATAACCTAACCATTTCAGGTACAATTCATGTTGAGATTCAAAAACTTCTTGATGTGAAGATTATTTATCCAATCCACCATTCAGAATGATTAGTAAATATTGTCCTACTAAGAAATAAAAATGGGGAGATATGCTTATGTGTTAATTTTTACAACCTAATCAAGCCTCTTTGAAGGACAATTATCCATTGCCTATTATGGATCATATCTTATAGGTAGTTACAAGGTCAAAAAAGTTATCTATGCTAGATGGATTTATAGATACAATCAAATAAAATTGGTTGACGAAGATTAGTACAAAATTGCTTTCACAATACCATGGGGGATTTTTGCTTATCAAAAGATGCCATTTGGGCTAATTAATGTTGGGGAAACTTTTTAGCTAGCTATAGACCTAGCATTTGCTCATTTGAAGAAAAAGAGCATTTTGGTATACCTATATGACTTGATAGACTTTTCAAAGCAAGGAGGTAATCATTTATTTGATCTTGAAAAAGTCCTAATTCAATGCAAAAGACATGGGATTTCTTTTAACCCAAAAAAATCCATATTTGTTGTAAGTAAAGGTAAGCTCTTTAGGCATATAGTATCAAGTTAAGGAACTAAAATTGATCCATAATAGGTAAATGTTATTCAAAGTGTGCCTATGCCTACATCTAAAAAAGGTGTGCATTCTTTCTTCAGCAAAGTAAATTCCTTTATAATGTTTATTTTTTGTTTTTCTGAGTTAACTCAACACATCTCAGATATGATGAAAAAGAAACTAGACTTTAAATGGAATGTTGAGGGTAAATTGGCATTCAAAATAATAAAAGTAGTAATAGTTAAAGCCCCGGTTCTATTTTATCTAGATTTCAATAAAGAATTTATTTTTTACTATTACTTTTTCAGAGCATACTATGTGATATATGCTCATGTAAAAAAATGATGGAGTTGAATCTCCTATAGATTTCATGAGTCAACCATTGAAGAATTCAAAATTGAAGTACTCATAGATGGAGAAACACATTTTTTTAGTGGTCAAGGCATGTTTGATTTTTAGGTATTACATCTTATCATATTGTATTATAGTATATGTCCCAAACACTATTGTCAAGTCAATTCTAACTCAACAAGAATTGGGATTACTCAGAGGCACTTGGGTAGCCAAGGTGAAGGAATTTTATCTTGATATCAAACCCACAGAATAAGTAAGAGGTAGAAGCCTATGCCAATTGATGATAAAAAGAAATCCTGATACTGTAGATACAAAAGCACTTTCAAGCCAAGATGAAATAAAGGAAGAACTACCCATGGCACTTTTTTCTTATATGGTTAATGAATGGTAAAACAAGATTTCTTACTACTTGACTTATGGGGATATGCTAGATAATCTGACATGGAAAGAAAAGTGAACCATCAGGATAAATTCAAAGGATTACATCCTCTAGGACAATGGTCTATAAAAAAGAGGCATTGATGGTGTTTTCCTCCATTGTGTAGATAAAGAATAACAAGCTAAACTATTGAAGAAGCCTCATGACAAAGCATGTGGAGGTCACTTTTCTACAAGAGGCATAGTGCATAAAATCTTATGAGTAAGGTATTTTTGGCCTACTTTGTTTCAAGACACTTCATAATGGGTTGATAAATGTCAAGCATGTTAGCATTTTGTAGGATGAGTCAAGCTACCAGCTTTGCCACTAAAATTGGTAATTATTAACAAGCCTTTTTAAAAATGTGGCATGGATTTTATTAGTGTATTGATTACTCCATCTAGTGTTAGAAATCATTATATTTTGATAACTACTGAAGTTATTCTTGTCAAACATTTCACATCAAAAGTAGTATGTGATTTCATTAAAGAGAATATTTTTGTCAGGTTTGGGGCACCACACATAATTATGATAGATAATGTAGATAATTTTTCCTCTACAAAACTCATTGAATTCTATTACTCCTATGGAATAAACTTAGTTTATGTTTCAAATCATTATCCTCAAGGTAATGGATAGGCTAAGTCAAAAAATAATAATTTGATGAATATCATCCGAAAGTTGGTAGACAACAATCAAAGGACCTAGCAGAAGAAGTTGTTTGATGCACTATGGATTGATAGGATTACTCCAAAGAAAGAAATAGGTATGTTTCCTCCTTAGTTTCTATATGGAATAAATGATAAAATATGAATAACTCTTGAGTTGCCTACTTTACAATTGTCAAAAGCCATTGAAGATGTTACTTATCAAGATTCAATTGATAAGAGAATCATGTTTCTCACTAAACTACAAGAAGTACATGTTCAAGTTGTTGATAGGCTAATAGATCATCAAGCAAAGGTAAGAATATCTTTGATAAAGGAGCTAGAGATAGGTAGTTTGAAGTGGAGGATATAGTTTTTATATGGGATAAGTAAAATGAAAAAAAAGGAAAGCATGGGAAGTTTGATTCTTTGTGGAAAGGACCCTCTACTATACAAATCATTGATGGGAAAGATAGTTTCTTCCTAACTCATCAAGATGGAATTACACTACCACTACCTTTCAATAGGCATCACTTGAAGGTCTACAAGAATTGAGTAGTAGGGTAACCCTTGCATGTACTTAAATAAAGAATTTTAGCTTTTCCTTTTTTTAATTGGTCTTTGTGTTTTTCTATTTGTCTAGTAGTTTGTGTGACCAAGTTTTTGTAATGAATCCATACCCAATGAATAGAATGCAAAACTAGAGAAACTAAGTATCACCCTTATTTCTTTCCTTAGGATAGAAGCAAGGATATCCCTAGTCAGAGCTAGCTGATGTCCCCAAAATTTGACACTTTAAGATTTTGGGAAACCCCTTTTTGAATTTTTTTGCATTTTGGCCTTGTGTGTGTTAGTTGTACTACTCAAAGCCAGTCTCATAAATAAATAACTTGGGTTCTACTAATGTTTTTTTTTTTCATTTATTTTTTGCTTTCCTTAGGTGCTCTTAATTACTCTATAGGATTAAAGGCATTTACTTAAAAAACAAACTCAAATCCCTTTACTCATCCATTTCAGTAGATGGAACAAGCTCAAGGTAACTTTACTTATTTTTAGTGCAAATCAGGTTCTCCAAGTTACTTTACTTCTATGAAAATAAGTTAAGTTATCCCAAAAACATTGTTGGCTCCCCATAGACCAATTTAGGTTTCTCAAGTTGCTTTACTTGAAAAAATAAAAGGAGTTAAGTAGTTTCAAAAACCTAACCAACACTCCTTAGTTCTAATTGGGATTACAAGAGTCCTTTACTTCATTAAATTCATAAGTAAAATTAGTTATAAGTCACGAACCTGAACTACTCATCAGCTTAGACCAAATCAAGATTATGAAAGAGCTTTACTTCATTACTTAAAATAATTAAATTAGTTCAAAGAAATTGAATAAAAATAAATTAAGGGATGACATGGCTTTACCACACTTGTAATAAATGTGTTGGCATTTATATAAATTTTATGAGATTCCACCTCTTCTCCACCTGTCAGCCAAGTCATCAAGCCAAGTAACCACACCTGGAAATCCTGAACCAAGCTACTTAAAGCCTCTAGAGTGATTTTATTTTTAACTCATTTGCATTTGAAGTAAGTAAATCCTTTCTAGACCATTTTCAATTTCTTATTTGCTTCTTTTAATTCATTTTTCCCCTATGCTCTCTTTCTCGTACCATCATGATTTTTTTGACTATCAAAGTTGTTTTGTTTTATTTTATCTTTTAATTTATTGGTGAAAATTGTTGTTTTTAATGGTAAATTTGAAATTTAAATCTCTTATCATGTTTCATTCATGTTAAAACCCCCAAAAATTGAAAATATTCATCCAAACCCTAGTTTTGAAATCCCCTTACCTCTTCAAGTTTCCCAGCACTAAGAACTTTGGACCTTTGATCCCAAGTAACTACCCATCAAAAACTACAAGTCTTAACAGATGTCAAACCCACAAAACACTAGTCATGACTACTTTGGGTTTTCCTTCCCTCATTACTTCTTTGGGTTTCTTAATCTTTTTTACTTCAGGCTTTTAAACTTAAGTAACATGACTGAGAAAACTTGAAGTCTTATAATTGAAAAAACCCAAAGTCATTTGTTGTAAAGGACTGAAAGTTGTTTGCTTTTATGAACCCAAAGTTGTTCAATATGAGAAGTTTGAAGTTACTTGCCTTTAAACACCAACCCAGAGTTGGTAGATCTTACTACTTAAAACAAGTTTCTTAAATTTTCAAAGATGTCAATTCCTTAAAATTTGGAACTTGTTTAGAGATACTTAAAGAGCTATAAGTTAACCCTATTTCTCAAATTTATATATCAGTTAGAGCAATTAGTAAGTGTTTTTAAGCACTTGTCAATGTATTTTAGATTTTAAAAGAGTAAATGTCTATATCAAAGGGATCAAGAAGGTCAAAGGAAGATATAGCAAAAATAGGTGTATAAGGCAAGATCATTGAGGAGGCCCCAGAGTTAGCACTCAAGGAGATTCCATAACCAAGCAAGAAGGGAAAAGAAAAGGAAAAAAGGTTTAGATTCCAAGAATTAAAAATGAAGTATGAATAGAAAGGTTACCCTATTGAGTCATGCATATCATCAAAGCTAATAGAAATAAGTTATATAGATATGGGGAACTTATCTATAATTGAGATTTTGCAAAGATCAAGGGCCATTGAAAAAACTCCAATTTTACACTCCATGACCAATAGTGGGATTCTTTAGGTTGTAGCTTTCCCAAGTTCAGCCTAGCTTCCTAAGTTTGTGTTAGCATGTGCTAAGTACTATGACTCTCTCACCATGGTGGTAAGAGATGTTGTTAGGAATGTAGTTGTGAGGTTGGATTTCAATATCTTAACTACTATTTAAATATTCAAAATTCACCAAAAGTGATTGATATTTCAATGAAAATAGCTGAGAAATAATGGGAAACCAAAATAATAGTGTATTAAGATTATGAATACATATTACTTAAAGAAAACAAAATAACCTTCAAGGTTCCCCAAGCACATTGTCAAATCAGATTCTATTCAGGAGGTAGATGATATCATTCATCTATTATGCAGAATCAATGGATAAAAGAATGAAAAATGGTTTTCACCCTAGATGTATGCCTATATTATAATCATTGATGTAACTCAAATTTTTGCTAAGATTGATTGGGAAACAATGATTGGTGACAACACATATCAATAGTTAAAGAATGTATTATAGAACATTAATTTCAAGATGACTTCATATCTTGTATATACAACAACCTCAAGCGGAGGTTTCTCAAGGTTAAGGACCAATGGTACACTATCAATAGTATAAATATATTAATATTATCCTTAGTTGGTTCTTGAAAAATACTACAAGAATTACAATGTTGTGAATGATGATTTTTTTGATGAGCTTATTTGCAAGTTAGAGACATATTTGAGGCATAGGAGAGTATCAAATGATACATGGGGCATAGTCTCACTATATGGCTACATTTTCCTTCAATTTATTGATTTTTCATATCTCAGAGTAGGATATTTCTTAGGAACACCTATCAAGCTACCAAGTTATCCAAGAAATAAATGGATCCTTATGGAGATAATTAGGTAATTAGTTGAGTTACATGATTTGTAGTTTAAGGCTCACAAGGTAGCCATTAATTTTTATATTGTAATTGGTCATTATCATTTTCCTAGAATTTATAAAGCTAAGAATGTATAGAAAGAAATGTATCACCATTATATGTAAATACATTTTGATGCTAAGGCAAATTTTTATTGTAGAGGAGTAACAAAGAGTACTGTTTCACTTGAGTATGTGCATATCCATGCACTTGAAGATTTTTGGATGGATTGTAGGGATAAATTTGAAATAATAAGAAAGGATAACAATAGATTAACTATGGAACAAATTTTAGCATTTGATTTAGCCTCTATTCCCAAGGATATGGAGGATGATGGTATTATTGCAGGTGATGCATTTCATGTTGTAGGAGGAGATAGTGATCCACTTCAAATAATCATTTATGGAGATGATCATGATAAAATAATTTTAGAGAGAACTTCAAATGTCTTAGAAATGACTTATAATTGGGTCTTAACAAGGGGTATTGCATGAAGGAATTAAGAAGTGAGATCTCCCATGTGGGACATAAAATAAAGAAGATAGTTAAAGGATAAAGTAGTCATGGTTCCTTAAATAAATTGAAGCTAAATAATAATGTTGATGATACTTTATTAGTAGTGAAAGATAGAGAACCACCTCAACCAATTGTTTCCACTCCACCATTGGTCTCTTTTTGCCCTGTTACTTTTTTCATTCTAACTTCTGCTCCTCCCATTACTTCTACCCTAGACCCTTAAATTCTTGTGCCGCCTCCCAAGTTTTAAGTCACTAAGTCTTCAAATAATTCCACACAAAAAGAGGTAATCCCTCTTCCTTTTCCATCTACTCCACATGATATAATACCACCACATCCTTCAAAATAACCACCTCATATGGAAAAAAAACTTGAAAAAGTAATTACTGAGGAGGTGTTCCTATCACAAGAAGAAATATTAGAGAAGGAGAAGGAAAAAGAAGTAGAAAATCTTGAAAAAGAAGCTATTGAAAAGATGGTAGATGAAGGGATAGATAAAGTAGAAAAAGAAGTAGATATAAGATCAGGAGTTAAGGCTATAGAAAAAATAAACTAAGAAAGAGAAGGAGGTAGAAGTAGAAGTAGAAAGAGATTCAACACAAAAAATCAAGATGACTCTTTGGCACAAGGACTCTCTTCAGAATAATTTCCTTCACAAAAGCTATCAATTAGAAATGAACAAAAGTAAATGGTTACTCATTAAATCACTTCCACTAACATAGACTTCTCATCCTAGTTAGCTTTATATACAACTTCAGAATCAAAGGAAGTGATCAATATTAAGGAGATAGACTTACAATTATTAAAGAGTTTAGATAAAAGGGGAAAGAAACCCAAGTAGGCAAAAGTCACTTCAAAATTGATAATTAAATCTTTAGGACAAAAATTTGTAGAGAATAATTCTCATATAGGAAGCTAATAAAGGAAAATTTAATGATGAAAATCTAGCAATCACAAGGGTGTCTCTTGGGGAGGTTACTACTGAAGGGTTAAAACAAGATACTCAAACTTTAATTGACACTCTCTTTAGGAAATTGGATGAAGAAAAAGCTTAAAAAGCTATGTTGAAGGATCAAAATGATTAGTTGTGCCAAATAATTATGAAAGTGGTGAAATCTAATCCTCAATAGGTATTACTTCTAGAAGTAGTGATTTATCAACAAGTGATTACTGAAATGAAAGAGACTGGAGACAAGGATAAATATATTAAAAAATGGGTTGATAAAATGAAGCAAAAGGCCCCAAAATTCTTCCCACTCATTAAGGATGCTCAAATTGATATTTTAAATAAAATAGCAAAAGTCAGGGCAACAAGAGCTAAATTAGAAAATGAAAATGAATTTTATAAACTTCAACATGAAAGTATTCAGGTAATAATTAATTTAGATGACAAAATTTTGATTGAGAAACATATTTCCCTTTCTACAAAGAAGAGAAAGGAAGAATAATATCTCATATCCTTTCATTTTAGCATTCTGTCAAACATAGGAGAAGAAATGAAGAAGTTATAAAAAGATGCACATCGTGCAAATACTAATCTAGAAGACTCTCTCTTTGGGCTCATAGGTATATGGTCAAGTAATGCCCTAAGAATAGTTGAATAGTTAGATGAATATTTCAAATAGAGGATGGATAAAGTCATGACTCCTTTCATAATCAAATCTATCAAAGTGTTGATCAAGTGTCAGGAAGAATTGAAGAGACTTGGGCCAAGGATTGAGAAAACTAAATATCATTACAGAAGGATTGAAAGAGAGATGTTGAGATTGGAAATAGAAAGACAGTCAATTTCTAAATTAGATGATGTATAAATCCAATCAATGATATCTCAACATATCAAGTATAGAGAAAAATGATGGACTCAAATTCATGTAGTAGATCAATTTTTCCTTGAGTCTTGAATAAATTCTTCTTCTTCTATTTTAACTTCTTTCTTTATAAATACTCTACAAATAATCTTGTTTTTAGTAATAAATATGTAAAGGTACTATCATTTTATGATTTACTTGTAAAAGTGAAATTAATTTTTAAATTTCAATGTCTTAAGTAACTCAACTAAAATGCTATTACTCAAAGTCATTTTATAAAGTGAATTAATTTATCTAACTTTGCACTGCATGTAAAGTGTTTGTAATCAATCCAAATAAGGAGTTCAAAAAGTGCTACATGTCATTAATAATTGCATGCCATGAAGGAGAGATTTGAGGAAGGTGTTATTGAATGGTTTCCAATTTTAACGCAACACATGTAGGTTGAGGATGATGATTCCTATTAGAATTTTATAACTTGAAATTGTATAAATAGATGAGCAAGCCTACACACCATGAGGATTTTTATTTTGCAATTGTACAAGTAGTTTAAGAATTCCCAAACTTTGAGTTTGAGATAACAAGATTATTTTTTACAATTTTTTCCAAGAAAGAAAAAGAAAGAGAATTGTTTTCTAGAGAAATTTGCATTTATGGAAATATTTTTATGAGTTTGATAAAGTTAAATTGGTAATATTTGAGTTATCTTTAAATCTAAATTGAGTTATCTTTAAATCTAAATTGAGTTCATACTATTCTTGAGTATTTATTGGAAAAAGAATCACATGTTATATGTTTATTTTCTTACATATACACAATAAACTTTGCAAGTGTATTTATTGTGATATGCACTTTTGTTATTCTTTTTCATCCTAAAATGTAACAAGTTGATTCTTCCTTTTCTATGTATCCTAGATTCAAACTACGTTTCTAAAATAAAACAACTACTTACTTGCTATAAATTCTCTTTGTTATGGTTCATGAACAAAGTGATTAAAGTAATATAAACATTAAATTAACCTACACCTAATTTTCATATTTTGTGAATAAATTTTAAACATAGAGTAACTAGAAGTAGATAAACATAAGCTTATGGGAGCTTCATCATTAAATGAAGGGGATTTAATCCCATGACTACCTAGGTAGTTTTGAATTCATGAAAAATATCTAGCCAATAGACTATTTGTGTGGATTAAATGGTAAATTTCTCTATACATGATTATACTCTCCACATATTTAATACTAAAATGGATGTCATTGGTCATTATTTCCTTATCTACCTTGATAATAACCCCGATAACCTCATCTATATCTACCCTAATGTCACACTGTATTACAACTTTGATGCTATTAAGTATTATCATAGTACCCATACTATTGTTGATAAATTGGTTTAGTCCAACCATATTATTATTATTGAGTCATAATAGGATTCCAAGGCACTGTATATTGATATTACAGTGATGGTGGTGTCCAACCTAATGAATGAGGAATTCATCTAGCTAGACCTTGAGGTATGTATTGTGGTGAGTTCAAAATCCATTAAAGACCTATTTTGTGTACACTAATCATATTGACCTTTGGGCTTGGGATTTCTTGATTCAACATAGACACCTTCTGTGAAGTGATTATGAAATTATTCTTTGTGATATCTACTTTTAACTCCTGTAAAGCTCTATAACTTTTCTTATCATGTTTTAGGGATTTTCAAAAATTAAAATACAAATTATTTGGATTATTTACATATTTTTGTAACATATGACACTAGGATGTTTCATGTCCTACTACTCTATATATCTCATAGAATTCTATTTTGACTTTGGGTTAATCATTAAGATAATGGCCTTCCTTGCCACATTCCATTCACCATAGTCTTAACTTGGGTTTATCTTCCTCAAGATATTATTTTATTATTTTCATGATTTTTTTGTAAGGTGTTCTCAATCCTAGATATGGATGTTAAATATTCTCCATAGTCTTCAATATATTCCACCCTCATAATAATAGATCAAGCATCTACTTTACTATGAAACTGGGTTTTATCTATCATAAATCATATTCTTACTCACAATACTTATACAAACCACGTAGCTTTACCCTTGTATTTTAAATCAATATAAAACCTATTAATGACATCTAAAAATCTATGATCATAGTCATATACTATCTTTCCTAGCCTTTATCAGATTTATTTTAGATCTTAGATGGTCTGACTTACACGTTTCTTAATTCTAAACTCTTTAATAAGCCATTCTTTCACATTTTTTAGAGAAGCCTAATTAATACCTCTATGATATATAAATTCTAAAGATATTCTATTTAATACCCAAATAAATTAACACTTCATTACTACTTTGTTAATAACACTTTTAGCTTGCCATTTCATTTGATAGGTGAGCAAACACTATTTAGGGTTTTTAGACCCATCATACAATGCTAGATTTATAAAATCTCCCAAATTAGCCACATTTGGATTATAAGCTATTATTTTTGAAATTTGATATGTAAATATAGTATTTGGTGGCTAAAATATTTACATTACTATATGTGGTCTTAAAGGATGTACCTACAAACTTCTTATCTAATATAAACCTTGATTTCTTGCATTTTCTATTTTCTATTGTTCTCTCCTGATTAAACCTATAGCTTTCAAAGTTTTATGAATCAATGTTGTCTCAATTTATGTTCCCCATCTATCCAACTACTACTTGCTTGACCCTCTTATAGGAAACTACTTCTGATATAAGAAATATTAGGCTAGGGGACATGTAACTTTTTAGTGAATGATATTTATATTAAATATCTTCTCTCAAGGATTGAACCTGTAACTTTTATACTATTTTATCCTATCTCTCCATTTAATAACTCATTTTATTCATCCTATAATACCATTTATTGTAGTTTTGAACTATAATTAACTATTAGTTGTTCTACTTCTATGCTATTCTCATCCTCATCTTCATACATCATAATTTTTTCTCACTCTTCTTCTATCTCTTTCATTTTCTATCATTCCTACACATCTTCCATATCATCTCTTATCCTTTGCTCACAATTATTTTCTTCTCTCTCATCATTATTTCCTAATCACTCTTTTTTTGCTTTACTACTAATACTCCTACTTCTATTTATATCTACCTTAGTACCTTTCTACTTATTCCATTTATTTTATTATCATAGTTCTCATTATAAATATAGAATCTTATTATGATTCTTCTTCACTATTTTTCCATTCCAAATTTAGGTTCAATATTTATCTACTCATCATTCACTAGCTAATCACACATCCCCATAATACCTGAAATGACTCCTCCATATTAGCTAGATTAGGCACCAAGGCCTTTTTATTAACCAACATTTTCATAAGATTAGGTAGTCACTACAAACATTTGCCTCAAATTCCTTTGATAAACAAATCTTTCACAACTTCAAAATCTATATATCCCTATACTATAAATTTAGTTATGTATCCATAAAAATTAGTAACAAACCAATGGTTTATTATTCATGTCCAATCAATTTCTAGCCTTTGTAATTGGTCTACCTTCTCTTTAGTCTAATGCATAATTTCTATCATCCTAGGTCAGAAATAGTAATGCTCCAATTGTGCTAAATAATTATCTAATAACCTAGGAAACTCACACTAGAATATTTTAGATATTATTCCATAAATGTGTTCTTAAATAATCTCTTGAACCATAAAATCAGTCATCTTTGACTCTTCCTCTATGAAATTATACATTTTCTAGTCCATCGATATTTCTACATCCCTCTATCCTAGTAATCATATTAGCATAGCTTCTTCCAAAGAAGTTCCACGCTCATTGCACCATTATTAGTAGAGGTTCCTAATATAATATCAAAACATGTTAAGTATGAGGATAGTTGTGTGATAAACTCATAATCACAAGTCTAATCGCTAAGGAATTTTAAGGAAAGGAACAAATGGAAGATTTAAGGTACATTTTTATCTTGTGATATCATGCTAATTAGGGGTGATAGTAATTTTAATTATATATAGGTAATTCCAAACAATTTAAGAAGGAAATAACCATAACTGTACATAATGAATCATACACAAGGACAAAGAAATAAACCATATAGGTAACCGTAACTAGTAAATTTATATTGATCTCTTCTTAATATTAGACCCTTTATTTTTACAAATAATAACATATATAGATTCTTGCATATATATGACTTTCCATCTTCTATCTGAGCTTAGCACCAAAAAGAATCACTTTGTCTTTCAACCTATTAAAACTTTTTGAGGAAGAGAAAAAATAAACCATCTTGTGACAACATGAGTACATTATGCACAAATGGAAAAAAATTACACTTCATAGTTTTACATGATGTACAACCAATAATAGTGTAAAAAAAATATTAAATTGCATATGTATTATAATGATTATCTATTTATATATTACACAATTCTAACCATGAAGCCAATAATTAACTTTAATAACAACACAATACCTAGAAAATCCTTACAAACCAATTTCAATTTCTATTTTGCTTAGTTATAGGCTATGGTGTCTTATGTGACTCCAAAAATGTGGTGGATTACAAAGGAACTATACCCAATAAAAGTATCCTTTACCAGGTGATTATGCCTATAAATGACCCTTATCTTATTACTTAGTCTTTCCTAAAATACCTCCCTATGTTTTTATTCACACTCTTCTAGCTTACACTATGTTGATAAATTCACATATTATATGAGTGATGTATATAATACACATTATTTTGGTTTAAACAAGTTGTATTTATATAAATTAAATAGTATAATTTAATGACTTTAATGTTTATGGTATTACTAATGATGAATGGAAAATGTAAAATTTTCAAGATACCCACATCTATAAGAGGAAAAGAATCCATCAAGTTTAATGTTGACCTATACCAACTAGTGATGTGCATCCATAAAATTTAGATGTGTGCACCCATATAAAATGGTTGTGTGAACATGTATTAGTTGTTTTAGATGCACATTTTATACTATGATAGTTAGTTAATAGTTGGAGATAAAAATACTCCATGGTTTTTGGGGCAGACATAGTTTCTTGAATCTAGGGATGGAATGATTGATTCCAACCAAAATATTCTATGTTTTTCCCTCTTCCTTTCTATTTATCTCACTTGGTTGTAATATTATTATTTTGAAAAAATATTATATCAATCTTAGGTTAGTTTATATTTAAGGTTGGAGATCACAGGATTCAAAATTAGCAAAATAAAGTTGTACCTTATCTATTTAAAAGATAAGTTTTAGGCTATATATATAGTCTATAATCTAGACTAGAATAGGGTATTGTAATAATTTGTATTGAGAATAAGTTGTAGTTAATATTAGAGAGTAGTGACATTTATAAATTCCATTGATGCTACAATGAAATTAATAATTATTATTTTGATTTAAATTTAATCTCAATAAAGAAGGGGAATTAAGTTATAGTCCAACCAAAGTAAGGCCTACTCATAAGGATTTGACATTCTGGTTACCCATTCATTAGCCAGTGCATTTCTATTATGTGCATCTCATGTCCATTTCATTCCTTTAAGTTTGTGTAAATTTCAATTTAGTTTATGTATTTTAGTTCCATTATGTGTGAAAATTCCAAATCTAGATCAATATTTCAATTACAACATTAAATTTATTGTACTTTCCTTTCATATAAATTAATTTATTGAAAGTGTGCTTTTTTAATTTTTGAAAGAGTGTGAATTTCTATTTCTACAAATGTGTTTATCTTTACATAAATTTTTATTACCTCAGCTCTCAAAAGTGACTAGTATTGAACATAAAATGTTGACATCTTACTAAAGACACACCTTTGGGTTGAAAATTAGTGAAGTAGCACTATCAATAAGTCAAACAATTGCCCCAAGGTTCATTTGTTGGGTTCTAGGTTAGTGATTTAATGGCTCAACTAATTTTAATGGTTTGATTTTGATCATCATTAGGGTATATAAAGGGAAAAAGTTTGGTGTACTAAATTTTCATTGGTTATTCCATTTTTATACCACTAACATAGTGTTAGGAATCCATGTCTTACCCTTCTCTTTGCATTATTAGTGTATTAGTCACTATGGATGCATATGCTTTGTAAGTTCTCCCTTTAGCATATTTTAATTAGCCCACATACATGGGAAGTATTAGTCACTAGAATAGAATTAATATTTAAGTAAGTAGAATATTTAAATTATCCCACATGCATGAGAATAATTAGTTTCTAGAATAGAATTAGTATTTAATTAAGTATTGAGGCTCAATAAAGGCATTCATGAATATTATTGTATAGAGCCTGATTAAAGGAGGTTTCCCCCTCAAAGTGGCCTGTAATCAATATAACATATTTGAATTATTCTAAGTTAATTTTTGAATTTTATTTTATTATTCTATTATTTTTTTGAGTTCATAAATATTTTTTTTTCCTTTTCAGCAGTGGATTTCCAGGAACTATGCCATTTAAGAAATTATTTTTTATTCTCTATTTTTAATATTCATTTTTAGGTTTGGATAAGGGTAAATACCCCTCCACATAAATATGGGAAGTATTTGGGCATATAGCCTTAAAATGCATTGTGAGGAGTACTAAAAGAACCCCAAAGTAGTTGGATCATTCAGAGGACTTACCAACAAAAATGGAAATGACCCCATCCTAATTGATTAGTTTCAACCCATGAGGTAAACTAAGAGATATCATTTAGGGGTAAATTTGTGGTCAGCTTTTTCTGGAGAGCGATACTCATTTAAATAGCATTGGTGGCTAGAGATACTTCTTAAAACCCTTAGGCAATCAAACAAACATGGGGCCCATATCTAACATATCAGTGTATGAATATTATTAATAGAAGTAACTAAAAGTGAGAATAGTGGTAACTAAAAAACTAATGACAAAATTTTGATAGGAGCAACCCAGAAAAACTAGTTTTAGATTAGCATAGTGGTAATTACAAACATGTCGACCAACTTTTGATAGGAGCAACCAAGAAAACCAAATCTTAGATTAACACAATGGTAATTTCAAATAAATTGATTGAATTTTGATAGGGATAACCAAGATTACCATATATCTCCATCTCTATCTCTACTGATCCTCAAACTTTACTAAGACACCTAAAATTTCATTCCTCACCTTTTCTTCCTTGAGGTCCCATCTCCCAATTCCACTTCCTTTAGCCATAAATCTCATTTTTTTTTATATTTTTAGGTTTTGTCATAACTTCATTTTTTATCCTCTTTCTTTAAAAAATCTCCATAGTGTTCCTTTCCCTTTTCTGCTCTTTTGTCCCTCTTAGAAAAATTTTCTAATTTTTCCATTTCAATTTTGAAATTGCTCGTACCCTCATCAATCATGCCTAGATAGTGAAAAATAATTGTAAACACATATTTACCCATTTTGCTTTAGTCCAAATTAAAATAGTTCCTTACTTTGTTGTAAATATTTTTTCTATCCCTTGTAAGAAAAAAATTGGTTATGGTAGTCACCTGTACATGCATAAAAATCATGGAAGAAAAACTCACCACATTAAAGTCCCAGGTCGATGATTTAATGGAATGAATGCATGGACTAAATAAATAGAATAGACTTCTCCTCAATAAGTTATAGAAGGATTTTTCTTCAGAGAATAATTTCTCTTATCACCACACATCACGTTGGCCTAAGCTAGACTTTCCATGGTTCAATGGTGTATATCCTACTGGATAGATATAATGATCTAAATAATTATTCAACCTTCACAATATTTATTCTTTCAACAAAGTCCCAATTGCTTCCTTCAACTTGGAATAATAAGCACTTCAATGGTACCATTGGTATCTCAAGTTGAATGATGAACCCAATTGGAAAACATTTGCATCCTAAATTCTAGGTAGATTTGGTCCTTTAGCATTTGAGGACTTATATGAGATCTCTCACCAAAATATACCAAACATGTATCATTTGTGATTATCATATTAAATTTGAGAAAATAGATAACCATACCGAAGGGTTATCAAATGACTTCTTCAAGAGTTGTTTTATTAGTGGCCTTAAAGATCCAATTCACTCAGAGGTGAAAATGTTTTATCCCACTAAATTGATGGCCACCTTGGGTCTATCTAAGTTATCATAAGATAAACTCTCAATGCACTGTCAAACTTCCCACTTTTCCACCTATAAAGAACACAACAAACTAAAGGCTAGCCAAAACCACACCGATCAAGTACCTTGTTGAGGTAGATATGTAGGATTGTAAAGAGAAATTATTATTTTAAAATTATCATGACAAATGGGTTAAGAGTCACTAGTGCATCACAAAAAATCTTTACTTACTAGATGTGGAGTCACTACCAGAGCAAAATAATGAGCTTCATATTGCAGAATTCCATGATGCTCAAGTAGAACAAATCCCATCCAATGAATCCATGGATTAAGTAACCCAACCTATGATATATTTCCATGCACTTGAAGGTGTGAGCACCCTTAAAACCATTAAGGTCAAGGGGTTATTTATAAATATTCCTCTTACAATCCTCATTGACTCTAGAAACATGTATAATTTCATTGATCCCCACATTGCTAAGCATGCATACTACTTTATAAACCCTTATTTTAGCTTTGAAGTTATGATTTCTATTGGGGGAAAATTTCCCTACAAAGGTAAGTTTTAGAATGTGCATATCACGATAGGTAATTAAACTCTTCACTCAGATATGTTTTCCTTATCTTTAGGGGGGATGTGATGTGGTCCTAAGGGTGTAGCGGTTCCACACATTAGGACCTATTTTATGCTAAGTTTATAAAATTTGGATGCAATTAAATAATGGTGGATAAAAACACAACTTAAAAGGGTTATTAGCTAGATCTACTAATATCATCAATTCCCATCACATGGAAAAGATTTTAAATAAAGGCTCACATAGGGTCATGGCCCAGCTACACTCCATCCATATCCAACTCCCTACTTCTACTAACTACCCTATTGATTTACAATCCATCCTTGACAATCATGTAGTAATTTTTATATATATAGTGGGTTTTCTCCCTTCACATCCTGAATATCATCATAACTCACTCTTTCTAGGCAACATCCCACCCAACATCTAGCCATGTCATTATCCCCATCTAAAAAAAACTAATGTTAAATAGATAATATAATAACTCCTCAAGCATAGATTTATTTGCCCAAACACTAACCCATACTCCTCCCAAGTGCTTCCTATCCACAAACAATAGGGGTCATGGTGCCTCTACATTGACTTTCATGCCCTTAACCACCTCACTCTCGAAGGCAAGTTTCCAATTCTAGTCATTGATGAGATTGTTGATGAGCTCCATGGTAAACTTTTTCTCCAAATTGGATATTTTTTTTGGCTATCATCATATCTACATGCATGTTGATTAAAATCTAAAGATATATTTTCACACTCATGAGGGTCACTTTGAATTCCTAGTCATGCCATTTGGACTTACAAATTCCCCTTCTACATTTTAGGACCTAATGAATGAAATATTTTATCCTTTCCTCCTTCAATTTTATTTGGTTTAATTTGATTATATTTTGATCTAAATTTTCACTTGAGTTGAGCATATCCAATATATTGATAAGGAATTACAATGTCTAGAAAATAATTAATTATGTGATAAGTAATCTAAGTGATCCTTCAGTCAAGAAGAATTTTAATATCTAGGGTACATTTTTTAGCTGATGGGGTCCATATGGATCTAGATAAAATTAGTTCCATGAAACATTAGCCTCGGCCAATGACCCTCAAGAGCCTTCATGGATTCTTTGGCCTTACAAGATACTACCACAAGTTCATCAAGGATTATAGAATGATCATGGATCCTTTGACTTCCTTATTGAATAAGGATACATTCACATAGGATGTCATAGTTAACCAAGCATTCATGGCACTCAAACAAGCTATTTGTATCACATCATTTTTGTCCATACTAGACTTCACCAAAAAATTCACCATCGAAAGTGATGAATGTGTCAAATGCATCAGTGTTGTTATTCTCTAACAAGGTCATCTCATTTCTTTGACTAGTAAATCCTTTTTTGGACAAAATTTGGCTTTGTCTACATGTGAAAAAGAAATAATGGAAATTTTATGTGTAATACAAAAATGGTGGCCATATTTACTTAAGAATCATTTTTGAATCAAAATTAATCAATAGATTTTGAAATTCTTCTTGGAACAATGGGGCTCATCCCCAACACAATATAAATGGGTCAATAAACTCATGGGTTATTATTATGAGATCACTTACAAGAAGGGTAAAGATAATTTAGTAGCAGATGATCTCTCTTGCACATTAGAGGACCATAATTCCTTTTCTACCATCTTCATGCCCATTCTAAATTAGTTGGAATATATACACCAAGGGTATACACATGATCCCTCTTTACACCAACTCATTCAATAATTAACCATTAACCCCTCTACAATACCACATTATTCATGGAATGGTGTTTCTCTATGTTGTAAGGGTTGTTTGGTGCTTCCCAATAGTACACACCTTCATCAGGATATATTCTATGAAATCCATGCTTCTCCATCAATAGGGAACTTAATATTTCTCAAAACATATGAGTGGTCATGTCAAAATTTCTTCTGGAAGGGGATTGAAGGGGAAATTAAATAGATGGTGGTTGATTGTGATACCTACCAATATAAAAAAGGTGAACCCACAATGATTCCTAGCTTAATCAAACCCTTTTCCATACCTACTAGAATATGGACTGATATTTTTATGAATTTCATTAAGGGGTTCCCTAAATCTAATGGAAAAATAGTAATCCTAGTCATGGTTAATCACCTCTCTAAATATAGCCATTTTTGTGCCCTCAGCCACCCTGATAAAACCTCTATAGTCACACAAGTTTTCTTAGATCATATATTCTATCTTCATGGCATCCCTTCTTTAATTATCTCTGATCATGATGTAACTTTCACTAACCATTTTTTGAAAAAGCTATTCTAATGCACAAGCACACAATAGAATATGAGCTCTGAGTATCATCCCAAAACTGATGGCTAGATAGAAATCATCAACAAATTATTGGAAACATTCCTTCATTAATTTTCATTTAAACAATACTAGTGGTCAAAGTGGCTCCCCCTTGTAAAATGGTGGTATAATACCTTATACCACACTTCCACTAAACTGACTCCATATGAAGTAGTTTATGGTCAATCACCCCTAACAATTCTCTAGTATACACCTGATAGTTCCCTAGTTTAAAAAGTCAACACTAATCTATACCATCAAGATTATATTCTCATAATCTTTTAGGGTATCTCCATCTATCACATAACTAAATGAATTAGCAGGTAGATCAACACTGATTTGAGTGTACCTTTCAACTTGGTGACATGGTTTTTATTCATTTATAGCCATATAAATAATCACCCCTTAAATTAAAAATGCATCATAATCTTACTTCAAAGTTTTATGGGCCATATAAGGTTCTTCAAAATATTGGGTTTATTGCTTACAATTTTTAACTTTCACCTTCTTCCCATATTCACCTAGTCTTTCATGTCTACTATTTCAATAAAGTTCTTGGACCTACCATCAAAGTGTAGATAGTTTTACCCAAACTTGATAATGAAGGCTCTATCCTTCTCAAATAATAACTTATCCTAGATAGGCACACCCACCAAATTTTTTCCCATTCCATCATAGAATTCTTAATCTAGTGGCATGGCATGAAAACTGAAGATGCCACATGACAACCATTATTCTAAATTTAGAAACAATTCCCACATCTGAAGCTTTGAGGATAAATCTTTTTATAAAGGATATTTTATGTTAGGAACCCATGTCCTACCCTTTTCTTTAAATTATTAGTGTATTAGTCACTATAGATGCATATGCTTTGTAAGTCATCTCGTTAGTGAATTTGAATTATCTCACATGCATGGGAAGTATTAGTTACTAGAATATAATTAGTATTTAGTTAGCATATTTTAATTATCCCACATGCATGGAAATAATTAGTTGCTAGAATAAAATTAGTATTTACATAAGTATTGAAGCCTAATGAAGGCATTCATGAATATTATTGTATTGAGCTTTTTGAAAGGAGGTTATCCCTTCAAAGTGGCTTGTGATCAAAATAACATATTTGAATTATTTTGAGTTAATTTATAAATTTTATTTTATTATTTTATTATTATGTTTAGTTCATAAATATATGCAGAGGGTTCTTCACACATACAGTGGTTGAAGATGTGGATATCTATGCATCACCTTAATAATCCTACACTCAATAAATCAATGAGAGCATTGTATTCACATTCATTGTTGGTGGTATCACATCCAAAAACTATAACATCAAATAAAATACTTTCCCATCATGAAAATAAATTTAAGCATTAAAAGCCACTCCAAAGCCATGATTGGTAAAGAATCTACCATTAATGTATACTTCTCAATAGTTTATCATTTCTTTGTATGAATTAAATACATCATTAATATATAACCTACAAATTTGATAAACAAAACACCATTTACAATATATGCCCCCATGTCTTCCCAAGAAATTAATTTTCATTAAAAATCATAATGTCATCCATCCTCATGATCATGGGAAATTGGCATGTATATAATTAGTTCTTTTTAAACAAATTATTGGAGTTGTCATCCTAGCAAAGCAAATAAATAAGCCCACTAATATACAGGTTTGAATACAATCCCATTAATATTTTAATGATGCATTTATCAATAAGTATACATTCAACTATAATTTAAATATTGTGAACTAGGAATTTGACTAAGAAGATGATATTAGTATGGTGTTAGTGACTGAATCCAAATAAAAAACATAGTATGATAACATCTTCATGATTAGTTACTAGGGTGAACTTAGTAACAAAAATAAATGATAAACACAACTAAAAATTAAGGAAAAATAACAAGAATTCCTTCACCTTCCTTAGATGCTCCAAATGCCTTTGTATTAGTGTCTTGCTCAGCTTTGTGCTCATGAAGTCTTCATCAAAGGAGGCTTGGCTATCCCTTATTCTCTCCTTGGCACATTTGGCTTATGGATTCACTTGGATTGGAATCAATTTTTCATGGTAACACTAGTTACATGAAGCATTTGGAACCAATCTTCCATTATAACTTTGCACAAATTAAGCTTATAAATGATATGGTAAGGCCTCTTATTTATAGATTTTTGAGATTGATCAGAATCAACCTGAACCATCCATCTCTAGATTGAGATGTATGGTTGAGGGTTAATTCAATTTTCTAATTAAAATTGATAAATAGTCTCATTAATATTTAGGATAAAGGATCAATTAAGAGGTATGAAGGGATTTGATTAGGCATGGGGACATGAATCCTGATATTTATGGCATTTATGGCCTAGGGATGTCTTCCCAAGAAATGAGGTCACCTGATGATGTAAATATTCAATATTTATTTACAAAACAAAGTTTTCAACAATTTTACATGGAATTATTAATTAAGCCTTGATTTGGGTTAATTAGCTCTTAAGTATGTTTAAGTAATTTGTGCACAAATTACTCAAATTAATCAGAATGCCTTGTTATTTGTCCAAAATTTGACTAAATTAGAATTAGAAGGAAATATCAGATGCATTGGATCCATTATCCAATTTAAGATTTATCAACAACAAATAACAAAGGAATGCATCTTGTACAAGATTTTTGATAGGAAAAAGAAATCTAGAGCACCCAGGTGCAAAATTGGTATATTGACTCGAAATGATATGATCAAAGTTAGCTAGCCCATAAATTTTATTGCCCTATTTTGTGATACCCAAGCCAAAATTGGTACTTGAATATTTCATATTGAATTCTTTTAATATGTTTTAGTGTTTCAAGGCCAAATTGTGCATTTTGGGTGGAAATTAGCCAAAAACTTGATTGGAGGTCATTGGTGGCCAAATTTAGGTGTCTATAATTTGCCTTTATTTGGGAAGGCATTTCAAGATATAAGAATAGTAAAATATTCTCAAAGAATGAAAAGGTCTTGTATGTGTACAACTACAATGATGATGAACTAATTATATGATACCCTCTTAAGGGAATGATTGGCACAAAAAGGTCAACAAACGATCCTTCGATAAGAAGTAAAATGAGGAGACCAAAGAAAGGAAAGATGATGGGGTGAAAACATAATGATATTGAATAAGTAGTGAAAATCACTGAGAATACAAGTGGTATGGTATATAATGATTTTCCCAAATGTGGTTATAAGCATTGTACCCTAATAGTGACATGTGATGATAACACAATGATTTTCTTAAAGGTGGTTATAATCATTAAAAAGATAGAGATACCCGAGTTAGAAAAAACAAACAAGATAACAACACAATTATTTGCCCAAAGGTAGTTATAATCATTAAGAAATGTATGTGGGATAGTGTGCAATGATTTGCACATAGATAGTTATAATCATTGGACCTTAATTAAGGAAAACATGATAAACTTGGTTGAGGATGATAATAACTTAACATAGAGGGGTAATGATGAATTAGAACAACCTACTAGTAGGGAGATGCTCATCCAAAATAATAAAGGTTAAAAAAATTTCATGTGTAATTACTCTATTTGGGATATGATTAAGATGAAATCAAGATTTTGGTGCTGAATAGATGTCACAATTGCTAAATAGACTTCTTGAATCTAAAGTTTGGTGTAGCATGTATTGGTAAGCATCATGGTATAACATCATGAGGACTTGGTTGAAATATGCATAAGGACTGACTCTCATAATCCAATACTCAATAAAAAATAATTCACCAATGATAGAAACCATGATGACAATGTTGATGTATAAATATGGATGGTTTGAAGTGTGAGTGTGGGTAAGGAAACACCCAATAAACAAACATAAACCAAATCAATGCAACAGTGTTGAAAGTAAACAAATAGGCACACAAACAAAACACCAAAGAAGTAAACAAAGAAACACTTAGCAAATAAACATTACCCCTAGAAAATAGGTGACAACTTAATAAATGAAAAAAATGGGGTAATATAATAAAAGGAAGGAGGTGGCTAAGCTATCTCCATATGCACTAGCCAAGTGGACAGTGCCTACATAGTTACAAAGATGTAATATCCAATAAAAATTTCAAGCCAAATGTAGTTCTCCTAGGGAATGGGAAGAAAATGATAACTGGTGAAAAAAAAAATGGATGTGATAGAATAATAGGAATGGTCTTACAAAATAACAAGTGCATGAGAGAAAAAGGAAAAAAGTATGGGGAAACTAAATGACAAGTGATTTACTTGTAACTTAGTAAGGGTTCCTAGAATCCTAAAGGCAAATAAGTGGTCAATGTTTATGTTATTTTATAACGAGTTTATAAATTTTTTTGAAATTATTTGAGTGTCTCAACTCAATTGAGAATGATGAGACACTAAATGTTTCAATCTCATAAAATGGCAAGAGCGTTCAAACTTAGGTTACTCATAAAATGGTGAGAGTGTTCAAACTTCGGTTGCTCTCAAAATAGTGAGAGCATTCAAACTTAGGTTGCTCACACAATGGTGAGAGCATTATGAAAAGGGTGACTAAGCTGATCTCAATAATTATCAATCACTACCTACATAGTCCCAGAGTTGGACCTCAAGTCACTATAGTTATACCCTATAGTGGAGGAATTTGACTAGTGCAACAATCAATTCAAAAAAAACAAGTATGGTTGGTAAAAAAGCGCACATGACATAAGAAGTGGCAAGTTGGTATGTCAAGGCTTAATAAACAAATGTTGCCCCTACTTTGCCCATAGGTAGTTATAACTAGGACACAACTGTTAAGAATGAAATATACTGAGAGGGGGGTGAATTAGTATATTATATATCTTTTACTAAATATAATTTCTTTTTTTTAAATCACTTAATCACACATTCAAGATATGAAATAAAATTGAAACAATAATATGCACCACATAAGAGAGAGAGAGACACCAAATTTTTACATGGAAACCCAAAGTGGTAAAAACCATGGAGAATAATCTCAAGTATATGAATGAGCACCAACTCAAATTACAAAGTTCACAAGCACCAACCCCTTTTATAAGTACCAACACAACAACTATTTGTGAGCACCAACCCATAGGATCATGAACCCCTTGCAAATATTTGTGAGCACCAAACCATAGGAGCACCAACCCCTCTTGTGTATAAAACAAAACTATCTCTCAATGTTTCTTACTAAATAAATGATAGAACTATATAATATCTCATTCTTTTCTCTCATCTTTTCTTATATAAAACAATTACAAAACCATGCACTCTCTTGCATATTACAAATAGTTTCTCAAGCCTTTATTTATAACTTTCCAAATGGCGTTTGGCATTCACCCTTTATGACCCTTTAATACTCATGGAAAATGGTTCCAAACTTGCATGACCCTTCGTATCCTTTCATTTGAAAAGTCACATGGTGACCCTTCATAAGCAAATGCATCCTTTCTTCTTTTGTCTTTATCTTGGTGACTTTTTGTATTCCTCAAAGTGTCTCTTCATAGAAAAATGTGCCATACCCTCTTTTATCTTCCCATGGTGACTCTTGGAATTCCTCAAGATGACTCTTCATGATCAAATGCATCCCAATCCTCTTTTATCTTTAACCCATGACTCTTTGACTTCTACATGTGCCCTCTTTTGACTTATATGCAACTAAAGATATATTCATTAATATTAAATAGATATTAACACACATTAGTCAAGATATAAATATTAAAAACACCATTAAATGCAATGGGTCCTTTATCACCAATGTTATACCTTTGACATCAATGAAAATATTCCCAATAATCTCCCCCTTTGTCATTGATGGAAACCTCAAACTAAAACTACCACATCTTGAAACATGTACTGTACATGTCAACCTACACATACTGCCATCTAAAAAATAGATAGTAACTCCTCCTTACTTTAGCAATCTATACCTATTCCCTATACCTATTTCTACACTTGTACCTATACCTATACCTATTTCTATTCTTCTCCCCCTTTGACATCAATGGCAAAGGGCCTATCCTAGAGCTAACACTTAGCTCCCCCTCAATTGATGTTGATTCTCAATGGTAGAAAGTAAAATAAATTACTCCCAACTTCTTCCATAGATATTCAAATGTGTCTTTTGGTAGTGCCTTTATGAAAATATCTACAATCTATTTTTTAATACTAATATATTCCATTTTAACCTATTGATTTGAAACCTACTCTCTCAAGAAGTTATATCTAATGGGAATATGTTTTATTCTTGAATGCATCAATAGATTTTTTTAAATATTAATAAAACTTGTATTATCATAAAAAATAGTAATAGTTTCATCAAATTTTACCTTGATATCTTCCAAAGTTTGCTTCATCCAAAGCACTTGAGTATAACACAATACTGCTGTAATATATTTTTCAACTCTAGAAAGTGATACTGAGTTCTACTTCTTCCTAGCTATGACACTAAGTTATCACCATGGAAAAAATCTCTTCCACTTGTACTCTTTTTATCATATAAGCAACTTGCCCAATCTGAATCTATATAAGGAATGAAAGTGAAATTTCTACCTATGGGATACCACAATCCATAATCTAATGTCCCCTTGATATATCTAAAAATTCTCTTCACCAACTAAACATGACTATATTTTAGAGTTAATTGATATCTTAATACCATACCTACTACATGCATGATGTCTGGCCTTAGTGCTATAAAATATAAAATCCTATCAATCATAGATCTATATAAATATTGATTTACAACAAGTGAATATTCATCCTTGCTCACATTATTTCCTATACTCAATAGTGTGCCAATTGGTGCACAATCCTCAAAACCAAAATTTTTCAACATTTCCTTGGAATATTTACTTTGAGATATAAAAATTCCTTTATCTAACTTAAATATTTGCAATCCTAAGAAAAATAATAATTCTCCAAGCATAGACATCTCAAATTATTTTTGCATATTATCATAAAATTATTTTGTCATCTTTTCAATGTTTCCTCCAAAAATGATGTCATCAACATATACCATAACAATCATTTGATGCTCATCTTTTGTTTTGATGTAGAGATTACTGTCAGTAAATGCTCTCGTGAAACCTTGATCCTATAGGTACTTATCAAGTCTTGCATACCAAGCTCTGGGAGCTTGTTTCAATCCATACAGTGATTTCTTCAATCTGTATACATGGGTACTAATATTTGAGAGAATAAATCCCTTAGGGTGCTCAATGTAGACCTCTTCTTCTAGATTCTTCTTTAAGAAGGTAGATTTGACATCCATATAAAACACTTTGAAATTTTTAAACATTGCATATACAAAAAACACTCTAATATCCTCTAGCCTTGCAATTGGTGTAAAAGTTTCTTCAAAATCTATTCCCTCAATCTGAGCATATCCTTTACATACTAATCTTTCTTTATTCCTGGTCTCTTCTCCATTTTCATTCAATTTATTTCTATAAAAACATTTTGTTCTTATCACATTGTGATCTTTTGGTCTAGGCACTAATTCTTAGGTATCATTCTTTTTTATTTGATTTAATTCTTCATCCATTGCCTTAACCCAATGATTATAATGTCTAGCTTCTAAAAGAGTTCTAGGCTGAATTTTGGATAACAAAAATAAATTAGCTTTCTCAAATTTACTTACCATCATTCTTTTGGTGTGAATTACTTCATTTATGTCCCTGATTATGTCACTTTCATTATGATTTATCTGGACATATTTGGATGGGTTTTTAGTGTCCTTTTTCTCCTCATCTTCATATGATTCTTCAAAATCTTCCTCTTTAATGATTTTAGAAATGTCTATTGCATCACTGATTCTTTGTGTTTCATCTTCTTCTATCTTGACACTTATACTTTCAACAATTTTCTTGGTTCTTTTATTATAACCTTTATAAGCTTTACATTTTTAAGAATAACTAGGAAATATACCTTCATCTACTCTAGATTCAAACTTACCTAGTTTTTCATCAGTTCCCTTTAAGAAGCATATGCTACCAAAACATCTAAAATAATCAATTATAGTTGGTTTGTCTTTCCATAGCTCATAAGGAGTCTTGTCACTATTGACTATCAATAATGCTCTATTTTTATTATGCACTATTGTAACAACTACCTCTCTTCAATATTTATCTAGTATCTTAGATTTATTTAGCATTATCCTCACCATCTCTTGAACTATTATATTTCTCTATTTAACTACTCCATTTTGCTATGGAGTTTTGGTTGTTGAATAATGTCTCTTTATTCTATGGTCTTCAAATAACTCAATAAACTAATCTGATATGAATTCTCATTCTCATTCTCAACTAATGCTTTGAAATGTTTGAAAGCTTCTAATTTTTTTTAAAAAAACATTACCCAAGTCATACATGAAAAATCATCAATAAGCAACATGAAATATTTCTCACCTTGAGTAATTTGAGTTCTCATAGGTCCACATAAATCAACGTGAATAAGATATAACATCTGAGTGGTTGAGTATTCTTTTATTCTGAACCACATTCTGGCATGTTTTCCATGTTGACAAGGTTCACAAAGCATATTGGAAGGCTTTGTAATCTTTGGAAGATTTTTTATTGATTTATTCTTTCTAATATTGATAATATTATAAAAATTTATGTGTCCTATTCTCCTGTCCCATAGCCAACTTTCTTCAATCTGACTCAAACAACATCTTTGAAATTTGATGTCTGATAACATATACAAATTATTGCATGTTCTCTAAACATCTACAATGAACACATCTAAATCTTTTCTCCTAATTTCATAACATTATGCAAAAAAAATTAGTGTGTTCCCCTGATCACAAATTTTACTTACACTTAAAATATTATTCTTAAGACCTTCTACATATAAAACATTTTCAATTTTAGTTCTACCATTATCGAAACTTAGTGTACCTTTTTTGGGAATTTTGGCAGTAGTATTATCTCTAAATTTCACTATGCCAACATTAATCTTATTCAAGGTTATGAACTTAATCTTGTCTCCTTCCATATACCTCAAACATCCACTATCAATGAACCATGGATTTTATTCATTTCTTGCGTGCAAAGCTGTCTAGACCAATATAGACTTTTTATATTGTTTCTTCTACCATGAACCTGTCTGAACTTTCTTCTTGATGAATGGATCCTTAAAACTATAGTCCTTATTGATTGACTCAAACATGGTTCTACAATACCAGGTTATTTTTCTAAAGTTATTTCACTTGTAACATATTATTGTATCTTCATTAAAATATATTAGAGGAGTAAAAGAGTTGTGGCTTCTGCTTGACTATACATGAGTTTCCTTTTCTTTATTTCTAAAATTGTTAGCCCTTTTCCAACATTATATTTTTTATGGCCATATCCATTAAAATAAAAATAGTAACTACAAAAATAGGACTTATTTGTGTATCTCTAAATTGATTGCCTTTTATAGCTCTATTCCTTTCAGGCTTCTTTGTATGAGATGTCCTCTTCATTCTTAACTTCATCCATTTTTATTTCCTCTTTTGTAAGAGCTTCAATATAGCTCTTTCCTTTTTCTATGTTAACCTTGTCTATGAAAGTAGTGGCCTCCCCTTTCTATTTTTCAAATTTGATACATGTCTTATCTAACATTAATCTTTGACTTTAGAATATCATATTCAACATATTAGTGTTATTCTCAAATTTTGAATCATTCGCTGCTCTATCATTGATTGCTTTATTAGTTTTCTCAATATCTGCTTTTAAAGAAGTAATTTTAATAACATACCTTTCACATTCTACACTTACTTTTTGCAACTATGTCATTAGATCTTTTTCATTTTTCTTGACTTCTTCAAAGTGTGCTTGTAGATCTTAAATTATTTCCTTTAACTCCTTTTTATTTTTCTTGATCTAGAGCTTTAATCTTAAATTCTTCTTCTCAAGAGATTTTAACTCTTTTAAGGCACAAACATGTTTTCCTTATAGATTCATTTTAGCTTCATCCTATTCTTCTTCTTGATCATATATAATTTTTCTTATAGAGGCATCTTCATGTATGGCCATGAATAGAATATCTTCTTCATCTAAATCACTAACTCCACTATCTTCAGATGAGCTAGGATCTTTAGAATACAAACTCTTCTTTTCAAATCCATTCTTAAATTTTCCTTTGAAATTCTTCTTGTATGTAGACTTTCTTTCTTCATTGTCACCATTACCCTTATTTAGGCACTTAGCTACAAAATATTCAATCTTTCCACAATTAAAATATTTAAAAGATAAATTTTTTAAATATTTACCTATGCCCATTTTTGGCTTGTGAATGAATAGAGCTCCATTTTCATCTTCATCATCATTAGAACTATTACTTGATTCTTGAATCTTAGACTCCTCTTTCTTTGATGTCTTGAAATCAGCTTCTCTCTTTGAGGATTTCTCTTATTCGGTCCACATCTCATATGTTGTAAGAATACCATGTAGCCATACATCTTTAGCTTGGCTAAATTCTTCATCTCTTCAATTACCAAAACTTTTTCATCATATCTCAATGGTAGAGATATCAAAAAAATTTGTACCATGATTGATTCTTCTAACTTTTCTCTAAGACCTTGAATCTCATTAACTATTTGGTCAACCTACAAAAGGTAATTTTCTATATTTTCTTCCTCTTCCATCTTCAAACTCTTAAAATATCTTTTGAAAGTCTAAATCTTAGCTTGCTAAAACTTTCCATCACCTTTGTAAAGATTATCAAGATTTACCCAAGTTTCATGAGCAGATTTGCATTTCATAACTTTAACAAATTTTGATTCACTTAAACCATATTAAATAACATTTAAATATTTAGCATTATTTTCACTTACCTTCTTTTTCACTGGAGCAGTTACAAGTATCTGTGGCTCTTCATATTCCTCCACCACTGCTTGTCAAATATCAAATCTTAGGGCCATCAAATAAGTCTTCATCCTTATGCTCTAAAAATTATAATTTATCCCATCAAACAAAGATGACTTATTTTTAGAAAAAAATTTATGTGATCTAGCTATCATGCCTTTCTCGATCTACCTTCAAGCTATAATTTTTTTTCAAAATGGAACTTACTTTAATACCAATTGTTAAGCATGAAATATATTGAGAGGCGGGGGGGGGGGGTGTAAATTAGTATATTATATATCTTTTAGTTAATCTGATTTCTTTTCTTTAATCACACATTTAAGATATGCAATAAAACTAAAACAATAACATGCACCACACAAGAGAGATAGAGACACCAAATTTTTATGTAGAAACCCAAAGTGAGAAATACCATGGAGAATAATCTCAAGTATATGAATGAGTACCAACTCAAATTATTAAGTTCAAAATCACCAACTTGTAAGAGAACCAACCCCTTTGTTGAGTACCAACATAGAAACTATTTATGATCACCAACCCCTTGCAAAGATTTGTGAGCACTAACCCACATGAGCACCAACCCCTCTTGTGTATTAAGCATAACTATCTATCAATGTTGCTTACTCAACAAATGATAGAACTCTACAATATCTCCTGCTATTCTCTCCTCTTTTCTTTTATGAGATAATTACCAAACCATGCACTCTATTGCATATTAAAAATGGATTCACAAGCCTTTATTTATAGCTTTTCAAATGACCTTTGTCATTCACACTTTATGACCCTTCAATTCTCATAGAAAATGGTGCCAAACTTACATGACCCTTCATATCTTTGCATTTGAAAAGTCACATGGTGACTCTTCATAAGCAAATGCATCCTTTCCTTTTTTGTCTTTATCTTGGTGAATTTTTGTATTCCTCAAAGTGTCCCTTCATGGTAAAATGTACCATACCCTCTTTTTTCTTCACATGGTGACTCTTGAAATTCCTCAAGATGACTCTTCATGAGAAAATGTGTCCCATTCCTCTTTTGTCTTTACCCCATGACTCTTTGACTTCTCCATGGGCCCTCTTTTGACTTATATGCAACCAAAAATATATTCATTAATATTAAATAAATATTATTACACATTAGCCAAGACATAAATATTTAAAACATCATTAAATGCAATGGGGCCTTTATCACCAATAATAGACCTTTGACATCAATGATAATTTTTCTAACAACAATGCCATAGATCAATGGTACTAATTTGCCCAAAGGCAGTTATAAATATTAACAAGACTAGTGATAAGAAAGGAATAAGAAATGAAGGATACAACTACAAAACTTCTATCATACTACTCAATAATATGACCTCTATCTAAAGTATTTGAACCAACTAATGAAACTGATCAAATCCTTGATGCTAAAAATGCATAATGAATGGCAAAAATCAAGGTCAAATGGGCTAGGTTTTAGAACACACTGGTTTGATAAGTCAGAAGTGTAAAGTGGATAAGGCTAAGATGATAGATAAAAATGATATTTGTAAAAAGAATAATAGTGATAAAATGGTATAACCAAAATGGTCCTTACAGATAATACACCTTATTACTCAAGCATAGTACCACTTAAGGTGAATAATATTCATTAGCTTAGGAAGTTCATCTCCATCTAGTGTGACAAGCCTATATGCCCCTAATCCATAATCTATAGTAATGATGAAAGGTCATATATAGTTTGGTTTTAATTTACCTTTATGATTTTTCTCAATCATGGTATTCCTTTGGTTTTCTTTAAGAATAAAATCACCAAGGTCAAATGTTATATACTTCACACATCGATTGTAGTGGCCTTTGAGTCAGTTCTGATGTACCTAAATATTAGTTAGAATATATGTGAATTTCTCATCAAGTAGGTCTAGCTTTTATATGAAATCTACTTGATAGTCATGATCATCCATAACATGCTAGAAAAGAGATGTGTAGTAAAGGCAATTTGACTTCAATGGGAAGGATGGCTTTAGTACCATAAACAAGTGAGTATGGAGTGGCTCTTATGGGGGTAAAATTATTGGTATGGTATGCCCAAAGGGTATGGAATATTTATAGGTACCAATCATGATTAACATCATTGACAATCTTTTTGAGAATATTGATAATGGTTTTATTCAATGCTTTTACCTGGCCATTACCTTAAAGGTAATATACTATAGAAAAATGTTGTGTAATGTTATATTTGGTACATAGTTGGTCTATATCCTTATTCTTGAATGATCCTCTATTATCAGATATAATTTTAGATGGTATATCATAGTGGCAAATGAGATGGTTGAGGATGAATTTGGAAATTTGCTTTCTAGTCATGTAAGTGAGGGGTATAACTTCAACCCACTTAGTGAAATAATCAGTGGTAGTAAAGATATGTTTATGTCCATCAAATGAAGTGGGGTTGATCTTCCCAATGAGATCAAGTCCCCATGTAGAAAATGTCCATGGTGTCAACATTGGTTTCAAAGTTTGGGCTGGGGCATGAATCAAATTAACATGCCATTGATATTTGTCACCATTCTTTACATATACAGCTACATCTACATCCATCATGGGATAATAATAACTAGTACATAAGATATTTTTGGATAAGACTACCATACTAGAATGAGCTCCACATACTCCTTCATGAACTTCTCTTAATGCTAGTGTAGACTCTACCTAAGTTAAATAATGAAGTAGAGTTCCATCAAAATTGTGATGGTAAAGGGTGGATCTAAGTAGAGTATAATGAGTGAAATGATGAATAAAGGTTTTGGTTTGTTTTCAAGATAGGTTAGGTGGTAGAACTTGGTCATGGAAGTAGTTGTAAAAGTCTAAGCTCCAGATATAATTAGGATCAATAATATCATATCATAAATCATTGCAACAATTGAAGGTTCATGAGCTGGTGATGACAAATTCTTGACAAGGAACTGATACTCTCTAGATTTATCTATTTGTTAAATTAGAGAGCCAATAGTATCCATGACATCTATAGTTCTATTACTAGCCCTTGGTATATGCTCAAATTGAATGTTGGTAATTTATTGCTTAAGAGTGTTGACCATGGCTTTATATGGAACCAACTTGTCATCTCTGGTCTAAAAGTGATTTGTGAATTGATTAATGATTAACTAAGAATCACCATAAACTTGAAGATGAGAAAAGTTCCAATACACTACCTATTAAAGTCTTACAACAAGTGCTTCATACTTGGCCATGTTGTTTGTATAAAGAAATTTGATTACGAATGATTTAGGGATTAGATTACCCTATGGTGTAATAAACAATAGGCCTACTCCTAATCCATGTGTATTAAATGAACCATCAAAATATAGATTATAGTGATACTCCTTAAGAGGTGTGTAAATGATTATCATTATGGATTTATCAAGGAAATGAAATGTGAGTAGTTTTATGTCTACAAGAGGTGCTTCAACAAGTTGATCTGTAAGAACTTGTCCCTTGATTGCCTTCTAATTGACATACTCTATGGAAAACTCATAAATAATCATGACATATTTAGCCATTATACCTTGTAAATTTTTTTTAGATTGTATATACTTTAGTGCATCTACTTTTGAAATGACTGTGGTCTTATTATTCAACATGTAATGGCACAATTTTTGAGTTACAAAGACCATGGCTAGACAAGCCTTTTCAATAGGTACATAGTTATGTTCATATACAACCAAGGTAAAACTTAGTTAGTATATGGCATGCTCTTTTATCTTGTCATCATGTTGAGCCAAGAGTTCCCCTAGGGAATTATTGGTAGTTGATAGATATAACAAGAATGACTTTCCCAGTATAGGAGGTAATAAAATAGGTGGATTGATGAGATACTTTTTGAGTTGTTGGAAAGTTGTTTGGTAGTGATCATCTTAGTGAAATACAACTCCCTTATTTAAAATATGTGTAAATGGATGACACTTGTCTACTAACTGAGAGATTAAGCATTAGATTGATTGAATCTTACCCTACAAACTATAGAGTTGCTTCAAATTGGTTGGTGGTAACATCTCTATTATAGAAAGGACTTTAGTTGGATCAACTTCAATTCCTCTATAAGACATGATGAAGCCAAGTAATTTTTTTGAACTTACACCAAATACACATTTATTTGGATTGATTCTAACCTTTTACTCCTATAATATTTTAAATATCTTATGCATTACTGCTAGATGGTTGACCCTAGTTTTAGATTCTCTTAATATGTCATTGACATAATATTCAACAATATCATACATCATATCATGGAATATGATATTCATATGCCTTTGACATGTAGATCTAACATTCTTAAGACCAAATGTCATTACCTGATAACAACATGTTCCCCATGGAGTGCTGAATGCTATTTTATGTTGCTCTTTTGGTGCTATTCTGATTTGGTTGTATCCTAAAAAGCCATTCATAAGTGAGAGAATTTCATAACCTATCATGGATTCCATGATCATGTCAATATTAGGCAATGAAAATTCATCCTTAAGATAAGATTTATTGATGTCTCAAAAAATTAGTATAAATTCTGATTCCTTTAAGATTTTTGCTAAAAAGTACAACATTAAATATCCATTTTGAGTAGTCAATGGATTGGATATATCCTACTTCTAAGATTTTTTCCAACTCTTTCTTTACCAATATAGAAAGGTGAGGATGCATCTTACATAGCTTTCATTTTATTAGTTTGGAATCAAGATTGACCACAAGGTGGTGCAAAACTAAGACAGGGTCCAAACTCGGCATGTCAAAATAAGCCCATGCAAAGATATCTATAAATTCTCTCAATAGAGCTATAAAGACTTTACATTCCTCCTTAGTGAGGGATGAGCATAACTTTATCCACTTTGGGTCTGATGGAGTCCTGATGTTTAACTCTATTATGTCTTTGACTAGGATAATAGGCAATAATTTGAATTATTGGACTATGTCAAGGTCCTCTAGGACTTGTTCTTCAACTTCTCCTAGGCATGATGAATCTGAGTCCTATAATGGGAGATTTGGCTAGATGACAAAATAGTTAAAAATTCTTAAAGAATTTAGTCAAATACTTGTTGCTCAAAACTAAACTCAGATCCATAGGCAAGTTCATCATTGGTGATCTCTTGGTCTAAACTTGAAGATGAATGAACACCCTCATCTAATGGTGCATGAAACAAGTTTTTACCACTAGAATAGCCTTTATATTTACTTTTTCTCTAGTTAGAAGGTGCCTCAAAGAATTTTTCACTTTGGCACCTCAATGTTTTACTTTTTTTTTTACTAAGGGTGTTCACCTATTCTCCAAAATAGGCTTTAGGATCCAATGTGATTGAGAATCCTGATTTGTGATCTCCCAATGAAACATTGTCTCTAAGGCCTAAAAAATCATAGAATGCCTCACCATTCTGAAACTCATCAATTGACAAAGTGGATTCTTGCTGGTCCCAATCTATCAGTTGGGGATAGTATAATGGTAATTGGCTATGATGAATGACTAGGGTAAGAGTACAAATGGCATTGGTATCAAATAGATTAGTCTTAGCTAGGTCATCAAAAGTGAAGTTATGATCAGACTCTACTTCATTATTAGCATCATTCTCAATAATAATTGGTGATGGAATTTGAATAAGATATGTGGGGTCACCCCCAAGTGGGTTAAAGCCATGTCTACAAGGCCTTTCATACTTAGTCATGGAAATTGGTTCATTGGTTCCTTATTGATTTGGTTAGGGGCCTCTTATTTTATAATTTTGATGTTCCATGATCATATTAGGACTAGGATACTTTGCACTTTTATAATAATCAGCTTGGTCATCATTGTATAACCATGATTTCTCCACTTTAAGAGGGTCAGGTTCTAGGCTAGATGTTGGTACAAATGTGACAGGTCTCTTATCTTTTTTTTTTACCAATGCATATATGGGGTGATTTTAGGTCACCCAAAAGTTTTTAGATTGTAAGGAAGATTGGAAATATGAAATGTATAATGGGTCACATACTCTCCTGATCCATTATTTGAAATGGTGAAATGATTAGAAGATTTAGGAGGTGGCATGTGGGAAAGGGAATCCAAGGTATTAGGATCTATGAAATTATCTGGTATAGGATCAATAAGTATGGCCTTTCATTTATCCTACTTGGAACTTAGATTCATGCCATATTGATAATTGTAGCTTTGAAATTTATCCTCAAGATATTTGCAGTGTTTATATGGGTGTAAATCTCTTAGAATATTAACTTCTATCCCTGAGTGGGAAAACTTGATACATTGGTGCAACATTGATGGGGCTGCACAAATCTCATGTAACCAAGGCCTACTTAGAAGCATATTATATGACAACTCAAAATCAAGCACATGGAAAAGTGTATCATGGGTCAAAGGCCTAATGATAATTGGTAAGCTAATGTTGCCTTGTGATTATCTTTCCTAATTATCAAAGGATTTAATAATTACCATTTTTGGCTAGAGATCTGCCATTGTGTACCCAAGAAGCTTAATGAGCTTTAGAGACACTATGTTGAGGCCTGATACATTATCTATAGGAACATGTTTCACTTTATGCCACTTCATATACAATTCTATGTATAATGGATTATTATGGAGTGGGCCAAGGCAAGACATATCACTTTGGTTGAATGTGACTTGTTTGCCTAGCACTAGGTGTCAGACCAAAGCTTGGAATTTATCAGGAGATATGTCATTGGAAATAGTGGATTGGGTTAAGAACTCATTCAAGATGTTCTTGTGGATTGTTGACATTCACAACAAATCTAAAATATAAATTTGTGTTGGTGTCTTCTATAATTGTTTCAAAATATCAAACTTCTTATCTTGGTTAGTATTGAATGATTTATTCGAAGGCTAAATAGTTGGTTGAATGCTAGGCAAAGTGGTAGATAGTTATGGTCCTGGGATGGTAATCTTTGACCTCTAAGTTGTGAATGCACAATCAGGATTAGATACTAGACCATTATTGCTAACAAACGGTAAGAATGGTGTGGGACCAGATGAAACAAGTCTCAGTTATCAGTGCACTTGTATGTGGTCACATGGCAAGGATGAGTTGTTGATATAAGGTCCAAAAGGGGAAGTCCTAGTTTGTTGGTTTACATGTATGTACTCCCAAGTCAAAGAAGTATTATCCATGTAATTTTTATAAATGTTATTATTTAGTAATGGTCTAGATTGATTAATGCTTTGTTTAGGATTAATGGATATGGTATTAACACTGCCCCCTACAATATGACCTATAATCTTGTTGTGGTCATATGCAACTACATGGTAGGTTTTTTGGTTATTACCATTATGACCTTGGTTTTATCTATTATTCTGATGTTATGGGTTCTATTTCTAATTTTTATGATTTTTTTAGTGCATCCTTTGATTTTGATACTTTTGATTTTGTTGTAACACTAGCTAGTGTTATTATTTTTTATTGTTCTTCTCCTACTAATTGTTATGTTGAGGAAAGGGGGTTTGATAAATCCAAAGAGTTTGATTCGAAGTGGAATCACAATTATCCAATGTTATCTCCCCATTCTCTAACATATTCATGATTAAATTCTTGATTTCCACACATCTTCATAGACTATGTCTATTTACCTGATGATATTCACAGAATTCATTTTCATGGTACCAATCAAGATTAGGAATGCCTTGCAAATAATGCTTTGGTATAGGCCAACTATTCAAATTAGTAGTGGCAAGTTTGTAAAATACAAACTCAATAGGCTCCCCTAAGTCACTAAAGATATGATGAGTAGGTGCAGTTCTCCTTGGAAGAGGGGTTTGCAATGGTAAAGGTTACTACATTTGTTGCATGGGTCTTGGTTGTTGTACCTATAACTTTGGTTGGAGAGGTTGATAGGTAGGAATAAGTTGAAAATGTGGTAAAAATGATGTTTTCACTATTTGTACATGACATGACTCATTTACTCTATTACCTACAACATTGTTATTGTGGTTGAATTGATTTAGTCTTTCTTAGTTATTGGCTTGTGCTAGTCATGATGCTTATTTTTGAATTGGATGTTGTTTTTGGCCATTTCCCTAATTGGTACCTTAATTTTGATTATTTTATGTAAGCTAAATGATCCATTTATTAATAAGGGCTCACTCAATCAATAAGCCTTCATTGATGATCTCTTTGAAAGTATGTGTGCATTGTGTTCTAGATGATAAGCTATCTCACTATGAAAAATTTTAGTAAACACAACAAATAGTTTTTTGTTCTAGTAAATTGTCGCTGTAAATAACTCACAAAATTCTCACTAGCTTTCTACTTTGCATCCACCAAGTCCACTAAGGAAATCTCATGCTCAAGATTATAGGAAAAATGTTGCACAAACATATCAAAAAGATCAACAAAATCTGTTATTGAATTTTTGGGCAACTTTAAGAACCACTCCAAGGCTTGTCCAGCCAAGCTCCTTGGAAATAAAAACAAAAGGTATATATCACTATATGCCATTTGTTGAAATGTGATAAAGAACTCTATTAAATGAGCCTTAGGGTCACCTTTTCCTTTGTATTTATCAAATTTTGTTGGTTCATAACTTGGATGAAAAGGTATCTATAAGTATTCCATGTTAAATAGATAAGAACACATGTCATCTAGCTTGAACTTTTTAGTATATTTCATATCCTAAATGATAGCAATTGCATCTTTCACCTATTACAATTATTGGGATAGGAAACTAGAAGGAACATTGGTTTGATAGAGAATATTGGTTTGGGTAGATGGTTGGGAGGTCACAAGTGGGACACTTTGACTAGGTTAAGATGAAGATATCTATTGGGGTATATTGGTTTGGTTATAAAATGGATCAAGAATATACATACATGGATTAGGATATATTTGAAATTTTAAATTTTGTTGTGTAATATTTTGGTTTGGGTTAGCAATAAACATTTTACTTGGAGGATTTTGTGGTTAGGACAGAGGGATATAACTATACTATTCCTATTGTGGTTAAAAAGTGACATGTTTCCAACTAATCGAACCCTACTATTGAGTGGGAACTTGGGGACCAAGATCATATCTCTAAACTTGTGGAACACTTTAAACCAATTATTGTCTAGTAGGTACTTAAAAAACATGGGAATCTCCTTGTTGTACAAATCCTTATGGGGAAGTGAAATTAGGTTGAATATTTAGCATCTATCATTGACCAATATTTACACATGGTTGACTAACTATTGCTTGGTTTTGGATTGGTACACTAGTCTACGATTGAAGAGGTATGTTTGTCATTACTTGGTGAGGTGTAACATTAGTTTCCCCTTGATAAGGTGGTAATACATTCAACCTTGTTATATTGGTACACTATATTACATTTGATGTTGTGGAATACTACTCATCACTTGTTGAAGAGTAAGATTCATCACATTCAACTGTCAAGGTGTGACATTGGCTACTAGTCGACTACCTAATCTTGTTGGTTGCACACTTGATAAAACAACTAGTTGAGGTTGGGATGTAGAAACTCCTACTCCTTGGTATTATGGTCTACTCATGGTATTAACTATAGGCACATGTTGTTGACTAGTTATTTATGCATTAGTACCACTTTGATTTGGATTGGATGTTACTTGCACATTGTTCACTATATTTTTCTCATTATTCTATGTAGAAGTAAAAGACACTTCTTTAATAATGGGCATATGCAACAAGTTATCTACCAAAGTGTTTTTCACGAATGGGTTTAAACTCTAATTCTCTTGACTAATTAACTCTATCAAAATTCCTATAGAAGGAACTAAGTTAATAAGAGGTTTGCTCACCATGTTCATTTGATTAAAATTACATGCTAGATTCAGGTAGGTTTTATATGTTATCTACATTTGATTAAAGTGATCTTACATGATGTTTTTACCTCCATTAGGGTCCTAATATGTTGTTTGGACTAGATCAATAGGATTGCTAGAAGAAGCCTGTTGATCATAGATGATATTATGAGGAATTCTCACTAAGCTTAGTAAATTTTCATGGGGGAAGTATTATAGAAACATAGCCCCTACCTCTATAGATCTAACTAAAATCTCATCCTTTTTCTCCAATAAATGTCACTTAAATAAAAATTGATCATATGTGGAAGCTATATTAGTGGAATATGATTGTTGAGGAACTAGTTCAACTATGGTTATGGTAGCTAGGTATTGTGTCATTTGTTCTTGGTCTTGTTCCAAATAAGGTGGTGTGTTAAATAAATAATTGGCTAATGAATCTTGTCTTTTTGTCCCTAATTGAGTATTATAAGAGGGATAAGAATCCATCTCATAGGGAATATTATCTACAGAGGGGTCTTGCACCATTTTTTCCTACACAACCACATTACTAATTCATGGATCATACATGAGTCCAGTACGAGTTAAGGAATACATGTTGAGATCCATAGTAAATGTTTTTCAATAAAATTTCAAAGAGTTCCAAAAAATCTAAAAAGAATAATGTCTAAAATAGATGATGTTCAAACTTGGTCTAGATTCATCAAAAGGATCAAATAGTTTATGCAAATATTTAGTGAAGAAACAAGATAACATTAAATATCCAATGTCTCATTACTCACACAAAGATGATCAAGTAAATAGGCTAAAAATCAAAATGCCAAACTCTAAGGTCAAAATGTTTCAAATCAATCTAATCTAGGACATTAAAAGTTGCTAGGTCTTTTGGCCAAATGTGGCATCAAAATATAGGCTCAAACAAGACATGTACTAGGACTCTTGGCCAAATAGTGTCAAAAGCTAGAGTTTAAAATAGATTAAAGTTTTAATCTAAAAGATTTGAATCACTTCTAACAAACACTAGGCATTTGATTCCTAGACATGAACTCAATCAACTAGGTATAAAGTATGAAACAAAAGGCACTTTGGAGATAGTTTATTTTCTCATAAATAATGGTATAAAACTTGGTTCTTCTAAAAAATAAACTAGACAAAAGTGAATGATATAACCATGCTTAGATAAAGGATCACAAAAGTACAATTGGATTGGTTTGAAAATGTAAGAAAAAAATTAAACTCTATGTAAGAGGGTTTATGAAACAATATTTGAAATGTTTTGGGTAGTGTAAGGACACTGCACTACACAAAAGGTATGGCTAAATGTTTGTTTCAAAAACTCTCCAAGGCAAAGATAGTTTCCCATAATTTTGATAGCATAACACTAATTTTCTTGACTCAAAATGTTGTGGTGCATGAACTCAAAGTGTAAGTCTTTAACACAAAATGAATTAAGTCTATCAAGTGGTGATAATGATCTTGAGTCTAAAATGACCTTCAACTCAAATGGGAAATTGAACCTAAGTTCCCTCAAGTTTAGTCAAAATGGAAAATCCACTTAACACATCAACCCTATGAACTTCTAAAGATGAAATTTCAAATTTAGATTATAAATGAAGGACTTAAACAACTTTGGCAAAGGTCTAGACTCAATTGGGTAGAATAATTGTCCTAAAGTGGATGATATGACTCCAAATTTTTGATGGAATTTGAATCAAGGCAAATTTGAAGACCTCATATGGGAAACATAACACCTCTTTATCCAAAGGAAAATAAGGACCATGTGTCTTAGTTTGTATCATTTGTTTACACTAAGTTTTGACTTCAAACAAGACTTTAATCTAGGACAAAACTCAACTGATTAATCACATTTAGACTCTAAATTGACCTTGAAAATGACCTTGTCAATTTAGAGTCTAATATTCTATGGTATTGTTTAGTGTAGTGTGATGTCCAAAGTGCCACTATGTCTCATATGAAAATCCAAATAGAAACCAAATGAAATCAATGTTGGGAGGTGAAACCCTAGGTCAAATCCTCCCTAAAGAACTTGTAGGAGGTGATGAAGTCCCTCTCACAAGCTAAGTTTGCATACAAATAAAGAAAGCATAAAATAAAAAGACTTTAAGGTCATTTTCAAGGTCACCCAAACTTTGATGGGTTTTTGGGGAGTGCTTTATTTGACTTTATTTCTAATCCTTGGACTAGGCTACTTATAATAGGAATGGCACTTTTGATTCCAAGGGTTCCCTAAAGGGGATAAATGGTAGATCATACATGCAGCATCCCTCTTTTTGCCAAACAAAATCTAACTTAAACAACTAAACAAATACAAAAACCATGGAAAAGTGAGTTCATTTTTAAACTCAAATGGAAAATGAGGTGTTGTTAATTTGACCCCTTGGTCTTAGTTGTAACTTTGAAAACTAATGCTTAAAATACTTACTTAAGTACCTTCAATGTTACTTTAAGCACCAAAATAATGTTCCAAGTTCATTTTTAAGCATGCAAAAGGTGATATAAACATGTTTTTAGAAAATGTGAACCTTGGTTATACAATTAAAATGTTAGCATGCCCTTTGGTCTTGAAGCTATTTTGGGTTTGAAACAATGAACTTCAAAAAAAGAGCTCTCGAGTTTGTCTTTTTAAGAAAATCAAGTGATCGATGACAGTTTAATAACTGATGATAGTTACAATTACTAATCAATGATGGTTATCTAATAGACATCAGTTATTCTAATAATGACCATGATGGATATGCCAACTGATGATGTTTTTACTAACTGACATCAGCTATTGTGTAAACTTGTGATAAATAAAAATGGTAAAACAAAATTTGAAAATCAAATTATAAGAGTTTTAATGATCCAAATGAAGAATTTAAAGTTGCAGAATGATCTTCTTCATGTTTGGGATGTGTTTGGTCCCACCAAATATGTCATTATGTAAACTATAAATTTGACTAAGAAGAGGACATTAGTATGGTGTTAGTGAATGAAACCAAATCAAAAACACACTAAATGAACATCTTCATGCCTAGTTACTAGGGTGAGATTAGTAATAAAAAGATGATAAACACAACTAAAAATTAAGGAAAAACAACAAGAATTCCTTCACCTTCCTTGGATGCTCCAAATGCCTTTGTAGTAGTGGCTTTATTGGCTTTTTGCTCATGAAATCTTCATCAAAGAAGGCTTGGCTATCTCCTCTTCTCTCCTTGGCACCTTTGGCTTGTGGATTGGCTTGGCTTGGAATCAATTTGTCATGGTAACACTAGTTTCATGAAGCTTTTGGAACTAATCCTGAATTATAACTTTGCACAAATTAAGCTTAGAAATGATGTGGTAAGGCCTCTTATTTATAGATTTTTGAGATTGATCAAAATCAACCTAAACTGTCCATCTTAGGATTGAGATGTATGGTTGAGGATTAATTCAAATTTTCAATTAAAATTGATAAATAGGCTCATCAATATTTGGGATAGAGAAGCAATTAAGAGGTATGGAGGGATTTGATGAGGCATGGGAGGCATGAATCCTGATATTTGTGACATTTATGGCCAAGGGATGTCTTCTGAAGAAATGAGGTCACCTAATGATGTATATATTTAATATTCATTTCCAAAACAAATTTTTCAATGAGTTTACATGGAATTATTGATTAAACCTTGATTTGGGTTAATTAGCTCTTAAGTATGTTTAATCACTTTGTGCACAAATTACTCAAATTGATTAGAATGCCTTGTTATTGGTCCAAAATTTTACTAGATTGGAATTGGAAAGCAATGTCAGATGTGTTAGATCCATTATCTGATTTAGGATGTTATCAATAATAAATAAATAAATGATGCATCTTGTGTAATAGTTTTGATAGGAAAGAGTAATCCAAATCACCCAAGGGCAAAATTAACATTTTGACTAGAAATGATTCGATCAAAGTTAATTGGCCCATAAATTGTATTGCCCCATTTAGTGATACCCTAGCCAAAATTGGTATTTGAATATGTTACATTCAAATATTTTAATGTTTTTTAGTGTTTTAGGCCTTATTGTGCATTTTTGGTGGAAATTGGCCAAAAGCTTGATTAGAGGTCATTGGTGTCCAAATTTAGGTGTCTACAAATAAAATTATATCACATCATCAAAACATATTCATCCAAAATTTTCTTCATGTAAAACATGAAAAACCATAACTATAACCCTATTATATATTTGTATAAATTTACTTTCTTACATTGACTGTTAATCATCAAATATGTTTCATTAATAATATAATTATACATGTTTTAAACAAGGTTTTCATCTTCTATTTTTATTGAATAATTAGTAACAATTTATAAAGGTTAATCACATATTAAAAAAAGTAAAAGAAACTAGTAAGATGACAAGCTCAATAATAATATAAAACTATGTAACTTCATTAAACATCCACAAGATGACAAGTTAAATAATAATATGAAATTAAGTCATGGCCTAAACACCATAACATTACAAAAATTAAATGGTAATACGATATTGAAATTATGTCATGGCATCACTAGACACAATATGAATTATGTCCACTTGTAGTATGCAATAAACATAAAAAAAATTAAAAAGTTCTAATAACATAATATATTCAAATAGAAATAACACCAATGAGTTCTATTAATAACTTCAAAGTTTAAAAAAACTCCCAAACACAACCAACAACAACAACTACTTTCCACCATCCATGCATGTCTTCTTCCCAACTACATTCCCATAATCTCACTTTGATTTTTGGAACATCCACTTTCATTTTTCCTTGCTTCAAAATTTGGTAAGGAATGCATATAGAATGGTTTGGAGGAAGATATCATCTAGAAAATGTAAACATAGAATCACAATTATAAAGTCAGACAATGTAAAAAATAAGCATTCACTTGTAAATAAAAATAAAACATGTGAAGGAAAATCAACAACATCTACATCTACAACATGTGAAATGGAAACATTGGGAAACATTAGGGGTCCATTATTCATATTCTTGGGGGGAGGGAGAATAAAATCATACTAGTGGATCCCTTCTAAACTATTAAGAAGTATCTTCAGATAGCTTGAAATTCCATTATAAAAGTGTCAAAAAGTGGACAATCCATGTATACATATAATATTTTCAAACTTTTATTAATTAATGACACTTTGTTTCTTAAAAGAACTTGTTGAGTCTCAATCTCTCTAAGTGAATACCATAAGGGGTGTACCAGGAAAGGGGTGGGTAGACCATCAATGCTTCATAAAAATTTTGTCACTTTTACCACTTGCCATCTACACACTTGTCTCCTAAAACCATTTAGCCTAAGCTTATTCTTCTCAGTCCTACCTATTTTAATCATTTTCCTCTTTCCATCCTTCTTTTCTTGCCTCAACACCCTTTTAGATATTTGGTTATACTAGGTTGACCCACTAAATTTTAGGGGTATTTCTCACTTTTTTAGCTTATTAGGCTTTCAACCAACCTAGCTCAGACCTAGTGATTTGTCTCTGAAAACACACTAGGTTGACCTTATATAGCTGAAATTCTTGGGAGGATTTAGGAAAATATTAAGCTATATATACAAGTTCATTTTCCACCATTTCATAAGATAATAATTATTATCAAAGAAATGTAAAAAAACATCTACTTATTAACCATTCTACTTGAGGAATAAAGCTTAGGGTTTCATACTTTCTTTGGAGATATGAATCTTGTCTTGTGGAGAAGTATTTTGGATGCTTAGATAGGTTGTGTATCCTAGATATGATTTATCTTAGTTGTCATTACATGCCACAAAAATTTATTGAAAATTACCTTGGCCAAGGGAGAGATTGAGGCTCAATGGGTTCATCTTCAAAGGTAAGTATTCCTAACTCTATTTCTCCTTTGTAAGAGTAGATAGATAGTGTGTTTGTATTCTTCTCTCCATGTATTAAGATTTTGTATACATTGATGTGAGTATATGTCTTATAATACATGTTTATTTTCGTTGTATATTTTATTGTTTCTAACCCCCACTTTGTGCCATAAGCTTTGGTATGTACTAGATTAGATTTTACTTTCTTGTTATTAGAATAGAGTGAACATTTTAAACATTAGGACTCCATTAGGTTTATTGTGTGATTGTGTTAGACTATAGGCTTTAGAACCCTTATTAGCATGATGTGTTTTGATAAGTGATAAAAATGATCCCCTAATTAGGTCTAGTGGATCCCTATATTGGTCATGTTCTCGCTTAACAAGTGAATCCCTAATCAGAAGTGTAGGTATGATCTATCTTATCCAATCTAGGATTAATTCATAGACATGATGTATTTTTGATTGCATACATTCTAGTGAACCTAACATGAACTAACCCTTGCAATATTTGTTCACTTTTTCTTTTATTTATTTTGATCATCATCTTTATAATATATTTTGACATATTAGATCAATATTATCAACCCAACTTTTTATCTATATGCATAGGTTTCCAAGAATAGATAATTGGACTGACCCAGTCAACCTAGTATAGTTTTTCATCTTTTTAGACACCTAATTTAGCCTATTAGGTCCTTGTATAGCTTGATCAATTCTATCAACCTATTTTATGGGTTTCTCAAGCATATCTCAAGGTTCTTCATCAATAATTTTCCTTCATTGCATCTTTGATCCATCAAGGTTCCTTTCTACTTCTTTATTTCTCTATTTTATTATCTTTCCTTTCATAGTTTATAGTCTTCAAAAATGCCCTTACATAGTCAATTAGATCAACACTACCCACCCATTTCTCTATTTTATGTGTTATCTAAAATAACTAGATCGACACTACTGACTTGGTTCATTTTTAGAATATTATTTGGTATTACATTTTTGACCTTATCGACCCTATTCTATATTTTGTGCATATAGTGTTAACACTATACCTTGTTTCAAAGTTGGAATTAGCATCATATCTTTTAGTAATTACTACACACCTTTCTTTTCCTATTGCTTACATGCTTATAATAGTTCACATAGTCTAATTAGGGGATTTTTAATTAATCACTTAGTTATACTATTTATATTTTATGCACACATGACCAAATCACATAGCATAAATAAGAACTTTAACATCTTGTCTACCCTAGGCCAACCTACTTGGATTTCATCACCGAGGGGGAAGATGATTTGATGCTTTAGTCAAGTATAAAGTGTGGTTAATGTTATATTTTGGCTAATCACCTGACACCTTTATCACTATGGTGTGTGAAGTGAGGGGGTAGGCCCCAATAACAACCTTATATCATTGCCACTACAGTCCATTTCATCCTAAACTTCCTAAAACCATTCTTAGATTATTATCTAGTACCTTGCTTATAACCAACTTTATATCACATTTAAAATCATTATTAATAATATAATAAACAATTAGGTTGACCAATTAATTATATTTACTTTTCAATTTTATTTCTTGCTATTTATTCAATTATGTGTGTAAAAGATTGCATTAGTTAGTGTTAGTGCAAGATTTTGCTTTGTGTGTTTTAATTAGATTGGCCAACATCTATCTAATTGGTTGTTTATTTCCTTTAAGTACTTACTTCTTTTCATTACTTGTAAAGTTATCTTAAATTCCTTGTATTTTGTATTAGATCAACCCAATCGACCTAGTTCATTTTCTGCCATCTATACACTATACTGGATCGACCCAATCAACCATGTATAGTTTTATAGTCCCTATTTCTATACTAGATAGACCTAGTCAACCCCATATAATTCCAATCACATATTTTGACCTTTTATTTCTCATCTCTCTTCTTTTTGCTTCATCATGGACTTTTTATTGGATAATGACACTTAGTTATAGTCAACAGACATGATGAACTTTACCAATCCTAATAGGGTCTCCCATAGACAAAGCAGGGATCCTATTTTGGATGCTAGTAATGTTCATATTACCACTCACACAATGAATTATGTGACCCCTCCTCATAACTCTTTATATTATAATCCTCGTTTCTCATTATAAGACCAATTTGAGTTAGAGTATACTCTTGAAATGCTTTTCTAAATTTCTGAATTTCTTTAATATAGAGAAAAGGATCCTTCCACAATTTACAATATCATGATTAATGGTCAAATTAAAGAGCCTCATTCACATACTCCTACATTCTCAATGGGATGTTTAGGTACCATTTTCTTTGGTTCTCAACCTCTTCCTTCAATTTTAAATCCTTCTTATGCCATGACTTCTTCTCTAACCTCTTCTACCTCCATGCCTAGGATCTCAACTAACATTGTAAGTTCTACATATAGTGGGCCTCTCATAAGTTCCACCATATTTAATCCTTCCACTAGTTCATTGATTTACACGCAAGGTAATCATGCTTCAAGTGATTCTTATTATCAACCATTCACTAGTCCATCTTTTGCTTCACAAGCAAATTTCACCACTAGTGCCTCAAACTCTCACAATTCTTCTAAAACTCATATTGACACTAATAGTGGTTCCCAATCCACTAATACCAATTATAATGCTTTTAATATGAATCAAACACACTAAATCTTAATAAAAACTCTCAATCAAATGAATAACTCTCAATATCATAACACAAATCAAATGATGAGAATGTAAAACCACCTCCTTAACCTTCAATCTCATCTAAAACCAATGGCTTGGGGCACATATAGCTAAAATGTCCCCCCTCCTCCTCTTTGATATTCTCAAATAAATCTCATTATTTAACCTCCTTTAGTCAATAAAACCATTAAGAATGTACAAAATTAACCTCTTACTAATCAAATTGGCAACATTGATATTCGAGATATAACACCTATAAATTCTTATAATGGGTCAACTGATCCTACCATTCATCTCAAAACATTTGGAAATGTTTACAAGGATTGGGTCAAATTAAACACCTTTGTAGCTACTAAAATCCTAGCCAAAACTCTCATGGGTGATTCCTTAGATTGGTAAAATCAACTTAAAGCTCATTCCATTTCTAGTTTGGAGGACTTAGTAAATTCTTCACTTTAAGAATTCCAAACTAATGATCTTCCTGAAAAACACTTTGGCCCATTTCATTAATTGTAAACGACATGAGAATGAAACTAACCAAGCCTTGGTTAAGAGATGGAAGACTTTTTCAAACAAATTTGAACATAACATGGTGGATGACAATATTTTTCATCTCTTTATAAATTCCATCTTTTTTAAATTGCAATATCAAGTCTGCACTCTCTCTCTCACCACGTACCTTGGAGGAGGCTGTTGACCAAGATAAAAGACAAGATTTAGTAATGCATCAATTTTAGCCACCCCAACCTTCTATAGGTCCTTTTTTATTACTTAAGAAAAAAAACCAAAATAACACTAATGATGAGGTTACCAATTCTTATGATACCATTCACAATGTTTAAGTTGTCATTCCTAATCCTTCTTTTGAACTAGTTCCTTCTTCTCAATAATATACTTATCCTCATTTATCTTCACCCAATAACATCAATGTTTGCAAACCTTTATCCTTGGTTGAATTTCTTACCTAGGCCTCTTCCACGATAGGGTGACCCTACTCATCCTATGAAATCTTGGTATGATCCTAACAAATTTTGTTGGTTTTATTATCCTTGAATTTATTAGGATTAATTCATGGATAATCCCTATGGAACTTGTCTATTTTGTATCCCATGAGATCTAAGCATGTAAAAAGAGGTTAATCACTCTCTCGCATTTTTTTTCCCCAAAAAATTAGTTTTTTAGGGGAGTTTTTAACCATGTGCAGTTTGAAGAAAATTCTTCAAACTATACCAAGTTTGAATTTGTGCAATCCAAATAATTTTATCTAGACTACACCCCAAAGTATAAGAGTGGAGAAAAACTCCATAGTTACACATGCAAGATTAGAGAATTTCTCTGTTCCTATAGGGGGGCCATCACTTTGGTAATTAATATGCATTAATTACTACTTATATATATAATTAATCCCCAAATAATATTTATTTTTACCACTACGTTCTACTCCTTATCGATTCTTTGTCGATCTTGAGCCTATGTTTACCCTTCATCACAATTTCTATGTTAGGTTGCCTCAGCTTACTCTCAGCATTCCTCTATTGCAAATCAAGTAAGGTTTAAACTTTTATATATTCTTTTTCTTTTCCTTACTATTATGACCTAGTTTTCTTCTTTTTATTACCTTCAAAACCCTATTCTTTTTTTTTCCTTCCCTTATGTCCTATGTTTTTAAAAATTCAAGTTCAAATCCCTTCTCATGTTTTAAAATACCCCATTCAAAACCCTATTTTACTCCTACATATACCTCAAGGTATACCCTTCATATATCCAAAATACATTAAAGTACACATCATAGATAATTATTTGAGATGCACTCTAACACATTTGGTCATTCACCTCAAATAATTTTATCCAAATTTCACCCTTTCACTTTCCCCCGATTTCCCCATGCACCTCAGAGAAAATTATATGAAGTGCAGATAGCCAACCCTTTTTAGTTCAATTTAGAAAATTTTCTCCAATATGTACCTGAGTAACCTAACATTGGTAAACTATGGATAATTTTATTCAAAATGCACCCCTTTGTCAATTATCAGTGCATGTCAAATAAAATTCTCTAACCTACACCAATATTAATAATCCAAACTTTAAACACATCATAGGTCAGAGAATTTTCTTTGACCTACACCAAACATACCCAAGCATGGTGCAAGTTAGAGAAATGTCTCTAATCTACACCCAATGAATAAGTACCCAAGTCGATGCAATTCAGATAATTTTCTTTAAATTACACCCAAAGCCTTCAAGCTTTTGTAGATCAAAGAAAATTATCTGAACTACATAGCTTTATTCCTATCCCATGTAAAAGCACATATTTTTTCTCTTGCATTTTCTCTAAGATAGATAAAAAAATGTTAACAACCAAGAATTTAAATTCCCCCTTGTAGTCACTTGATCAATGTCATAATATTGTCTTTCCAAGAAAGTGATGAAGTACAAGTTTCAACGTGTGTTTCTAGAATCCATAGTTGAATCAATTGTAGACCAGATCAAGATACTGAGATTGGCCACATTGATATGGATAAATTATTATAGAGGCTTGGCAGGGATCCCATTATACCAAACATGTAGTCTATCCTAAATAGTGAGATTCATTTAGAAGCCACATTCCCCATATTGTCACAATAACCAGAGTTCATCTTGATAGTTGCTACACACTTTGATAGGTAGATTAGATCAATCAAAGATGTAGATGTAAAAGTGGTCATTCAGATTGATGAGGAATATCTTGATAAAATATTTTATCTTTGATATTGAGTAATATTAAAATATAACTATGAACTCAACCCATGAGTACTATGATAGGAATTATGACAAGTGCACAAAACACATCAATTCGTACTAGCTCAAAACTCCTTGACATTCCATTGTAAGATGGCCCAAGTACTTTTATCATAGTGATTTATTAGAAGGGATTTAATTACCCTCCTAAGTAGAGTTAAGGGGCTGCCCACATCAAATGTCTTCCAATAATAGATGTATCACTACGTCTTCATCAACAAGGAGGGAAAACAAAGGGTATTCTTGGGGAAATAGATTAGTGATGACATATGTCACCAACTCTCTGAGGTGACCTCTTCACTAAAATTCTTCATGACTTCCTATCTAGTATATGTTATAGCTAGCATGAAATAATTTTAAGGATTAACTAGTGTTGGTGAGAAAAATAAGGTTCTTATGCATGAATACTACCCATAATTAACTCTCAAAGAATGTATAAAACATTACAGGAGATTCAATGATGACTTCTTTTATAAGCTCATTTATACCTTCAATCAAGAACTCGATAAAAAAAGAATTTTAGATTCAACATGGGTAATATTCATTAAGGTTTGTTGCATGTTTCTATAATTCCCAACCTTGACCTACATCAGGGTAGGGGGTTAATTGAACAACCTTATATGATACCCAAGTACTTAAATGATAAGTTTATTTTGATGGAGATGTGTTGGTAGATGATGAGTGTGCATAAGAAGCAATCAGATGCCTAGAAATGAGGTTTCAAGTTTCTAATTAGCATTGGTTGATATATAGTTTCAACCACTCCAAAAACCAAGACAATGAAAACTAAAATACAATGGATTGCTCTTAAGAGATTCAAGAGTAGGAAATACTTTGATTACACAATGATGAAGGAGAATCTAAAAGGGAACTATACTCATTTTCATATAATTTAAGACATTTGGGTAGATTTTAGGACTAATAAAGATGTGAGAAAACTTGACTATAATCACCTTTCTATAGATCAAATTGTTAATTTAAAACTAGCTAATATTCCTAAGTAATTTATAGATGATGAGAATGTATTATACCCATTATATGAGGGTAATTAGATTGATTCTAGTCTTCTCCCTCTACTATAATGGTTAGTGAAGGAATCTACTTCCATCAGAGATAGATTCCAAATTATTATTGTAAAGACTAATACTTGGTTGGAAGCAAAGGGTACCAAGTTTAAGCCTTTCAAAATTCGGTCTAAGGAAGAATATGATGAATACATTGCTATAAAGTTGGAGGAACTAAGGAATAAGAACAAAGAAGATACCTTCACCTCTACACAAAAACTAAGGTTTGTGTTCATAAGTAAAGGTAAAAGAAAATTCAAAGATGCTAATTTAGATAAAAATGTTCAAGTGGAGGAGGAAAATCCAATCATAAGTGAAGCACCAACATAGACAAAAAATCCTCCAGTAGAGACTCCTCAAGCTAAAACCTCTCAAAATTTGAGATAAATCAAGTATCAACTTCACAAGTAGCATCTTCTACTATCCCCTTTATTTATCTAACTATACCAATTATTTATATAGTAGCTCTCCACCCTATGCTTTCATCTCCTCTTTCACCTACTAGTGCCACACTTTTCCATTTCCCATATCAAGGCATATTAGATTACGTTTCTGATTCCCTTTCTAATTTACCTAGTCATTCTAAGTCATTGGGATCTCCCACCAATCTAGATTTTACCCAACAAGACATAGACAAGTTCATGTCTACCCCATCATCTAAATTGGAAACACAAATCCCATCCACTTCCATATCAAATGTGCCAATTAGAACTAAAGTGCCCAATATACAGACATAAACTCCACCCATCATAACCACTATTCCATTGGTATCCATTATATTATCAGATACGACTGTCCCACCTTCTTCATAATCCTTGACATCCTCCACACTAGAATATCCATCTCCTCTTCCTTCTTTGCTCATGACTCAAACAACCAAGAGAAAGAATCAAGTTGTATCGCTAGATGATTTTGATTTTGGTCAACTTAAGCTAGTTAAAATAAAAATAGCAAAGAAGGCTAAAACCATATCAAGAGTAATTTTTGATTATGTACATAATTATTTTGAGGTTGCATTGCCTTCCAAAGATATAAATATTGAGGATATCCAAGTGTCCAAATATGTAGTAGGATAGATAGATCTTGGGAATCAAACTCATGAAAGTGTAAAGGAAGATTTGCAGATAGTAATGTCATCCTTGATTGAGAGATACGATAAGGACATGAAAATTAAGGATCAACTCAAAGAACAATTGGAACAATTGAATTCAGTTCTACTTAAGATCACAAAATAATCTAATCTAGTGAAACTTGTTAGGAGTGAGGCCACTAAAAATGTAATTTAATAGGCAAAAAGATTAGTTCTCAAGGTTGGTTATTAGTGATTGGATTGAAATATTGTTAATGGAACATAATCTATGGTTACATTTTTCCATTGAATTTTTTAAAAACTTGAGTGAAGGGAAAATTGAAATTTAACAAACACTTAAGACACTCACTCAAGACTTGTAGTTAACTAAAAAAGATATTCATACATGGACTCAATTTTGGTAGTTCTAGATGGAACTCTTGGTTAAGAAAAAGGTCATTTTAAGTAAGATCATGTTCAATAGAATATAAAGAGGCAATGAATAATAAGAAGTAAGTTATCAAGAATTTAATTAAGGATATTGAAGAAGCTAAAGATATGTGCACTGATAAGGGGTTAGACTTTACAAATAAGATTAAATAATTTCCTTTCCAACTTAAAGATGACTCTCAAGAAATTATTCCTACTGAAATAGTAGTTTAAGATTTCACATCCTTGATACAAATAGAAATTGAGATAGGAAAATTCATGATAGTATCTATCGACAAACTTGTTTAATTCCAAGTCATAATGGATAATTTGAAAATAATATTGGATAAAGGAAAACATGTGTCAACTGATCTAGCAAACCTTTCCCTCTCTAGAAGTAAATCAGGGCTAGACAATAATGAGTTTTAGGCCACCTTAAATAGATACAAATCATATCTAAAGAATAATAAAAAAATTTGAAATTCTTGCGTCTAAGGACACTTAATTTATTTTCATAGTTATTTTGTATGTAATTTTGTTTGGTGTAATTTGCATGTAGGATAAATACATAGGTCTAATTCAAATTGGACTCTATCAATGAATAAGTCAATGCATTTATGTTTTTTCCTATTTTTTTTATAGCTCCTCTCTATAAATATGAGGATGCTCTTTTGCATATGGGATCACTAGGGATATAGAAGTGAAATGTTGCTGAATTGATAAGCAATTTTTGAAACTTTGTGTTCATATTGTAAATATTGAATTCCATCAATATAAAAAAATCAAGTGATCTTTCAATATTTGTGTTGAAATAAACTTGTGGTGTATAAAGAATTTTATTATGTCTTTTTCATTACATTTTATTGTGTTTTTATTTGATTGTGGTGAGAAATTTATATAAAATAGCAGGTGTCAAGATGTTGATTTTGGAGTCTTTGAGCTACGTTTTAGTTATTAGGTTTGTGTTCATCATTGGAAGTGACTTAATAAGTAGACTTCGGGCCATAATTTATTTTTATTTGGTGATTTTATCTTTTTTGGAAGTAAGGTGAAGACTTTGGGCTGCACTTTATTCCATCTATTCATGTTATTTTGTTGGTATTATTCTAGTTACTCTTTCAACTAATTAATTTGAATATTGGTTATTATTGCTCCATCAAGTAGTTTTATGTGTTTTCAATACATTTTAAGGAATGTAAGAGAGTTTTTAAGCAAAAATCAATTCTAAAAAAAATAATTAGATGATATGATAACACCCACTTTGATAAAAGTAGTGTAAATAATTACTTGTTTTAATTAGCAATAAGAAGGGGGTCTCACCTTTCCTTGAGGAGAGATTATATCTCATCACACGATGGTTGAAATTACCATTTTTTTTACCATTATATCCATAAAAAAATATTCACCCAATAGTTTCTAGTGACTCCACTGGGGAAAAAATATGCAACTGAGCTCTACACTCATTCAGTTGAAATAAGACCAACACCTTATTGTTTACTACTATTTTACTATAGTTTATCTCTTTCTTTTCTAGATACTTCCATGATATGCTAGAACAATGTTACACTCATGGAAGAAGGTCAATAAGACACATTGATCTAACATTTGAGTTATTATAAGAATATAACTTTGATCTTTTGTCGACACGTACAAGGTCACCTCTTTAGTGTACACAAAGTTTTCCACCTACCAATACAAGATATCATATACCAAGGGAAACTTCCATAATTTGTAGGGTCTTATCTATTTTGCCTTTACAAATATTTATTCCCTATAATCTACACACAATGGTTGTTCAAGGTCCATGGGGAACTACTTTTGGTCCATTGAAATTGACACCACCATCTCACGAACTTCCTCATGGTTCATGTAAAATTCTCCCAAAGTTATATGGTGATGGAAAGAAACATCTAGATTAACGTATTACCACATTATACACTTCATGTAGAGTTCTTGGAGTGGAACATGAAAATGTTTCTGTAAGATTTTTTGTAGAAATGCTTCAAGGTATTGTTGTTGATTGGTTTTACCAACTTGCAATAGTCACTATCACAAATTGGGAAACACTTAAGGTTAATTTTGAGTCAAGTTTCAAGTCAACAGAAGATGCTCATGCCTTATTATCTCAACTTACACAAATGAGGAAAGAAACATATGAGGTCATACATAAGATTATGGTAAAGTTCAATAAGTTGGGGAATAAGATTCTAGTAGTTTATCAACCTATGCCTGAGAACTTGAAATGCTTCTTTATCAATTATTAGTTACCAGAAGTTAGTTTTATTTTATGGAGTATCCCCAGCTAATATTTATGATGCTCAAATCTTGTCCACTAAATTAGAAGATGATTTGATCTTGGTAGGAAAAGTAATAAATAATTCAAATAAGCCTAGAGGGCAGCCCTCTACAACTTCACCTTCTACTAGTACCATGGATCCTATGGTGTAGAAGATGGAAAATGAATTGATAGCACTTAAGAATCAAATGCCCCAAGGTATGTCCTTTCCTTCATACAAGAATACTCTAATAAGAACATATCCAAATGCTTCTAATTATTCTAATAATGATGTGAGGAATTAAAATTAGAATAAGCTTCCTTCACCACAAGAAATGATTACACTAGAAGCACCACTAGATAATGTAATAGTCAACTAGTTGGAACTTGAAAATGATGATATTCTAAAACTAGAATATGTTTTAGAAGATGATGTTAATCCATTCATATTAGATGAAGAAGGATAAGCTAGCAATTCTGACATCAATTTTCTAAACTAAGAAGAAGAAGAAGAAGAAGAAGAAGCTAAATAAGAGGAAGATACACATGGTTAGTACTATGTAATTTTCATCCATTCTCAAAGTCAAATGAATCAATAATAAAAGGTTGATAAAGCCAATTCTAAGGATTAACCACATAAAGAGGTTACAATTACCAAAAGAGGAACTCCATTTCCAGTTAAACCAAAAGACACAGTGAGAGATAAATAAGTACACCTCATCATTCTACTTATTTTCCTTCTATGTTTAGACCTAGTGCCCAAAACCTAAAAATTAAAATACCTTATCTTCCATACACCCATCCTTTGATATCATATATAATGTTAAGAAGACATAAATCTAGATGTCTAAAGTTGAATACCTTCAATCCAACCTTGACCAATTTAAGAGATTGGCTAAATTTGTAAAAAGTAAGGGGGTTAATTTTGATTAGGTCTTAGCCAAGAGTGTACCAATTGACCCTAAACCAAACCCAAAGAAAAATAACCTAGTTTTAACTCCAACATCCTCCTCTAAAAAAATAGAACCTTTATATATTTCCCTATTTGTCAATGGCTACAAGCTCAGTAATTACATCATTGATTCAAGTGCCTTTGATAATGTGATACTAGCCAAAGTAGATATTGCATTGGGGTTAACTTTGACAAAAAAATTTAGCCATTTATTTTCAATGGAAACTAAACAAGTACCCCTCATAGGCCAAATCAATGATTCATAATTTTCATTTATCACTTTTCCATAGAAAAATATCAAGATGATGGTTATTGTATCTAATGTTCTAACTTCATATAGAGTTTTATTAGGATGTAACTTTTGCAAAGATGTTGGCGGTGAAATCAACATGGATTGGTCTAAGGTGAGAATACCTATCAAAGTTATGATGTGGAAACTTCATCCAGAGAAACAAGAAAAGTATATTGTTACAAAGACCGAGGATCTAAAAGCCTAGATTCTCTTTGAAACCTCTAAAATGGGCATGTATTTCTTGACCATAAATGAAGATCTAGTATCTTTAGATGATATTTCAAATAAATGTCAAGAAATAGATCATTCACCCTCTTAAAAATAAGACATTTTAGATTTTGAGACTATCAAAGTAGAAAGTTCAAAAGATGTTTGGACTTTAGAATTTGATGATAGTTACTCTTCAATTGGATTTGGGGCCAAGATATTCCTCATATCCTTGAAAGGAAAAATCTTCCCTTTTTATTTCAAGTTGTAGTTTGATAAGACTAAGAATACTATTGAATATGAAGCCTTGCTATTAGGGATAGAGGTTACACAAAAGAAAGGAATTAAAAATATTCATGCCCAAGGTGATGCCAAGTTAGTCATTTATCAGGTTAGGAATTTGCATTAAACAAAGAATGAAAGGCTAAGGCATTATCATAGTTATATTTGGGATTACATAAAATATTTTGATTTTTTTAATATATCAGTGGTTCTAAGATAATATAATCATAGGGTAGATTCATTCTCTTCTGATTCCTCACAAAGATTTCCAAGGAAAAAAGTATGCCATTTAGTTGGTATTCTAACCCCATGTTATTGATAATGTCAATCATTGGAAAGTTTTTAATAATGATGAGCAAGTCATCACCTTCTTAGAGAATGAAAAAAACTTCAATGAGTTATACTTTGATGAGAGTGACTCTACTTCTCAAGAATCAATCTCTAAAGTTAATGAGGAAACTAGTGAAGAAATTTTGTAGCAGAAAGGGATTAGAATTCCAAAAGGATTGGTATCCATAGAGATGATTTTTTATAAACATGATAGATTCATCAAATGATAATAGTTAGAATAAAATTCATTTATATAAATTAAGCAAGTTAATATAGGAAAAGAGGATGATCCCAAAATGATAAGTATTGGGAAATGTTGCTCATTGGAGGAAAGGGAGAATTTGGTAACACTTATATAGTGGTACATTGATGTATTAGTGTATTCATATGCTTATTTGAAATATTTTCAACTCAAGGAAGTGTAGTATGATATCCCTCTCAAGCCTAGGTCTCAGCCTCACAAGCAAAAATAATGATAGTATAATCTCACAATATTAGGTACCATATTTGATGAAATTCAAAATATGTTGAATGATAGGATCATATTTCCTATACATCACTCAACATGGATATCTAAAATTATTCCCATGAGAAAAAAGAATGAAGAAATTTGCATCTATGTTCACTTCTATAATCTGAACCAATCATCACTTAAGGATAATTACCCATTGCTAATAATGGATCAAGTACTACAAATAGTAATGGGTTTAGAGATGTTATCTATACTAGATGACTTCTCAGGGTACAATAAAGTGGAGGTGAATGATGAATATCAACACAAGATGGCCTTTACTACTCCATGGGGTACCTTTGCATATCATATATTGCCTTTTGGGTTGATCAATTATGATGTTACCTTTTAGAGGGATATGGATCTACATTTTTGGGATGTTGTTGGTAAGTTTATTTTGGTCTATCTTGATGATTTAACTATTTTCTCAAAAAGTGTCAAGATCATTGTGACCATTTATAGCAAGTGATTTAAAGGTGCCATCAACATGAGATATCCCTTAATCCCCAAAAATCTATTTTTAGGGTAACTGAAGGTAAGCTCCTTGGACACATTATGTCCAAAGAAAGAATCAAGATTGATCTTAAATGATTCAAGTCAATTCAAAACCTTACTATGCCATCAAGTAAGAAAGAAGTGCACTCCTTTGGGAAGGTTAACTTCCTATAAATATTTGTACTTGATTTAGCTAAGAATACATGTCACATTATTGATATGATGAAAGGGAAATCAATTTTATATTGCAATTTAGAATAAAGAGTTGTCTTTCATGAAGTCAAATAAGTAATTGCACTTGCTCCCATATTAGTCTGCCCAGACTATACTAAGAACTTCATCATGTATAGTTATACTTCTGAGCATACTCTATCTACAATTTTGGTAAAACCAAATAAATAAGGGATTGAATCTCTAATAGCTTTCATGAGATGTCATCTAAAGGCTCACAATATAAAGTACTCACCCATGAAGAAACATGCTTACACTATGGTGAAAGTTGTTAAACATTTTAGGTATTACATCCTCAACTCTCACACCATCACAATAGTACTAGATTCTATGGTCAAATTCATTATTACTCAATAAGAATTTGGAATCAAAAGAGGTAATTAGATTAATAAGATCCAAGAGTATGATTTGGAGATCAAGCCTAAAAAGCTAGTGCATGGAAAAGGTTTGTGTCAGCTCATTATAGAAAACAAACTAGAAGAGGCATCTAGAAATGAAGGAGACATAGAATAAGAACTACCCAAGATCTTGTTTACAATCACAACAAATGAATGATATTATAACATTACTCATTTAATCACATATGGAGAATTTATAGAGCATTTATCTCATAAACAAAAGAGGATAATCTAGGTTAAAGTTACAAAATTCATTCTTTGGGACAATAGTTTGTACAAGCAAAACATTGATGGAATTTTTTTACGATGTGTAGACAAAGCACAATAAGGCAAGTTATTATAATATTTTCACAACCTAGCATGTAGAGGACATTTCTCACAATATTTTTTGGGAAATATATTATTGACCAACACTTTTTCCAGATGCATATGCATGGGTGCATAAATGTGAGAATTTATAGTAATTTGTGGAAAAACCCAAGTTAGAACCCTACCCCTCAAACTAGTTGTCATTAAAGAACCTTTTCAACAATGAGGTATTAACTTCATTGGTGTAGTAAACCCATTATCAAGTATAGGCCACAATTATGTTCTCATGACTAATGATTACTTCACCAAGTGGGTGGAGGGAATTCCAAACAAACATGCCAATTTAAAGGTTTTTTGCAACTTCCTCAAAGAAAATATCATCACAAGGTTCAGAGCACCTAATAAAATAGTAACCAATAATGTTTCTTATTTTCCATCCCATGAGATGACTGAGTTTTATTTTGAATATGATATCATTTTTTCTCACACCTCAGACTACTTCCCTTAAGGACATGGTCAAGATAAGTTGAGTAATAAGAACTTGGTTATTATCATCAGAAAGTTGGTAAAGGAAAATGAAAGAACCTAGCATAAGGTATTATATGATGCATTGTGGGATAATTGTATCACTCCCAAGCAAGAGATTGTTATGTCTCCTTTTCAAATTTAATATGGATTAAATGTAGAAAAACCCATCACATTAGAGTTTCCCACTCTCAAATTAGAAAAATAAATTGAAGATGAAATGTTTGAAAGTTCCTTAGACAAGTGTATTATGTACATTACTGAATTAGAGAAGAATCATACAAATTTGGTGGACCACATTGTTGAACATTAAAGCCAAGTCAAGAAATTTTTTGGCAAGAAGGCCAAACCATAAGATTTCTAAGTTAGGGATCTACTTCTTTTGTGGGATAAGAGAAGAGAGACAAAAGGAATGCATGGAAAATTTGATTCTTTATGGAAGGTTTCTTTACTCATTCATCTACTTTCTAGAGAGCATAATTTCCTTTTGGTGTATCTAGATGGAACACCATTACCACTACCTTACAATAGATAACATCTAAAGTTTTTCACTCAATGAGACTCCAAATAAGTTTATACATTTTTAAAATATCTGTATAATATTTTTTTATTTTTAGTTTGGTTAATCGCCTAACATCATGGCCCAATGGAGAAAGGAACTTAGAGTTTTGAGATTCTCTTTATTTCAAGCATTTCAAAGAATGCCTAAAGGAAATTCCCCAATTAGAGCTAGATGTAATCCTTGAATTTAGTAGGCTTAATTCATGGGATAACCCCTATGAAACTTGTTTATTTCATAGCCCATGAGCTCTAAGCATGCAAAAAGAGGTTAATCACTACCTCCTTGCATTTGTTTTTTCCCCAAAAAATTTGTTTTTTTAGGGGAGTTTTTCACCTCATGTAATTAGAGAAAATTCTCCAAACTATACCAAGTTTAAATTTGTGTAATCCAGAGAATTTTCTCTAGACTACACCCTAAAGTACAAGAGTAGATAAATTCTCTATCACTACACATGTAAGATCAAAGAATTTCTCCACTCTTATAGGAGGGCACCATTTTGGTAATTAATACACATTAATTATTGGTTTAATATATAATTAGTCCCCACATAATTTGTAATTTTACCACTACCTTTTAATCCTTATCAATTCCTCACTATTTTTGAGCTTGTGTACACCCTTCATCATCATTTTCATGTTAGGTTACCTTAGTTTTATCTCATCTTTCCTCTATTGTAGATCAAGTAAGGTTTTATTTTTTTATATTCTTTTTGTTTTCGTTACTACTATGATCTAGTTTTCTTCTTTTCATTACCTTCAAAACCCTTTTTTATTTTTCATGCCCTCCCCCATGTCCTACATTTTTCAAATTGCAATTTTAAATCTCTTCTCATATTTTAAAATACCTCATTTAAAACCCTTTTTTACTCATACATATACCTTAGGGTTTACCCTTTGCATATCCAAAATTCCTTTAAGTGCATATCAGAGATAATTCTCTGAGATGCACTCTAACTCATTTGGTCATGCACCTTAGAGAATTTTATCTAAAGTGCACCTTTACACTTTCCACCCATTTCCTTGTGTACCTCAAATAAAATTATCCAAAGTACATAGTCAACCCTTTTCAATGTACTTGAGAGAATTTTATCCAACATGCACCTAAGTATCCTAACTTCAGTGCATTTTAAAGAATTTTATCTAAAGTGTATCCCTTCATCAATTATTGATGCAGGCTGGAGAAAATTCTTTGATCGACACTAATATTAACAATTCAAACCTTAATCATTGTGCAGGTTAGAGAATTTTCTTTGACCTACACTAGACATATCCAAGCATGGTACAAGTTGGATAAAATTCTCTGATCTCCACCCAATGAATAAGTACCCAAGTCTGGTGCAGTTTTGAGAATTTTCATTGATTTTCACCCAAAACCTTTAAAACCTATGTAGTTTGGAGAAAATTCTTTGAATTACATATCTTTGTTCTTAAACCATGTAAAAGTACATATTTTTCCCTCTCTTTTATTTTCTCCAAGATAGATGAAAACTACAAACTATAGAGAATTGAAATTCCCCCTTATAGTCACTTGGTTAATGTCAAAAGATTATCCTACCAATTAAGTGATGAATTACAAGTTTCATAGTGCATTTTTAGCATCCACAATCGAATCAAATGTATACAAGATCAGAGATACTGAGATTAGCCATGTTGATATGGCTAAATTCTTACATAGGATTGGCAGGGATCCCATTACACCACACATGTAGGCTATCCTAAACAATGAGATTCATTTAGTAACTACATTCCCTATATCAACATGAGATCTAGAGTTCACCTTAATATTTGCTACACACTTTGATAGGTAGACTAAATCAATCAAAGACGTAGATGGAAAAGTGGTCATTCAGCTTGATGAGGAATATCTTAACAAAATCTTTCATTATTCCAATATTGAGGAATTTTTAGATATAACTTTGAACTCAAATTAGGAGTACTATGATATGAATTATGACAAGTGTAAAAAACAAATCAATTCTCATTGGATCAAAACTCCTTGACATTCCATTATGATATGGCCCAAGTGCTTTTATCATAGTGATTTCTTATAGGAAGTAGGGGATTTAATCAACCTCTTAATTATATTTAAGGGGACACCCACATCAAATGTCTTCCAAAAATAGATGTATCACTACATATTCATCATCAAGAAGGGAAAATAAAGAATATTCTAGGGGAAATAGATTAATGATGTCATATGTCACTAGCTCTCTGAGGTGACCTATTCACTAAAATTCTTCACAACTTCATATTTGGTATATGTTACAACCAACATGAAATCTTTCCTATGATTAATAAATATTGGTGAGAGAAATAAAGTTTTTTTTCATGAATACTACCCATAGTTTAATCTCAAATAAAACATAAAACAATACAAGAGAGTCAATGACGCCTTCTTTTACAAGTTTATTTGTACCTTCAATCAAGACTTTGAGAAAAAGAGAATTTTAGATGTAGTGTGGGAAACAATCAATAAGGTTGGTTTTATTTTTATACAATTCCCAACTTTTACCTATGTTAGGGTAGGGGTTTCAATGAATAACCTTATATGTTACCCAAGTACCTAATTGACAAGTTGATTTTGATGGAGATGTGCTAGTAAATGATGAGTGTGCATAAGAAACAATCAGATGCCCATAGATGAGGTTTCATATTTCCAATTAACATTGGTCATATATAATTTTAACCACTCTAAAATCTAAGACAATAGAAACTAAAATATAGTGGATTACTCTTAATAGATTTAAGAGCAAGAATGACTTTGATTACAAAATGATGAAGGAGAAGCTAAAATGGAACTATACTCATGTACATAGAATTGAAGACATTTGGTAGAGTATAAGACTGATGAATATGTGAGAAAATTTGACTACAATTGTCTTTTTATAGATCAAATTTTTAATTTAAAATTGGCTAATATTCTTGAGGAATTTAAAGATGATGAGAATCTATTGGACCCATTATATGAGGGTAATCAAATTGCTTTCACTCTTCTCCCTCCAGTACAATAGTTGGTGAAAGAATCTACTTCCATCAAAGATAGATTCTAACTTATTCTCACAAAGACTAATGCCTAGTTGGAAGCAAATGGTATCAATTTGAAACCTTTCAAAACTAGGTTTGAGGAATAATATGATTAAGACACTGTTAAAAAGTGGGAGGAACTAAGGAAGAAGAACAAGGAAGATGCCTCCACCTCTATAAATAAACTGAGGTTTATGTCATAAGTAAAGGCAAAAGAAAAGGCAAATATGATGATGTAGAGAAAAATGTTCAAGTGGAGAAGGAGAAAAATCCAATCCCAAGTGAAGCACCAACATAGACAAAGATTCATCAAGCAAAGACTCCTCAAGCTAAAACTTTTCAACTTAAAATAACTCAAGTATCAACTTCATAGGTAGCATCTTCCACTATCCCTTTTATTACTCTAATTATACCATTTTTTTCTAAAATACCTCTCCACCATGTGCTTTCATCTCCTCCTTCACTTACTAGTGCAACACTTTTCCAAGTCCCATCTCAAGGCACATTAGATTAGGGTTTTGAATCCCTTTCAAATTTACTTAGTCATTTTAAGTCATTGAGATCTCCCACCAATCTATATTTTACCCAAAAAGACATAGACAAGTTCACGTCTACCCCATCATCCCTATTGGAAACACATATCCCATTCACTCCCATATCAAAAATGTCAATTGGAACTAAAATGACTACTATACAAACTTAAAATATACCTATCATAACCACTATTCCATCAATATCCATTCCATTATCAAATACCACCATCCCACCTTCTATTCCATCCAGTTCAGAAACTATTGATCTTCCCCAAACATCACAATACTTTGTATCCTCCACTCTAGAAGATCCATCTCCTCTTCCTCCTTGGCTCATGACTCAAACACAAAAGAGAAAGAATCAAGATATATCATTGGATGGTTTTGATTTTGGTTAACTTGTTCTATTAAAACTAAAAATGGAAAAGAAGGATACAACCATATCAAGAGTAATTTTTGATTTTGGACACAATTATATTGAGGTTACAGTGCCTCCCCAAGATATAAATATTGAGGATATCCAATAATCTAAATAGGTAGTAGGATGGATAGATCTTGGGAAGCAAAGTCATAAAAGTGCAAAGGAAGATTTGGAGACAGTAATGGCATCCTTGATCAAGAGATATAATAAGGATATGAAAATTAAGGATCAACTCAAAGCACAAGTAGAATAATTAACTTTAGTTCTACTTTAGATCACATAATCATCTAAGCTAGTGAAACCTATTGGGAGTGAGGCTACTAAGAATGTAATTCAATAGGAAAAAAATATTGGTTCTCAAGGTTGAGCTGTTAGGGCTTGGATTGAAAGATTGTTACCACAAGGTTCTCAATGGTAATGTTTTGCTATTAGATTTTTGAAAAACTTGAGTGAAGTAAAAATGTAAATTCATCATCAAACACTTGAGATTCTCACTCAAGACTTGTAGTTAATTGAAAAAGATATTCATACATGGACTCAGTTATGCTAGTTCAAGATGGAACTCTTGGGTGAGAAAAATTTCATTTCAAGCATGAAAATTTTCATATAATATAAAGAATCAATTAATAATAATAAGGAAGTTATCAAGAATTTAACTAAGGTTCTTGACGAAGCTGAAGATATGTGCACTAATAAGGGGTTAGACTTCACATATAAGATTGGAGAATTTCCTTGCCAAGTTAAAGATGACTCTCAAGAAATTATTATTATTTAAATAGTAGTTCAAGATTTTAAATCCTTAATTCAAATAGAAATTGAGATAGGAACATTCACACTGGACACTATCAACAAATTGGTTGAATTCTAAGTCATAATGAATAAATTGCAAGGAATCTTGGATAAAAGAAAAGACGTGCCAATTGATATAGTAGGCTCCATCACAAGGGTCGTTGCCATCTCTAGAATTACATCAAGGCCAAAAAAAAGAGAGTTCTAGGCCACCCTAAATAGAGATGAAGAATATTTTGAGAAGAACAAAAATAAATAAATTCCTATGTCTCAGGACACTTAATTTATTCTCATAGTTATCTATATGTAATTTTGTTTGGTGTAATTTGCACATAGCAGAAGTACACAATCATAAGTCAAATTGGACTATATTTATGAATAAGTCAATTTATTTATGTTTTTCCTATTTTTGTTCATATCTCCTCTCTATAAATAGGATGATTCTCTTTTTAATATGGGATCACTAGGGATATAGAAGCAAAATGTTGTTAAATTCATAAGCAATTTTTGAAACTTTGTGTTCACATTATAAATCTTGAATTCCATCAATATAATAAAATCAAGTGATATTTCAATATTTATGTTGTAATAAAATTTTGGTGTATTATTAATGTTCTTATGTCTTTTTCATTACAATTTCTTGTGTTTTGATTGGATTGTGGTGCAAAATTTCTATAAAATGGAAGGTGCTAGGAAGCTGATTTTGGAGTCTTTGAGCTACATTTTAGTTATTGGGTTTGTGTTCATCATTGGAAGTGACTTACTGTGGAGAATTGGGGTCACAAATTATTTTTATTTGGTGATTTTATCTTTTTCTAAATTAAGGTGAAGACTTTGGGTTGTATTTTATTCCATCTATTCATGTTATTTCACTGGTATTATTCTAGTTACTCTTTCAGCTAACTAATCTGAATATTAGTTATTATTGATCCATCAAGTAGTTTTATGTTTTCATAATAAATTTTAAGGAATGGAATAAATTTTTTAAGTGAACATCAACTCTGAAAAAAGAGAATTGGATGATATGATAACACCCACTTTGATAAAATTAGTGTAAATAATTACTTATTGTTTTAGTTAGCAATAAAAAAGGAGCCTCCCCTTTCCTTGAGGAGAGATTATATCTCATCACATTGTGGTTGAAAGCATCATTTTTTTACCATTTTTTTGGTAATAAAATATTTACCAGCAATTTTCATGCTAGTTGGGTTCATTCTCATGAGACTTTTAGACAACTTCACAATTTATCTATGGATTTTCTTCTTGGACCTAATTTTGATCATGATTCCATTATCCATAAGCATCAATAAGCCTCTGATATTTATTTCAAGGAATATAAATCAAATGATAAAACTCAATCCTTAAATCAATCAAATTCTCATTTGGCTACCTATAAAGATCCTTTACCTAATCATTAACCAATTAAAGACAATCAAGACAAGCCCACCCCTTCCACCAATAATGTAGAAAGTCTTATTAAACCAACTTCCAAAGAAAATGTGGTTAGTATGACTAATATGTGAAGGGTAGGGGATTTCATTTATTCCAAACCTATCTACACTCATCCTTCCCATAAGACCTATCTTGTTATCCAAGATTATTCTCTAACTCATGTAAATGAGTTGGGGAAATAAGATCTTATCACTTTTGATGATCTAATTTTTTAATCTCCCTTGGATATCACATCCCATTCTATTTTTTCCACTCTTTCATCATCCTCCAATGATAATTATAATCAATATTCTACTAACACTTCTTATTCTAATTTTCAAAACCAACTTAAATTAATCAATGCATAATCTCAACATGATTTACAACCTTGTTCTAAACCTTCTTCTTCTTCTTATCAATAAAAATTTCAATGTACTTTGACTCCTCTTTTTTAGCACCTCCTTAACTATTACATACTTATATCTAAAAACCTTCTTATGGGATATGATGAGTGGGATCCCATTGCGGAGATCACTAATCTCCCATCCCAAATTCCATTTCTTGAGCTTATGAAGACTTACCCAAATCATAGAAACCACCTCATGAAGCTCATATTTGAGATGAAAGTCCCTCATCCTCCCCTTGTAGGATGGGAGGTAGATTTATCTAGTTCCAAAGATAGAATTTTACAATAATGTGAAGATATGTATATCAACATTGATGAAATTATAGACACTTCTCTTTCTCTCAAATTTTCCATAGCATCTATGATTCCTAGTGAGATTCTGCTTCATGTTGATGATGCTCCTTTACTCATTATCATCCAAATAAGTGATATCCAAGTCAGGTGTGCATTTATTGATGAGGGTTCTAGCACATGTGTCACTTTTCTTAATTTTATTAAGATTTTTGGATATTTATAATGAAATCTTAAGTCTACATGCAACACATGCCAAGGATACAATAGAAATCAAATGCCTCCTCTGGGTTATGTGTGGCTTCCCAATACCATCCCACCTATCACCATTTATATGAATGTGATGATATTTAACTTCCCCCTTTCTTATAACATCTTGTTTGGTAGGTTGTGGACTCATGTATGAGATTTATTACTTCTTATACCTACCAATGTGTTAAATTCCCTCACAATAGATCCATTTATAGTATTTAAGGTGACACTAACCCTTGGAGTTTTAAATAATTAAAAGATCAGGGTGTCTTCAATATTCCTACTCTTTAACCTTTACTAAGTGTTCCATTCCATGAGTCTCAACATCTCAACTTTCCTATTAATTCAACCCATGGTTACATTGGGCATCCTAAGCTCATTGGTAAAATTCTTCCTAATCTTGTAGATTTTGATAATGATGAGATGGATGAAATTAACTTAAATATCAAAACATTTTATCTCTCACTTCATCTCATCTTGCAGCTTCCTACTTCTTTACAACCTCATTCTCACAAACTTCCTTTCAATGACATTATTATAGTTTTGACTAAGACTAGGCATTCTATTCACCATGCTTCATTGGATGATAATGTTATCCCTACCTATGTCATTACTATTCACACCTTGGATTATGATGATGGCTATTCTTTAGATGATCCCTTATTAGGTGGTCTTTTCCAACCTCATGATATAAAGATTATCCATTATCATTTTTCTTTGCTTGACTTTTTGTGCATCTCATCATTTTATCTCACTTATATTTCTTGATTTTTGCATTTTTACCCTTTATCATATGGTAAAGATGGCACCGACACCTCTAGTTTCTAAGGATCCATGTAGGACTATACTCATGGATCATGTTATGATTAGGCCATACCATTTTGATAGGTACCCTAACCCTCATAACTAGTTTACCTGTGAGGTTAGTGGGACCCTCCTTAGACCCTCTATAGATCCTACCCCTCACTCAATAGAGCCTATTATAATTGATCCTCTTCTTGCTCTTGTTATATTTGATCCTATTCCCATTCCTACTATTTCTAAGACTACCCCTATTTTTGATGCTATCACTCCTTCCATGGAGCCTAGCTCCATTCCTTCCTCATCATTACCTACCCTTGGTGATGGCTTACTTCCTTTGCATAAGATGGCTCCTTTGCCCACAACTAGGCTAATGAGTGTTCTTCAACTTCTTCCACTCATATTTTACCTCCTTCCATGAGTGCTTCTAATAGTACCACTCTTAAGCGTATCTATTGATTTCATGGGATAAATAACCATTCTTCCACCCATTATCACAAATTTTAAGAATATCCTTATACTTTGCATCATTCTTCCCCATCATCAAACAAAGCTATACCTCTCTCAAAGGTACTTCTTAAATATTTTCACAAGTATGGTGAGGCATATTGTTTATGACATACATGCAATACCCATCATACTAATCATTATCACATCTTACAACAACATCTCAAAGCTTAACTTATAGCCATTCCTGGACCTTATACCATTCTTACCATAGGTCATTCCCATAAGAAATCTCCTCCTTCTTCCCCTATGGATTTACTTCTAATGGTTCCATCACCTCTTATGGTCCCTTCACCACCTTTTGTGCCTCCACCTATGATCCCTCCACCTATAGACCTTCCCTCACCCATGGATCCTTTTCCACCTATAAGTGCTTCACCTATGGATCCTTCTCCATCGGTGATTCCTTTTCCTCCCATAAATCCTGATCCCACACATTCTCTTGACCAAGCTTTGCCTAATTTTCTTCCTCAACATGATCCTTTGAAAATTCTTAACTTTTTAGTTGAGGAGATTAGAAAAGAAGTATTTGCCCAATATTCCTTGAATATTAATGAAACCTTAGAAACAATTTGATTACAACTTCATAGAGACCTATCCAATGTATTGGATAATATATGTGGATAGATTTACTAGTATTTATGAGAACATGCATGGTACTTTCACATTTTTTTTGGATTGGATGTGTGCTCCAATATTTTTTCTATCTGTTATATCATTTGACACTATGTCAAATTTTTATTTATCTTATATCATGATTTCTTTCTTGTTGTACTATATTCTTGCTTTGCTTATCTTTTATATTTTTCATATGATTGTCTTTTCTTTATCATTTCTTTCCCTTCACTTTTTTATAAAGTTTCTCTCAAAACTCTCTTCTTTTATCTTTATGATTGTTTTGCTTTCTTATCTTTATTTTCTTCATATAATTAGTCATGGTGATTTGGTTATACTTACCCTATTCCCATTGGTTATTATCTCCCTTTACCATGTGATCAGTTAGAAAACAATCTATCTCATTACTATCTCCTTTTACCAGTCCACTTTGGATCTCCTTTTTTCCTCTCCCATTTTTTGTAAACTAATCATGTACATAGTTGAGACTTGAGATCACATGCTAATTCATTATCAAGATTAAGTGTCCTAGTCAGTCTTTGTCTTTGGTTTCTTGTCTTCCTTTAGCCTTAGCCTAAAACTCATTCATGTGTATCACTATCTCTCTCATGATTATTCATTATCAATCTATATGGAGGAGGAATCTTAACAAGCCTTCAAAAGAAATTTAAAATCCAAATCATTTAAACAAAAGACAAAGATATCAAAAGGAAAAATTATTATTAAAAGTCTAATCACACTAAAATATGTGATTTAAAGTACATATCCTTCTTCTATTTTAAGCTCAAACTCTATAGTTGGCCTCATAATAGAGCTGAGCTCCTTTGGGGTGTGGTAGGCCAATAGATTAAAAGAAGAGGAAAAGAAATATTTTAGTGCTACCTAATTTTTCATGGAATTACATAATAGATTGATGGATTTGTAAGGGGTCCTGAAGAGTGGGGAATATGTTGTGGGAAGGTAGGTCCATTTTATTTTCTTGTACCAATCTACCTTCAATAGTTGATCTTAGTATCACACTTATTTGCATACAAAGCTTTGTGTCTATAGTGAATAGGTTTTCTTTGTACATAGATGACCAATAATCACTTAGTGTCTTCTCATGTTCTTAGTATGCCTCTTGCCTCCTAAGGTATTCTCATAAGATGCCTAAGTCTTGCTTTTTATACTCCATTTTTCATTACTCATTTCCCTTATATTTCCTCTTGAGAAATAGTGTTTTATTTATTGATCATTTCCCTTGGGATTTCATTTGTGAGTTCCATTTTAAGAACATGGATAGGACCTAGCCATATTCACAAATTACAATCTTTTATTTCTTATTACCCACATCCTTGATTACCTAATTTTCCTATTTATTCCACCCTAGTGGTGTTTTCTTTGTCTAGTTGCAATGTAAGAATATGGATATGACCCAACCCTCCTCACAAAAGTTTCCAGTACCCAAGTCACCATCCAAATTACATGTGTCAAATTTGAGATAAGATTCAATCAATTATGAAGTTACCCATAATTTTACATGTTTCATAGCTTGATTTAATATGTTTTATGATTACTTCATTTTGATTTAACCTTTCTATATTCTTATTTTTTGAATGTGTGTAATATTTCAACCATTTCTTAAAATTTTCATACTTCCCAGCTTGAACTAGTGTGATCAATTTAAGACCAATCTTTTACAATTTTGTTTTTCTTTCATATTTCCTATCATTTTTTTTATCACCATTTGTTCCATTTGTCATAACTTCCATTTTATTACTTTGTTTGTCATACTTCCCACTGTGATATTAGTATGATTTTACTTGTTTTAGTTTGGTGCAAAAAATTTTCACGTTGGTTTAAAATAAAATTCCTTTTTACCATCTCATTTTGCCATTTCATGGTTATTTATACTTAGTCATTTTTTTTAATACACATTTCCCATCTTGAAATAGTGTGTAGTAAATTTTCTTGATTGATTATATTTTTCCATGTCCCTTTTGCCTATTTATTTTTAACCATGCATGTGTTTTAAATACTACTAGAAAAGCAACCACATCTCATATATTTCCTATAGCATATACAACAAAGCTAAATACATGTGATAGAAATAAATATATCCTAATGATCCATAGCCTCAACCATAATGAACAACCAAAATCAATCATAATGATAACATAAAAATCCAAAAATAATATGCCAAAATAATCTATATATCTCTCATGAGTTTGATACAAAATGTGCAATCATATACAATGCTCTAGATCTATGGCTAGGTCCCATCCTATGTATCTTGTGTCTTAGCCATGCTACCTATTAAGGCCTTGGTCTAAATCCTCTGAATAATATGTTATAAGGAGATCATCTAAGATCTTATCCCCTCTACCTATCTCTATAGGTGTACTACCCATATCTATGACTCCATTAGTTGGGTCTAGATCTCTATCATCTATGCTATTATAGCTAGATGTGAAACTATCTCTTCTGCTAGGGCCTTCCATGCCTATAAATCCCTAGCACCCATATTTATTGGTGGATGATCCTCTCCCTCTATGCTTGTATTTACCTTGCTACCTCTCTAGCTAATATGAACCAACTCACCTAAGATGGAGTAGATGGTACACTCAGATCCTCTAGTATTGTGGGGTCGTATGGCTATAGAGTCTCATCTAGGATGTCATGGAGTGCTCCCCTCACTACGGACCCCCATATTTTCTCATATCATCACCTACACCTAAAACATCACACAATATGGATATTAAATCATTGTCATAGCTCATAATATCTATTTATCTATCTAAATAAAACTTAAATAATAAATTTATTTTTACTTATCTATATCTCAATTATTATGGTCTCACCATCTACATGACCACTTAGCATAGTATCCCCATATACATAGCCTCCTTACACATACTTTGTAGGTCATCTCCATAGCTCAAACTTGATTATCATGGCTTGTATCAGTCTTAGCATACATCTGAGTGATCTCTCTATCATCTCCTCTAACTCACCTATGGGGTCATCCAAGATGGTAATAGTCTCTACTCTCTCCTCCACCTCCTTCCTCCATTGATGTTGTGTCCTTGGTGGCCTCTACTCATCTTGATGTTGAGCTATTATTGGTATATCTAGTATCTCTACCTCAACATCCCTATCCTCCTACTTAGTTCATCATCATGGTCGACTAGTCTATGGTCACTCTTGACATGGGCTTAATGTGATCCTAACTACTAATGGCCCCAATCCTCTCCTCCCCCATTACTTCCTCACATGCCAAACCCACTAATTGAGCATTAGTATCTATGCTACCAGATGAGGTAGGTTTATCTATCCTAGTACCCATGCCATTGGATGTGGCTCTCTCTACCAGAAGTAGTGTCCAATCACCTCTATCCTCTTTGTCACTGGTGAAACTATGTCCTAGCTCACCCATATAGATACTATGTGATCATATTGATACCACATGATGTTTATATGTCTCACTAATTATATCACTAGCACATGGGGCATAGCCCATGGTACTTGGTCCTCTCTCCATTTTTTCACCTAAGGTAAATTGTCATCGACTATATGGGGCATCCTAGCTAGATGGTATATAAGAAACCTCTCATAGATCTAGGATGTCAATAATAAGATCAAACCCTATGATCCTTCACCATCTGACCAGTATCTTGTACATATAATATACCAATTTGACCTAAATGATAGATCTTAGGTTGTATAACACTTTCTCATCCAATATCATACTACTCAAGGCTACCTTGAATAGTGGTACCTTGCAATCTAACTTGTGACATAACACCCATTGTATCATAAAGCCTATAATAACCTTCTAAATATTCAAAATCTATTATGTATAGAAATCAAACATACTCAATATCCTACCTGGTAATATCATATCTAAGCCTATACCTCGCATGGCTAAGTCTCTCCTCTATACTATATGGTATACCTACAATCACTTGTGCTCCTACTATAGGCAGCCCTAGGATGTCATGGGCATATTCTAGTATGATAACCACCTCTATTATATCCCCATCCACCTCTCATTTGAAGGTGTTAGTCAATCATTCCAAATAACTAAGGACCATGACTAACAAGTTAGCACTAAGGGGGATCTAGTACATCTCTACTATCCTACCTAGACCTATGGATCCTAGTCTAGCCCTATCTCCATCTGACAACCTATCTAATAAATTTGGTAACCATGTTGCATCCACAAGTCACCAAAATATCTATTGTCCTTATACCCAATAAACAACAAAGGATGTATCAATTCTTTCATGTCATGTATAATCATAATACATTCTTTAATACATTTTTTTTACATTTCTAAAGTAAAATTAAGACTACATTACTCTATTTTATTCATTTTAACTTACTTTTAGACTTATTTATCTTTCTTGACCTTACTTATTCAATTCATGCCATTTTATCCCTGTTTCAACCTTTTGTACACTATTTTGTATTATTATATCTCTTTGGTCAACTTAGTTTGACCAAGATTTTTCTATATTTTTGCTTGGTTAACTCAAAAATCTAATTCAACCCCCTTATCTTCCCTTCCCTAGTGTTGAGTTTCTATTCTAGACCTTTCAAACCACTTGGCAATTTCAAACTAAGCTTTTAGCCTACAAAATGTATAAGGTCAACCCATACCTACTAGGTTGGAACTTTGGATTCAATGTATTTTCTACCCTACTGGGTTGATTGGGTTGACCCAGTGCTTTTTGCCTATCAATTCCTTGCATTTTCCTTTAAAAAGTGAAATTTTATTATTTTTTGCCTAAATCCTTCAAAACCTTTTCCTATCTTCCTATTTGCTACCCTTAGAATATGATTTTTCTTCATTTTGAAATCTAGAAATGGTTAAAATTGAAAATTACTAAAAATTCACTTAATCCAATACAAATTTCAAAAAACTAGTTTATGATTCTTAGTTACATACCTATTACCACCTCTGGAGCCTCTCCCTATATAGTATGTGATCTCCTCACCATCATAACTTGTTTTATCTCTAGATATATTTTTTCTCCTCTCTCACAAGTCAAAATAACAAATAAATTATCTTTTTCCCTATTTAAAAACATTTTTTCCAATATGTAAATATTTCAATTGTTGTCCTGTAAATTCCTTATTTTGCTTCTATCTTTGTTTCTACTCATTCAATTTACAAATCATAAAATGCATTAAATTTGTGATAATGTAGAGATTATTTTCCACTATCATATGCCTATTTTACAAAAAAAATATGGCTATTTTTTTCACTAACTTCTATAGGTTCATCTAGAATTCTTTATATTTGACACCTTCATATCCCTTATAGTCTATTCTTTATCTATAGTTGTAAGGTAAGTTAAAGGTATGTGTTTTTCAATTTAGTCCTTTCATTTATATTATTTTCTGCTTACTACACTTTACTTAACATTAGTGTTGTTTGTTATCATGTTTTATCTTGAAGCACCATCCCATGTTGCACTTATGTGACATGTGATGATCTTTGAATGGGGAATATATACACATAATATTTCCAAAATTTTATTGATTATTTCCACTTTATATCTTACAGTAACCTTTCAAGTCTCAATCTCTCTAAGTGCATGCTTTAAGGGGTGCACCGAGAAAGGGGTGGGTAGACCATCGATGCTTCATAATATTTTTTTTCCATTTTTCCACTTGTCTCCTAAAACCATTTACCTTACTCTTATTCTTCTCATTCTTACCTATTCCAATAATTTTCCTCTTTCCATCCTCCTTTTCTTACCTTAACACCATTTTGGATAGTCAATTGTATTAGGTCGACTAGGTCAACCCAGTATAGTTTAGAGGTATTTTTCACTTTCTTATCTTGTTAGACTTTCGACTGACCTAACTCAGACCTAGTGATTTATCCTCAAAAACACACTGGGTCAATCCCATACATCTAATGTTATCGAGAGGATTTAGAGCAAGATTTTCCTATATATATAATTTCATTTCCCATTATTTCATAAGAGAAGAATTATTAGTGAATAAGTGCAAGAAAATATCTACTTAATGACCATTATACTTGAGGAATAAAGATTAGGTTTCCATACTTTATTTAGAGATACAAATTTTGTCTTATGGAGAAGTATTTTGGATGATTAGATAGGTTCTATAGCCTAGAGCTGATTTATCTTGGTTATCCTTACATACCACAATAATTTATTGCAAAGCACCTTGGCCAAGGGAGAGATTGAGTCTCAGTGGGTTCATTTTCAAAGGTAATTATTCCTAAATTTATATCTCCTTTGTAAGAGTAGATAGATAATGCATTTGTATTCTTCTCTCCATGTATTAGAATTTCATATACATTGGCATGATTATATGTCTTCTAATACATCTTTAGTTTAGTTCTTTGTTTTATTGTTTCTAACCCCAAATTTGTGCCACATGTTTTGGTGTACACTAGATTATATTTTAATTTCTTGTTATTAGAATAGAGTGAATTTTTTAAACCTTAGGAATTGATTAGGGTTTTTGTGTGATTGTGTTATAATATAGGCTTTGAAACCCTTCCTATCATGATGTGTTGTGATAAGTGATACAAGTGATCCCCTAATCAAGTCTAGAAGATCTTTATATTGGTCATGCTCCCACTTAACAAGTGTATCCCCAATTGAAAGTGTAGGTATGATATATCTAATCTGATATAGGATTAATTTATAGACATGATGCATTTTTGATTGCATACAATCCCCATCCGTTTTTCTCTATTTTCACACTTTTTTAAATTATATGAGTCATATGAATTAAAATAATGAAAACTTAATAACAGCTATTCACTTTTACAAAATTTAAGCAAATAAAAATGGTTTCTAGAGGAAATACTTTAGTACTAAGATAAAACTGGGTGGAGTAGGTTTAGATGCACTGAGTAGTAGTGGGATATCAATTGTTTCATAATGATTTCACTTCATATTTTTTGGAATGGGATCTTCTTTACATTGACTTGTCAATAGACCACTATATTATTAAAAAATCATAAATACTCATGGTAAGGGTATTATTTTAAATATATTTCAACAAATAACATGAACATAAATATAGAATATGAGATTGAAAAACCTTGAAAAACCTCTCTTTAAATAATTTTAAGTTAAGGGTGTCTTGCATAGGGACGTGGAAAGGTTTCTTGTTCATCTTATGTTTCCCCACTTTCTACTCAAGTAATTGCTCCTCCCTTGCCTCCTAAATTTCCTCCTCTTCCTCATACTCCTCTTCTTCATCACTTTCTTCCTCTTCCCCATCCTCATTCTCATCCTCTTCCTTATTCTCCCTAGATTCTTCTTCACTCTCCTCACTCTCCTTTTCCTCATGACCCCAAGGATTGACAGGTAGTTTCCTCTTATAAGGATGTTGTTTGACATTTTTATTATTACTTTTCCTTTTACAAGCTCATTATTTTATAGAACACAACTAATCAATACTTTTTGACACATGAAAAGTAAATTATAAGATGTTAGATAAAACATAAACTGTAAAGAAATCCATAAACCATTATGGAATGGGTTCATTAAGGCATTCCTCTCATAGCTCCAACTATCCCTATTGTATCATTATAGTTCTCACCTCAAAACATGTATCTTTCGTCATCACATTATTATTAATATCAAAATCCTACATCGATTTATTAATTTATTTGTTTATCACTTAGGTATGTCATAAGATACACTCCATACATATCAAATTTCAAGACATTAACAATAAATTAAAAATGCAATGAACTGCCAATATTCATAAATTATGTCAAACATAGTTGAAATCTAATTTGTAAAAGTATTCTTATGTACAATAAATTAGAAATTTTTTGTGTGTTGATATATATCTATACTCTAGAGATTATATACTATTAACTAAATAAATAATCATTTTTCCCCTTTTAGTTTTAGGTATTTTACGTTCTTTTGTGTAAATCCTACCCTTTTCTAGGGGCCTTAGTCCATGAATATTTATATGATGGGTGTTGAAGATAGCCTATTGACTAATTTGACCATAAATCAAATTAGGTCAACTCACTATATAGTAAAACTTGTTATAGGGGTCTATTATGGTGTTAATTATGTTCCATGGTCTTAAAAAGGGTCATATAATGTGTTTTAGCTTAGTCACTACTCCTTTGTGTCATTTTATATCATATAAGGTCACATATAGAGTCATTTAAGGAAATGGTATAGTTTACTAAAGAGGAAAAGTGTTCCAAACGCTTATTTTGTATACACATAATATTTTTAACTTTTGTCAAATATTGATTCTTTACATCTTGCAAGAACCCACCACAACTCAATCTCTCTAAGTGCATGTCTTAAGGGGTGCACCAAGAAAGGGGTGGGTAGAACTTTGGTGCTTAGTAGGATTATTTTCCATTATTTCCACAATATTTCCCATATAACTAGTTCTTAAAAACTTTCCCTAAGCCATTTCTCTTCCCTTGCACATTCCTCTAGTCTTTTCCTTTTTTTATCCTTCTTCTCCTTCCTTGTTACCCTTTTGACATGTTTAGTACACTAGGTCAACCTAGTGTGTTTTGGGGTCAATTTAGCTCTTTTGGTTTCTTAGCCTTCTGACTAACCTAACATAGACTTTAGGCATTATCCTAAGAATGTACTAGGTTGACTAGGTCAACCTAGCATAGCTAACATGTTCAAATGATTTTTGGGTGAGATAATCATATATATACAAGGTTATTTTGATCATTATTAGAAATATGCAATTAAGTGTTAATATTTGCATGTGCTTCTTCACAATCTCATCCACCACCATTCTAATTGAGAAGTCTTAGCTTAGGTTTCTTATTTTGGATAATGTAGTCTTTTGGATAGGTCTTGGAAGCTTTGGCATAATAAAGTGATCCTTATGAACTACAAAAACCTCTTTCAAATCCCCATTGGCCAAGGGAGAGATTTAATATTGATGGGTTCACATTTAGGTAAGTATATTCTAACTTTGTTCTCCTCTCTTTTAGTAGATAAAAGTTTCATAAGTGTTGTCTTGAACAATGTTACTCTTCATATTCTATGTATTATCATGTTACTCATACTTAATTTATTTGATGTTCCCTATACATATTTGATTGCTTTACATATAACCCTTCACATTATTCTATAAGCTATGGTGAGCACTAGATTAGTTTAATTTTCTTGTTATTAGATTTGTTTACTCTTTCTTATTTATTAGCATAAGTGACATATTAAACCATATGATTATTTTAGGTTTGTTGTGTAATTATGTTAGACTGTAGGCTTTGGGACCCTTCATAACATGATATGTTATGACAAGTGATACAAGTGATCCCCTAATTTAGTCTAGCAGATCCCCATATTGGTCATGCTCCTGCTTAACAAGTGTATACCTAATCAAAAGTGTAGGTGTGCTCTATATTATCTGATCTAGGATTGATTCATGTACATCATGCAATTTTGATTGCATACATTATAGTGAACCCGACATGAAAATAACCTTTGCAATATTTCTTTCACTTATTTTCATTCTTTTTGTCATCATCTCTATCATATATTTTGACACATTAGATCAATTCTATTGACCTAGTTATTTTTATCTATGCATAGGAATAGGCAATTGGATCAATCAACTCAACCCCGTATAGGTTTTCAACACTTTCTAGACTTTTATTTAAGCCTACTAGGTTGACCAAGTTTTCTTATCACATTTTCATCCACATTACAATAAGTTCCTATATAGCTTGATCAATCAGCTTGACCTAGTATATATTTTAGTTTTCAAGACTTTTAGATTAGCCTAGCAGGTCAACTAGATTAACCTAGTGCATTTTTAGGCTTCTAATTCAATCAAATAGGTTAACTAGGCTAACTTAGTGTATTTTAACACTTTTTAGCTTTTATAGTAGGTTTTTGTATTGCTCGGTCGATTAGCTTGACCTAGTTTGTGGGATTTTGACAATTTTCTCCAAGGTTTTAGATCAGCAATCTCCTTCTTTTCCACCTCAAAACTATCAAGGTCAATCTTCTATTCTTTATATCTTTCATTTTCTATACTTTCTTTTCAAGTTTTTAATCTTCAAAACTACCTTTGCACAACCAACTAGATCAACCTAGTTAATGTAGTTCTATGTTCTATATGTTGTCTAAAACAACTAAATCAACCTAGTTAACCTAGTAGGTTTTCCAAACCTAATCATTAGTGGTACTATTTTGACCTTGTTGACCTAGTTCTATATGTCATGTATATAGTGTTCTCACTATACCTTATTTTAAAGTTGGAATTCACCTTGTATGATAATCACATCTTTTTTAGTTTTCTTTCTTTTTTAGAATAGTTCATATAGTCTAATTAGAGGGTTTTAATTAATCACTTAGTTTCACTATTTATATTGTATGCACACATGACCAAATCACATAACATCAATAAGCATTTTAACATTTGAATACCCAGGCCAACCTAATTATATCTCATCACTAAGGGGGAATCTAACTTGATGCTCTAGTCAAGTATAAATTATGATTAATGGTATATTCTGCATAAGCACCTAACACCCTTATCACTGTGGTGTGTGAAGTGAGGGGGTAGGCCCCAATACTAAGCCTGTATCATTACCACTACAGTCCCTTTCATCCTAAATTCATCTAAAACCATCCATATATTATTGTCTAGTACCTTACTTATATCTAACTCCCTATCATTTAAAATCATTCTTAATAATCTAATTAACATTATAGGTTGACCAAGTAGCTATTTTTACTTTCAAGTTGTTTGATTACTCGTTGCTTAATTATGTGTGCAATAACTTTCATTAGTTAGTGTTGGTATAATGTTTTTGCTTTGTGTGCATTAATTATATTAGCTAATGTCAATTCAATTGGTTGTCTATTTACCTTTAGCATTTACTTTCCTAGATTAGTTACAAAATTATCTTGTTCTATTTCTCACTCTATCATTAATATTTTACTTTTCCCTTTCTATTAGACTAGTTCAACCTGGTTGAAATAGTTCTATCTTAGACCCTATTTTCTTATCCTATTTACTACGCTAGGTCAACCTGGTCGACCTAGTATAATCTTCAGGTCTTGTTTTTACACTAGGTCAATTTGATTGACGTAGTTCTATTGCATACTTTCCCTATTTATGAACCTAATCTTTTACCTCTTCTAATTTACATTCTGTTCATTTCCTTTTGGTTAGAATGAGGTCTCCTATTAGAATATTTTTGGATAGTCTTAATCCATTTAAATCATATATGGGATGCTCATTTCTCCTTTTTATTTCCTCCCAAGAGCACCATCACTCTTGGGGCATTTCTTCTCCCCCATATACAAATTGTAACATGGTTCAAATAACACCTCAAAATGAAGTTGATGGATACAATCCTATTTGTACCTACCGATAAACCTCCCAAAATATTCAAATTAATGTGGGAGTGATTGATACAAATCTCTTTAACAATCCCACTAATAACCACCTTCTAATAATAATCCCCCTAACACCACTTTGGGGAGTGATCCTTCTAACACCAATCCACCACCTAATACAACCCAATTATTAGCCCAAGTGATTCAATAAATTAAAATTATGAAAAATTATAATACTAGTCAAATGATGCAACTTCAACAACACTTGATCAATGTGGCTAATTAACCTCTAATCATGCATCCTCAAGATAATCCTAACTACATTCCTCCACCTCTTAGAGATGCCTCAAGTAATGTTATTCCTCAATAAATAATGAATAAAAAAATTATTCAAACTATTCAAAATGAGCCTTTATCTCCCTTCATTATATCTATTGACATCGGTAACATATCACCAACTATCAAATATGATGGGACTAAAGAACCCACCTCATTTATTAAAGCCTTTGGTAATCTCTACAAAGAGTGGATCCAAACTAATACATTTTCTACTACTAAGCTATTAGTTAAAAAATTCACTAGTTATGTATTAGAATTATATAATCAATTACCCCAACATTATATATGGCAACTTGAAGATTTGGTCAACCCTTTAGTTAAAGAGTTTTAACACAATGATCTTGAAAATTGTCTTAGCCATTTCATAAATTCTAAGAAATCTCCTATTAAAAGATGGAAATATTTATCTCATAAAGTTGATCATAATATGTCTGATGATAACATATTCAAACACTTTATTACTTCATTAACTCCCATGAACATTTTCTCCTCAAATTCTTAATGAAGGTCTTGACCAAGCTAAATGGAAATAATTTATTATGAAGCAATTCAAACCTAATTCTAAACTTCTTAAAGGATCTTTTCAAACATCCAATGCTATCACTAGTAACACTTCTCAAACTAAACTTGGAGTTTCCAAAAGTGATATGCATTTACCATCTCACATACCTCTTTTGATACATCAAATGAGGTAGTTTTTATTTCCCTCTAAACCTTTCATATATCATAATGCTCTTCCTAAGTGGTATGATACCAATCTCTTTTGTTGGTTTCATGCTGACATTGGGCATTCTCATGAATCTTGTAGAGGGATTTATAAATGTGTTATTTCTTACATGATTGGTGATTATTTCAACCATGAAACCATGATCAAACATCATCATCAAGAATACACTAATGCTTCTCAAAACAATCCTCTAAAACTTCTACATCTAATAACCAAAAATTATCTTCTCATAATCAATCAACTTCCAAGGATGTTTATGCAATTGATGCTGATTATGACCAATACTTTATTAACTCTCAATATGTAAATATAGCTAAGGTTAATTATCATCGATAACTAGCTCACAAAGGTCCTATTACCAAGCCTAAAAAACCTTATTTGGAAGAAAAATTACATAAATATACTACCACTATCAATATTGAATCAAAAACCTAAGGAAAAACTTCCTCTTTATGATCCTCCAACCAATACTATTCCTCCAAAGTGTAATTTATTTTCTAAACCTTGTGGCTCTTCTTCTAAATCTCATTAGAATTTTCTTGAAGAACATAACTCTATGCCATATAATATTCCTCTTATGGAGTTGGTTCATACTTCACCTTATCATCATAAATTTATTATGCAACAACTCTAAGAGATCAAAGATCCATCTTCTTTAGATGAAGAACCACTTTCTATTGATTCTCAACCAACATTAATACCATAGAATCTGTGTCCCTCTTTCAGGCTTTCCATTGAATTACTTGAAGAGGACATGATTAATGATGAAATCTTCTTTTGTGCCGATGATCCATCTCTCTTCATCAAAATATCCATTAATACCACCCTTATTAAAAAAGTTTTTGTTGATGAGGATTTTGGTATTAATGTGACCTCTTTATGGCTTCTAAAACAACTTGGTTATAACAAAGGTCATCTTAAACAAACCCATCTTACTTGTCATGGTTTTGATAAGACTAATTAAAATCCACTTGGTTATATATGGCTTCCCTTAAACATTGGTCCTAAGACCATTTAGACCAAACTCATGGTTATTGATCTTCATTTATCTTATAATATACTCCTTAGGCATCCATGGACTCATTGAATGAGGGCCATTACTTTTACTAGTAGTCAACACATTAAATTTCTACATAACAAAAAATGCTATAAGCATGAAGCCTATCCCAACCCATGGAGAATCCAATTACCTAATCTTAAACCTCAATATTGTGTTCCTATAATCCCTAAACTTAATAATGCTCCTTTACCTAAGTTCATAAATATGAATCCTAATTTGCAATTCACTCTTGTGGATTCTAAAAATGATGACCCCAACGAATTAAAACATACTTGTAACATGACCAAATTACCTCCATATATTTTAGAATGGCTTCCTCCTCTTTTACCAAGGGATTGTACCATTCCTCTCATGGATGAGATTATTGATTTCCCCCTCCATGTAATGCCCAAAACCCATATTTACCTAAAGATGATTTTACTTAAAATGATTTGGGAGTGGATAAATTATTTCAATATCCTCTCACCATGTCTCCTTGAATTTTTAGTAATCTTGGGATTTTGCCTTCTGAATCTCCTCTTAAATCTCAAGCATGCACAATTTATCCCACATACGATCATAACTATATCATGGCCCATGATCAATCTAGAGATTTGGATGTATTTAATTATCAAAATACATTATCCTAAATTCATGATTTTAATTGAGATAATAACTTAACTTGAGGGCTATGTGCTTCTTATTAATCCTCTTCTTATCAATTCTCCTTAGGTGGTAGAGAAAATCACACCTTTCAAACCTCTAGAAATAATTTCATCTTCTTTATCTCCGTTGGATCCCCCTATTGAATATAATCCATCTCCTATCAAATAACCCATCGACATTCCATCTAGCTCTTCTACTCCATCTACTTCTTCTACTCTTGAAACCACACTTGATGCCAAGGAAACTAATGTCCATCAAATACATTTTGAATATGATTTCCATGGTAATAAATTTTACTTCTAGAAGTAGATGTTGAGTATTGTGGTTCTTTTCCTACTTTTGCTAGTGACAAATCTATTCTTGAGTTAATTTATGCCCAAGAACCTCAATTCCCCTGACAACATCATAAACTTGGAAATTTTAAAACTAAAACTCCTCACTTCATCAACTTTATCACTGGAATTGATCCCAAAACTAATCCAATTTCATCTTTACCCAATGCACTATACCACTTTCAAGATGCTAATTCCATTCTTATTGAATAAATAACTCATATTGAATATGGTACTCCCTCATGTCCTTGATCAATAATAGTTTCCAAAGACCATTCACCCTTTGAACATAATAATTTCAACATATTCTTTGATAACTATCAAGAGGAGTTCACTTAGTCTAATCAAGACATACCTGGCATTGACCCTAGCATAATGGTCCATAACATCATTAACTATCCTAATGCCAAACTAATGCAAAAGTAATGTAAATTTCCTCCTAAATTCACTAACTTATGCCATAAGTAAATCATCAAAGTACTTGATGCTAAATTTATTAAACCTATGGATTATTATGAATGGTTTTCTAATATTATTCTTATTAGGAAAGAGGTCATTATGGCCATTCACATTTGCATTGATTTCCATAATCTTAATCTTGCTTATCCAAAAGACAAATTTCCTTTACCTTCAATAGATTCCACTATAGATTCCATGGCTGGATATAAAATGTTATCTCTTATGGATGGCTTTTGGGGATACAATTAAATTCATATAGCTCCTGAGGACCAACATAGGATTACTTTCACCATGGAATGGGGCACCTATTGCTATGTTAAAATGCCCTTCAGTCTTAAAAATGTTGGGGCCACTTACCCACATGAAATGACTCATTATTTCATGACCTCATCCATAAAATTATCGAAACATATGTGGATGATCTTATCACCAAATCCAAACAATATACAAATCATATTTCTAATCTTGCCATCATGTTTAACCATCTCATAAAATATAAAGTCTAACTTAATCCATTCAAATATGTCTTTAGAACTACATCTAGAAATTTTTTAGGATTTTTAGTCTCTCTTTATGGGATTGATGTTGATATTGTTAATGTTATTATAAACATACCTATTCCTTACTCTATTCCTGACATTCATACCTATTTAGGAAAAATTGGGGCAATTAGATGATTCATTCCCAAGATGGCTTATCAAATTAAATTTTTTAATTCCCTTCTCAAGAATGGTACAACCTTGGAATTGATGGATCCATGTTAAAAAGTGTTTGACAATATGAAAGATTCATTTTTTTTATCCACCTACACTTCATCCTCCTTCTAATGATAAACCTTTACTTCTTTATACTTCTTCCATACCTATATCAGTAGGGCTAATACTTTCCCAATAAGATGATATGGGAAATAAGTATGCCATATAATATATTAGTTAAGGTCTCATTGATTATGAAACATTTTATACCAAAGTTGAGCATGATTGCCTTGTTATCTATTTCACAGCTGAAAAGCTTCATCACTACATGCTTTACCAAACCACTTATGTCATAGTTCATTATGATCCCCTTTGTCATTTATTCTTAGAGATAGAATTGGCAAGTGGATGGTCTTACATATGTAATTTTATCTTTACATAATCACATAAAAGGCAAGTCATAGCTGACCAACTTGACATAACTCCTATTCTAGCCACTTATTCCCTTCAAAATAACCTTCTAGATGATAATTTCTTTTATATTGAAGGTATTAATCAAGTAATTTCTCTTAAAGATTATTTTCATATATTTACTATTGATCTTTAAGCTAATCAAATTAATGAATCTTCTACTTCCTCTGGTACTACTAAATTAAAGGTAGTTATCAAAGAGCTCCCTAAAATCAATATTGATTTGTATGAGGATACTTAGACCCTTCACTTTGTGGGTGGTAAATGACTTCAAATATTTGGGGTAGGTTTTATTCTCAGTATTCCTTTTGGAAATATAATTCTTTTAGCTTTCTATTTTACATTTGATGTTACCAGCAATATGGCTGAGTACAAAACTTTTATCTTAGGTATGAGAGTTACTCTTGATTTAGACATATAATATCTTCATGCTTTGGGTGATTACCAACTAATATTACATCAATTTAGTGGTTCCTATCAATGTAAAAGTGAAAACCTTATCACCTATCATCAAATTGCAATCACTCTTTCCAAGAATTTTGTCTCTTTTACAATTGACCCTATTCCTAGAGATCGAAATTCCATTGTTGATTCTCTTGCCTCTTTAGCTTATCTTTTTCATCCACATCAAGTTCTTTTTGATCTTTATTTTATCATATAAATAATAAAGTCTCTATCATCTACCCACCCTCCTGATTCACTTATCTACCACATTGAGGCTAACACCATCTGACAATGCTCATGGTATCAAGATATCATCTAATTCTTAGAACATCAAACTTATCCTCCTAACTTGGATTCTTGTGAAAATATTCATCTTCACAATAAAGCTTTCAAGTATGTATTTATACACAACATCATTTATTATCATAATGTGAAAGGTACCTTTCTCTATTATGTTATGAATGATGAGCTCCCTCCTCTACTTGAAAAAGCACATGGGGGAATTTGTGGTGGTCACTATAGTAGACATGCTATATCCTACAAATCCTTATGTATGGGTTACTATTATCCTACTCTAGAAAAGGATGCTATTGAATATTGTAAAAAGTGCAATCCATTTTTAGCTTCATGATGATCTCATTCATTCACCTCCTATTGAGATTCAAACTATTAAATCTATGTGTCCATTTTCCACATGGGAATTTAATCTCATTGGTTAACTTCTACATTCCCAAGATGGGCATGTCTTTATTATCACCACTAGCAAGTACTTTACCAAGTGGGTTGAAGCCATGCCCCTTGTCAATGTCACTAGTCATACCATATCTAAGTTCACTATTAACCAAATCATTTTATGTTTTGGCATTCCTCACACCATGATTTCTAATAATGGTGTCAATTTCAAAAATAAACATGTTAAATAAATTTGTACCAAATTTAAGATCAATCACAAGATTTCCACTCCTTAGCATCCACAATTCAATGGTTAGGGTGAGACCACTAACAAGATTACAAATAAAATTCTTAAAAAGACATTTCATGAAACTTTCATGGATTAGCATCTTCATATTTATCCTACACTTTGGGCCTATTGGACTAGGATATGTACTGCCACTAAGGCAACTCCATTTTCTCTAATATATGGTTCTGAGTTAGTTCTTCCTCTTGAAGTTGAGCTTCCTTATATCCACATATCTCTTCATGGAATCATTCTAATGAATAATTACATGAGTCTCACCTTCATTCCCTTGATCTACTTTACGAACATCATCTCTCTACCTTATAACATAACTGCCAATATAAGGCTTGCATTGCCCAAAAACAAAGTAAACATGTTAAAGTCCACACATTTAATTTTGGTGATATTCTCCTTAAATTATACTACACCCATGATAAAGAAGGTAAATATTCCCAAAAATGGTGGGGCCCATATTTAATTAAAGACTTTCTTGGTCTAAGTAATTAATGCCTTCAAACCAATGAAGGCCATGTTTTCAAGGAGCCCATCAATGCTTAATTCTTAAAAAAGCATTTTACCTAATCATTTATTTCTTGTCATGTTTTCTATCTATATAATTATAACTACTTTTATATGTTACTTAAGCATGAATCTCTCCCTCTACATTAGTTCCTGCTTGTTCATAAACCTTTAGTCCACCCTTTTGGTCTTTTGGTTTCTTGATGTACCATAGTCTTCATTATCTTATTTTTCGTTCTTATTTTTATTACCAATTTTTATTTGGTGCCCCTTGGGTTTTTATTTTGTGATTTTATTTGTAAGACCATGTATAAGAACTGACATCCCTAAAAAACCACCATATTTTACTTATTTTCCTTCCCTTTTGGCTTCTTGCCAATGTTGTTTTGGCATCCTTTGGATTTTTCCTTTTATGAGGTGATTTGTAAAAAGATTTCCTCACTTTACTCTTCTCTTGCTTATTATCACCCTTGTGGTTCTCTATTTTATGAGTTGATTTGTAATACCATGGATAGGACCTAGCCCTCCACATAACATTACCATTCTTTTCTTGTTCTTGATCCTTATTCTCAAACTTTATCTTTTGCTTCCCTTGTTGAATGGAATTCGCAAACAATCTATGTTAGAATATTTTCATTCACTTCCTCTTTCTTATGATAAGGAATAAAAATTTACTATCATTTTATCCCTCTTTTTACCCTTTATCACATTTTTTATTATTTGAAGCAATTTAAATTGTTCTATGTGTCATTCCTCTTGATTTCCCCTTTCTCTCATTTCCATAATAGATAAAACAAGGTCGAAGTCAAGATAGCACATTCATTTCACCTAGATTTATGAGACCCTTAGACCCCATGTTCTTAGAAGTTTCACTCTCTTAGTAACCTTCTTCCAAGTTTTCAAATGAAAGTCATCTTTAGCACCCATGTTGGTTTAATAAATCTGTATGGAGGAGGAATAGAAAAATACATCTAAAAAGTTAAAAGCCAAATCATTTTGAAAAAAAAGCAATGATATCTAAAAGGAAACATACAAATCTAAAAATTCAAATTCACACCAAAAGACATCATTACAAGCACATCTCCTATCTCCAATTGAAGTTCAAACTTCACAATCATCTTCACATAGAGTCGAAGTCCTTTGGGGTGTGGTAGTCTAGTAGATTGGAATAGAGGAATTCAAAAAAATCTATGGTGCTACATACTTTCTCATGCAAGTACCCAATCTTCATAGCAGACCAAAATCTTTGTAATGGGTCCTAAGGAATGGGGAACACATCGTGGGGAGGTAGGTCTAGTTTACTTTTCATGCATATAGCCTTCATGGGATGATTTATATAATCCATTTTTTGACCTAAGACTTGTGTAGCTAAGAAAATTCTTGAGAGTCCATAAGGTCGATAGTCCTCTTCTTTTGAAAAACTAAATTTGAGTGTCTTGACTTTGATAAAGAGTTTCTCTACCTTGGTTGTTCCTTCATTCTCCCTTCCACCCATTTCATCTCCCCCTTGACATCCAAATTTTGATTCTAGATATATTTTCCCTCTTCTTCTAATTATTTCTTCTTCATTTCTTAAAAACATACTAACACTACTTTGTTTCAATTTTATCTATCCTTAAAATCAAAACATCATGTTTGAGTAACTTTGGATCATATTCTTAACTTAATTTTACATTTACTAGACTTAATTTACTTTACTTTATCCAGTTATCATGATTTTACTATCTTGATGTTCTAGACACCTGAGTTTGTACCCTTTTTCCATTATTGAGTGAGATGTGGTTTTTTACTACTCGCCCAACAATGTTTTTTTCCCTTTTTAAGCATTCCTTTTTTCTATTTTTTAGTGAGATTTGGATTGTTACTGCTCACTCATCAATCTTATTTTACCATTTTTTTCCAATTTTACCATTGATTTGTCTTGATTATCATTCATTTTTTAAACATGTATCTTTGGTTTGAATTGGTGAGTTTGCCTTTTCTTACTTGAGGTCTACTTGTTTGAGTATTTTGGTCTTTAGTAGCCTTGTATTTTTATTAACTTTTGTTTGACTTGGTCATTTGGTCTAACATAACACTTGTCACCCAGCTTGCCAAATTCCCAAGTACATCCCATCCATATAACACCAATTATCTTGGCTTTTCTTGTGTTTATTTTTTATCTTTAGTTTTGTATTTTTGGTTTTGTCAAAAGGAGTCTCTACACCCCACACAATCAAAACTAAAAACACATATGATAACCATGTTGTGATAAAAGGTAAGTCAAGGTATGCATTTCCTTTAATTTTTAGGTATTTACTTTTTAGATTAGTTTCCCTTTCAGTCATTTACTTCAGTTATTTTATGCTTTTTAAAATACTAGAATTTTTTTTAGCATCAACATTGTGTGTCCTTATGTTATTTCTCAAAGAACCATCCCCTATTACACCTTAGTGACATGTGATGAGATTTGAGTGGGGAATATGTATACACATAATATTTTTAACTTTTATCAAATAATGATGATTTACATTTTGCAAGAACCCATCGTGACTCAATCTCTTGGGTGCATGCATTAAGGGGTGCATTAAGAAAGGGGTGGGTATACCTTTGGTTATTTGTAGGATTTTTTTCCCTTATTTCCACTTTATTTCCAATCCAACTAGTTCTTAAAACTTTTCCCTAAGATATTTATCTTCCCTTGCACATTCCTCTAGTCTTTTCCTCTTTCTATCGTTCTTCTCCTTTCTTGTTACCATTTTGACCTATTCAATACACTAGGTCAACCTGGTCAACCTAGTGTGTTTTGGGGTCACTTTATCTCTTTTGGTTTCTTAGCCTTCCAACAGACCTAGCATAGACTTTAGGCATTAGCCCAAGAATGTACTAGGTCGACTAGGTTAACCTAGCATATCCAACATGTTCAAATGATTTTTGAGTGAGATACTCCTATATATATAGAAGGTCATTTTGGTTAGTATTAGAAATATGCAATCAAGAGTTATTATTTTCTCTCTCTTCTTCACAATATGTTCTTTAACCATTCTACTTGAGGAGTCTTAGATTATGTTTCTTATTTTGGAGAATCTAGTCTTATGGATAGGTCTTGGATACTTTGGCCTAAAAACATGATCCTTACAAACCACAAAAACCTATTGTGAAGACAAATTGGCCAAGGGAGACATTTAATTGTGATGGGTTCACATTCAGGTATGTATATTCTAATTTTATTCTCCTCTCTTTTAGTAGATAGAAGTAGCATAAGTGTTGCCTCAAATAATATTACTCTTCATATTCTATGTATTATGGTGTTACTCATACTTATGTTATTTTAATTTACCTATACATATTTTATTTATTTTAATCTAATCCCTCACATTATGCCACAACCTTTGGTGCATACTAAATTAGTTTACTTTTCTTGTTATTAGATTAGTTTTCTCTATTTTGTTTATTAGCATAAGTGAAATATCGAATCATAGGACTCTTTTATTGTTATTATGTGATTGTGTTATAATTTAAGATTTGGAACCCTTCATAGCATTATATTTTGTGACAAGTGATACAAGTGATCCCCTAATTAAGTCTAATGGATCCCTATATTGGTCATGTTCCTACTTAACAAGTGTATACCTAATCAGAAGTGTAGGTGTGCTCTATCTTTTTTGATCTAAGATTGATTCATGTACATCATTAAATTATAATTGAATAAATATTCAATGTCCCCCATTCATAATATGTCAAATGAACTATTTAAAACTAACAAAATGTAAGTGCAACATTTGAACAAGAAGATTAGTGAGAAAAATGGTAGTTTCATGTGGTTTTGGGTAATTGTTAAGCTTATTTATTAGATATGGCACATGGTAAAAATTTAAAAATGAATATTTAGGTCCCCTTAAATCAATTCCATGATTTGGAATCTTTTATATATTTGAAATTGATCAAAACCATTCTATTTTCCCTATTGCTTTCTTTTAGAAGCAAAAATAGTCAATCAATTTCAATCTATTATGGATAATAGGAGGTGAGTTGGATAAATTTATTTTGAGGTGTAATATTAATAGTTATGTGATTCAAATTCATGTAAATATTTACATGTTTTGTTTATTTTTCTTCATAAACCATGGTTAAGAAGGTCTACTCCTCTTTTCTTCTTGCACATCCCCATGGCCTTCAAGTTTCTTCTCTGTTTGGATTGGTATTTACAAAAAAATTATTTTATGTGATATATAAGGTCATTAACCATATTATAAAAAGGTTATTTGTATGTTTTTCATGTGTGGAGGTCAATAAGTAAGCATACCATCTTCTTTGGTAGTGAGAGTCTCCATTACTGTTTACAGACTGTGTTTCATCAAAATGTAGAAATTATATTCTTTTAGGGGCATTAAAATAAAATATGATATGTTTTTTTAAATTATCATATCATGGTATCATTTATTCCTAGAATATTTAGTCTAAAAAAATTTCTTGATGGAGTACAAGGGCTAAAACATACACACACTGTCAATTTCTTGTAATAGTCACCCCAAGTTAGGTGAGATTAGGTTTTAATAAATCACATTGATGTAAATTTCAAGGTGTTTATAAGACTAATAATATGTCAAAAAACATTTTTTATCTATCCAAAATTTATATATTAGTTGTAGGTTACCAATTCCATACACACTATCTTATATCTTACAGTAGCACCTATAAGTAGCTCCAATAGAGGACTAAGTAGAGTTGAATGATTATGTTTGAAACCCCATTGAGGTCTAAAGGCATTGAAAGTACCATGGTGATAGTAATGAAATCATATATGGAAAAATAACCTAATTCCATTTCCATAATTTGATAGGTTGTGGTTGGGATAGGTTACCTTAATATTTTTGAAAAGGGAACCCTATCTCATAAGAAGTCACCTCTTGCTAGAGCATCCTAAAGTATAAATAGGTCTAGTTATTTCACTCATGTATCCATGCCTAATAATAGTGTCTTAAAATGAATACAAGTTTTTTTGATAAAAAAATGATTGTTGAAGTGGTTTCAACCCAATCTAATTCATACTGAAAACCTTCAGTAAGCTACAAAGCTCAAATGGCCTTACAATGCAACATGATACTTTGGTTATAGTATTGAATGATAAAGTGACTCATTTTAAGTAATAATGACACTATTGGCCCAATGGTAAATTGGGGGAGTTGAGAAACAATAGTTTGACTTAGGTCACCACCTACAAGAGTCCCTTTTTCTCTCAAAATATCACCTACATTTTGACTATAAACTAACAATATATGGGGAAAAGGCAATTTGAACATTAAGCATAACCCTAAGATAATATATGAGTTTAAAAAATTGTTAAATTATCTGATATGAATTCAAGATGGACCTAACTCATGAATATCAGTGTCTAAAATATGTTATTTCACCTACAAGAAAGTCTAATTTCCAACCTAATAGGCACCTATAGTCTGACTATAGATTGGTTCTAGCAAATGGGAGATGTAATCTTAGAAAGGTTAGCATGAATGTATGATGGTGAAAATTATAATACACTATTATAGTGATGATGACATATCCTATGATCTTATTAGATAAAATAAATAAAGTCAAATCCCAGACCTCACCTATAGTAAACTCAATCCCTGTGCTCAGTACATAGTCTTGAAAGCCAATTTTGAGGTATTTTAAGATTTAAGTGGCTTATGAGTGTGATCTATCCCTAAATTTTTTTTAACATGGTCCTCATGACCTAATATAAACTCCCATATCTCTAAATTGGATAGATAAATTGGAAAAGTGCCCTCTATTTTATCTCAGATAGAGGGCACTCCTAGATAGTCCAAAGTTACAGGTAGAATATGTAAATGAGAGATTGATGAGGTGAGAATGTATTGGATAATTGTATAATTATTATTTATTTTTATTTTAATGTGAATTATCATTTAAATACACCCATAGTTGGTAGAGGATTATCATTAAAAAACACCCTAATTCATTGATCAAGAGATGTACTATTACGACCAAAAGTTCAGTATGAAGTTAATGTATACATGTCTAATTATCAAAAAAAATTATGAGAGTTTGAGTATTATGATTTTATATTTATAAACATAAGTTTAAGGGGTGAATTTATCCTATAAAATAAATTCAAAAAGAGAGGGAAGAGTAAGGTGAAAAAGGGAACCTCAAAGTCTGAAATGAATTCAATGCATTGATCATCAAACCAAGTGACCTTGCAAAACTTATACCACTGTAGACTGATTTTCACTAAAGTTATACCTCCAAGTAATGTTAAGATTCTAAGTAAATAGGGGGTATGATTCAAATATGAACCCTCACTAAATATAATTACTAATATTTCATAGAAAATTACACATAAACACACAATGGTAATCTATAGATTAACACACAAATTAATAGTACTATAAAGGAAAAATGAGAGAGATCAAATAGTGATTATGATATAAAAACACATCATACCCATTTCACACATTTAGTATCAGATCATTAATCAATTAATCTAGCATTGACAAGTATTCAAAAATAGAGATGAAATATAATTGAGACACAAAATAAACCCTTTACAAAAAACATGAATTGTATTCAAAATAGGTAAGTTTTATTACAATAATTTATCTTGGCCAACATTAAATTCTAGAGATATGAATGAAAAATCATTTGAAATTTTGGCTATAATCCGATGGCACTTTAGATAAAGTTTTTATTCGACCCCTATATTACAATACGACTTTGCCTCGTATAGATGAGGATGGGGATCAAATCTAAATAGCATAAGGACCCCATCTTAGGCCATGATGGCCACTCATGATAGTTACAAAAATAATTCAAAATTTAAAACAAAAAAATCCCCTTAAACCCATAAAATATCTATGGGGACCACTTAGTTGATACGTAGAGGCAAGTGTGAAGGTTTAGATCCTAACTATTTTGATCTAGCATCCCTAACCTCCACTAGAATTTCCATGAAGTCTAACTCATTATATAGCTTGGAAAGGTTCATTTAGGACTCCTTGAATATCACCTTAACTCACATCATTAGTCTCTATTAGACTTGTAAATATGAATCTATTGACACATTTTCCCCTTCCTTGTTTGATTTGGTGACCTTATCCATCATGACCTAGTCAAATTGAACTAGGTGGAATCTAAATTATCCTTGGCCTAGAAGTGTCCCATCTAGGTGGAATCTCACAAAGATATTAAACTATTTTAATTAGGTTAATATCTTCTTCCTTCCCTCTTCCAAGGGTCTAGTTATAATATAAGCCACAAGCAACCATTCCTCCATAGTAGCCTTTATGTTCCTGAAGTACATTTGATAAAACCCCAAATGTGAGGTTGGAATTAGTTTTAACTCTGATAGCATGCCCTTGTTAATCACCACCAATAACTTCCTACACTTTTTATCTATCTCTATAATCCTCTTCATATAAGCTTGAGTATGTTAGATAAGCACATTGTTGGTAGAGGCACTCACTACTAGATAAACACACTGATCATTATTTCAATGTGAATGATCATTATTATATAGCTATATTGTATGTTTAGGTTTCCATTAATAGTCATCTCTAGGGCCTACAACCTTGGGATCATTCCCCAAGTTATGGGAGGTATATAAGGGTTAGCCAATATGGTGGTGAAGGGTGAAGATGAGGTGAAGTGGAAATGAAGGAAATATAATGGGTAAATGAGTAAAGTAGTAGAGGTAGAGGGGGCATGGAAGTGAAAAGAGGAAGGATGAAATGGGAGACCCAGGATACATCTACTCCCCCTATTGATCCTAGGTCATGTTCACTTGAGGAATAATTTCCATCAATAAAGGGTCATTAAATAGAATGGAAGATATGGGCTAGTCAAAAATAAATCCCATAGTGCCCTCAATAATGGAAAGAGGGGGCTAGTTAGTAATAAATCAAGGTGATATGAATGGAGTTAAAGTAAATATTGAGGCCATAAAAGTAGGTTGGACTAGATTATAAATCCTTTGAATTTGATCTAGAGTGTGAGCTACCTTCTACTTCTTCTTTAGCCTTTTACCTAGGTTAGTTCTGGGTGCTATAGTGGAAGGATTGGCTAAAATAGTGAAAACTATAGTGTATAATGGTGGATGAACTAGAACTACTAAGGTAGGTTCTTAAATGATTAGAGGGGGGATTGGGATGGTTATTACCATTGTTGATATGCTTCAGATAATTTATCTATGTCTGATGATAAATATGCACCTGATAGTACCTAGACTAAAGGTATATCCAAAGAAGGCACTAGGAGGGTTATTGGTTGTGAAATAGATGAGGTAGAGGGGAATGAAGAGGAAAATATTGTTATGAGGACTGAGGCTAAATTTACTTTTTAAAATGATATAGGGCGTGTAATGGGGAAAAAAGATGCACCACTTGGGGAGCTTGTAGGAGTAAGTCAGAATTTGTGGATGTCAGGACCAAGAGTTAGAAACTAGTGGGAGTGAGGGGTGGAAGGGAGATTAAATAAATGGGATGTGTAATGGGTGAAACCAATGTTGGTGCCTATTGGGAACCTTGTTTTAGTCTCACCTTTAGATTGATAATCACATTAAACCTCGAGGTTTGTACATCCTAGGGTTGAGGTGTTGATGGTTGAGTTGGTTGTGCTTGGGCCTATTACTACTAAGTAACATGGGCCTAGTTTGGTTATGGCCAAAATATTGGAGATACTAGAGGAGGTAGAGGTAGATTCAAGGTCTAATGAGTGACTAAAGGATGCATAGGTGGAGTGAAGTCATGAGGAGATACTGATGAGGTAGAGGTGGATCTGGGGCATGAGGAGTGACTAGAAGAGGTAGAGGTAGAGTTAGCACATGAGGAAAAGGATCCATAAGAGATTTATATCTATAACTAGAGAATAAGGAGGAAAATGTGGTGGGATGACCTATAAAATTTTCCTAGATATAGTTAGAAGATTTAGTGTTAGATATTCCATTGATTGAGTAGGAGCTAAAGGGAGAATAGATGGGCCTATCACCTTCTTTCCTTTACTCTTATTATTCATCATGATATAGGATAATACCTCTTAGTCATTGGTGTCATCCAAGTATATCTCATCTCCATCCTTTCTCTAATGACCATAGTGTATACTAAAGTAGGCATAATATCACACCAAGTGAGTTCTAATCATCCACTTAGGGTCCTAATTCTAGAGCTCAACTCTCACTAGGGCTAAGAAGTCCCATCTAAACTCCATATTATGGAGGGGAGGAAATGAATTCTACATGTGGTCCCTAATAATGATTTGGAGTGGTGGACATGCCTTTTGCTAGAAGCCTATATAAAATCCAAAGATTCCCCCTACCAGTTATCAAGTTATCTCCTTCTCTTTTAGATGATATAGGATTTAATAGGGAAAGTGGAGGGGATGATTGAGGAAACCTACAATATAGATCATGATTTCCTCTCTATAGAGCCAATAGTCCCTAATGGTGATGATGGATTCATATATTGCTTGTGATAGATAGGGCATCAAGGCCTCATTTATCACTTGGTAGACTACCAGATAGAAGTACTTATAGATTTCCTAGATGTGGTTCTAAAATTGGTGGCCATATAGTTTGTAAAAGACCACATGCACTACTGATCCCCTAAGAACCCATGTAGGAAAAGTTAAAGGTTTAGAGGAGAGCATCCTATAGACCACATCCACAAGGTAGTTAATCATATATAAATTGCCTCTGGATTAAGCATCCATGATGGAATTGACCAAAATGAATTTGATCACTCCTCATATGTTTGAAACTTTTAGATAGGTGAGGATCATATGGAGGAGGGGCACCCATAGTTTATTAATGTGAAAGTAGTTCTGGGCTTTAAACAATTAGCTCAAAATAATAATTCCTACATGGGCTTCCTCTAAGAAGGTGTCGATTGTGTATGCATTTATGTCTTCTTTGTTGACCCATTTAACATCTAGTTTCTCATCATAATCTTGGAAGATGTTGTATATTTGGTAGGTCTCCATCTAAACCTTCACTATTTCTACAACATAAGAGAAGGTATAGTCTAAGAGGGATTAGTATGCCTTATAAGCACTCCAAAAGATATCAACAATATGGTGTAGAAAGTTAGATGACCATACTAGTTATGAACCCTATCCTTCACTCAGATGGTGGTGGGAAGGATGTTATCAAATAAGTTAGCATAGGGAACTACCTCAGGCTTGGTAATGACTTTGTGAAGTCCACATTTCTTTTAGGACTAAAGGACATCCTCAAATTTTTATTATTATTCCTTTCCAGAGCCTGAGTCTCTAGGCACTTGACTTCTTTGTGTGATTAATAATAATATAAAAGGAGATATTAGTATTTTTTTAGTGTGATTAAAACCAAATAAAAACACCCTAATTAATCTAATAGCTCAATATTAGACACTCAATGAGAAAGAGAATAATACAAGTAACTATCAATATAAGATAAAATAACCATTATTTACCTTCTTTGAGAGCAAGAATTATATGTTGGCCATTAAGGAATGTGCTTGGTCATGTGCTCAAATATGTTTTGGTAATGGTTCTCTTTGCATCATCTCTCCTTGTCCCCTTAGCAATGTTGGGCTTCGCTTAGGTTTGGATTGTCTCTCTCAATAAATGATCATTATAACACTATGAAAGAGGCTCCTTATAAGTATTTTTGCATGATAACATTACACTAAAAGATATTGTTGAATAATGGGTAAAGCCTTATATTTATAGCCTTCCAAACTAATTCTAACCCAAGTGTAGTTAGGTTTAGTGTAACCATTTTTAGGTTTGGGAGGGGCAAGTCATTAATATGTTTAATTAATAAGCATGGCTCAAAAATCTAGATATTTATTTGATATTTTGTGAGTTCTTGACAACTCACAAAATATGATGTCATGATGGTGACATCATTTTATATATTTATGTGATGTCATGATGATGTCATAAATCTAGATTTATGAATTTATAAAAATAAAAATTCAACAATTAATTAGCCATGCACTTTTTACCTATGCATTTAATGGGTTTAACCAATTAAGAAATATTGATCAAGTTAATTTTCATTTTTGAATTTTGACAAGTTGTCCCTCACACATGGTCAAAAAGGTCAGTTTTTCTAGGTTAAAACTTGATTAGAGATGAATTAGAGGGAGGTGATGATTGTGTGAAATGCATTACCCTAGTTAGGGATACATTAATGTAGTTTAGATATGTATGTGATATGCACTGAAGAATCACGTCATTCCATTAATTTTTAGGCTTAACTTGCATTTTTTGACAGAAGTTACTCTAGTGTTTGTTTATACATGGAAGTGGCCAAAAAATGAGTGTATACACTTTGAACATGTTATTGTAATGCTTGAAAGCCATCTAGTAATATGTATCCCAATGCTCAAACTTAGCCTTTGGATTTGAAGAAGACATGGCCATTATAGAAAGATGGAGGATAAATAGGAGGGATATGAGCATATGAGGCTTGAAACATAGGGGTACTCTACAAGATTTAGAAAGATAATATTTTTAGTGTTCTCAAAGGTAAACATTACTAAACATTAGTGGGATGTCCTTAGGATTCTATAAATGCATGCACACATCCCCCTGTATTATTTGCATTTGGTAGCTCACTTGCTATGAATTCAAATTTCAGTTGGTGGTTGGATTTCCTCTCTTCACTTTCAAATCCAAAGTTAAATTTGGATCCCAATATATTAAACTACCAACCATATTTATTAATGGTAATATGATGTTTTAAAGCTATCTAATCAGGCCTAGCTTTCTATTTTATTAATTCCAACATGTGTTAGGCATGTAGTCACATCCCTTAGAGGCTTCTTGGTTAAATCCTACTTTATGACACATGACACATGTTATTTGTCCTTCTGCTAATGGTAAACACCTAGGCATAACTTCATACTATGTGTAATATCTTTAGGAAGGGTGAGGTGTCATTCAAGGACACATGATACTTTTTGATTGGTTCTCTAGGCTATTTTATACCCCATTTTGGCCATTTTGAGACCTTAGCTGGTTGGAATTCCATCTACATTATTGGGTGATGTCCCTCTAATTATGTTAGGCTCTCTTAGGATCTGACATCTCTAACAACTCTAGGGACTGGGCACTCTAACAACTTGGTAATGTGGTAGCCTCTGATTAGGCTGGGATCTCCCAAGATCTGACATCTTTGATAGGTCTAAGGATTGGTCTCTATGATAGCTTCATGACATGGTGCCTCAAAATTAGTTTAGGCTCTACTAGGCTCTGACATCTTTGATAGGTCTAAGGACTATCCACTATGACAACTCAATGATGTGGGACCTCCTGATTAGGTCAGGCTCTCCTAGGTTCTAACATCTTTGAAAAGTTTAAGGACTAGCCATTTTGATAACTCAATGATGTAGTACCTATTGATTAGTTTGGGATCTATTAGGATATGACATCTCTAACAAATTTGGGGATTGGCCGCTTTGACAACTTGATGATGTGGCAATTTTTTATTAGATTGAGATCTCCTAGGTTCTTAACTCTATGAAATCCACAAAAATACTAAGAAGTGAAAATACATGCCATATGTTTAATACTTACTCATTTTTCACTAATATTTTGATTTTACATGAGGGGCAATAAGTCTATTACACTGGGAAAGGAATAAGACTCTTAAAACTCACTTCAAAATCAGACCTACAATGTTATGACTTTAATCTATAAAAATACAAGTCTATCTTTGTCATAAAAATAAATGAGGCTTGTTTTTGTTTGGATAAATTAGGGTAACATAATATTCCAAGGGTTTTATCTCAAGTTAAACTAATAAGAATAACAAAAAGGACCCTAAAAGTCTAGTTCATGGGATTTCAGAAGAGGGGTTCCCCATTTCAAAGAAAGAGGGTGTGTTGGAAACAACACATGTTCATGTTATTCTTATTTTGTAACACAAATGAACCCAAATGCAAAATTTCATATGTGCATATTATTTTTTAGTTACAACACAAATAAATCCAAATGCAAAATTTCATATGTGCATATTAATTATTAGTTGTAACACAAATAAACCCAAATGCAACTATTCACATGATGATATTATTCTTCAATTGTAATTCAACTATTCATATGTTAAAATTGTTCTTAACTTCCAACTCTATTATACCTTAATCAAGCCATTGTTGCATATATGTAACAATAACAAACCTAAATGATCATATTGTATTCATTTGTAACATAAATGAACCCAAATGCAACTATTTATATGCTTCATATTGTATTTCCTTATGGAATTGTAGTAATCCTTAGTGAACCTAATTTTAAATGTGTGTACCCAAAATATATGTAATTATAGAAAAACCAATCATGATTGTTCATATACTTCTTTATTTACAACTATAGCAAACCCTTTTTTTGTCCCATTTATCTAAAAAGGTCTCAAGTCTCCCTTGACCTTTGTAAATTTACATTACTTACTATAGAACACAAGAAGATGAAACCATTGTTGAAAACTCATGAAAAAGGTAAATTATATAATGTGGGAGCCTAGTTAGGATATAAAATTACATTTTATTTATAATTTAATTTAATTAAGGTTTTCATCTTTAGGTTTTCTAGTTAGGATTTATAGTTATAATATGGTGTATTAATAATTTAATTAGCATTTTTTCATAGTTTTAATGTTGTGTAAATGCACATTATTCTATTAGGATTACAAATTAACTATAAAAACATGCAATTCTATCAGGGTTTATTATAAATAAAACATAAATGACACACAACTATTTACTTTATCAATAAACAAAATACACAAATTATCTTAAATTTATTTATAGTTTAAATAAGGTTTTATGTATTTTGTCTATTTTATTATTTGTCATATTTCTCATATTTAGAGTATATTTTTACATTATTTAACTGTAACATATCCTAGTTTATATTTCTATCTCCCAAAAAAAATATAATTTATTTCACTCTTAGACATTGTAATGATGAAACTCTTGTGTTTATTTTTTCCATGCCCTCTATACTCTACTTCTTAGTTGAGTGAGAAAACGACTTGATAATGAGTGTTGGGATCTTTAAATATAATCTAACATACTTATTGTATAATGATAATGATAAAGGTGCTTAGTATTACATTTCATTAAGAGATTCAATTTATAATGTGCTCTGAACTCTATTTTATAAATAACTATTACAATTAAACCAAAAACATAATTGAAATAAGTGTGTTTAGTTTATGTGAAAATATATCTAGATATGGAAAATAAAAAGCAATCCATTTAATATAATGCAGCTCTAATCCGTAACCAATCTCCCACATTCTACTATATTATGATAGTATAACATAATAACATAACATAGAATCATGTAGGAGTAAGATTAAATTTGAATGTCATTATAACTTTATCAAATGTCAATCAAAATCATGTCAAAAATAAGCTAATAAATGGTTTTTTTTTGTTAAGAAATTTTCCTTCCAATGAGACATTTAGATTGCTTTCATGACTCACAACTTTAATTGAATACCTAAAGAAGTAAAATAAAATGAAAAAACAACACTAATAATAGAAAGATAATGACAAACCTTAATCAAGTAGTGTGTATTTGCACAAAAATAAAATTTAAAAAAAAACTGTAAGCATACACAACTATAAATATATTGTTAATGTCAATTGTTGGGCCCTCAATTTTGATAAAATTTTGGCTATGTACTTTTTAATGACAAGCAGTGCAGGAGAGATCCACTGTGGAAGAATATGGCATGAAAGAGGAAAGTCACATGGAACAAAGAAGCATGCTACATGGAGAACCCAATAATGTAGGACTTAGATATTAGAGGAAGGCTTGGGGAAAGCATGAAAATTAGAGATATTTATGGATCAGTTCACATGAACAATGTAAAATAATATTTCAAGTGCAAATCTGACACTAGCCCATGAGAAGATAAGCACTTGGCGATGTGGATCTAGCATAGAGATAATATAGGGGAAGTTTGGCTTGAGTCCTTCGGAATTACTTTTAAATGGATTACCATTATTAAATTATATTAATGATCATTGGTGAGTCACCTCATTTCTATTTACTTCTGTAACTAAATGGTTAGTGCAGACCATGTATAAATACCCACTTGTTCTACTTAGTGTTATTGTTGACGAGTTGTTTATCATTATAATTATGGAATAATTATAATATTGACATAATTTATGAATGTAATGAAATGAATCATATGTTTATGAAATACATGTGCACATCTATCTATGGTTATAATGTATTTGATATTATTTGTTATCAATTTATGCCAACTTTTTATTTCTTAGCAAAGTGATGAATGAATAGTTAAGAGTTAGATACAAAACTAAGGATGATTTTAGGAATAAGTGTTGGTTTGAACACCCTATCTTAAGAAAGTAGGTGAATACACATTTTCACAAAAAACCAATAGGAATTGGTCTTAATCTATGTGCTTTGAGTGAGTGTACAAGAACATTTTCTTTCATGATATACCAACACTCTAGTTTATTGAAATTCTTATTTTCTTATGTGCACAACTAGGGAAAAGATCAAAAAAAATTGGTCCTATTGCTAGGATCCATAGCACTTATTTTGAAAATGGTGGGAAGATGCTCTAATGGCTATCTTTGGATAATGTCGAATGATGAAGGACTATTTCAAATAATTTGGACCTATACACACTAAATTGGAGTGGAGAAAGTTTTCTCCAAAAATAACTTTTCTATATTCAAAATAAATTAGACCATTTTAAACCATTTGGGCACAAATCATTTTGAATAATTTGGACTATTTCAAATAATTTAAAATTATACCCATTAAATTGGAGTGGAGAAAATTTTCTCCAAAAATAAGTTTTCTATATTTCAAATAAATTAGACTAATTCAAACCATTTGGGAACAAATCATTTTAAATAAACTAGACTATTTAGAATAATTTGGACTTATACACACTTAAGTGGACTAGAGAAAAATTTCTCAAAGAATGATTTTTTCTATATTCCAAATAAATTACACTATTTTAAACCATTTGGGCACCTATAATTTTGAATAATTTAGATTTATACCAACCAAAATGGAGTGGAGAAAGTTTTCTCTATTTTTTTTAATATATTCCAAATAAATTGGATTATTTTAAACCATTTAGACATAGATCATTTTGAATAATTTGGACGTATACCCACTAAAGTGGAGTGGAGAAAAATTTCTCCAAAAATATTTTTTTCTATATTCCAAATAAATTAGACTATTTCAAACCATTTAGGCAGAGATCATTTTGAATAAATTAGACTATAAGTATATGATATGATGTTAATTATCATCATTATGACACCAACATCCAAAATTCAAGTCCCAAAAGGGACAGAAACAAAAACTAAGGAATAATCTTAGAGACAAAATAAAAATAAATAACATACATGACAAAGATAAATCAGGCAAAACATTTCATATCATGGATGAATTTGGATTGTGTTACTTTGAATCTAGGTCTAAGATTGGTATTCACTGATCCATTACATTTATCAGGTTCATATTCATTTCCTAACCCAATGGATTCTACCATAGATTGAAGATGATTTTAAATTAGTCAAGAAACCCTACAATGACCACCACCCTATACCTTAGCATCTTTACATCCAAAGCATCCACCACACCCCAACTTGAATAGAATTCAACCAAATAATAGTCTATTAATACAAGTGAATTTGATTTAAATTTATTAGTATCATTTCCACCACACCCTCCACCATATCCATGTAAGGATCATACAATTAAACATAACAAGATTCTAGATCTTGAAAGACACTTATAAGAATTGAACTAAGATAATGTGAACTATAAAAATGTAGAGTAGACCTAATTACCACATTAAAGGTAGTCATTTAGCCAATGAGACCATCTTAAAACTCCTTCCATATAAATTACTCTACCACTCGATGAGTTTCTTCCCTATTTTAGACCACCCAAATCGATTTATTAGAAAATCAAGACTCCACATCCACATTGGTTTTGTTATGCCAGACAACATGAAGGTAATACTAACCAATAATAGTCTAAGTTTCCTCCAAAACCTACACATTTAGAATCCAAAAGATCAGATAGAGTCTATAATCTGAGATACTATCTCAAAAATCTATTTCACAATGATTTACACAAAACAATAAAATAGGGGTGGTGATGAACAAATGTGACATAACATAATACATATTCATAGTAGAGGTAATATAAACAAGGGAGAAAATAAAGAATGAATGTGATAAGAGGAGTTAAATTATAGTATTTAATCACTTTGAATGAGTTTCCACCATCATGACAAAGCACTTTACACATGAGGTATTAATGTGAAATTATGATGTGAAAATCCATTTGCACATGTCAAATCTCTAGTATGCCTAAAATTGAATTCATCAAGTATAATTTTTTTTTAGAAAGTCCCATCAAACATAGGTGACATCATGGGTCCAAGAAATCAAGTCTTGGCCATTGATCATGTACATTATCCATCACTACATCAACACTTCATCCACCACCTATTCAAAAGGAAATATGCCTATTTATTATCTTCCTTGAAGTAATTTGATGCTAACCAAGATTCTATTTCATCCAAGAGAGGCCAAATTATAATTAATATGTTCTTAAGTCACCAAATCTTAACATTCTGATTATGAATCACCTTCACTATGAGATTGGAATCTCCTTGAATTATCAAGTATTAGATTACGCATTGTATTGAAACATGTATGCCTAAGACAACTTCTTGGGATTTAACTTAATTTTTGGTTCTATCTAAGAGGTTAACTAAGGTGACATGAATGAGATAACCAAAGTAATCTCCAATATTTCATCCCACTCTTGAGGCTCCTATATTTCTCCATGTTGCTCCATCAAAATTTAATTTAAAGAAACCATTGGGGGTAGATTATAAGGAGACCTGACATGTGGATGAGATAAACCACTATATACCTTTGAGCCATTAAAAAAAATCACCAAACAAGTTTAATGAGAGAGAGAGAGGCTTGAGAATTTTTTGTTTTTCATTAATAATATATTCATGAGTAGGTGTCAATATACTAATGGATCAAGTTAGGTAATTTCAAGATAAAATGATCGAGTATCCACTTCCAAGGGGATTATCTTTTAAACTTGGACTAGATTCAATACTTTCAAGGTATCTCCAACTATAAATTAAATTACATGAAATGATACCAAAGTATTATAAACACCTAAAAATGGCCACCAATGGATTCATATTGGACCTCACTTATTCTTACCAACCCTTGCAAATTAATCCTAAGAATCACTGAATGTCCCAAATTTTCTTGTAATCCCATTGAGACATCTCTAATTGGGATATCATATCATAAATAACAAAAATTTATCACAAATTCATCTCCAATCATTCCATGGCCTTATAACATGCAATATGGCCTTTAAACTTATTAAGTGTGGTGAATGCACACTTAAATCAAATATTTGAAATGCTAAAAAGCCTAAATAAAATTAATTAATATGTAAAACCAAATTAAATTCATAATTTAATTATACATGAGAAATTAATGTAATTATAAAAAAGGAAATTCTAAAATGTAAATATCCTATCATTTTCATAATTACCTTTTATGAGTTGTCAAGCCTTTGAAAATATCTAAAAATATCTAAACATGCCTATTCATTACTAATCATTAGGTTTTTACACCTTTAAATCTACTAGGGTTAATTAACTCACTTAGGTTAGGTTTGAACCCATTCCAAGCTTAAACTACACCTTAACTCACCTTGAGTTGGGATTAGTTTTTAAACCTATAAATACAAGCATTTACCTCTCATTTATGAGAGCTTACATAGAGTAAATTTATAATGTTAGTTTTATAACAAGATTGAAAACAAAAGTGTTATAATGCCAAAATCATAAGCCAAGCCACATAAAGAAAGAATAAGCCACAAAATAAGTCATGGTTCCAAGGAGCAAAGTAGATAGACACACTTTATTTCCAAAGACTCTTTGAGCACAAGCCGAGCAAGCCACATGACAAATCATTTGGAACATTCAATGAAGGTAAAGATATTGTTATTCTTTACATTATAGTTGTGTTTTAATTTTTTTTTGTTTATTATACTCCCCTTATGATCTAGGCTAAAGATGTTAACATGTTAGTATGTTCATTTCATTTTTTTATGTTCTAACATAATATTAACCTTCTCACTAGGTCAAATTATTATGATCACAAATGGTATACCCAGTGGGAAGCTGTGAGCACCCCACATACCAAAGAGACAAGGATACAACTAAAAAAAATTAAATGAATCCTTGAATATCATCAAAATTGGAGTTTTACCTTATCATATTTTTAATTTTTGTGATAACTCTAATCTACATAGAGACCTACATCTATCAGGCATAATCAACATCGGTTATGCCAAACTGTCATCAGTTATGCATAACTGAGCTTAGTTCTTAGTGATCATCATTGATCAGGATGTAGGGCAAACATATAGATTCAAAAATTTATTTTGAATTTTTTAACAATCCTAATCATTATTTCTTAGTTTCATTAACCTTTATATTCCTTGTCTAATCATCTCTTTATAGGTTTTGAGCATTGTTTTATAAATTTGAGATAACCTTTTTTTATCTCATGTTGGTTTTTCTTTCAGGTTCACAAGCAACTGATATCATTCTTTATCAATCAATATCAATTATTACCAACCAGCATTAGTTACCTGGTAACCAACATCAATCACAAGTGACCGATATCAGTCTCTATGTTTTTAAAAAATTAAACTCGAGAGTTATATTTTGACATATTGTTTGCTCATCATTGAAAGTTCTTATAAGTAGGAGGAAACTACTTAACCCTTCTAGGTCCAAGGTGGGATTAGAACACAAATTTACAAGTTTAAATGGTTTGAACACTTCATTTTGGTGTTTAAAATGAATTAGGCTAAATCTTGAATAGCTGAACTTAAGTGCTTAAAATGAACATGGGTGTGTTTTTGCTTAGATTATGTTATAAAATTTCCTACAAGTTCTAAAAATAATCTAAAGGGCCAAGGAACTTCATTTGAATGTGTTTTAATGTTTATCACTTCATATTTTGGTGTTTAAAAATGACATAGTTCATTTTTTATGCCTTAGACGTTTTTTAAATTTTATCCAATATTCAACTAATGCCAATGGGGCCAAAAACTTCACAAAATGTTTCATTCTTTGGTATCTTAAAATGAAATTTAAATCACTTAGTTCATTCTTTTGGAAATGTTAATTTTATGCCATGTTTGTTTTAACTTATTTTTTATTTTAACAAAAATGAGGATTGCATGTATCCTCTCCCTTTGCCCCTTATAGGCAACTTGGGTGACCAAAAACATCTTTTCACTTGAAATTTATACCTTAGTTTGAGGCAAGGAAAGAATTTTATTTAGGATTTTCCCAAAAACTATGTGGTTTGGGTGATCTAAAAATAACCTCTAAAGTCTTTCCACTTAGTCATTTAGTTCATATAATTTGGCTTGTGAAGGGAAGTTCATAGCTTCTTCATGAGTTCATAGTTTCATCTCTCAATATTATTTTAACCCCACTCCATGATGAGGTATAAAAATCATGGTATGCATATTGAAAGAGATATGGGTTGAGTGACTAACCTCTTCTTTCATAATGAAAACCTGAGTTAGGTCTAGTTAATTAGGGGATTCCACTAAGCAGTACATGGATGGAATCACTATACAAAGGAATAGACCCTTGCATGGTAAGTTAACCAGTATGAACTCAATTGATGTGTTACATCTCTAGCATTAGCCACACTTGGGACCAATGTATATTTTTGAAAACCATAGTTTTATCCAACCCCATTTGACCAACCTTGTCATTTATAGGATCTAGGATGTTACATTTAGATGTTATGTTATTTAATCCTTTTATGGCTTGGTTTTTTATTTTAAAACTTTTTTTTGTTTCATGCCACATTATACCAAGTTTTTTTATATACCACTCCTTTTTTTAGGAGGCATTATGATGTACATTTTGTTACACACATTTGCCTTCAAACTTTTGCCAAACCTGTTTGTGTGTCACTTCATTGAAATGGGTAACATTATGCTACCCAAATCATTTCAAATTTTGTGTTTTAGAGTCTTTAAAACTATAGTCATATATTATGCAAAAATTGGTAAATTGAGAATGGCTAATGACACCCAACCCATAGGTCGCTCTTTCTTGCTTTGATGACCATCATAGGATTGTTTTCACTTATTCTTAGTCATTTGTAGTCTTCCAAACTTGACCCTAGCTGATTCAAGACCCTCTCTTCATAACCAATCCACTTAGGATAATAACACCTAATGAGGATAGGAGCACCAGTACCATTGTTATCCACTTTTGATGATGTTGTCCAACCTCATTTATGGCCCCAATGGTCAATTTTTTCTAGTTCCCAATCCTTCTCCTTGTCAACCTAATGTAAGAAAATTCAAATCCCTATAAAAACCCATTCAAATATCATTTGGAAAGGGTTGGAAAATATTATCAATCAAGTAAGAATACAAGTGAAACCACTTAAGTAATCTTCCCTATTCTTTGCATATAACCATCTAGTACAATCCTAAGCATATCCAAATATCCACACCAATCCCTAGCCACCTTAAGCATATCCAATTTAGCATTTTTTTAATTCTCATATCATAATTTCACCAAGAAATTTCAAAGGGATAAATACATATAGATTGATCCCTCTTCAGAGTATTGGTATGTAGGTAGTGTGCCCATACACAGGTTGTGAAATACGTCTAGTGCATTTACACACACTAAACCCTTTTTCATATTTAACAAAGTGTTTTTTAAGTACATTCAAGGCTTATAAATGAATAAAATAAACTTTACAAGTAGTAATAATTATAGGAAAGCTTTAAAAGTTCATAGAGAGTATCACACAGACCTATTGAAAAAAACCAAAAAATCTCAGACTCTCATGACAATAGCACTAGTTAACGACTATAGTGTTAGTGTCACTCTTGTCCACTTTTGGCACTTATATCCAATAAAAAAATTAAATCTAGAATTTTTTTTTTGATATTATCTTAGGCCTTCATAGTGAATATCAAGCCCTATCTTAGTCAGATCAACACAGTTTAAGCTAAGTCTCATTTTCTCCCTTTTATTACTATTTTTAGAAAATATTTAATTACCAAATATATTTAATAAATCATTAGTTTATTTATTACATGTTACTTATTGATTTATCAATATGTATCCTTTAATTAAATTAGGAATAAAACCCCAATATTCCTAAAATTGTTAAATCATTTGGTGAACCCGACTTACTTCATTTGTGCAAAAAAACCCTAGGGTAAAATTATGGTTGATTTTTTCCAATAAATTCAAGAATTTTTACTTTAATATTTAAATTAGAAATTCATTTTCAATTTTAAAATTTAGTAGTAAATTTTAAAATAATTTTCTTTCAAACCCTAGTTGCCTATAATAGGTCCCAATATTTTTTCCAGTAATTTTCCAATAATTTTCTAAATTTTTACTAACATATTTAAACAATAAAATCCATTCAAAAATCAAAAATCAATAGTAATTTTCAAAAATTTATTTTTCTCAAAACCCTAGTTTCATATACTAGGTCCTATTCACTCAAGCATTTTCCAATAATTTTTTGAAATTTTAGTTGAATATTTAAATCAAAAATCCAATTTCATTTTCAAAATTTCATAGTAGTTTGAAAAATTATCATATTTCAAACCCTAACTACATGTACTAGCTTCTATTGCTTGTGAGATATTACCTTACATCTTTAACTAGATTACATCAAATGGATCTCACTTATTAAAAAAAAATTCTCACATTTATTGCAAAAAATAAAGAAACCATCATTGGTCTTATCTTGTATGTTAATGATGAATTCTATCATATGTTAGTACAAAGCTTCATTCTTTGCATTTCATGATTTTTTTTCATACTATGGGATGATGTTAAGAAAGTTATTATTAAACAACATGATAAGATATCTTTTGCATCACCTCCCTTGAAGCCTCTATCCCATGCTGAGTCATGTTGCATGGTCCATTTTACCCTTCCCCAAGTCACTACCCATGCCAGAGACCCCAGTTGATAGCCTTTGTCCCTCTACCACCTCAACCTATCAATTATATTTTCTCTCCTCCCATAGACACTAATAGTCCTATATAGATAGTAGATATTATGGTTAGATCTATTACTCAATGTGTTACCATACCTCCTTCACCTAGTAAGGAGCCCCACCATCCTCCCATTCCTTCCCATCCTAGGCCTCACCCACCCACATAGGCAAACATGTATAAATCATATGATATTGTTGATTAGTTGAGAAACATTCTCACTAAAATTTCCATGTTAGAATTGCTTTAGAAAGCCAATGTGTTCAAGGACATTCTTTATTAGGAACTCACCTAGATTTATATGCCCATTGATCATAACCTTCTTATTATTACATCAGTGGTCAACACTCTAAAATATATCAAAGATGTTATTACTTTTGATAATGATGACATGTAATCTTAGATAGTTATTGATCAAATTTTACCATTATTCATATAAGCTCAAGTTAAAACTAGTGCAATTAAGAGAGTTATAGTTTCAGACTTAATATATGCAATATTACATTCTTACAAACTATGGGCATAGATATGACATCCATGCAAAAATCATATAATAAAATTAGAGTGTTTGATGATATACCATGATAGAAATTGGGCACTAGTACTTTGGATATCATGGTAGGATCCAAAACTCTCTCTACATAATTTTAGGTCATGATAGGTCCTCTTCATTATAATATTTTACTTGGATGACCCTAAATACATGTTATGTAGGTAGTACCTTATACTCTCCATTGATGTGTTAAGTTTATCCATGAAGGATACCTATACACATGTCTAACAAATAAATAGCCATTCAGATACTCTTGAACTATAGAGTCATCTTTGACTAGTTCACTAGATGGGACACTTTATCTCATAGATCAGCCACTGCTTCATTGCATTTATTTTGATCAGATACATACATATGAGGTTGGAGAGACTAAAAATTCTTGCACTCCTCCACTTATAGTTGTATCATTATCCTTAGATATTTATCTATTCATAGCGACTTTAATCATTCCATCTACTCCATCAGTCATGATCCCTACACTTGTTACAAGTATACATTTACAAATAGTATTTTCAATAGCACCAATTTATTTATATAGATATAGTTACTCCATCAGTTATAGATACTCTCAAATAACCATTGTCTTCTACTATAGCTCTAAATACTTTGATATCATAGTTACCCCTTGTGGTAAGTTATAAGTTACCATATGTACATGATAATGATACAGATTCCCAAGTTTCTTTAGATGATGATACGACACCAACACTCACTGATGACTATTTATGTGGATTAAGTTTTACATCCATTGGCCTAGGATAGTATTGAGATGACTCCAAATATCTCATTAGGCATCCTACATCACTCTTAGTATCTTACACTACACTCTTAAGATATACTCCATATTCATGGTCAGAAACATATCATTTGGCACATACAATTCACATGGTTATCATGGATTAATCACACTACCTATAGTATGACATAAATCTATTAGCAAATTATCACACCATGATGGTCATCCATTTTGTCTTTTTCACAAGATCATAGGTCACAATACAAACTCATGTACAACTTTACAAAAGAGATTGGATAAACTACAAGTTTAGGGTATCATTCAAATTATAACACCACTAGCACTAGCTTTACCACTTCCACCACAACAATTTACTACCTGAGTTAAACATACTAGAAGCAAATCAACATCTCCACTATTAGAGTAACCTTTAGTTTGCCTTTGGCATGATGACACCATGTATATAGAATTTATACCATATGATGATACTTATGATGATGATCTTGAGGCATTTGATGATGTTCATGATCCTTTCCTCCACCTCCTTCCCCAATGATCTCCATCCTTGGACCCTTATCTCTCTCTAGCCTAGCCTTTGATCTCATTGTGTACATATTGATTTATTTATATGATTGTATACAGAATAATTTCAAATACTTGTACTTAGTTTATTATGCTTGCTTGTACATAGTTTAAATAATTCCAAAATTCAAAAACAATTTAACATTTCAAAACACAAAAACACTTTGATTATATGCATCATCCATGATTTACATTTCTACTACTATGCTAGACTTGCATTTTTTTATTATATGTTATTATTTGTTATTTATCTACATTACCATACTTCACTTGATCTTATTTGATTGTGTGCAGTGACATCCAACTCTTTGATTGCTTTACTCTACCCATTAAGGGGGTATCCTACTTCTACATTCGAGACAAAAATTAATATACATACCCACTGAGGGCATCTTCTACATTACTACACCATCCAAGTTATGTCATTCCTACACCACACACTCTAGTTATCATGTTGGTGTACATTATTTACTATCTTACATAGATTACTCTATAGACACTCACTAGTATTTAAAACTTGTGTATTTCTTTACATATACCTAGTCTTGTACTAACATGTCTTGCATACATTCACTTCTTTATTTGATTAGTTAGATGTGTTTATAATTATGGTTTCCTATATGCTTTCTTTTCTTACTTAACATTAGCTTGATGTGATTGCATTTCTTAGTTCTTATTTTTATCCTATATGTGCCTTAAGACATTTGTCAATGTTCTTTGCTTCTATTCATGTGTGTGCCTTAGGACATTTGCTAATGTCCTTTGCTTGTACTCCTCTATATGATTGTGTATTTCACACCAATTTTCTTGTTTCAAGTATATGTGTATGTGGAATTTGAACATGATTTATATGTTTGATTTCTAGTTTGAGTGACATGTGCCCATGTCCCTTGTTTTCTTGGCCCCTTGGACACTCTTGTACGCTTCTTGATTATTTCCTTATGTGCTTGTTGCTTGATTGCTTTCAATTATTTTAAATTTCATGATCCATATAATACATTATTCATGTTTCTTAGATACCATGATAGACATCATGTTCCATCCATCCAACTAACAACTAACCAGACTTTAAATTCTAGTTCAATAAATTACACATGCTTTTACACTATTATATATATCTAGGCATACCCCTTGTGATCTTACAATCTCTCAATACAAACCATGATATATCTTAAGATATATTGTTAATTATCATTGTTATATCATATATTTTGTAGCATAACACACTTGTAGGGCTCTTTATTCTGATGGAAATCATTGTAGGGTCTCCATTCCTATTTTTAGATGAGGGGGAACCAAACAAGGGTCTTGTCATAGAAATTAGATCTCTTGTCAACTAAAAAATCTAGTTTTAGAACACTCAGAATAATAACTAGACATCAATCTAATCAGAATAGACTAGGAAAATAGTCATCAAATTTGGCCCAAGACAATAACACCAAGAATGGACTACAACACTAGTGGTATTATTATCCATTTCTAGTGCTCTTATCTAAATAGCTAAAAAATATAATTTCTAGAGCAGGTAGAAAGGTAAGTTCAGTTATAGTTTTGTTAGCTATAGTTTAGACCAAAATCAATAGTTTCAATATAGTTTTCTTAGAGAATCTAGATATAGGGAGCATCATACACGACATGATGGCTCTCACTTCCAATTTTAGATAGGGTAGTTGGTACAACTTCTAGATCAGAATCCATGTTTTAGACATTAGTGATTAGGGGCAATGTGCATGGCACATTTGTTTTCTTTATTTCCTAGTTCAACATTATCTAGACAGTCTTAGTAGTTTTGTGCCTTACTCCACTACAAGTGGTTGGCATCATTTTTGGTTTGGATTTCATATAAGCCTAACTTTGAGTTCCTAAGTTCTTGAGTGGATTCCACATAAGCTAGATTCTCAGTTTTAGTGTGGCTTTCATACAAGCTAAATCTCCATCTTTTAAAATGGCCGATAGTGGCTTATTTTCCAACACACATCTAGATATCCATGCCAACATTATTAGATCATATTAAAATCATGGGCTTAAGGATCCATATCATATGACACACATTCCATACTAGTATTGGTTTATAGCTTCACTTCATGAGGTAATGATGGAGCCAAAGGTCTAGCTAGCCTTTGTATTTTTGAGCCACCTATTTAGAGAAATTAAACACATAGTCTAAACATCGATCAACATAGGCATGACCACCTATCTTCACTTAGTAGGTGATGATGGAGCCAAAGGGCCAGCCTTTGCATTCTTGATCCACTTTTTAGGGAATTGAGTACTCAACTTTATTCATGAGATTACGCTTGGTATAGCATCACTCAGCATCACAACAAGTTTCTTATTGGTCCCAATACCTAGTGAGGTATATTCATTCCTTTTTCTTCTTCTCTTTTATCTAACTTTGTACATTATTATTTTAGATATATCATATATAGTAATAAATAATCTACTCTTTGTTTATCTTGTAGATTTACACTTCACAATGTGATCTCTCTATACACACCAAGCATCACACAAGCTCCATAAACTTCACCCTTACAAGTCAGTTTAGGTACACCTTATTTTTTAACTTTATCCTAGTATTTAACTTTGTTACATCACTAGAACAAAGGGAGGGAAAATATAATCATATAAAATACAAAAAATGGTAACTTGAACATCCCATTGGACCCTCTTACATGCTCTTATGACCCTCATATGCTTGTTTTCACTAATTCTCAATCATTCGTAGCCTTCCAAACTTGACCCTACTAATCCAATACCCTCTCTTCATGACCAATCTATCCTGCTAGTACCTATTTGCCTAGGACAATAGTTCCTAACTAGGATAGGAGCATCGATGCCACTTTTGTCCACTTTCATTGCTATTGTCCAAACTAATTTATAGACCTAATAGTCAATTTATTTATATTCCCCATATTTTTCCTTATTTTCCTAACACAATAAAATTCAATCCATGACCAATAGATCCTTATAAAATCCATTTCAATGATTATTTAGAAAATGTTGGCAAATATTATCAAGCAAGCAAGAATACAAGTGAAACCACTTAGGCAATCTTCCCTATTCTCTGTATACAACCATCTAGTACAGTCCTAAGCACATCCAAATATTCACACAAATCCCTAAACACCTCAATCACATCCATTTTATCATTTATTGCATTCTTACATCATAATTTCACCAAGCACATTCAAAGGGAGAACTACATATGGGTTGATCCCTCTTTAGAGTATTGGTATATAGGCAACATGCCCACACATGGGGTGTGAAGCATGTCTAGTGCATCTTAAACACATTAAAATGTGTTTCCCTATTTTACAAAGTGTTCTTCAAGTACAATAAAGGATTAAAAACAAATAAAATCAGATCTATAGGAAGTATTATTAATAGTGAAGCTTTGAAAATTTAGAGATAGTGTCACACAAGCCTATTGAACAAAACATAGAAAGCTCAAACTCTCAGGACAATAGTGTCATACAAGGAATACAATGTTTTTACCACTCTTTTCCACTTTTATCACTCGTATCCAATCAAAAAATGAAAACTAGAATCTTGTTTGTGACAGTGTCTCAGGCCTGCATAATGAATATCATACCCTGTCTCAGTCAGATCAACATAGTTCAAGTTAAGTGTTATTTTCTCCCTTTTATTAATATTTTTAGAAAATATATAATTAAAAAATAAATTTAAAAAATAAATAGATTATTTATTGAATTTTATTTACTAATTTATCAATCTAGACCCTGTAACTAAATTAGGAATAAAACCCCAATATTCCCAAAATTGTTAAACAAAAAATATACCATTATTTACATCTTTTAAGAGATATAACATTGTTATGATACTAAAATTTATTTCAAGACTTATTTTATTTGTACCAAATTACATTTTTAAGAACCAATTCCATGTATGTTTTTTGTATTTGTACCTTGTACCATTATGCCATTCTATTTTGTCTAGCTTATTATTTGTTTGAAGATGCCTAGTTTCCCAAATTGAGTTTTTAATTAACCTTGTCAAGTTAAAATTAAAATATTAATTGATTTATGTTTATGCCTTAATTAGGGATTAGATACTGAAATTTCTCTTTTGGGTCATGCAATTTAGGCTAATTCATTACCTAACTTTGAAAACTTTTACTTAGATATTTACCTAGTATTGTTATGAAGTTCAATTTTGTCTAGCTTTTTTGTTTAAAGAAGCCTAGTTTTCATTATTGTTCATGCATTTAATTGAGATAAAATATCCTATCTATTTATATCCCTTATGCTAATTGACCAACTTTATATTTAAATTCTATCTACCTAGTCTATGCCAAAATGTTCTAAATTTATTAGATTAAAATCTTGCCTTTATTTAAAGTCTAGATTTTGATGTCATGTTTGGCCAAAATTACAAGCACGTAGATTTTGATGCCATGTTTAGCCAAAAGACCTAACAACTTTTTATTTTCTTAGATTAAACCTATTTTGAAAATTTTGAACATGGAGTTAGGTATGCCAATTTTTATTCAACCACTTCACCTTTACGTGTGAGACATTTGACGTTGGACATATGACTTTAGGTTATTTTATAAAAAGTTTTATCATAGACCATTTTGGAGATACAACTCCCCTAGACCAATTCAGACCAAGTTTGAACCATTTTCCCTTTGGACATTATTATTTAGAGTTTGTAGAACTTTAAACCTTTTTGTGAAATGTTTATCATGGATCTAGATATGTCTCATAACACTTATGGTGAAAATAGGCACAATCTAAGATATGATAGAATAATTTCAGAAATTGACTGGCATGACCAATATGTTTAACAAGTGGTTTGTGAGATGGATTATTATCCTCCCTACAATCCTCAATTTGGTAAGCAAAGTCAAGATCCTTAAGAATAGTTTTTGGTGGTACCTTATTTTGGCTGGTTAGTATATAAGACTCACCCTCTCATTAATCATGGTATCCAATCCCCTACCTATATCTATAACCCTCCTTCAAACTACATGAGACACTAAGATCCACTGAATTCAAGGAATACCATTTCTATACTAGGACCTCATACTTTGGCTTATGCGATTAATCAACTCCATAGCTCCCTACCATTAAAATTTGAGGACCTCATCCTTTAGCTTTTGAAAGTGATAAATCTCTATCACACCCTACAATTTTTATACTAATACCTAATCCTTTGGCTTGTGTGAGTAATCAATCTCCATAACACCCTACCATTTTTATTCCAAGACCTCATCCTTTGGATTATGTGAGCAACCAAGCTCCATAATTACCTACCATTTCGATTTCAAGAATTCATCCTTTGGCTTGTGTGAGAAACCAAGCTCCACAATTCCCTACTATTACCATTCCAAAACCTCATCCTTGGGCTTGTGTGAGAAACCAAGATCCATTATGCCCTATCATTTTCTAACCACTGATCATCTTTCAGTTTTTGCCAACCATTCCTCACTTTAGAAAAACCCTACCAATTTTCTAACCCCAACTGAGCCAATTAGTAATATTATCACAAAATATTTCACACTTGAATAGGGTGTTCAAGCCTCTTCCATATTTGGGTGACATGGGAACATTTCTAGGTATGTGGGTGTACCTATGGTGGAAGTGAGCCTCTAGATTTAAGAGATAGCCCCCTAAATATATCTTGAAGTAATTTCACCTATGATAACTATTTTCTTGTGGGGGAAAGGGATAGAAGTTACATGAAATAAACCTATTCTAAAAGGGTGATACACCAAGATGTATTTCACATGACCATTGTACTTATTTCACAAATAAATAATGCCTACAACACTAAGCTAAGTCCTAAAATGTACTAGAATTCATGTTTTAATATGAAGGTGAGATGCATGAAGACTATCCAAGGTAAGTAAAACCATAGATCAATTATAGATACTAAGGCTCATTATACACTTAATATATACTCATACACTTCATATAACCTACTAGGTTAAAATCACTTGCATAAAACATGGAAGGACTGAGAGAAAGCAAGGATAGATTGATATCACTTAGCTATTCACTATAAATCACTTCAAACACTTTAAAAATATGATGTATGGACTCAAAATATATTGCATTTATTATTCTAAGGCAAAGTATAATATCAAAACCAGTAGGGCTTCACCATACATGGTGTGGTATTTTTTCACAAAGGCCAAAATGGTAGCTACTTGTAGAATTGGAGAAGGAAGTGATAAAAAAGAAGTCTAAAGCTCACTATGCCATGTGTTAAGGCATGACAACTAGTTACATTATAAGATAATGGAGTGAGAAATAGACTATGCATAGTTTGATAGGATAAATGGTCCTTTAAAGTATGAAAATTAATGAAAAATGGCATAGGGATCTCCTTGTTTGTTCAATAAACTATTTTCATCATGGATCATCTCTCAAGAATTTCAAACTAAATTAGGAGATTTGGCACATATGTACTATATTAAGCTAGTTAAAACATGCTATGATAGTCATAGTATGTTCTCCTAACTACTAGATATCTTTTAGACACCTGTATTTACCATTTGTAATTATTCATTTATCTCCTAGAATTTTTTCTTCACATTTGGTAGTCATTATTCATCTTAGATTTTGACTAAGCTTTAATGGTCATGTATGAGTCTGAGGTGATTACTTTGTTATATAATCCTCTGATCCTACATGGCTACTTATGTGGCATTCCCTTTCTATGTTGATCATTCCATTTTAAAATATTCCTGTCATCATTTATACATGTAGCCTCATCTTATACATCAAGATTTTGGTCTAATTTTCTCTATCAATCTCCTTTGGGGTCTCTTTGATTCAAATTAGAACATCGGTTGTTGATCTGTGACCCATGTATCTGAGATTATGACATTTGGTAGCATTACATAATTTATATTGATCATATTATTAACCCATATGATTAATGATCTCATGTCATTTGATATTCTTACATTCAATTTAAGCTCCTTGACCTTTGACTCAATCTGCACCATTAATCTTATTTTCTCAATTAAATGAGTGTCATTGATCCTAGACTATTCAGTTTAATTATGACACTTGGCATGAGTGTATTCACTCTTAGGATCCTTTGAATTTTTTAACCTCACTCATACTATTTAATCTTATATGCATGATTTTATATGCTCTATTATATTTCAGTCCTGGTCTTTAAATGTAGATTGTTGATCTTATCTGCATGATTCAATGTGTATCATTGATCCTTGATTTGGTCACTTTTTTAATTTTTAACCCTATTAATTGCCCATGTGATGTTGATATTATCTTGATTAAACATCATTTTTCCACTTGTAATATTTTTATTTGAGCTCAATATCCTTTAGATATTTTTAACTTAAACAATTAGTTCTTGAAGCCTGAACTTGACATCCTTACGAATGTCTATCTCTGTTAGTTCAACTTTAAATGCTTATATCTTGAGATAAACAGCTCATCAAGACAAAAAATTTGTATAGGATGATCTTGGCACCAAAATCATCATGTCCATCTATTATTTTTGTCTTGAAATTGTTTCTAAGAACACTTGTAAAATATACAACCAGACTACCCTGTTCATTCCTTTATGACATGCCATTGGTTTGACCCCCTAGATGAATCCAAATGACATAATACTAAACTATATCATGAATAAGGCTATAATTACTTAAATTAACTCAAATATATCATAACACAACCTATGAACACTATGTTATACCCACATATCAAGTCTTGACTATACGAGGTTGACCCATTTTGATTTGTGGTCAAAATGGTCAACATTATTAGTGATTTCCTAAGAATGGTATGCTTAATATGACATGGAAATTTTAATAATCCTATCCATTTGGATATGGAATCATATATAAAAATATTTTACACACAAATTTCCTTTGACATTACACAAAACACAAGGGAAAGGCACACAAAATGAGATAAATTCAAAATAAACACACATATGTTCAACTAAAACACTTGGGGAACATAACACAATTGAAATAAAAGACACACACCTATTTCACTATTTAAAAAACTTCATATTGAGGTGAAAAATCTTATCATACCTCAACAAGGGTCAAAAATGGTTCCGTTGGCATCTTCATTACTCCATGAAGGTAGCCTAGCATGAGGAGCATGCTCATCACCAATCACTTGTATATGTAGGTGATCAAGAAGCCTATCACCTTTGAAAATAATTAGGTATACAATTTGAATATCTATGGAATTTATGAATGATATTTATTTCTCTCTAAGATAATTTTTTGGATCTTTAATCCTCTTTATCATTATCATATCTGATATACATTCTTCATACTATAAAATAGGAATGATGATAGTTGCCTCAACCTTTTTGTCTTCTTTCACATGATATAATTGATGCTTAGGAGTATCAAGTTCTTATTATTTATGATCTAACCACTTTTAACATGGCTCAATACCATATGGATCTCCTAAATTCCCTTTAGGCACAATAGCTTCTACCTTGACCTCACTAGGTCCCTCTAGGACTGCAGGCTTTTGAATAGTAGATTAATGTCCATCTTCCTTAAAAATATGACCTTTAATTTAATAAATTATATAAAAACTAAGATCCTAATCATTATTTTATTCAAAAAACACATCAAACATACATTTCTTGGGAGAAGAAGGAATATTACCAATCTTGTCAAATTCTTGACATATGGCCTCAAATCTTTGCCATAAGTCATTATCCTCTTCTTCATGAATGTCATCATTCAAATCATCTTCACCAATAGAAAGAATCAAAAAATCATTCTTAATACTATGGTAATCAATTATATTCATCAACCTATGATCATCATACTCATGAATCATATAGTTGCACTGAATAACATGAGAATTTTGACACTTATCTATGCTCCTTCAAATGGCTCCTCATGTATGATGTAAGTCCCAAGATCAATTTTCTCAAATTATGCATAAGGATCATGCCCATATTTATTTTCACTATACTCATAAAAAAATAGATCATAAATTCCCTCAAGTTTAGAAGCTCCATCATCCACATTAGATTCCTCCTTATAATGAACAACACAATTCAAGTTATAATTAGTTTCAATGTAAGGTTCGATGTGAAACATTACAAGAGGATGAGTTATAATGGTAAATTTTGTCACATAACTTATCCTAAAGGCCAATAAGGACTAATAAACTAAGATATATCCACTAATTTTTGTTGTAAATTCTCTTAATAGGCAAATTGCAAAGTGAGATGGGAGGTCAATAACAACTATATCTTGAAGGATAGGAAAGCTAGGACACTCATGAAAAAAAAAACCTTCATGTTTTTTATTGAATATATGGTCTTAGATGGTGTGCCATCTATATATATCACTCCCTTACTATGATTCTCATATTAAAGGCCCAACTTATCAATTACAACTTTGGTCATGATTGAGGTAGAGGATCCACTATCAACTATGCAATTATGAACCAATTTATCACCCACTATGAGAGTGATGTAAAATGGTAGAGGTTTCTTAGTCCTAATAGATGGATAAATAATAGTTTAAAGAGAATTTTTAAGTAAAACATGACTATTAATTTTATTTTAAGATTAAGGACTAGTAGGATTAGTGGATAATTTCTTTTGTAACAACTCTTTTTGGCTAGGCATATGTAGGATATCCCACAAGGAAATAAATGCATTGGCACTTTTTAAGGAATCCACTATGTTTAGAGAACTATTACTCACATTTTATTGAGTCCTTAGAGGTAAATAATTTCTTATAACTTGAGTAATATAGGCACCTTGAATAGACCTTACCACATTTTGACTTGATGGAGGTGTAGGAGCTTTTAGAACTATCACACTTGCAACCATGCCTTGTTACCATATAGGATATTATATGATCCTATGGGCATGATAATATCACCTTATAGAGATTTAATATTGGATATTTTATCCTATATAATAGAGGCTCCTTTATTGATTATAATATTTTATTCCACTAAGAATTTGGTGAAGTTTTCTCCTTGAGGTTGTTAACCCTCATTAACTTGAATCATCACTTCATTTTCAGTTGATAAGAAGGGAGTAAATCCTATTTGAGAAACAAAATTTTTATCTCTATTCTCATTATCATCCATAAATTGGCCTTACTTCCAATTTTATCCTTTCCCCAAGTCGTTATGCATAAGCATCATCTCTTTTGCATTGGTGGTGGAGTTAGGATTATACACATTGGTAGGCTTGTTAGAGTTAGGTTTCCACTGACCTCTTCCTCTTCCAAATTTCTAACCATACTGTAAATGATAGGGGTAAGGATTTTTATAGTCACCTAGTTGTATTTTATCTTACCTAATCTGAGCTTGTAACATTTGAATTTATGCATCTATATCTATGGCATTATCTTCCTTCTTAGGAGAAACTATAGGCTTGGTATTAGCATTGAGAATTTGGGCCACATCTAAAGTGTTAGCAAAAGTATAAGACAATGGAGGCATATAAAACTTAAGAGACAACCTTCTAGTTTGTATGAGACCATTTTTATCTTTGATGGAAATTTCATATGATTCAATAAGATGGAAACCAACCATGGATTGAAGCATGATATCAATTTTAGTACTAATGGCTCTCAAGTAAGTAGTGAAGACAAAACTAGCAGGTGGCCTCGTGAGGGGAGGTAATCTATACCAAGTCTTTTGAAAACTCTCATTAAATTCATGCATTACTTCTTTATCACCTCTTTTTATCACATTAATATGATGTATAAGAGATGTATGGTCACTTTCCTCTTCAAATCTATAAGTTAACAACACTCAAAAATCTTCCCATGATGTGATACATCCTCCTTCTAGAGTCCTATACCAATCAATATCTTTCCATCTAAGGGACGTGGTAAGGAGCTTAACATAAATGTTCTCTTGAGTAACATTATGAAAACTACAAAATTTTGAAACATCTCAAACGTGTTCACTATTTGTAACATGACTCTCACCATTGAATGTAGGCACACCTTTTATGGCATTAGGGGGAATGTTATCATAGACTTGGAGATGTATTGGATTTTTAGTATCGAAGGTAGGGAAATCATGAGTTATAGCCATGATTTCCTCAATATCTTATATTAAATCTCATCTTCTCTATTAAAATCTATTGGTTCCTTAAATGGTAGATTAGGATGAGGGTACTAAGCTTTAAGAGGAAGTTTAGGTTGAATAGGTGGATTAAAGGGGTTGAAAACTCTATTAGATGATGACCTAGTGAGAACCATGAATTATAAGAGAAATTTTATGACAAAATAGTGGTATTGAACCATATTTACCTTGATGGAGTTGTTAAATGTTGAGTAACACACTAATTTGTAGTTGATGTTATCAAGACTAACATTCACCTTAACAAGTTGTCTTGAATATAATGGGTCTTACTGGGCATGTTAGAACTATTGTCACCAAATATTACACCCTAGAAAATGATGTCTAAGCCTCTTCCATATTTTGCAAAAATGGGAACACTTTTAGGTATGTGGGTGTACCTATGGTATAAGTGAGCCTCTAGATTTAAGGGTTATATCTTGTAATATATATTTTGACACTCTTGTGCCACTTGGAAATATCATGTTTGATATAGGCTCTATGACCTTTGACTTAATTCCCACCATTGATATTATTTTCTCAATTAAACATATTTCATTAATGTTGGCATATTCAATTAAATTATGACACTTGGCATGAGCATATTCACTCTTAGTATCCTTTGAATATTTGATGTTCACATACACTATTAGATCTTATCTTCATGATTTGATGCACTCCATTAGATTGGGGTCATAGTCTTTAAATGTATATCTTTTATCTTATTTGCATGACTCAATGCATGTCATTCATCCTTGATCTAGTCACTTTTTGACCTTTTGACCCTATAAAGCATCCATATGTCATTAATATTAGCTTGATTGAATGTCAATTTTCCACTTGGAAACTTTGTGTTCAATCTTAGGATCCTTGAGAGATTTTAAACTTAAATGGTTAGGTCCCAAATCTTGAACATAACATCCTCTCACATTCCTATCTCTACTACTTAAAATTTAAATGTTTATATCTTGAGATAACAAGCTCATCGAGATTCTTGAGCTGTATAGGGTTTCGGGGCCCCTTCAAAACCTACTTTTACCTTAATCTAAAACAAGCTCATCGAGACACAAAATTTTTAGAGTATAATCTTGGCACCAAAAGCATCATGTCTATTTAGTTTTTTTGCCTTTTTTTAAAATCACACTTATAAATTTTACAACTAGACTGCCTTGTTCATTCCTATGTGACATGCCATGACGATCAAACCCCTTACAAACTCCAAATGACATAAGACTAAAATAGATCATGATTAAGGTTAGAATCACATTAAATTACATCAAATAAACCACAACACACCCTATGACACTATTTTATACCCCCATATCAAGTCTTGACTATAGGGGGTTGACCCATTTTGACTTATGGTTAAAATGGTCAACAAGTACTTCCCAAACCAAGCCAATCACTCAAAGACCAAGATATATTCAAAACTAGCATTTTACAACTACTTGTAAACCAAGGCTAAGAGAACCAACCAATCCATGATATTATTATTTAACCAACCATTTATGATGAGTCAACTTGTAGATAAATCACCTTTTGATACTAAACATGTTATCGAGGAGTATTTGCTAAGTCACTTTTTGATGATTATAACCACCTTTGGGAAAATCATTACCTCGACCATATGCCTATTTTTAAATATCCTCCCTTTGAAAATCTAGTCTCTATGGAGTTGTCTCTTGACCTATTTCCCATTATAGAAGAGTCTCACTTTGACAAACTAGTCTCTGTGAAACCCATTATGCCATCATAGGCCATTACTTATCCCATACCAAATATTTTGTAAAACATCATTATATCTGCATCCAAATAGATGAAGAATCATAGTTAGAGTTATTTTATATTCTTGAACCAACATTAGATTTAACATCAAGAGCAGAATCAGTATGAGTCTCAACATTGGATTTTAGAGTCTTTTGAGTCAGAATCAGATTTAGAATCAGAATATGTTCATTTTTATTATAAAATTATTTACACATGACTTGAAGAATTGTTTGAATACAATTTTGATCCTTCTATAGTTTTTTAGGATGATTACTTTAGCATCAAAATAATTTATCCTAATATCTTCTATGAGGATTGTGCTACCTCTTCCCATACCATTACCATTTCACATACCATCACCACCAACCAACCTAGCCATTTTATTGACATTCCATCTCCCACAAGTGTTAATTGGGACCAATATAATCATACCTTATTGAAATACATCAATGGATACATATCAATTTAAAAACATTAGGGATTTCAACACCAAATTAATGCAAAAGAAGAATAATGTCCTAATGAAATATTTTCAAAGGTGCTAGGGGAAAATCAAATTTCAAACTCAACATCTTCTAGTAAAACCTTTTCATAGGTGTTAAAATACAATCAAAGTTAAAATTCAATGTTCCTTAGGGAGACCTTCTTGGAGGCACTCTGGGATAATCAAGACAACTTCATTGGTGAAAACCTCATTTAGGCACTAATAGCTAAGGACAAGAGTCCTTCACTACTTAATGAATACATTATCAAATATAAAATCAATATAGCTTCCAATTGATAGCCTAATTACATGGTATCTACTCTCAAGACCAAATAATAAAAAAATTTGGTGGTCTTATTGAGATAATATTCAAAAGTATTTGGCCCTAATATAACTAAAGTTATGTAAAATTTATAATCAACATCATTGTGTGTGCCTAAAAACCCTGATCTTCATTTATTTTACCAACCATTAAAAAATTTATTATCATCCACCATTACATTTCCAACTCAAACATATCATCCAACATTTATCTATATTAGCCATACCTAGCCACACTTTCCTTTATAGAGGCTATAAAGATACCTTGTCTCAATGTTTGAAGGAAATAGAATCAATGACCAACGAAGATCACAACAAAATCATTTAAATCCAAATATGCAACCTATTCTTGATACAGAATCTATTAAAAAGAGGTGTGGGATATAAATTTACATTATTAATTATTCTATTTGTATCATTCATTGATTAAGATGTATATCTCCACATCAACAAGAACAATAGAATCATTTACCATACCTAGGCCAAAATCATTTACCTTTCCATTTTCATTTGACATTCCTTTTGCAATTATTTCATTCCCTACCATTTCCCTTACCACTTACCATTTTATCTAATAATCATGTCATCATCATCTTAAATAACACTATATGTCATCTTACCGTGCCATATCTATTATACCAAAGCTTATTTTTAGACATCTTACCCAATCCTATTTTGATCTTGGTTCCTTTAGTTCTTCGTGCACCTTATGTGAGGGGATTACAATCCAATTCTATTAGTTTCAAAATTTTGTGTTTAAATAATAGTTATGAAAGTAGTGTGATAGTTAATCTATCAAGTTATCTTTCATTCACATATGATGGGTGTTATTGATTATAACTGCATATGGGAAAATCAATAGTCCACCTTATGTTACTAATTATAACTGCCTATAGAAAATTAGTATCATAGACATATGCCATTGTTTTTCTAATTATAACTTCCTATGGGAAAATTAGGAACAACACCTTTACCATGCATTTTTGCATCACCTTGTCATTACTATTTCACATTTACCTATCCATTTTCCTCAATTTGAGAACGTGTTATGACCTAGTTAGTTATCCCTATCTTTTGTGTTTTCATAACTATTATGACTTGAGGTCATTTTGGGACTATGTAGGCTATACTTGACTCATGTTGAGGTTAGCTTAGTCTATTTCCATACACTCTCACCATTTTGTAAGCAACTTAAGCCAATTATTTCACCATTTTATGATCAACCTAAGTCAACACTCTCTCCCTTTTATGAGTTGGACCATTTAGTATCTTGTAAGTCCCAATCAGGTTGACATGATTAAAATTTTCCAAAATCATTCATAAAATTTCAAAATACAAAAAAAAATTGTACTATCTAAGCATAGTTAGTGTTGATGATCTATATTGTACCCTAACTATAAGTAGAAGTGTTTTTATCCTACTTCAAAATCTAGCTCAACATGGGACTGACCTAGGCTATGGGTATCCTATAATGGGGATAGACCTCTAGAATTTTTAATGAGGCTAGTTATTCTTATGCATCATTTAATCTCATTCCCACTACTAAAACCTACTAATGATAAGGTAAAATGGATAGAGAGATAACATGAAATGGAAACCTAAGATAATGATGGTGATGCACTTAAATTATGGTTGATCCACTCTACTTTACTCTTAAACACTAATGAAACAAGCACAAAACTAGATCTAGGATTATAAATACCTATCATACATCAGTATTTCATGCAAAGGTTCACTAAATGATCAAGATTTGAGGGAAGTGAAGGAGAGGTCTAATGCAAGACACTAACTAGTCATAGTATCCATATGTGGGCTTCAATAAAAAGATACATAACACTAAACATGACTTGCATAACAAGATGAACTAGTAACTAGGTGAGATCAAGACTTGACAAGGGAGAAAATCTCTTCCACATATACAAATCAATTTATGTATACACACTATACCAGAATAATGAAATCTATAAAAAATATTGCATTCATCTCAAGAGGTTATAAGCTCCATCTTGGTATAGTTTAGTCATGCCTGAGAGGGAGTAGAGGGTTACCAAGAGGGTCCATTTTCTAGCTCAAAAGCCTCTATATATAGCAAAAATAGAAAGAGAGATGGGAACATGCATGGATGAGTGGATAAAGGGTTTTAGTCATGTGGTGGTAGCTCATTGATTTCTTTCTACATTTGTGCCTTATAATGAACTAGCCCTTTCTTCTTCCAATAGACTTTGAGCTCCTTTCATTGGTTAAGAGATCTCAATAGAAGACAAGGTCTTAATCTATAGTGACAGAGTCTGTTTAAATGGAATCAATGCTGACAACTACTTCTCCAACAACTAATTCACCATCATGGGACCCTAAGTCCACTTGACATGTTCATGAGGATCAAATCCTCAAATATTGAAACTAAAAAAGCTACACCATGAATGGTGGTTGGTACTCATTTTTTCAATGATGGAGCCATGTTGATAGATGAACTCCTTTGCATTAAACACATATCTACTCCATTTTCATATCTAGATCATAGATTAATCTATAGATGGAAAATAAATATAAGATTATTTTTTTTCCTATAGCTACCATATTATTATAGACCTAAAGACCACATAGCCTCTTTTCTAGATCCAAATAGGCCCAAAAGACCCAATCTATCTTGTAGTAACCAAGAGTTCACCATATACATGGATCATTCTTAAAAATGGCAAACACAGTTGTATAAATAACCCTACTTGATAATAATTTATAAACTAGAGGTCCATATTAAGCTCTAATTGTGGTCCCTTTATGTTCTTTATACTTTACTACATGGATATGTCTACTTCATGGTGTTGGATCGAGCTCTTATGGTAGAATGATGACCTTATAAGACTAGTTTACCTTAGTCAAAAACTAGTCCTTTTGTTTAACCTTGTTTTAATTGGATATCAATATCTAACTCAGCTTGTTGACATATTGACCTTTGTTTTCACTATTGATCTTGATTTTTATGATAAAGTGAGAGATATTGATCCTACCCTTGACTTGTCAACTCTATCCTAGTTGGTGCCACATGTCAATCACACATTAATTCTTAGGATTCACTGTTAGTTTATTAGCTCATGCACTTATGCCACATGGTGGCCTTTTGAGCTCTCTGACCTTGTGATTCATCTCACACCATTTAATCAAGATGTATGATGCAATTCAAACTATTAGATCTATTGGGACCCACTATTTGAAAACCAATGGCTATTTCATGATCTTAAAATTGACATCCATGATCTTATCAAATGATGTTCATCTGATCATCATTAATGTTCATGTAACCATAAAATTTAATCTCAAAATGGGTTATTTTGCATGATTTTTATTTTTATGTTTGTGAGGACATGTTACTCCATAGGTCTAATGTTTTATCCCCATAACTTAATCCATAAAACTCATGTGGACTTGAAACTTTTGGAGGATTATCCTAGCATGAAAAACTCCATGGTATTGTAATATTTTGGTTGGTGATGCTTTTTGAGTGGACTTATAAATTACACAAGATAGTTGGTCTATTCATTTATTTATGATGTCTTGATGATAGTCTATCCTTAAACTTTCACAATTCATCTTCTGATGATTCTTTCAAGGTGCTGATGATTTTTTGAGGCTTGTGTAGGCTTATTCATGACCTTGAATGCTTGGAACATATGAGAATATATTTGGATCCTCCATTTTAATTTTAGACCCATTTCTAAACCACCTGATCTTTGCTCCATTAGGGACTCAACTCACCTTTTCTATCCAAGCAAGAAGCTTGGTATGTGGGCAAAAGTTAGCCAACATCTTTGGCAACTCACAAGGGTTGCATGATTGTCTATACAAGGGGACCCAAACCATGTTGCCTTGTCTCCTCCATTGGGTATGGAGTCTTTACTTGGGTGCAACATATTGACCTAGATTTATAATTGACTATTGATCTCACTCTAACCTCTTTAAACAATATAAGGACAATAAAATAGGAAAAGTGAGTGCACATAGTCACTTGGAAGAAAGAAAAAATAGCTAACCTACTGAACAAAATATGCATAAAGGAACTTAGATAAAATCATGAACCTACTTTAATATATATAATATTGTATAATAATTCATAATCACCTCCCTCTTGAATCAAATGGAAAACTATGAGTATCATTCACTTGTAATAAACCAAGCTAAAACATACCTTGCTTTGGAGGTATCATAATTAGTGGGCCGAGTAACTTATTGTCCAATCCCTTTGATGTGTTACCTAGTAGATGGAATGGAATGAACATGTATCCAATGTATACATACTAGTCAAAGTCTTCCAAACTTGGTTCATGTTGGACTATGGGAGAATTTGCTTGCTATTGTTCATCACTCTTGAGAAAGTCTTGTATGAAGACTTCATTTGGGCCCTTGGGAGAAACTACACTTAGTTCAATTGGTGGTTCTAAAATACCATGTTCTTCCACCTTTTCCTTATGTAAATTAGGATTGATCATGCTTAGATCAGCATGTTCATAGCTTTTTGTAAAAAGTGCATGCCTCTCAACCTCTTCAAATTCTTTAGTTATGGCATTGAAATATTGCCATAACTCTCTAAGATCTTCACTACTATGCTCAACAAGTTGAATCACTTGAGCACTTGAAATGTCTCCTTCATCAACCTCACTCAATATTTCATCTTGTTCTTCAACTATAAATAGGAGTTGATTTAACCATCCAAGATCTAAAGTATCGCACCTATTTTGCTAAGATCTAATTTTATTTCCTCTAGCCCTAACATATTAGGGCTATTATCATTAGGCACCTCATCTTGAAGTGCACCCACCTTAAACACCTAGTCCTAATCCTCTTCTTAATCCATGTAGAATAAACCTTCAGCAATCCATTCAAAACCTACTCTATTTTCATCTTGATGGTTGACCTCATTAGGATCCAATTCATTTGTGTCATCAAAACCATGCCAAGAAGGTTTATCCAAACCTAAATTTTACCTTTTTTGGATGAATTTGACTACCCATCATGATTTATTCATCATATACACTTGCATTATCCTCTTCAAATTCACCTATGAGTACAACCTCCTTCTCTATCCTTTGTAGAATAGGTTCCTCCTTTATAAGGGAGATGGTGGGAGGGTGAATAAGTTCACCTTGCTTGCATCTTATGGAAATATCCTTCTAGATAGGTAATTTGAATGCTCTTTTAGATGGTTTTTGAACTGAGGATAGAGAGTTATAGAACTCTTGTACACCAAGCTCACTAAGTTGAGCTATGGTTGCTTGATTTATTTCATACATAGCTCACCCTTCCTCTACCAGGATTGGATCTTGGACTTCCTCAAATAACACCTCCCTTTTCTTCTTTGTGTCCTCCTTGATTGATTTCTATGAGGGGAATGTGTAAGACATGGTCACCTTCTACTTTTCCTAATTGGGTGTGGGAGGGGGTGGTTTTACAAGAGAGGGTATGAAACAATTAGGGTCATACGAGAGGATATAAGATGGAATAGCTTCATTCTCTTGAGTGAGAATGAGAATAGGGGTAGGAGAGGGAAAACTAATTAGCTTAGGCTTGACATACTCTTTCTTCCATTGATCAAACACGTCTTCAATGGACAATACCCACCCTTTCAGCTCTTACAACTCAATATGTGGGTAATTAGTTTATTCAATAGATTCCCATACATTATAAAAATCTTAAAATAAGATATTTATCCCCTCTATGACATGAATAGGGAATTCTTGTCCTAGCTTGAATCCCTCATTGATCTTCATGATTGTTCTTCCTTGGTCCAATATTGCCTCTCTAAGTTTTGACAAGGATGGGCTTTGACAAGGTTAACTAGGGGCTAATCAGGGACTCTTGAAGGTTGAGATTGAGGGTCATAAGGGAGAGGGGGAACATAAGGCTAGTCCAAATTAGTCTACTACTCTTTATAAGTTATTAACATACTATTTGCATTTTGGACCATGTTTCTTATCATTTTATGTCCTTATTCTTGCAAGATGACCAGTATTCACTTTCACAAACTAACCATCTATTCTTCAATAACTAAATAACACTCCATGCCTTTTGTAGAGCATGGATAGGGCTGGTTGGAGAAAACTCCAAATGCTTACCAATTTCACTTATCAACTTAATATAACTTTTTAATGCTTTTTTGACCCCTGATAAGGATGTAATAAGGAAAGATTAGTCTTGACAAGGGGAAGTAGAAGATTGATTTGAATGCAAAGGAGGCTAACATTGGTCATATGGAGGGGTAGGAGGACAAAGGCCATTATAGGGTTGATAGGATATTTGAGGACCACTTGGGGGGAACACATAAACATTCTTTTCCTAATAAGTGTGATGCTGAGGTAGAGAATAAGCATATATATTGAAACATGATTGATTGTACATACTAGACTATGATGATTAGGCACTTAGGCTACTTAACTAGCTGATAGATACATAGAGTCACCATTGATATTTGTCGAATACTTCTAAAGGCTAATATGTAGAAGAAAAACCCCAGAAATCCTTCCATTAATTTAGAACTTAGTCCCATTGAGCATGCCAAAATTATTGGTGATCTAGATTATAGGCTAGTTTAAAGTAGAAGTGTTTAGGTCCTACTTATAAATCTAGCTCAACATGGGACTGAACTCAGGCTATGGGTAGCCTATAATGGGGGCATACATCTAGTATTTTTAATGAGGCTATCTTCTCTAATACATCATTTAAGCTCATTCCCATTACTAAAACCTACTAATGACTAGGGAAAATGGACAGAGATAAAATGAAAGGGAAACCTAAGATAAAGATGGTGATGCACCTAAATTATGGTTGATCCACTCTACTTGACTAATAAACACTAATAAAAAAATCACAAAACTAGATCCAAGATTCTAAATACCTATCATACATCAATATTTCATGTAAAGGTTCACAAATGATCAAGAGTTAAGGGAAGTGATGGAGAGGTATAATGCAAGACACTAACTAGTCATAGTATCCACCTGTAGCCTTTAATCAAAAGACACAAAACACTAAACATGACTTGCATAAAAAGATGAACCAGTAACTGGGTGAGATCCATACTTGACAAGGGAAAAAACCTCTACCACATATGCAAATCAATTGACATATACACAGGATACCAAAATAATGAAATCTAAAAAATAGTCTTATATCCATCTCAAGAGATTAAAAGATCCATCTTGGTAGAGTTTATTCATGCCATAAAGAGGGAGTAGATGGCTACCAAGAAGATCATTTTGGCTCAAAAACCTCTATATATATTAGAAAAGAGAAAGATAGATGGGAACATGCATGTAAGAGTGGAGAAAGGGTCCTAGTCATGTGGTGGTAGCTCATTGATTACTTTCTACATTTGTACCTTCTTCTAATGAATTATCCCTTTCTTTCCCTAATAGCCTTTAATCTCCCTTTATTGGCTGAGAGATCCCACTAGAAGACAAGGGTGTGTTCCATAGTGATAAAGTCTATTTGAATGTAATTAATGCTCATAACTACTTCTCCAACTACCAGTTCACCACCTTGAGACCCTAAGTCCACTTAACATGTTCATGAGGATAAAATCATTAAATATTGAAACTAATAGAGTTATACCATGAATGGTGTTTGGTACTCATTTTTTTTATGATGGAGCCACATCGATAGATGAGCCCTTTTGCATTAAACACATATTTACTCCATTTTCATATATAGATTATAGGTTCATCTATAAATGGAAAACTAATATGAGATTATTGGTTTTCCTATAGCTTCCATATTAATATGGACTTATAAACTACATAGCCTCTTTTATAGATCTAAATAAACCTAAAAGACTCAATCTATCTTTGTAGTAACCAATAGTTTAACATATAGATGGATTATTCTTAAAAATAGCAAACATACTTACAAAAATAACCTTAACTAATACAAATTTATGAACTGAAGGTCCATATTAAGCTCTAATGGTGGTCTCTATATGTTATTTATACTTTATTGTATGGTTATTTCTTCTTCATGGCATTGAATTGAGCTATAATGGTAGAATGATGACCCTATAAGACTAGTTTACCTTAGTAAAACACTAGTCCCTTATTTTGACCTTGTTTTAATTAAATTTGATATCTAACTTAGATTTTTAACATATTGACCTTTGTTCACATCATCAATCTTGATCTATACGATCAAGTGAGAGCCATCAATCCTACCCTTGACTTGTCAACTCTGTCTATGTTGGTACTATGTGTCAATCATGCATTAGTTCTTAGGATTCAATGTTAGTTTCTTAGCTTATATACTTATGCCACATGGTTGCCTCTTGATCTCTTTGACTTTTTGAATCATCTCACACCATTAGATAAAAATGTATGATGCAATGTGGACTATTAGATATACTGAGACCCACTATTTGAAAACTAATGGCTATTTCATGAACTTAAAATTGATGTCCACACTCTCATCAAATGATGTTCATACAACCATCATTGATATTTGTGGAACCATCAAATTTGAGCTCAAAATGGGTTGTTTTACTTGTAGACACCAATATCATGTCAACCCCCCTTGGTCCCTTTCTAAATGTTAACACTCCTAACCCACACTTGCACACCTTATTAATTTAAAAACTACTTATTTTAAATTAATTACCTCACCTTGGACACCTCACCTAGACACCTCACCCTAAGACCGTTTCTTAACCTATGAGTCAGCCTGAGACTAGGTCCTCTAAATCCTAACTACCCATGACCTATTCTCACCCCATCTTAACTCCCTAACAAACTCCTATGCCTCATAAGCCCTTGTTTTGACCATTCTCTAATGGAAAAGGCACTTGGCAGGTGGAGAAACATGCAAAGAGCTTAAAATAGCCCTTTTACCTATTCTCTCTTCACCGACATCGGTCAAACCTTAGCCGATGTTAGCAATTCTATGCCAACATTGATGGGATTTCCAATGTTGATTACATAAGCCAAGCTCTAACATTGAGCTACCCCCCAACTTCTCACACATTTGCCCACACACTTTGAGATTTCAAGCATCAAAACTTGACTATCATTCTCCTAGCTACCAAAGCTCTATATAAATCATTCTAGAGACTAGATTGAGAGACTGTACAAGGACCTCAAGATACTAAATTGAAGCAATCCATGTTCACTTCATTAGTTCACAACACTAGTCACATCAGCCATAATGGGAATCAGTATTCTGACATCTCTAGGTCTTCACTTTATAAAGCTAAGTATTCTAGTTTTCATTTCAATGTTTTAGAATACATTTTCAATTAGTTTCCATTGATATTTCTAAATACTATCAAGAGGCCCCAACTTCTTCCATGGAGGGGCTGAAAGGCCTTCCCCTTGTTCTCACCCCCTTTTCACACCAATCCTCCACCTATACCCTTCCTCCGACTTCATTCACCTTCCCACAACCCTGCACCAACCTCTAAACTTCTAGAAACCTCTTTGTCTATCCCAGAGATACTCTAAAAGCCATCCAAGGCCAACAACCCCTATCGACATTGACAACCCAATCGATGCCGGCACCATTTACCCATCGACCTCGATAGACCAACTGACATCGATGACTGTGTTCTAAACTAGTAAACTAGAAAGCCATCCAAACAGCCCATCTAGACTAGACAGAACCTTCAACCAGCCTTTTGTAGCATTCTAAGACACACAGACTATAGGGAATAGGTACACAACATTCTACTTTTCTATTTCTTTAAGTCATTTAACATTTCTTCCTTTTACAATATTTTTTATCTTTAAATAGTGGACTATCATCCCTTAAGGAAGATTCACGCTTCTGAGACTGAGCGCGTAGCTTGGCAGTCCACCATATCCTCTAACATTTTCCTTGTTCAAGTTTTATTCTTACTGTAGGTGTTTCCTTCATAGCCAAAGAGGAGCTCCCACAAAGCTTGGATACGGTGTGCACTAAATCTAGGTAACATCAAACCCATAACCTCTTAACATTAGTTTCTTCCTCATTTAAATGTAATTAGTGAAAATTTAGAGAAACATTATGGCATGCCTAGTGGGATCCTTGGAGTTTTCCTTGGGTTCATTCTTCTTCTTTTAAAAAAATCAAACTTTCTTATAGATGCATTAGAAAAGTATTCTCTTCTTGCATCTCCTCTTCTATCTTTTTGTTTCAAAAAGAAATCATTAGCAGAGGTTAAAAAGAACATCTCTTTTTCTTCTTGTTACTTCTTGCATGCATCATAGAGTAGTGAAAAACTCATACTCTTTACCTCTTCTCCCTTTGTATTTGAATAACATATTTTGATTTGGGTTAAAAACTATTGCATTTCATTCTTGCTTGGATGCATACTTAGCGCACTTAGTAATTAAAGCATTATGAATGAATCGTAGTACACAAATGTGACACAACCAAACCACAATCACTTCAAATCAAACACATAAACTTACTTGAGATAAGGCCCATCTAGGATTTCATCACCTAGCGGATACCTTACTCCACCTAGCGATCCTACTTAGATTTCACCACCAAGAGGAGGACCCACTCTATTTTCTAGTAGAGTATAAACTATAGGGAAGGTATATTTTGGGTAAGCAGCCCAGCTTGGCTCTGGGTTCATGATGTGAAGGGAGCAAGCCCCAGCACCAGGCCACATACTAACCCTAACATAGATATCTTTGAGCACCATAACATAACCTAAAACTAGCCATAGACTTCCTCTCTAGGACCTGTTCTACAAGCCCAACTCCCAACACATTCTCTTAAGGCATAAGCCACCATGACTTTAAAACTCATTCCTAGGAATCTAACATTTTAGAAGTTGCTTTCCTAATCATCTATTCTGCTATTTTTATCTGAGTGTTTGAGCTGCTAAGGTCGTACCATTTTGAAGTCTAAAACAACTCAAAATATCTTCTTCTTCCAAAAACTATCAATTTTCTATGTTTTTAGAATTACATAAAAACTGACATCAATTTTTCCACTGACATTGGCAACTAGACTTTCACCGACATCATTTAATTGACTGACGTCAACAACATTTCCTAACTGATATCAGTTAAACAATTGACATCAGTCACTATTAATAAATAAATTTAAAAAAAAATCTTTCCACACAGCAAGCTTAAAACCCAAATTTCTTGTTGTTTAACACAAATTCTAGTTTTCTAAAACTAAAACACAATTTTTGGAACCTAGACCCCTTTTGCCTTGAATGGTCCTAACACATAGTCAAGTCAAATTCCTTGTTGACCACGTGAGTCAAAAACCACTCCCACCTTTGCCCTTCGTGCCAAGTCATCTAATGGAGTATACTTCAGACACCGAGCATACTCCTATCCAGCCTACCCCTAATCAACCTCTTATTGTTCCCAAAGGGGATCAAGATATTGAGAGATTCTAACCACAACGTCAAGGATCTCCAACATTATCTTGCTAGAAGCCAAACATGAGATCCTTTAGGTAACCCTATTTATGGGATGCCAACTTCTTTGGTTGAAGTGGTAATGATTTCAATAGCATCCACTACCCAACCTATGGTCACTCAGGCCACTGCCTCAACTAGTAACCCAACCATGGTCAATGTTCAAGATTTGGCCTTCCCTTCTATCCTTTCTTTCCCTACCTCCATCAAGGTTTTTGTACCCCCTAAAATGCAAACAATTCAACCAAGTTTGACACCTTTCCAAAACTTGATTGTCTTTATCCCATCCACTCCTACACCTATAAACACGAGAGTGACCACTTATCCTTTAACTAGTGTCACTACCATTTAACCACCCTTGGCAGCATCTAGTCAAGTTGTGCCCTCCAACTTCACGACATAAGCCCCTTTGACCTCAACATCAGCCCCTATGATGAGCTATCAGTATGTTGGACCGACACAAATGTAACCAAGTATTTCATATGCCCCTCCCAATGCCTTCCAAGTACCCTATAACTTAGGGGGTGCCCCTCATACCAATCCATCTATTGATCTAATTAAGATGCTAATGGATAATATGTCCAACCTTGAGACATCTATTTTAGGTTCAAAGAGTGTTCTTTCATATGAACAAATCTAAAATGAACCTATCCACCCTTCAGTTCCTATTTGACCATACCCTAACTAATGGGAACTCCCAAAATTTACTCACTTTTAGGGTAAAGAGGACCCACAACAACATCTGCAAGCATTTAGACATGCTTGCTACCTCATAGCGCATGATGATACATTATTACTTTGGACATTCCCTATGTCACTTTCTAGCACCGCCCTTGACTGGTATAGCTACATTACCAACCATTCTCTCTTCACCTTTGTTCAACTCACTTAGCTATTCCTTGATCATTTCTCAATCAATATTACCAAGGTCTCCATCACAGACCTTTATTCCACTAGATAATTTGAGGATGAGTCAATAGCAGACTTAGTCGCCTATTGGAGAGGTTTGATCAACCATCTCTCCTTCTCACTACCTTAACCTGAGCTCATTGAGCTCTTTTCAAGAGCATGTGCCAAGCACATTTCATCCACTCTATGGGTTCAAACTTTCCACACATTCGATGAAGCTTTCACCATGGCTCAAAAACTTGAACTCTGTGCAACCGAGGAAGACAAGGTCAAATTGCATAGCAAAAATACCAATGCAAAAGCTAATGACCCTTCTTATTCCAAATATTCTTCTTCTCACCCCAAGTCTAATGGATTAGTGAATGTTGTGGTCCTTAGGTCACCATCTTCTACCACAACCCACCAATTTGAGCCCTCCACATCGTAAAACATCACTAGACAATTCCACCAACACTATGAACATCGATGATACACTCTAGTAGGAGAATCATATGCTTATGTATTGGATAAATTAGTGAAGCAGGGAGTCCTTAACCTACCTCAAATCTAACCACCTATCCAATTTGACCCCTCATGAGCCATCCATGCATGGTATAGGGAAAATGACTTTTGTAACTATCATCATGTCAAGGGTCATGACACGGATAATTGGAAGACCCTAAAAAACATTGTTCAAGACATGTTAGACAAAGGGGACCTTGTTTTGGATAACCCTAATGCCCTAGCTAACCAAAACATGGATGTTTTTAGGCAACCATTTCTTAACCATCCCCCAAGTCAAAACAATGTTCAGACCATGGTCGATGACCCTCAAGAATGCAATATACGCATAATCAACATAGTCTTTCCTTTCATTCTTATCCAACCTCTCCCACAATCTGAAGAGGTTGGTCAACCCATTTCTCCACCATGGGTAGAAGAGCCTATTTTACCCATAACACCCCCACACAATGAAGAGCTCCCTTTGCCTCACCCTCTTCCTTGCGTGGATGAACCCGTTTCACCTGTATCACCCCCACAACATCAAACACCTCCTCTACCCATTCTTCTACATCATGCCCCCACCTTCCCCCTTCTTCTACCATTAGAAGAATTTACCATTCATACCCCATGCCCTCATGTAGAAGGGGCCATTATCCCTCTACTTTTTCTTTTAGAGGAGCCTTCCTCTCTTATTTTTCCTCCACCGATGGAGGATAGTCCTCCATCCACCCCCTTTCACATGTAGGAGAGTCTGCTTTGACCTCTCCCATATTGGAAGATGCTTTGATGGTACCAACACCGGTGGCCCCACCCTTATCCTTCTTATTACCAATGGAGGATCATACTTTCCATGCTCCTAGACCACACATGGAAGGCATGATCATCCCTACACCCTATCCACTTGAAGAGCCAAATTCTCTAATCCCTTCTCTGTCGAGAGAACTCACCACCTTACCCACTGCAGCTGAGGAAGATCTGGTGATGGTTCTCTCTCACCTTTGGAGTATGATCACTACGTCTAACACATTTCCACTCTCATAATCACCTAAATCCTCTAAAGGACTGACTATAAGGCCTCACACGATGTCATCTAAACCCTTCTCTCGATTAGTATAAAACTTAAGATTCTTCCATTCTAGGAACCTAGAGTATTGGGTGTCATGGGAGCAACTTAGGGCTCCTTATCCTACACATCTAGCTTCACCTTATACTGCTAACCCTTCCATGATGATTTACCCCAAAGTCTCTGATGAGGATCAAGTTTTCACTTCTAAATCATCAGAAGCTCAGCCTTCCATGTCTGAATCTAAACCCTCACAGGCATCCACCATGCTAAAATAGATTAGATCTCTTAGTGTTCACCCTGTATCAAACCTAAATCACCCATAAGTGAAGTTAGATTTGAACCTCGCCCTACACAGTAGTGGTCCTCACACCATACTAAAGGAGAATGCTAAACCATGCCAGTCTACTCCTGCCCCACCTTTACCATTACCCTCTATCTTGGGTCCACATCCTTCCACTTTAACAGGAATGCTCCCTTTTCCAACACCTCACAAAGAAAAACTTCCTCCATTACTCCCTCTACCCATTAAAAACATATTTCCTCTAAGAAATTTAACACCTCCCATCAAGAAAGTGTCGTCTACGCATGTGGCCACACCACCAACCAAAAAGGTAGTACAAAAAACTCCCCCTACAAATCCTAAATAAAAGTTGTCAACCCTTACTACAACAATGAGCACAGACCCATTAGTGGGTTCCTATGCTTCACTGTTATGCCAATTGTTGATGTCTTCTAGCATCATCCTCCCACCCATTAAGCCATACCAACCTCTCAAATCAAAACCATCTTGGTTCAATGACACTCAAATATTCTTGTATCATCACACACTTGGGCATGATACTGAGAGTTACAATGCTCTTAAGGTTGTCATTTTCCAACACCTAGAAAAGGACACCCTTCTCATTGAGGATTCTCTTGACCACCTTTTTGACAAGCTACTGACACCATCCCATGCCTCCCAAACCTCCTCACTTGAATCGGGATCCCAACATGAGATTATGGTCCCTCTACCACCTTCTCCCCCTTTATTCAAAATCAACACTATTAATGTGGCCACCAGGTCCCAAACCCTAAAGGATAAAGGAAAAGATCAAGTTTTTACCCCTTAGACATATCCATTCGCCAAGTCCTCTCCACCACCAAATCCCAAGATTTCTATCTTGGGCACATCACAACCAACATCTTCGGGGGTAATTCTTTCTGACCTCTCTAACCAACATGATGTTTGGTATAAACAACTTGTTGACTATTTGACTTATTTAATCATTCCTCCTGACCTCTCTTGCAATGGATGGCAGGATTTTATCAAGAGTACTACTCGATACACCATTCTAGGGGGTCTTCTCTACAAATGAGGTTTTGATGGCCTCCTTCTCTGATGCCTAACCACCACTGAGACATCTCATGCCATCAAACAAGTCCATGATGGGATTTGTAGAGGACATTTTAGTGGTAACTTGGTTGCAAAGTGCATCCTCTACCTGGGCTATTATTGGCCCACTCTTAACCAAGACTACAGTGACTATGTTCAGCATTGTATCAAATGCCAGTAACATGCTAACCTACTTCACATCCCTAGTCTTGCTGCTCTTAATCATCTTCATACCTACCAATATCACATCAAGCGTGCCTAGAACAAAAATCTGAAAGAGTGAGATTTCAAAATTAGAGATCTCATTCTTAAAGAAAACCAACATGTGACCAATATGGAAAGAAGCAAACGAGGCAAGTTTGCTCCTAATTGGCTCAGACCTTATATAATAATGTACAAGTATGGATCAGGCACATATCATCTGTCTTCTCTCAAAGGCTGGCCAGAACTTGAGCCCCTTAATGCCTTGCATCTATGACCATCCTATTGTTAATCAAGTAATCATTCACTTGATGTTTAACTTGATCTCCTCCCTTGAGCAACCCCCATCATCCTCATTCCTATTCCTTTCAACCCCTTTTCCCTACAACAATTAGTTAACCCTTTTTATGCATTAATGCTTTGTCCTAATAAAAGGGAAACCCCTAAACCTCTATAGTCCAGTCCATGACTAAAAGTTTAGTCAACAAAAAAAAAATTGGGATGCGTAACAAAATATTAAAAGGTCATAAACTATAAATGTAGACTACTCCCTCAAAAGATAGCCACATTATTTCTATAATTAATAGACTACTCCCTTGAAGGATAGCTATTCATAGAACTCAAAACATACAAAGCAAAATATAGACCACTCCTTCGAAGGATGGCTATGCCCAAATTTTCCTACAAACACATCACCCTCTCAGAAGCTTCCCGCATCAATCAGCTTCACATGAACACAAACCAAAACAACATCCCCAAGTAGACTTCTCGCATTGATTAGTCTACCAAAAAAAAAACCAACTAACAAACTATTAAGTCATGGACTTGCCTATAGTCATTCTCAGGGTCACCTATAAAAGGGGCAAAGTTATCCTTGCTAAAAAGGGTTATGCTATCCTGACATATCACATAATCACACCTATTACCCCAAAATACCCAAAGGATTTTGAGCTCACTTAACGTCAAGTGATTAGGGTACTTCTCTAACAAAAACCAATGGTCAATGACGTAATGCATAAACAGGGCTTTTGTTTGCAAAAACCCTATCTATATTATCATTATGGTCCTTGTCAATGAAAGAGCAATGTGCCTTTCACTTCTTACACACCTTCGTCACATACTAGTTTATCTTTTAGGATGTAGTGTCTTAAAATTATATGCTCACATATTGTCATCTTATAGTTTTCACTATAAAGTTATGAACCTAACATTCAACACAATTTTATCATAAATAACATCACTTGTTTTTGATAAAATACAACCAAAACATTTTCTAACCATAAACATAACATCATGATTTATTTAATGCAAATACCAATTTGTGTTATATAAATTATCATAGCCCATTCACATTAGTTTCTATGGAAAACAATACACATGGAAACTATCAACCAAACACAATTTATGTCAAGCATATACCATCACCATTATGGAAACCTGTTGAAGCATAAATAAATTCATTTCATTTTTAGCATACACCATCACCAATATGAAAAATTACTAAGGATGAAAAACCACATAACCTATGTTACAACATACACCATCACACAATATGGAAAAGGCTATAACATCATCATACACTCATCATTTCAAGCATGTACCTCTTTGACTGTTCTTCCCTTTTGGGAGAACTACATTGGCCTAAGGCCCTTAAAACATGGGCTATGTAGGCAGCACTCAGTTGACATGGGGTCTTCTAAGGTTAGCTCAGCCATTCATTCATTCATCTACCTAATGGACCAACTATCTGACCTAAAAACATAGGTCTTCTCTAAACCTGCCCAACATCATGACCAAACAACCAACCCTAACACTATAGAAGTCACCTTAGACTTCTCATGGGGCACATTAGAGATCACATACATCTCCTTAACCATAACAAACAACACTCGAGATCACTTATATCTCAGCCTGACTCAATAAACCACTTCAAAGATCGTGACTATCTCCTCAGACCATGACCACTTTCGAAAATTAGAAAATTATTATATCCTCAGATCGTGATTATATCGTGACTATCTCCTCAGATCGTGACTATATCTCAGCCTTTGCCTTGGTTGTTTTGATTGTGTATGCTACCTCACAAATAGTTAGAAAATTATACACACCCCTCACACCTATTTTTAGATTTCAACCAAGTTGATCCCCAATATCTATGACATTTTTGTGTTCTCTAAGAGCACTTCCTAGCCTAGATACTTAGAACATGATGACCATTAGAGCTACAACTTTGATCAATCTAACCCAATCAGCTACCACTAATAAGCTAGGGACTGGTTACTTCAATTTTAGTCTTCCTTGACCATTAGAGCTATAGCTTTGATCATTTTAACCCAATCAGCTACCACTAATAAGTTGGGGACCAGTTATTTTGATTTTAGTCCTCCTCGACCTTACCCGCGACAATTTGACCTACCTATCAAGTGAAGTGGTATACGTGCAATCTCAACTATTGCAGCATTCACACTCCAACCTCACCCTACCCATCCACTACCTATCAAATCAACACTTGATTTCATATTTCCTTCTCTTGATTCCTGCTTTGAGGGGGAATACCTCATCCCATACCTGGGGCAACCTACACATATTTTTGTCTTACAATTCGTCAGAATAAACCACAAGACAAAAAGGGGAAAATGTAGACACCAATATTGTGCCAACCCCCCTTGGTCCCTTTCTAAACATTAACACTCCTAACCCACACTTGCACACCTTATTAATTTAAAAACTACTTATTTTAAATTAATTACCTCACCTTAGACACCTCACCTAGACACCTCACCCTAAGACCATTTCTTAACCTATGAGTCAGCCTGAGACTAAGTCCTCCAAATCCTAATTACCCATGACCTATTCTCACCCCATCTTAACTCCCTAACCAACTTTCATGCCTCATAATCCCTTGTTTTGATTGTTCTCCAATGGAAAAGACACTTGGCAAGTGGAGAAATGGGTAAAGAGCTAAAAATAGCCCTTTTACCTATTCTCTATCCACTAATGTCAGTCAAACCTCAGCTAACATCAGTAGTTCTATGCTGATGCTGATGGGATCACAGACGTCAGTTACATAAGCCAAGCTCTAACATTGAGCTATCCCCCACCTTCTCACACATTCACCCACACACTCTAAGATTTCAAGCATCAAAACTTGACTATCATTCTCTTGGCTACCAAATCTCCACACAAATCATTCTAGAGACTATATGAGGACCTTGAGCTACTAAATTGAAGCAATCCATGTTCACTTCATTGGTTCATAACACCAGTCACATCAACCACAATGGGAATCACTATTCTGACATCTCTGGGTCTTCACTTTATAAAGCTAAGTATTCTAGTTTTTATTTTAGTGTTTTAAAATACATTGTCAATTACTTTCCATTGATATTTCTAAATACTATCAAGAGGCCCTGACTTCTTCTGTGGAGGGGATAAAAGGCTTTCCCCTTGTTCTCACCCCCTTTTCACACTAATCCTCCACCTATACCCTTCCTCTGACTTCATTCACCTTCTCACAACCCTGTACCATCCTCTAAACTTCCAGAAACCTCTCTGTCTATCCCAGAGATACTCTAAAAGCCATCCAAGGCCAACAACCCCTACCAATAGCGGTAACCCAATCGACATCAGCACCATTTACCCCACTGACCTCGGTAGACCAACCGACGTCAGTGACTATGTTTTGAACTAGTAAACCAAAAAGCCATCCAAACAACCCATCTAGACTAGCTAGAACCTTTAACCAGCCTTCTATAGCATTCTAAGATACACAAACTACATAGAATAGGTACACAACATTCTACTTTTCTATTTCTTTAAGTCATTTAACATTTCTTCCTTTTACAATATTTTTTATCTTTAAACAGTGGACTGTCATCCTTTAAGGAAGCTTCACACTTCTGGGACAAAGCGCGTAGCTTGGCAGTTCACCATATCCTCCTCTTCTAACATTTTCCTTGTTTGAGTTTTATTCTTACTATAGGTGTTTCCTCCACAGCCAAAGAGGAGCTCCCACAAAGCTTGGATATGGTGCACACTAAATCTGAGTAACATCAAACCTATAACCTCTTAACATTAGTTTATTCCTCATTTAAATGCAATTAGTGAAAATTTAGAGAAACATTACTCAATCTTTATTTTGACATTTGTGCAGACATCTCACTCTACAAGCCTAACTTTGAATCCCCATAACTTGAGCCAAAAATCTCACACAAAATTGAAACTTTTAGAGGATGATCCTAGCATTAAAATATCCATGGTACTATAATAGTTTGGTTGGTGATGTTTTCTTAGTGGACTTATAAAATACACAAGTTAGTTGGTCCATTCATTTCTCCATGGCATCTTACTAATGATCTAGCCTTAAACTTGTATAATTCATCTTTTGATAATTCTTTTAAGGTGATTATGATTTTCCAAGGCTTGTGTAGGCTTGTTCATGACCTTGAATTCTCAAAACATATGAGAATCTACTTAGATCCTCCATTTGTATTGTTAGACCCATTTATAAGACACTTTATCTTTGTTCCATCAGGGACTCAACTCACCTTTTCTATTCAAGAAAGAAGCTTGGTATGTGGTCCAAAATTGGCCAATAGTTAGTGATCCTTGATCCACCCTACTAGGAAAATACATTATTATGATGCTTTTTGTTACATCTACTTTTAGTATTTCTATGTGTTTTTTATTTGTTTTCTTTCTTATTTGTTTGCTTTCTCTATTTTGTTTATTTTCTTGCTTATGTGATTTTAATATTCTACCTCTACTTAGTCTGTATGTGTCCATTGGATGATTCCTTTCACATTATTCTTGAGTCTATCCATATTCATATGTCAACATTATCATCGTGATTTTAATTATTATTACATTTTTTAAATTGTTTATTAGATTAGGAATTAGTTCTTATGCATATTTTATCCAAGTTATCATTGTGTTTTATTATGAGGCATATCATCACATGATATATAAAAAATTAGCTCAAGAAGTCTTACAAGTAATGGAGCTATATAAGTTTCTCCTTGGTACCCTTGGCAAACTCCTCCCACCCTCGATCAAATCAAACCATTGACCACTATGTTTGTATCGATGATAATAAGGATGAGCATATCCACATTTATAGGTACAATCAAATTATTTATACTAATAAATTATTATTATTTTATTCATCTCTTTCATCACTTTGTACATCCTTCTATGCTTGATTATTTGTGGCTTCTTCAATCATTAGACCATTGCATCTACGTTTTCACATGTTCATCTTTAATCTATATAATAGGTTATATCCTTGAGTTATGCTTTCCAATATACCCTACTGAGGCACAATCAAAAAACATTTTTAATCTTGATCATCTTAATGATTTTTAACCACCTATGGGGAAATTGTTATTTTGACTCATCAGCCCTAACTAGGATATATATCATTGTCACTGATTATAACTACCTATGAGAAAATCAATGTCTCAACCTTTGTTATTGATTATAACCACCTTTGGGTAAATTATTAATTTTTAAATCAATTCATGAAATCATTTTCTCATTTGGATTAATCTCACTCATGGGTTAATTTCATTCTTCTTCTTGTTTCTTTTTAAGGGACTGTCCATCAAACATATGATGGCCACTCCCTCGAGGGGTCATCATTACAATCTTCCCAAACATAATTTGGAGATTTTTATTCAATCATCACCTTATTTATAGCATATAATATTTTCTCATTATTTGAGAAGACATTACTATGCCTACAACTTGCAACATCTTCCTAAATAGGGGTAAACTGTAGACACCTAAAATTGGCCACCAATGGCTTCATACTAGAATTTAGACTGATTCTTACTAACCATTGAAAATTAATCCTAAGAATAACTAAACATCCTAAATTTAATTATTCATCATTCATAAAAGATCATAATACCATTAATACATCCCTAATTGGGGGTATCCTACCATAAACAATTCCTCTCATGGATTCATCTTCAACCATTCCATGGCATTATAACATGCAATTCAGCCTATAGACCTATTAAGTGGGGGGAAATTACACTTAAATAAAATCTTTGAAATTCTAAAATTCCTAAACATAATTAATTAATGTGCAAAACCAAATTAAATTCCTAATTAAATTATCTATGAACAATTAATGCAATTCTAAAAAAGGAAATTTTAAAAATGTAAATATCCTAGCATTTTCATAATTACCTTTTGTGAGTTGTCAAGCCTTTGAAAATATATAAAAATATATCAACATGATTATTCATTTCTAATCATGAGATTTTGACACACTTTGAATCTATTTGGATTATTTAACTCACTTAGGTTAGGTTTGAACCCATTCTAAGCTTAAACAACACCTTAACTCACCTTGAGTTGGGGTTAGTTTCTAGATCTATAAATACAAGCATTTGCCTCTCATTTATGAGAGCTTGGATAGATTAAAGTTATAAAGTTGGTTTTATAGCAAGTCTAAAATAAATAGTGTTATAATTCCAAAATTATAAGCTAAGCCACATCATGCAAGCATAAGACACAAAACAAGCGATGGTGTTGAGGAGAGAAGGAGATATCCAAGCTCCATTACCAAAGACTCTTTGAGCAAAGGTCGAGCAAGACAAATGCCAAATCATTTAGAGCATTTAAAGAAGGTAAGGATCTTGTTTTTATTTACATTCTAGTTGTGATTTTCATTTTCATTATTTATTATGTTCCCCCTATGATCTAAACTAGAGATGTTAGCATGTTAGTGTGTTCATTTTATTGTTTTATGTTCTAGCACAATACTAACCTCCTCTCTACATTAAATTCTTATGATGCCAATCTACCATACTAGGGCATAACCAAAGCATATTTATTCAATCTCAGTCATCTTAATGATTATAACCTCCTATGGTAAAATCATTATTTTGACTCATCAACCCTAACTAGGGCATATGCCATTGCCATTGACTATAATCACCTATGGGCAAATCAATGTCACACCCTTTGTTACTGAGTATAACTACCTTTGGGAAAATTATTACTTTTTAAATCAATGCATGCAAGCATTTTCTTGTTTGGATTAGTTTACCCATTTGTTATTCTCATTCTTCTTCTTGTTTCTTTTTGAGGGTTCATCCATCAAACATATGATGGACACTTCCTCAAGGGGGCATCCTTATAGGCTTCCCAAACATTTTTTGGAGATTTTTATTCAATCATCATCTTTGTTTAGGCATACAAGACTTTCTCATTATTTGAGAAGACATTATTGTGTTTATATATTTTAACATCTTTCCAAATAGGGGGAAATTATAGACACTTAAAATTGGCCACCAATGGCTTCATACTAGACTTTAGATTGATTCTTACCAACCATTAAAAATTAAGCCTAAGAATAATTAAACATACCAAATTTACTTTTTACATCATTTTTCAAATCTCATAATCTTTTTGAGACATTTCTAATTGGGGTATCCTACCATAAATAATAAAAACCTGTCACAGATGCATGTCCAATCATTTCACGATAATATAACATGAAATATGGCCTATAGACTTATTAAATGGCGTAAATGGACACTTAAATCAAATATTTAAAATGTTAAAAAGCCTAAATAAAATTAATTAATATGAAAAACCAAATCAAATACCTAATTAAATTATTCATGAGAAGTTAATTCAATTCTATAAAAGGAAATTCAAAAATGCAAATATCCTAGCATTTTCTTAATTACCTTTTGTTAATTATCAAGCCTTCAAAAATATCTAAAAATATCTCAGCATGCCTATTCATTGATAATCATGAGGTTTTGACACCTTTTAACTATATTGGGGTTAATTAACTGACTTAGGTTAGGTTTGAACCCATTCCATGTTTAAACTACACCTTAATTCATCTTGAGTTGGGGTTAGTTTTTAAACCTATAGATACAAGCATTTGCCTCTCATTTATGAGAGATTGGATAGAGTAAAGTTATAATGTTGGTTTTATAGCAAGACTGAAAGCAATAGTGTTAAAACATCAAAATCATATGACAAGCCACATCAAGCAAGTATAATCCGTAAAATAAGTCATGGTGCCAAGGAGAGGAGATAACCAAACTCCATTGCCAAAGACTCTTTGAGCACAAGCCGAACAAGCCACACAATAAATCATTTGGACCATTTAAGGAAGGTAAGGATCATTTTGTTATTTACATTTTATTTATGGTTTCCATTTGTTTTTTATTATTATGTTCCCCCTATGACCTAGGTTATATATGTTATAATGTTAGTGTATTCATTTCATTGTTTTATGTTATAACACAATACTAACCTCCTCTCTATGTCAAATTCCTATGATCACAAGTATTACTAAATTAAAATCCATAAATTTAAAATAAAAATACATTTGAAATAATTTAGAATTGATTTTTATAAAATTGATTATAATGTTACTAAAATTATAGTTTATAATCAATAAATACACTTGAAAGAATCATATGGTGATTACAACCTTATAAACAATGTTTCATAGCTATTGGCATGGATTTTTGGTTTCTCCCAAGAATATGATAAAAGAATTCATTTTTATTCTCCAATTATTTCCATCTTTTTGACTTCTATTTCCACTATATCTACTTATTATAACATAACTCATTTACATTTTTTGTAACATATTTTCAATAATTATAATCAATGAACACTGTGTTAGCAATTAAAAAATCATCTCCAAAGGTTCCTTTAAAAATAAATTCATCCAATTTCTTTATTTTTATATTGAATGCCTTAGAATAATTCCTCCCTCCGCCCCCCCCCCCCCCCCCCCCCCACAAACAAACATGAAATTTGAACTTATGTAATCCATGGCTTGAAGGAGTAACATCAAATTATTGTCCTTTACCATTGACCAAAGGCCAACATGAGAAAAATATTGTAGTTCCACTTTAAAAATTTATTTGGAATGATATCAAATGTAGTATGACATATTTTATATTATACAATATTATTTTATTCCTATAACATTCATATTCATATATTTTATTTTGTTTGCAACAAATAATAAGTCATCCAACCCCAAAATCAATAGTTTTTTAGAAGTCGATTTTATCTCCTCCTTTGAAATGCATGCAATTTGTTAAAAAATAAAATAATCATTTATTAACAATATTATATTATAATAAATATAACATATATTTTTTTTAATAAAATATTTTACATGTTAAATTGATCATTGATGCACTTTTTATTTATATTTTATATTATAACATATAAACATATTTCATTTCATTTGATACATTTTTTATGTGAATTTCCTTAAATTTTATAGAGATTCATATAAAAATATAAAAAAATATATACATGCTCAGGCACATGTAACTATTCTCATTAAACACAGAAGTACCATTTCTATTGCCAATTTTTAACATGCATATGCATGTTTATATTGAATCCTTATAACTTGACCATAACAGACACTTCTTATGCATTCCTTAAAATAGATGTAACTCATCATGTGTGTGTGTGTGTGTGTGTGTGTGTGTGTGTGTGTGTGTGTGTGTGTGTGTGTGTGTGTGCGTGCCATTTATCATATGCACACATTTTTTTATTATACACACACACAAACAAACATATATATATATATATATATATATATATATATATATATATATATATATATATATATATATATATATATATATATATATATATGCACACATATTTTTTATTATACACACATACACACAAACATATGACCTTTTTCATCAGAATATTCTTAATAATAATTATATTTTTCATCAAATTTATCATAATCATAATATTTATATCCATTCAAACAGATCATTTTTATATTGATAAAGATCATGTATACTTAGCATCAAAATTTGTTGTCTTTAAGACACATTCTAACACATATTGAGTTATTTTAAACTAGGTAAATTAAAATTTTAAATAACATACAAATCAATAAATACAACCACATTAAAGTCAACACAATAATAAAATGAACCCACACTTACAAATCCCAAGCCACTGCACTATATTTTGTTCTCTTCTACACTCCCTTATCGATAAATAAAAATTTAATTTTAATGTTTTTAAGTAAATAAATATAATTTATATATTTTAGTATATGAAATTTTATAATTACACATTCACTGAATGGGGTTTTTCACCTTTATGTCTTTTTGTAGTTTGTACAGTTGCTGATATGATCCATACTTATAATAATTTAAATATGTAGAATATAATGTAGATCAACATAATATAATATATATTCATGTGCCAAGATGACCAAATATTCAATAAATGTAGATATAGAATACCCTTAAGGTAGGGTAACACCATACAATACTCCTTTAGGAAGGAATAACTCCACTATGTCTCTTTTGAAGGGATAACCTTTAGTATCCTCTTACAATATAAGACTCAATACTTAATTTCTTTATTTAAAATTATAATCACCTTATTTAAATAGACTTTTATTTAACTAATAATGGATGGATAACCTCATAATCTCAATGTAGTCTGACCATTACCGAATGCACTAATTCCACAAGTTACTCCATTATATTAATATATTAAACCTATGTAACTAACTAAGGTGAATGTATGCCACAAGTATACATCTACATCAACCCATATACATTAATATATCATATCCTTAGGTACATATCATTTCTTCCCTCTTTGACATCATCCTTGAAACATAATAAAAAAATAAATAATGAGTGTGCTTCAAATCATTACAAACTTATCTCCAAGATCCATCATCCAAACACCCGTATGTGATATTGGTAGGTGATAGCTTTCCAACCTAGTTTATAAATGCCAATGTGATATTCTAATTTCATTTATGATCATAACTATATCACCTTCATGTCTATGAATAATTATTCCTCTTTTGATTCCATGTACCATATTACACTATGCTTCTCTAATTCTATTCATGACCATAGTAGTTATTATTCCATGCATAATCATAGTGATTTACCCATTGATTCCATGTTCCATAGGCCACTTTGTTATGATGATTCTATACCTGGCCATAGTAGTCCTTATTTAGCTTCCTTACATAGCCATAGTTAGTGAAAATTTGATTTATTATATAGCCAACGTGCTTATTGTTATGACACTCCCTCACATGGATCCATAATTTTTTCCTCTCATGATGATATGGGTGTCTATATACTTGAACATTTTCTGATACTTTGACCTTATCAACCTTTTCTTCTACCTCTTCCATCTTTTGATTTGGTGGTTCCTTTATCTCTTGAGTAGATGAAGTGTTTTTATTTTCTTGTATTGTTTCTTCATCTGAATCTTTTCCATGGTCTTCTTCACCTGCTTTAATCCCATCTTCATGATCTACCTTGATTGTTCTTTGTACCTTTCCAACTAAGATATCCTATAAAGTTCACTTCTTTCTCCTATACCAAAACTTCATGAAATTCTTCTGAACATTAATATTGATTGTTACTAAAGTCTCTAACCATGGATATCCAAGAACTATATCCACATCATCCATATCTAAAGAATAAAAATCTGAATATAAAACATATTTTCCATAATGAGTTTCAAATATTCAAACATTGAAATGTTCTTACCATCTCCTTAGACCTCATTGATATTATTTACTTGAACATGTAGATGCTTGGCCAAATTCATGTTGATGAAGTTATATTTGTTGATAGGGTTTATGGACACAACAACTTTATTATTTTGAATGCATCCATAAAATTGAAAAATTAACTTGGATTTATTTAGATCCAAATTATTTGAACCCTTATCATCCAATCATTATTCTTCTTATTTTATATCCTCTACCTCTATTTCTACACCATCTATACTCTTCTCATTATTATTATGCTCGATTTCTTCTTCTTCATCATCAATTGCATGTTCTTCCTCATTGTCATTATTTTCTTCCACTAATTTTTCTTCTTCACCATTTCCATTATCTTATTCATTACCATAATTATTTTATTCCTCTTCTTCATATTATTTTTATTTTATATCCCATCTATCGAAGAAGACCTGTTCTATTTCTTCCCATAAAGAATACCTTTGTACAAAGTTTAAATGTTTAAACCAATGTTGTGTAGGCCTGAACAAAGAAAGAAACCAACATGTTTTCCATAAAATTATTTGATTATTATTATCCTTAAAAAGGACCCACCATTCTCTAGCATCAATATCATCCTACCTTGAAAATACTTGTAACTTCATGATCTAAAAAAAAAATAGGGTTAATGAAATACCCTAAAATGTCAACAAATCATTCAAAACTGATCAAAACTATCCCTAATTTTGACTATAGCTTCCCCTTATGATAGTGGAACTTTAGTATAATTTTTTTGAAAAAATTACATAAATTTTGGCCTAAAAAATATAAAATCACAATAACTCACTCCAAACGTTTCAAAAAAATATAAAATTTTGTCTATAACTTTATGTATTATGATATAACATTAATAAAAATTTCTTATAAAAGTCCATATATTTTGAAAGATATGATGAAATGAGTAAAAATACTAAAATATCAATAAATCCATCAAAATTGATCATAAAGGCTTGATTTTTTTATTTAGACATCCTTAAAATATTTTTCATATCTAGTAAAAAAGTGTGCAAAAATTTGTAACTGATTGAAAGATATCAATGATTCCAAAAAAACTAGGGTTTCACTCAACACATATTGCCAAAATCAAATCTCTAATACCACTTGATATTATCCATGCTTATAATAATAAAAATGTACATAATATAATGTATATCAACACAACACAATAGATATTAGTGGGTCAAGATGCCCAGGTATTCAATATATGTAGAAATAGAATACCCTTAAGGTAGGGCAACACCATACAATACTCCTTTAGGAAGGAATAACTCCATAATGTCTCTTCAAGAGGACAACCTCCAATATTTTCTTATAATAGAAGACTCAATGCTTAGTTTCTTCATTTACATTGATAATCACCTTATTTATATATACCTCTATCTAACTCATAATAGATGGGTAACCTTCTAATTCCAATGTAGGTCGAGCATTACTCAATAAATTAATTCCACAAGTTACTCCATTATCCTAATATATTGGACCCATATAACTACTTAAGAGGGATGTGTGCCACATGCCATCATATCCATCCACCCATATACATTAATATATCATATCCCTAGGTATATAATAGTGGCACTCTTTCATTAAACCTTTTGTTCTTTATTCCCTAAAAGGTATTATATAATTTAGTAACTAAAATTATCATCATAATTTTATTTGATATTTGTATTTAATAAAAGTGTCTTTTTGTATATTTTTACCTAGTGTTGTTTTCATGGAGGCATCAAGTTGTTGAGTTGTGTCTTGGGTTATTTTGTTGAAGACATAAAGTTGTAGAGTTGTGTTGTGAATTTTTTTTAATTGAGACATAAATAGATGAAGACATATTTTTCTATTATTATAAGTAATTGATAAATAAAAAATCTATAATTGTAAAAAACTATATGATCTTATCTTACCTTCTTCAACTTGCAATTTGTCATGTTCATTGATTTGATTTTCCATTATTATTATTTCTTCACTTTTATCCAATGACATTAGTGATACACACTTAAATATTGTTGAGTTGTTAGGTTTGAAAAATAAATATAACACACTAAAATATTGTTATGTTTTATTTTAAAAATAAATCATGATTATAAAATAAATTAATAAAATATGCACCTAGTCCTGATCAAAGCAATTTTTGAGTATTGGTTGTCATGAATTTGTCAAATAATTTTGAAATTAAACATTAAAAATTATTTGGTCTTCATTTTCTGTAATGCAAGATAAATTACCTTGCATTTGTGTACAAGCACACACCAATCTATCTCTTGGATATACCCCTAAAACATCACATGTATTTGAATTGTTGAAAGTATATATAAGTCTCTCCTAAAAGAAGTTATCTAATTCATTTTTGAATGGCCTTCCTATTTTGTGTGAACCAATCATTTTAAATTTTGCTACATCTTTACTGATGTCAAAACTTTCCTCTAATTTACTTTGTTGTGAATCAAAGATGAAATATTCAAGTAAAAATTTAGTAAAATCTTAAGAAAAATTGATACCTATAATATGAGTCTAATTAATTCCATACTTATCTAGACCCCAAAGTTTGACAGCCATATTTTTAATATAATGGAAATGACCAATAAACAAATTTTTGAGAGAGTTATGAATGGTAGAAAACTTTATCAATCAATTCCTAGATAAATAGAAGAAGATGCTCTTCCTTGAAATATTCAATGACATTCAAAAAATCAAGAATTATCAAATCAACATTCACATCAACAATGAAAATTACACTAAATATTCTAAAATGGATGGACAAAGACATGGGGAGGCATAATGGTATCTAGAAATTTATGTATATGTCTTGGGAAGCTAATTTCCATCACTATCTAGATATTTTCTCAATATAATTATTGAATATGTAGATAATGCTTCTCAATTTTTTTATCTTTTGAAATATTTTCATTTAGGACACAAATTATCAAACCCTTTTCAAGAAATTGTGTAATGCTATATTACTTCTATAGGTGTGATTTTTTTTTCTCAAAGTGTCAAATCATGATTGATGAAATAATCTACAATTTCTGATAATATGTTACTTTCTAGCTCCTTGTTTTTGTACCAAGTGTCTATGTTGTTGTACCCAAGGGTTTTCAAGAAGGAAATAGACCTTTTTTCCAATAGATTTGCTATTTGTATTTTTTGTTTATCTAAAATCCCTTGAATATTTATAAATATTATTATACCAATTAAATTTAAATACTATTTATCTAAACTAGATTAAATACCACTTTCAAACAAATTAAACGTCTTATCAAAATAATTGGAAACGAGTTATTCTAAGAAAATAAGGTATTCTCTCCTATAGTTGTTGTGCTAAGAAGTTCATTTGTATGAACAAGTGTTTATCTTGTTCATGTATTTATTTTTTCACTTTTTCTTATTTCAAGATTCTTATAACCTCTTGTTGGATAAGGTCACATGAAAATCAAACTCTTTTTACAAATGAAATATTTTAAATTATTCCATTGGCTTCATTATATTGGTTACATATTTTGTGAATAATATGAAATAGAGTAACTATTTTCAGAAATATTTCCTTTCTAACATAGCTTTTTTTGTTAGTGATAGTGAATTTTATTTCTCATCTGAAATAATCCTTTCTTGTGCTATAATTATGTGTTAGCCATCTGTAATTTTAAACTTACATTTTTTTTCTATCATATATTCAAGGACTTATTTTGATTCAATAATATATTAAGGGTTATTTGGATAAAAAATAGTTAACAAATCATTGTTCATTAAACCTCATTATGTTTTATGAATGAATGAATTATAGTATTTACTCTTATTTTATTCAAATTTCTTATTTTGATATTAGCATCTTACAGTTCATAGAGCTCTATAAGAATTCTCAAGGCATAATTTATAGAGGAAATATGCCATGTAGAGAAGTCATTATGTGTCTATTTAGAATTTTGTGCCAACAAAAGTGTATCAACCTTTTATTCGATCTTATATTTCTCCACTAGTGTGAGTAATTGTATAGCCTTTTTAAATCTACATACAAACATATTTCCCTTTCTTGTCTTATTTTCTTCAATGTTTTTTGTCATGATTTTAGGATATCTCAAATGCATATTTACATGGTGAAAAGTAGAATAATTTGTTGCTCCTTGTTCATGTTTTTTTTCAATATTTTTGTATTATAAGGGCCAAATTGTCTCTATCTATCAACCCATATATATAAAGGTTGTCATAGCTATTAAAATGAATCCTAAATGTTTCACAGTAAGGAAAAACATTCATTTTTGTCAATTTAATTTTTGTATGTAAATTTATTGAAATTAGCTATAGCACAATGGAGAATTCTCTCTTTTTCATTTCATACTTCTAGTTGGAATTGAATGGCATCTTCAAGCTCATCCTTATCATAGGCAAGGATTATTCTAGTCTAAGAAAATTATTTAATAGATAGAGTGGTAAATAAGTAAATATTTACATTCATATTGTTTAGACTAAACAACTCAAAATACTGATCAACAAGAGGAATTCTATCACCACCATAAAATAGAAGATGATGATGTAGATTTAATTTTAGTTTTGGTAGTTTAAATGGTACTATATCTAAATTTTATTTGATTAAGGCCTTCTTCTACCATTTAAGTGTTCAAATTTTTTAATTACCTAAAGATATTTTACAAATCAATTGAAATGATTTAAATATTGATCTTTTGTAAAATATAAGTTACATATTGTATCACTTATGAAATTATTTATGATTAAATAGTGATTAAATACACATCAACAATTGTGAATTTTTATCTACAATATAAAATAAATATTAAATATTCATAATATATACACTAAATCAAACATAAACTAAAAAAATATGACCAAACCAAAAATAAATTATATATAGATATATGTAATATTCATTCAAAGGGTATTGCCTACAAGCTGATAGTTCATTTCTAACATATTAAACAATTACTAAGCATATCATAAAAATATAAATCCATACTTACTTAGGGTTTTGATTTAGTGAGCTAGATGTATTTTTAAAAAATAGTCACTATTGAGTTATCATTTCCACTAATAAGCATGTTAAAGGTATTTCCTAGAAGATACCTTCAATGTCCCATGGAATTTATGATAAGGCCCATTAAGCAATATCCTAGCCAAAGTAGGACTAGCCAGAGAAAAATGAAGGATATTTTAAATATATGTATAAAATGTGCCAAGGATCATAAGTAAATAAAAACACTAGCCAATATAAACTAATAGTAAAAATAATCTACAAACATTTATTTCAAATGAGAAAGAAGAGGGGAAAGTATGTTTCGAATATTGAACTTAAGGGGTCCAAGATGAGGTGTTAAAACATTAGACAAATGTGGATGACCTTCAATCCAAAGTTTCATCATTATTTCAAAAAGATAATCCCTCTTCTATGTGTGGGATGAGGCATCAACACTCCTTACAACTGATAATATGATGTACATATCCTTAAGTATGATGCATATCAACACAAAATTATTATCCACACTATGAATCATGGGAAGTTCTAGGCTAATTCATTCAATAAATGCCCAAAATTAAACAACAAGATCACCCTTGTTAAGATCAAAATGGTTATTTTATATAGAACTTAGATCTTCACATCTAGATTCAATATGGGAGGTGAGAAAGATAAGATAGAACCAATGTCCTTCATAGAGGCAAAGGAGGACCTAGTTGTTTGGCAGAACTTGGTCAGAGGTGGGATTTATAACTTCATGAAAAGAATCATGGGGCATGACTCAACCATATGTAGGGATTTTTATAAATTTTGAGACAACCATTTGGTTAGTATGGGAGGGATGAACATTACAATCATAAAATAGATTATCGGTGAATTAACCAACATAAGTTATAATGGAGTAAAATCCTATAAGGACAAAAAAAGGAAGGAAGAGGTAATGAGAATTTTTTTTAAATTTGATATTCTATTTATTTCATCTCAAAAAGGATTTCCTTGACATGATTTACCCAATAAATGGTAACACATTTGCCTTCAAATCATGAAGTATATCACCCTTAAGGGAAAGCACACTATCATGTTATCACACCATTTATTGATGAACCATTTCAAGGGTCACATGATTAGTCTCCCCTTTTCCCTGTTAAAGTCCCTTGAATCTTCTATTAATTCCTTAAAGGATAATCACTCATTTTACCCCTTTGATTGGGGACTTATTCTCCTTATCATCCATAGAGGTAAACCCATTGAGGGTATATATGTTAATGAGATGATTAAAGTTCATATTAAGGGGAGGATTTAGGTGATTATACTAGGGAAAGTCAAGAAGTTGAGGACAAAAAATCCCTACCTTGAGGAGGGAAGGATAATTCAAGGAAAACCCCAATGGAAAATAGCTCAAAATATAGCTTTGAAGTGTTGGATCCCATAGCTAGCATCCACCCTGCCACCCTTGAGCAATAAATAGTCTGACATGGAAAGGACAATGGAGAAAATATAGACTAAGGTGGTAATGCAACACTTGATATGCATGGAGCTGGTCAAGGAAATTAACAACTAGAAAGGGATGTTTGCTTTGAAGGAGGTCAGAACTAAGGCTAGTATAGGTTTGACAGTAGGATCTCAATAAAGTGAGGAGATTGGTATCACTCTCCATCAAGAAGAAGAAATAGAATAAGTAAAAGAAGATGAAGCTAAAGAAGGGACAACTGGACAAGGAGGTGGAGTGGACATTTCTCCAAAAAAGAAATATTTTGATTGAATAAACCTACCAAGGCCTGAATAAAAGGACTAGAGACAAGGGCAAATAAAAAACTAAAATTGGAAGTAATAAACTAGTTGTATACTCTAACTTTAAGGAGTCTAAATAGTTGTTTAAACTTTTCCCCTCTTGGTATCTTTCTATAATCATTTTATATGGTTTTTTATTATCTTTCGATTAGTGATTGTGTTCTGATAGTAGCTTACATTGCCATAGGTCTATGTTTACCTTGTTCACTTTTATGTTGAATATCTCTTGTTGGTTTTTGTAAGGGCATGGGACCCTTTTCATGGTTATTAACCTCAACTAATAAAAAATATTAAACTTAAGAAATTATTGTAAATTTTTATGGAGAAGTATATTTTAAATTTAATATTTTGATATAAGAGCCAAAAGGCTGATTGTATTACATATCACATCCACCACTAAGACCCAAGAACACAAATACCAAAAAAACAAAAAAACTTATAACTATTCTAGTATCATAATTTAATATGATATTGTGAATTTTTATGGAGAATTATGTTGTAAATTTATGTTAATATAAGAGCTAAAAGGCTGATTGTATTACATATCACATCCACCACTAAGACCCAAGAACACAAACACCAAAAAATAAAAACCTTACAACTATTGTAGTATCATAATTTCAAAAAAATTAGTGTCAAACTTAAGTTTGGAGAAATTATCTTCCCATACAAATACATTTACTCAAGCTATGTCCACTACCACTACACAAGAAAAATTTAAGAACCTTAAATTCAAACCATCAAAGGCCCCTTATATGTAATGGTCTTAATAAGCCATTGAGTGAGGTCTAGTGTACCTAGAGTAGCTGAAATATTCCTTTTAGTAGAGGTTCATAATGGACTAAAAATCTTAGACCTAGCCTATGTGATCATAGGAATCCAAGAAGGGAGGTTAGTATAGTGTTAGTTTAATTAATAAAAACTCAGATAAACACACTAGCACTTACACTCCTAGCCTAGACACTAGGGAGATCATAGTAATAAATTATAAATGAAATCACAATAAAAACATAAAAGACAATAATTATATTACCTCCCCTGGGAGATTAAAATTATTTTGTTGATTGGTTTTCTTAGTTTGTGCATCAATAAGTATTTAAAAAATGAATCATGTTGGCTCCTTCTCTACTTGGCATCATTGGCTTTGATGTGATTTTGATATGCCTTGGCCTAAGATTTTAGCATTATAACATTATTAAAAATCTTGTCTCTCTCCAAATTATCATTATAACTTTAGCTTATGAGAGCTTATAAATGAAAAGGTATGGCCTTGTATTTATAGCCTTAGGAATTAAATCTTACCAAAGGTGAGTTAGGGTTGAGTTAAGACTTGGAATGGGTTCAAACTAAACCTAGGTGAGTCAAATCTAACTCTAGTAGAGTTAATAGTTGTCAAGTAATTATGATTTGAAATTACTAGGCATGGCTCTTAAAATTATATATTTCAGGATATTTTTAAAGAGATTGACAACTCATAGAGGCAATGATGAAAGGCTAAGATATTTTAAATTTTTAAATTTCTATTTTTAGATATTCATTAATTTCAAATGAATAATTCAACTAGGCATTTAATCTTGTTTAACTTGTTATTTGATTTTGATTATCCTTTTAACTCATTCAATATTTGATTTAATTGTGTAAGTGTTCCATTTAATAGGTCCATAGGCCAAATTGATAGTTATGATGCCATAAGGTGATTAGGGATGAATCTATGAGAGGTTATTGTTGTGTATAATAAAATACCCCAATTAGCAATGTCTCAACATGATATTAAACTTTGATGAAAGATGTGAAAGAAAATTTGGGATGTTTAGTGATTCTTAGGCTTAATTTTCAATTATTGGTAGGAATTGGTCTAAAGTTTAGGTGGAAGTCAATTATGGTCAGTTTTAGGTGTCTATAGTTTGCCCTTGTTTCTAAAGGAATTGTAAGCTATAGGCACAGTAACATATTCTCAAAGAGTTAAATGGTCATGTATGCCTAAAACTTTAACATCAATAGATTAGTTGTGGATGCCCCTTTAAGGAGAGATTGAAAAAGGAGTTGATGATTGATCCCTCAAAAGAAGGAAATGATGGGACCAAAAAGATAGAATGGATGGAAGAGACTAATTTACCCATAGGTAGTTATAATTAGTGGCATATAAAGTGACCTTGGTTGTGAAGATAAATAGGATGACTTTCTGACATGTAGTTATAATCATTGGCATAGGTGGGACAAAAAAGGTAATGATTTTCCCAAAGGCAGTTATAATCATTGAAAAAGTCTTAGGGTAAAAAGAAACTAATTTTCCCAAAGGCAACTTTAATCATGAAAGAGAAATAATGATTTAGCCATAGGTAGTTATAATCATTCGTAAGATAAAAACATGCCTCATATGGGTGGATAGAGATAATGGTTTTCCCAAAGGTGGTTAGAAGCATTATCACAATGAAAATATGCCCTAGTTGGGTAGAAGAAATATAATGATTTGCCCATAGGAAGGTATAATTATCAACCTTCAAATTGATCAAAACATAATTATTTTCCCATAGACAGATATAACCATTAGCTTAGTAGGTGGGATGATACACAATGATTTCCCAAAAGGTAGTTAGAATCATTGGCAGTACAAGTGGGATGAGATACAATGATTTCCCTAAAGGCAATTATAATCATTATTATTCTGATGATGGAAAATATGATGGCAAAGTGGTATATATAAGAAAGATGAATTTGTGTAACCTGATAGTATGGAAGTGCTCATCCTAAATAGAAAGGATTAAAATTCTTTTATTGTTTACTTACTCTATATATGGGGATGATTTTGGTAGATAGAGAAACTTTTAAGTTCTAAGGAGATATATCATGAATGCATTACTTGCAAGAATTCCTAGGCTAATTGATGTTATAGCACGTAATAGTATGCTTCATGATATAAAACACCATGACAACTTGGTCAAAATATGCACAAGGACTGACATATGATCCAATATACAATCAAAACTAATGCACCAATGTTAAAACCATGATGATAATTTTAGTGAATGAATATGGATGGATTAAAGACTAATGCATAAGGAATCACCTAATGAATTCACATAGACTGAATTAAGGAACAATATGAAAGCAAACAAATAGGTAAATAAGTGAATAAATAAACAAAACACTAATAAAATAAAGAACAAAAATTAAAAATGGTTAAGTAAAATATTAACACTAACAGAGACAAAACAAGATGATGAACATTTCCCCTAAGCTATTATAGATAACAAAAAAATGGGGGGAATAAAAGAAAAGGAAGGGGGTGGATGAGCTAACTCTAGATGCACTAGGAAAGTATACAATTTCTACATAGTACTATAGATTTGATGTCCAACTTAAACTTCAAGAAAAATTTAGTTCTCCCAAGAAATGGGATAGAAGAAAATGATGATCAAGAAAAACATGATGGTTTTGTAGAGGAATAATGGGAATGATCTCAAAAAATAAAAAGTGCATAGGATGGTAGGATAATAAGTATGGGGAAACTAAATTAGAAGTGGTTTTTTTTGAAATATAAAAGGTTCCTATAATCCTTAAGGCAAAGAAGTAGTCAATCTTTAGGTTTTATTATTTTTCTAAATCTATTTTACAAATGCTTTTAGATTTTTTAAAGTACCTCAAATTGATTGGATAATGATGAGATACTAAATGGTCCAAGATTGAAAAATGACAAGAGTTTCCAAAATTAAAATTGCTCACAAAATAGAGAGAGTGTTCAAACTTAAAGTTGCTTGTAAAATGGTGAGACTGTTCAAAATTAAAGTTGATCACAAAATGGAAAGAGAATTAAAACTTAAATTTGATCATAAAATGGTGAGAGCATGGAAAAGGGGTGACTGAGCTGACCTCAACTTGAATCAAGCACTACTTACATAGTCCCAGGATGGGACCTCAAGTCACTATAGTTCTACTTTACAGTGGAGGAATCTGAGTAGGTAGTAGAAAATTCATAAACTAGGAAAAGTAGGTAAATGTCATCATTTGGCATAGGCATAGAAAGATGGTACTTCAAGGCATGATAAATAGGTGTTGTTCCTAAATTTTCCATAGGTAGTTATAATTAGAAAATAATGGCATAGGTCAATGATACTAATTTACCCATAAGCAGTTATAATTAGTAGCACAATGTGGTACTTTGATTTTCCCAAAGGTGGTTATACTAAGGAATGTTTGGTATAAAATGAAATAAGAAATGAAGGATACAACTACCAAACCACTATCATACTACTCCAAAATATGGCATTAGTCTAGAATACTGAATCAACTACTAAAACTTGATCTAAAAGTGCTTTTAAAAAGTGTCCATGGAATCAAGTGAGTAGAACCAAGGTTATATGGGTTGGACATGGAGGGTATAAACAAATTTGGTCAATAATAAATTTATGGTAGAATGGTATATGGCATATGATAGAATGGTATGGTATAAATAATCATGTTGATATTATGGTATAATGGAAATGGGACTCATAGACAATACTTTAGGTCTCTTAAGTGAAATAACACTTGAGGTATATAATGTTCATTGGCTCATCAAGTTCATCCCCATTTGGTGTATTAAACATATATGCTTCATCACCATAGTTTACAACAATGATAAATAGGCCTATCCAATTAGGTTTAAACTTTCCCTTGTGCTTCCTCTTGATCATGGTGTTTTTTTGGTTTTCTTTGAGAATAAGATCATCAAGTTCAAATTCTTCATGTTTGAACCACTAGTTATAATGGCCATAGATTTGGTTCTAGTATGCTTGTAATCTATTAACTATGGCCATGCATTTCTCATCAACTCTAGTGTTTTTAGGTGAGCTACGTGATAATATTCATCATCTAAGACATGCTTCAAAAATATGTCCAAATAAGGTAACTCAATCTCAATGGAAAGAATGGACTTAGTGCCATAAACAAGGGAATAGGGAGTGGCTCTTATTAGGGCACAGTAATTGGTGTGGTATGCCCAAAGGGCATCGAATATTTGAAGGTACCAATCATATCCAACATCATTGACAATATTTTTAAGGATTTTGATAATGGTTTTGTTGGATGCTTCTACTTGGGCATTACCTTGTGGGTAATATGAGGTATAAAAATGTTGAGTAATTTTGTACTCGACACATAGTGATTTGAAATCATCATTCTTAAATGATCTACCATTATTAGATATAATCTTTGATGTGATACCATATTGGCAAATGAGATGGTCGAATATGAATTTGGAAATTTATTTTCCTATTATGTAAGTGAGGGTTATAGCTTCAACACACTTAGTGAGATAGTTAGTATTGGTAAGGATGTGTTTATGGCCATCAAATGAGATTAGGTTAATATTCCCAATGAGATTGATGCCCCATGTATAAAATGGACATGGTGTAAGCATTTGTTTTAGAGTCTTGGCTAGGTCATGAATTATATTGGCATGCCTTTGACATTTATTATTCTTTTTGATGTAAGTAATTGTATTTGCATATATAATTGGCCAATAATACCCATTATGTAGGAGCTTTATGACTAGGATGGATCTACTAGTTTGGCCTCCACATACTTCTTCATGAACTTCACATAATAATAATGTTGATTTTGATGAAGTTAAATAATGAATTATAATTACATCAAATATACAATGGTAAAGGGTTAGTCCAAGTAAAGTATATCATGCAACATGGTGGGTAAAGGCCTTTAATTTTTTATGTGATAGGTTAGGATGGATAATCTAGTCATGATGGTAGGCATAAAGGTCTAAATACCATATATAGTTGAGACCAACAATATCACATATAATTACAACAATTTTAGGTTTAGGCTCTAACATTAGAATATTTTAAATGAGGAATTGATATTCTTTTGCCTTGTCTAGATGATGAATCAAAAGATCCAATGGTGGTCATGGCATCTGTTATTCTGTTATTGGCCTTTGGTACATGTTTAAATTGTACATTTTGTAATCTATTATATGAGATTGTCAATCATGGCCTTATATGGAATCAATTTTTCATCTTTTGTCTAAAAATGGTCTATAACTTGATTGATGATTAACTGAGAATCACTATAAACCTTGAGATGTGGAATATTCTACTTTACTTCTTGATGAAGCCCTACAATAAGTTATTCATAATCAGCCATGTTGTTAGTACAAGGAAAAATAATAGGAAAATATTTAGGGATAAGATCCCACTATGGTATAATAAACAAAAGGCCTTCCCCCAATCCATGTGTTATGAATGATCCATCAAAATATAGCTTCTAGTGTTGCTCCTCAAGAGGTGTTTCAATGATGGTCATAATGGACTCATCTAGGAAATAAAAAGTTAGAGGCTATGTATCTACAAGGGGAACTTCAATAAGCTTATTTACAAGTACTAATCACTTGATGTCCTTCTACTTGATGTATTCGATCTAAAACTTGCTCAAAAGCATGATCCATCTAGCCATGCAACCTTGTAAAGTTGTCTTGGATAGTAGATACTTGAGTGGATCTACTTTGAAAATAACTATGGTCTTTTTGTTTAACATGTAATGGCATAGATTTTTAGATATAAATACCATAACTAAACAAGATTTTTCAATGGGCATATAATTGTGCTCATATGAGACTAGTGTATAACTTAGATAGTACATAGTATGTTATTTTCCTTTATCATCGTGCTAATCTAGAAGTTCCTGTAGGTATTTTATCATGGAAGATAGGTATAGTAGGAACAAATTTCCTAGTAAGGGTGGAAATAAAATAGGTGTATTTGCAAGATAATCCTTTAAATGTTGAAAAGCTTTCTAGTAGTCATCATCCTAATGAAGCGTGACACCTTTTTTCAACAACTTTATAAATGGATGGCATTTATCTTCCAACTGGGAATTAAAGTCTCTAATAGATTAAATCTTTCCCTAAAAACTATAGAATTAATTCAAATTATAAGGTGGTGACATATTTGTAATGGCTTGTGCTTTAGCTAAATCAAATTCAATACCTCTATCAGACACAATGAAGCTTATAAATTTTCTTAGAGTAAATCCAAAAAAACACATCCTAAGATTGAGTCTAACTTTATATTGATACAATCTCTCAAATATTCTTCATATTTCTATGAGATAATCATCTCTGGTATTTGATTTCATTTGTATGTCATCGACATAGTCTTCAACAATATCATGTATCATATCATGAAATATGATGGTCATGGCTCTTTGGTTTGTGGCCTTAGAATTTTTGAGACCAAATGGCATAACTTGATAATAAAATATTTCCTATGGAATGGTGAATGTTGTTTAATGTTGGTCTTCTGGCATAATCTAGATTTGGTTATATCTTGAAAATCCATCCATTAGTGAAAGCATTTTATACCTGAATATGGAGTCAGCTATCATGTCAATGTTTGGTAGAGGAAAGTCATCCTTTGGGTAGGCCTTATTTATACCTTTGAAATTAGTGTAAATTCTAATTCTTTCTAGCTTCTTATTGACTAACATAATATTCAATATCCACTCTAAATAATTGATTGGTCAAATACATCTCATTTCTAAGAGTTTTGATAACTCTTTCTTTACTAATAAAAAAATATGAGGATGCTTCTTATGCAATTTTAGTTTCATAAGTTTGGCATCAAGATGTACTATAAGTTGATGTAAAACCAAGAAAAGGTCCAAATTTGGTGTGTTGGAGTATGCCCAAGCAAATATGTCAACAAATTCCCTCAAAAGATTTGTAAATATGTCACATTACTCATCAATGAAGGATGTACCTAATTTGATCCATTTTGGGTCATCTAGAGTTCTAATGTTGACTTATGTAGTGTCCTCCAAAAGAAGAGTCAAACTATCTTCCAAAATGGTCAGTAATGATTGGAATTGACCTATAATGGTAAATTCCTCTATTTGGATTGGCTCTTCAAGTTCCCCTAGGAAAGTTGAAGCAAAATCTCCCAATGGTAAGTATGGCCATGTGACAAACACTATTAGAAACTCTTAAATGATTCAACTGAAGAATTATGAAACCTATTTGGCTTGAGTTAAATCTACCAATGAAATCTCGTGTTTGATATTATAGGAGAATTGCTGCACAACTTGTTTGAAAGTTCATCAAAAATTATATATTGCATTATTTGATAATTTTAGGAATCATTCCAAATCTTTTCTTACTAGAATTTGAGGAAATAAAAGGAGGTATATGTCACTATAAACCACTAGTTGGCAAGCAAAAAGAGATTTGGTTAAATGGGCCTTTAGGTATTATTTACCCTTGTATTTTTCAAACTTTAGTGATTTATACCCTACAGGAAATGGTATCTTCAGATATTCCATGTTGAATGGGTAGGAACACACTTCATCCAACTTAAACTTCTTGGTTAGTTTTCCATCTTGGATGGTGGCAATTACATATTTCATTTATTGCATTTTTTGTGACAAGAAACATGATGGAATATTGGCCTAAAGTGGAGGTTGGGAGTTCAAAAGTGGATTACTTTGACTAGGGTGTAATAGAGTCATGGTTTGATGTGGAATATTGGTTTATCTAGGTAATTGACCAAGAATATGCATACGTAGATTAAGATGCAATTTTTGGAAGTGCACACATTAAGATGCAATATTCAAGTTTAGGTTCAATATATAAGCCTAATTTTGGGAGATTATGGTTGAGATGGAAGGATGTGGATTTGGATGAAGTACTATGCCTAGTACAGTTTAATAGGCACTTATTTTTGACTAGTCAAACTTTACTAAATAAGGGGAACATATGAACCAAGACCCTATCATTGAATTTGTGGCACATTTAGAATAAAAGTTAATTATTTCCTAACTAAAACTTTTGGGACAATTATACCTCTTTGTTCCATGAAAATGTGTTGGGCAGTAAACACTTTTAGAGTGTTTAACATTTGTCACTAACCTATGGACATTTTCTAATTAAACAACATTTATGGACGCATGTTGGTCTATGACTGAAGAGGTATACTTATCACAACTTGATGAGGTATAGCATTGGTTTTCCACTATTGAGACAGAAAAATGTTTGATCTCTATTGTGTTGGTACATTAGATAGTGCCTGTTGTTGTGGACTATTAGTTATCATCTGTTGGGGTGGAGTAGCATTCATCATGTTTTGATGAGGCAAGGCACTAGTTGTTGCTTAATTACTTAATCCTTGTGATTGTATGCTTGAAGAAGAAACTAGTTAAGTATTAGAGGTAGATTGTTGTGTTTTGGAGGTAGAATTTCCTACCCCCTATTGTTGTGAACCACTTGTGATTTTAAATAAAAGCACACTTTTTTGTGGACTAGTTGTTTGTACAGTTACACCACTTTGGCCTATATTATATGATACTTACATGTTATCCACTATGTTTGGCACATTTGTCTACATAGAAGTAATAAACACTTCTTCAATAATTGGAGCACTGAACATGTCTCCAACTAAAGTGTTTTTCATGAATAAGTCTATACCTAAATTTTCTTATCTTGTTAATTTGATTAAGACTCCTTTTGAAGGATATAGTTTGATAAGATGAGTGTTTAACATGGTCATGTTATTAAAGTTATGCACTAAGTTCAAATAGGTATGGTATGTTTTTCACATTTGAATAAAATGGTCTTCCATGAGCCATTTCCCTATGACAAGCATACATAGATCTTGATATGGCATCAAAACTAGAGCTTGAGGATTTATAGAAGAGGCATGTTCTTTGGTTTAATTATAAGGTATTTTGTAAGGAAATATAACTAGACTTGGAAAATATTTGTGGGAGAAATCTACTAAAAACATGGCCCCTACATTTATGGCTCTAATTGACACTTCATTATTTTTTACAATCAAGTGATGATAAAAAAAAACATGGATTATATGTCGCTGACATAGTTACATAATAGGTTGTTGTTCAACTTGGTATACAACCAAAGGTACACTAGCTAGGTATTATGCTATGTATTCTTGGTCTTACTTTGAGTATGAAGGCATGTTAACAAAATATTGAGATAAAGGATCTTGGATTTTCTCCCCTAATTTAGTGTTGTAAGGTGGATATGAATCCATCTCACAAACTACATAATCACCATAGGGGTCTTGAACAAAGTTTTATTGTGTGAAAACATTATCATATACTAAATTATATTATTTTAGATTAATTTCCACTCATTTATTAATTTGGAAGCAAGTAATGAAAATATTAAAAGGGGTGTGTGTAAGAATACTTGATAAAGTATGTGCGTGATCCAGATGATGGTGAGAACTCCTCTTTGGCTTAGAAGGAATAACCTTCATGGTGGAAGACTAAATTAATTTGGCCAGAGTGATATTACTTTAGCATTTGAAAGTGATTTTGATAGAGTTTTGGGTCTCTATTGATGTTTCTTGATTTCTAATGAGACACTAGATACCTGTATATAAGATAACTTAGACATGAATTGCTAGATTTCTCAATCCCCTTCTCCTCCTGCTTCTCTCCTTTTATAGGATGAAGTTATTAAATATGTATAAATAAGTTGATAGTTGTGATGGAGGGTAAATTTTCCATTTAAAATGTTTTAAATCTAGTTTGCATTAAAAATAGAAGTTGTTAAATGTGCCATGTTTATCTCATATAACTGGTAATGTTTTAGAGCTTTAAAGTAGGCTTGGAAACCTAACCATCGATAGTCAAGCTAACTATTGATGGTTATGGAAATGATCGATGAAAAAGGTTCTAGAGGAAAATGGGTCAAAAGGGCGTGAATTAAATAGTTAGGTTAGTAAATTAATAAATGGGATATAGTCAACTAAGTGGTCGACTAGCCTTAGAGTCAGGTAGGGTTTCAAGGTACTTTGACATCTAAAACTATGTAGTTTTTGAGTGTCTATATTTTTATCCTTTTTAGTTATGTGACTTTGGGTTAACAAGTTACAAAACAAAAACAAATAGGTTTTTGGTCATGGTCTAGTTTCTCCAAGTATGGGAGGAGGTATTCCCCCTCAAACTAGGAGTCGATGAGGTGAAATCAAAATTGAGTTGGGGTTGGATAAATGATAAATAGGTAGTCATAATGTGGGTGACACAAAATGAAAAAAATTTAAATGTAAACACATGTACAAAATATGACTAAGTGTAATATTCAAGATCATACAAATACTAAAGTTACCAATGTTGATAAAAATAAGGTTGGGTTCTAGGGAGACATATGATAGGACAATTAGTCCACAACATTGGTCATAGCTAATCAGGTCATGCCTATAAAATCATCTAGATAAGGTTGAAATTATATTCAAGTATCTAGGTTAGAAAGTGCTCCCATGAAATAATAAAAATGGTCTAGTTATGCATGAGTTAGTGAAAAGTTCAAAAGGTTAACTTGGAAAGGTTGGTTGGTGCAGTCAAAATGATCAAGTCAAGGTCATTATGAAATATGAAAATGTTTAGGTCAAAATAGATAATTTCAAGGTAGATGTGGTCAAATAGGTCAATTAAAGAAGGTTAATCTCTAAAAGGTCAAGTGATTGTTTTGGGGGAGAGAAGGTAAGCTCCCAAAAAGGAAGCACCAAGGTGGGGTGATTTTAAAAAGTTAAAAAGGGTTGGACCTTAACCATTGATGGTTAGGGTTTATTTCCATAGTTAGCCATCAATGGTTGGTCTAACTATTAATGATCAAGAAGAAACCCTAAAAGCTATAAGGTCAAAATTAAAACATAATACCATATTTACCATTTGACTTTTGGCATGCTGTGCTCTAAGTGGTTTGTGCATTTTGTCCTTTTGTGGGTGATCTTATTGAGTTTTAGTTGATTGATTGGTTGATTATGTGGGTAGGGTGGACTTGAGCAATGATTTTATGGAGGGTGGATGAGGACATGGTCAAGTTGTGGGACAAGGACTCTGACCACATCAATGATCATGGAATGAGGTAGGCTATGTCTTCATTTTGAGAGGGTAGGTAAATTTGTGGTGGATTTTGAATCTGTAGGTGAGTAGCTATGTATGATAGGGAGAGGGTTAGGATTTTGAATTGATTTAGAAAAAAATATACCCTATGTTTGATTTTTGTTAATTTGAGGAAAATTAATGGGTGAAATTGATAGGTGAAGGGTGAGTTAAATTTGAATTAGGCTATTAAGGAGTCTTAGTTAGGTGAATTGTGGTGTTTAGGTATGTTAATGGAGGTTTGGTACATCTAGGGTTTGAGGGTTATAATGAACCATTGATATTCAAGGGAGCTAAGGAGAATGAAGGTAAAGTGAAAAGGGAATTAAAAAAATTAAAGTTTTATAGAAGTAGGAAAGTTTGGTGTAATAATTGTGATAAGTTTTGGAAGTAGGTTGAAAGTTAGTAAATCTTTTACATGTTAAAATGGTGTAAGTGTTTATTAAAATGTAGGTAGTTGGTAAATTTGTTTGAATGGGTAAAGGTGGGTAAAATTGTGGAAATTAAAAATGTATAAAATGGTAAAGTGGATTAAGTTATTGTGATGTGTTGAATTTTTTAAAGTGGATGAAGGTTATTAAAGTCATAAATTATTGTAATGTGTTAGGTGTTCAAAATGATGTGTGAGAGTTGGGGTTGAATAGTTAGGAAAATCATTTTTGATAGATGCACGTTGTGTGGAAGGGAGAGGTTTGATTTATCGCTAGAGGTAAGATAATAGACATCATGGTTGAGGTTAGCATAGGTGAAAAAAAGATAGGTATAGATTGGTAGTTTATTATGATGTAAATAATGAAGTATGCATGTTAATATTGGTGTATTGCAAGCTTGAGATTAGATTTAGATGAGGGATCAATTCCCTTAGATTTTTATTGATGTTTGAGACATGATGATTGTGAAGGAGTGGAGACATATGGGTATGGTTAAATTAGGAATGATGATTGATTACTAGCACCCACCACGAGATGTGGGTATGATTATGGTCATCATCGAGAGATGGGACCAAACCACAAACACATTTTTGGTACTGATAAGGGAGATGATGATTCTCCCAGAGGACACTCAGCATATTACATGGTTTCCCATTCATGGGGAGCAATTCTAACATATAAATAATGAGGAGATTAACTATTATATGGACTTGATGTATGGGGAAGATCAATTACATGTTTGGTTTCACTCAGATGGATTCAGTTATAGATCCCTATAATAGAGGGCTCCAATAGATAGATACATGTTCATGATGATGATGATGATGGTCATGTCCTACTTCATAGTGATAGATTTAAGTAGTAGCCACATTTCATACCTATTACTAAGGGTGCTATTGGAGATGCTTCTAGGGAAGACAATGTTTAGATGGGCTCAATGCTATTAGTATAAATCTATAGGGAGATCTAAGCCTTCAAAGTATTTAGGTGATATGGGATCAATGTTGGGTTCATGTTCCATCAATGGGTGTATGATCAATTTTGGGTACTAAGGCCTATGGGATCACCCTAGTATGGATTCAACTAAGAGACTTTTCTAGTTGGTTTCACTAGATGGAGAGGTGACTATACATTGACAAGTGTTGGTGGTAGTGGTTGAGACATCAAATGGTTTAGTGATGACTTGGAGGGTTTGGTAGCTATCAACATAGTATGAGGGCCATATATAGGTTGGTCTAGGTGGCCTAGGTATAACTATCACACATTATCCCTATAGAGCTAGCACTAGATCTACATGAGATAGGATGAGAAGATAGAGCTGATCTCATTTGAGTGAATATAGAGATAGTTTAGACTATTTCAGGGGATCCCACTAGATGTCCCTAGATATAAGATGGAAGATGTCAAATTCTAGTTCCTAGAGCCACAACTATAGGATGTCTATTTAGACTATGAGGAGTTGTCAGCTAGATCCACCATTGATGATGTAGGGGCAGTGGATAGTTACGTGGTGTGGTACCAAGCAAGATATGTAGTGGATGATTTTATATGGGGTGATAAGGGGAAGTAACCCATACATGTGGATCTTTTGGGGGCATTGATATACGATGGATAGGTAAAAATGGCACTAGTAGTAGTACATGCCTAGATTAATTACTTATAACGACAAGTGACCATTTTACAAGGTTAGATTGACACCTTGAATGCTGAACAAGATCTGGTGAGGATCTCTCTTAGGTTACTGAGTCAAGAGAGAGATTTAATGAGATAGAGGGTAGGAGTAGACACAATAGTAGTAGGACCACTTGATATAGTTTTAAGGACATAGTACTTATCCATCATTAAGGAGTTGAGATATTATGAGTTGATAGTGCTAGCATAGTTTCCATTGGAAATGAGATATGAAGATTACATGGCCAACTTGGTAGGGGGTCCTTCAATAGCTAATTTAGGACAAGGGACCTTGAAAGTAGGGTAGGTAGGGATATCAAGGGAGCCACCACTAGATGGTAGTGAAGGTATAGGTGTAGGTGGTTCTAGTGCCTTGAGGGCTTGATTTGTGTAGGTTTATTGATATGCATGCATATTGTTTTGATTCTAGCCTGTGTGTTGATGATGTGAGATATATATGAGTGAGAGATACATGGATACATTATATCATGTATTTACTTTTTGATGTATATGATTATATGTTGATTATGTCAATTATATGGATGACATTTGATTATATTGATGTTTATGATGGCATTTGATTATATGGATGACATGATAATTATGTTTTGATATTTATAGATGTTTATGATGTTATTTGAATATATGGATGACATGATGATTATGTTTTGATGTTTATACATGTGTATGATGTTATGTGATTATATGGATGACATGATGATTATGTTTTGATGATATGAGGATGATTTCTTGTGAGAGGATATGTAGATTGATTGTTGTTGTTCATGTTTTGTTCATGTGATATAAATGATCTATTATGATTATGATGAGGTGATGATGTTATTTATAATTGATGAAATGAGCTTAGGTATGTATGATTTTATATATGTGATGATTGATTTGATTATGCTATGAATGATGTGATTTGTATATGCATATGCTTTATTCATTAGATGGATTTTGAGTTTGGTCATAGAATGATGGTCATTAATGATGTGATGATGGATATGAAATAGATGATTTTATGTATGTATGATCGAGGTGAATTTATGTCTTAGATAGATTATTTGGTGTATATATATTCATAGCAAAGAGAAAGATGACCATGTTTATAGTTATGACATGGTGATTATTTCATAGGTATGATGTGGTTTAGGGATAATTACTTATGATGTATATGGAAAATAGTAGATGACATGGTTTGATTTGTTGATAGAATGTGAATTATGGATAGGATTATGGATATGTGGATTATGATTAGCTCATGAGTTTTGATATTATGAATGTGTATGATATGTGTTTTAAGGTTTATGAATGGCAAGATGTTTGTGCCCCATTCTTTATGAGATGATATATGTATATATGAGGATATTTTAAATAGATATTGTGTGTTGTCTTATCTTATGTTGAGGTATGATGTGTATATTATGGATGATGAGACAAAGAAATTAAAATGTGTTGTGTGATTAGACATTTGAGTTTGATATGTTGATAGTTTTACGTGATGTTTTGTGTATATATGAGAGATGAGGAATTTGGTCATGATGATAGATAGGATGGTTTTGATTGTTTATTTTGATGATGTGGTCTATGATGTGTTTGATGTGTGGGTGCATAGATGGGATATGGCTTTTAATGTTGTGAGGCATATGGATTAATGTTGTGAGTAAAATGATGTTTTTAATGTTTGGATATGATATGTGATATTGGGATATAATGAAGACACATAAAGTTTGTATAGGTAATAAAATAAATGTTGCAAAAAGATAAAATAATCATGAGAGACATGTCTTCATGAACTAATAATGATAGGGTAGGAAATACATTATGTTATCACTGACAAAGGCCTGACAAAACCAAATTAAGATTGGCTTAATGAAAATGAGCCTTTCGAATGCTTCTTATGAACATGATTTGATCAAAAAATAAGAATGAATGTTATTAGGATCACTTTTTGTCAAGTAAGCTCATAGTCCCCTTATTTTAGAGAGTTTAAGAAGGCAAAGTAGATGATAGGTAAATGGTTGAATGGGAAATGGGTAATATGGGAAACTGAAGTGGGTTAACTTACCCCTTCTCTAGGTAATTGAAAAACCCTAATAGATAAGTCCAAGCCATAATACAATGTGTAGAATGATCAATATAAGAAGTTTACTAATGCCATATCAAAAAGTCGATTACAATGCTTGTGGGATAACTTGCTTTGATTTTGATATAGGGCTCCCCTTTTTCATATTTTATTTTTCTAGATAAAAGGGGTCAAGTTTATTGATTTGGAAAGCTTATTTATTACTTTGACAAATTTGTCTTAGCCATCCTTTAAGGGAGTGGTCTAAAGTTGGAATTTTATAGTTGTCCTTCAAGGGAGCAGTCTATCTTTATGAAATGTAGTTCTTGGGTAGTTGTCCTTCAAGGGAGAAGTCTATGATGCTAGAGATATGTACCCAAGTGATATTTTAGTATCACTATTTGATTTTGAGTTCTAATTTCTAGACATGGATAAGTCTATTTAGGCTTAGATGTCTACCTTTATGGAGGCAATACCTTTATCACAAAAGGATAATGATGGTAGATGAGGAAAAGTGGTTTGAGAGATAACTAATCATGGGATTCCATCTGATTAGAGACAAAAATTTTCCATGAGAACCATGCCATGGGTAGAACTATGGTATCCATCGTTAGGATTGAGATATAACTATGATGGATAATCACATGGTCTTATGTTGTAATCCATTATCCCTAAAAGGAATATGGATTGGTAGGTGAAGGGAAGTGAAAATCTCATAAACCAAGGGATGAGCTTAAGTTAAATACAAAGGTGAGTTCAATCCTTATTTTAACCACAGAAAGGATGTAGATGCAAAGTGTTGAGAGGCTCAGGTTCTAGTTTACCTTCTACAGAAGACAAATGATAAGCTCCTAATCCATACTTATGGGTTATGATGTAAGGTTCAAGCCAATTAAAATCAAACTTGTCTTTTTTCTTTTCTCCATATTAGTTACATGTTGGTTTCCCTTAAGGAAGAGGTCTCTGATATTGAATTCTCACTCTCTCAAATGTTTTTCGTAAATGTGTTTGGTTTGATCCTAATAGACACTAAGATGATTAAGAACTGTGAGGTGATGTTCATTAAGGAGTTCAAGATGTAGGAGGCATTCTTGATGATAATCACACTTGGAAATGATCTCATGCAAAGATATATGAAGTGAAGGAATTTGGACTTCAAGAGGTAAGACTACTTCTATTCCAAAAATGAGAGAGAAAGTGATAGCACCCATAGAGGTTCAAATGCTTGTATTATATTCCCATAAAATGAAATGGATATGTAGATTCCAATCTTGACTAGAAGCACTTACTACTTTGGTCAACATTTTATTGAGGATTTTGTTAGAATATTCAACCTATCTATTTGATTATGGATGATAAGGTGAGGAAAAGCTTAATTTGATGCCAAAAGCATCATAAAGATCATAAAATTTATTGTTTTTAAAGGAGTTCCCATTATTAGTGATGATCTTATGGGGAACACCAAAATAATAGATGATGTGGTGGGTAATGAAATCAATAATCTTTTAAACTTTGGTGGAGATAAGAGGCATGGCTTCTACCCACTTGGTGAAATATTTGGTAGTAGTAATCATAGATTTATGTCATTATGAAGAATGAGGATTGATTTCCCTGATAAAATTGAGACCCCATTGTGAGAAGGGCCAATAGTCCTTGGATAATTAAAGGCCATGTGTAGATGTGTGACGTAAATTAGCATGTTTTTGAAATTTGACACACTTATTTACATAATCATAATAATTTTGATTAAGGGTGGGAGAATAATAGCCAAAATGAAGGATACATTTAGTGATAGATATGCCACTAAAATGTCCCCCATAGATTCTATCATGTGTTTCCTTGATAGCATGGGAAGCCTCATGACTATGCAGAAAACAAAGAAGGGGGCCATTAAACCCATGTTTTTAAAAGATTCCCCCTAGTATGGTTTAATGAGAGGTACTCTAAACAAAATCTCTTTACGCATTCTTTAAAAGATTGGGAGGAACAATACTGAGGTTAAGGTAGTTAAAAGTTTGCTCATACCAAATGTTATAAGGATATGTTTTCACACTAAAAATGGTAGGGAGGTTAGAAATGATATATGAAGATGTGATAAATTGATAGATAGTGACAAATAGTTTAAATTTGGCAGGTTGAGATTTGATTTGGGAAGGGAAGCCATTGTATCCATGAATTTGTTGGTAGATTGAGGAACTCACTAGATAAGGTAATGATCTAATGATGCTAAGAGTACATCTACGAGTTGTTATTAATTCAATAGGACATTAGTTTTGTATTGATATGAGCCAATGACTTAGTTGATGATTAGTTGGCAATCACCAAAGATACTAATTGTTTTGATTCCCAAGGCTAGAGTGGTTTATAGACCTATGACTAGGGCTTCATACTCAACCACATTGTTGATGCATTCAAAGTCAAGTTTAAAGGAAAGGGGAAGAGGTTTACCATCGAGAAGAATGAGAATAACTCCAACACCCCCACCATTTTGGCATTTAGAACCATCAAAAAACATGGTCATTTGGTAGGAGGGTTCCTCCTGAGAAAGAGTTGTGATAGAATCATCTAGAAAAGCAAGAGGAAGTGGTTGGTTGTCTGATAGAGGAGATTTGGCCAGTTGGTTAGTAATGGCTTATCCTTTAATAGACTTTTTTTGAAGGAACTCAATATCAAATTTAGCTAGGAGCATGAGCCACTTAGCCATACACTAATTTTGGTATGGTTTAGAGTTCATGTATTTGAGTGGGTCAATATTAGTGATGACATAGGTTTTATGATTAAGGAGGTAGTGACGAAGCTTGGAGGCCACAAAGACTAAGTTGAGGGAAAGTTTCTTAGGATGGGTATACCTAGTCTCAAATTCTATAAGTGTGTAGCTAATGTAGTAGATGGATTTCTCTTTATTCTATTCATCACAATGAGTGTTCATCACCCCTAAGGAATGGTTTATGGTAGATATATAAAGGTATAAGGGTTGATATTCTTTAGGGGGGATAAGGATAGGTGGAGAGATAAGGTACTCCTTGATTTAATCAAAGGCTTGTTGATAGTCCTTGGTCCATTTAAAAGAAGTGTCTTTCTTGAGGATATAGTGAGAACATTGACATCTATATGATAATTAGGAAATGAAGAGATGGATGGATTGGAGCTTCACCTACAGGCTGTAGAGTTTCTTAAGGTTAGTAGGTGGAGGCATCTCTAAGATTGCTCTGACTTTGAGAAGATCTATTTTGATTCCTCAAAGGGAGATGATAAAGCCAAAAAGCTTTCCAGATAAGACCCCAAAAATACATTTCTTGGGGTTGATCCTGACATGATAATGGATTAGTCAATCAAATATGATTGTGAAAATGGCTAGATGATCCTTGTGGTGTTTGGATTTCCTAAGTAGATCATCCACATATTCCTCTACAATTTTATGTATAAGATCATGAAATATATAGGTCATGGCATGATAATAGGTTGTTCCAACATTATTAAAACCAAAATGCGTGAAAATGTAACATAATGTACCCCATGGGGTGATAAAAGAAGTTTTATGTTGATCTTTGGGGGTAATCAAGATCTATTTATATCATAAGAAACCATCTATAAGGGATAACTTTTCATAGCTAGCTGTAAGATCAATAAGTTGGTCAATTTTGGGCAAAGGGAAGTCATCCTTTAGGCAAATGAGGTTAAGATCATGAAAGTAGATATAAAGATGAAGTCCTCTTATGGGTTTGGTAATCGGAATGATGTTGGAAACCCATTGTGGATAATTGATGGGCTGAATGAAGTTGATAGATAAAAGATGTTGAATTTCTTCTTTGACCAAAAGGGCAATGCAAGGATGTATCCTATAAAGCTTTTGTTATACTAGTTTAACCTCAGGATGGGTGACAATGTTGTAGAGGCTAATAAAAGGGTCAATTCTAGGCATATCCTAATACTACTAAGAAAACTCTATGCTATAGTCATGAAGGAATGAAGGGTAATCTTATTACTCTTGGAAATTTAATGATTGGCCAATTTTGATGATATGTGGGTTATCTTAGGTACCCAAATTGACATCAATGGTGGATTCATTTATCATGGTTTGGTTCTCAAGAGGAAGGGATTTATGAATAGAAGAATCCCCTACACGAAGGTAGGTGAGACTGAATCATCATCTTGATGTCAGATAGTGTTGATGGTAGGAGAATCTCACTCTATCATTTTAGGATGGATGAGAGGAAGGGTCTTAGCTTGGATACCCTTTTTATAGGTCAAGGGGCCCAAACCAATGTTATTGATAAAAGAAAAGTTAGATAGGATGATATCAAAGTCTTCAAACTTTGAAGGAGATGGGGTTGGTGAAGATGGGACATCTTCTTTGATGGTGGTGATGGATTTTGGTGAGGTGGGTTCTTTTGGCGGTATGAATCCAAGGCCAAATAACTCACAAGTTTTTTAGGTTTTGATTATGGATATTTCATGAGATCCCTATTCATAAAGGCTAAGACCAAACCCCTTCTAAGAACACCTATAAAGGTAAGCTTTGGAAAAGGCTAGTTTATTGAGATAAGATAAGTTAGAGGTGAATAATTGGATGGATGAGGTAGTGGTAGAAGCGATAAGTGGTTGAACAAGTTTTCCATAGATGAAATTTGTTTGATTGTTGGGGATCCCAAAAGGGATGACGGTTCCAATGTTAGGATCATAGGAAGGTTCATGCTTGAGCTTTCCATACTCTTTCAGAGTAGGGAAAGCATCCAAGGCAAAAATATGATTCTCCCAAAGTGATATACATAAAAATGTGGATTCCAAGGGGTCCTCTATGGGGATCTAGGAAGAAGGGATAACTGAGATAGCTTAAGCTTCATCAATGTTGTGGGTGGGAATGCCATTGGTTTGGGTTGGTAGTGAGATAGTGTTGTTAGTAGTTGATGGGGAGGTATAAAAGGAAGGAATAATAACATCATTAGGTTGATACATCATATTTAAAGATTCAAAAGGACTAAAGTTAGATTTGATGGTAATAACTTGAAATTCATGTTTAAATTTAACACATAGATGTAAGGTGGAAGGGACATAACTCATGGAATAGATCCAAAGGCATCTAGGTAACACATTGTATTATAACTCACCCTCCATAATGTAAAATATTTTAGGAATGGTGTGAGGCCCCAAGTTGATATGAAGGAAAACTATCCCCAAGGTTTTGGCCATGGTATCATTGAAGGAACTAAGAATTGATGTGCTTTCTGACATGATGTTTTTGGGCAGCTGGAGTTGGTCATAATCACAGGAGGAGATAATGTTGATGCTACCTCCTTCATCAATCATCACCTTTTTGACATGGGTGTGGTTGATGTATGTAGTGATAAATAGAGGAGGATCAGAGTCCTCAAGATGAATAGGAGGTATTTTAGAATGTTGAAAGGTGAAGAAGGTAGAAAGTTTGAGGGATCTAACAAAGGGTTAAAGAGGTTGTGGGTCATATAGTTGAAACTCTATAGATTGTAGAGCCTATATCAGTGCCTGAAGATGGTGGGGAGAGGTGTTGATTAGTTCATAAAGGTTTATTTTCACTAATATCTAGTGAATTTATTTCAACATGATATGTTGGATGGAGTTAGAAGGGTTGGAGGGAGAAGCTCTCAAAATTGATACTTTAATTTTTGGTGGTTTTGAAGGTGAGGGTAAAGGTGTATGTGTTTGGGTTGGTTAGAAATATGAGGGGTTAAAAGATATGTCTAAGAAATGGATACTCTAGCTTTTCCCTTCTCCTTTTATTGGGCCTAAGATTGGGTAACCATATGAATTGTGTGGAAGGGGGATTTTCTAGGTTTGATAGTTGTTTCAGTTCCTCCCCCTCACTTTTGGGTGAGAGTGGGGGAATAGGGAAAGGTTGGGTAGGTTGGGTTGATGGTTGAATAGGTAATGGGGGTAAGAGAGGCTCATCAAATAATAGATTATCCTCATTATATAGGCTATGAACAAGTGCTTAGAAAGCTTTGTAGTTCTCTATATCTTGTTTTAGTGCCCTATGGTATGCACAGATCAAGTTATCATTAAAACAAGAGAGTTTGGTAAAATGGTTTGATAGGTGGTAAACTAATGGAATAAGTTTTTACCAACCTTTGTAGGATGGTTGAAAAAGATTAATTCAAATGTGTCAAAGGTGATGGGTTTATAGGTTTAGGGATGTGAGCCTTCTTAGAAGTAGTTTTCACCTTAGAAGTCGTAGGTGGTAGAATGGTTATGGTTATTGGTTGGGATTGCATAGTTATGATTGTTTTTGGGGTAAATGATTTAAAAGTGGAAGATTTAGATGATGAGGGGTTGGATATAGGTAAGAAAGTATAGGTAGATAAGTTAGTTAATAATGATAGAGAACTAAATGGTTTAGTGGGTGTATGTTTAGGTAAAGAAAAATGGGATGGATTACTAAAGGAATAATAGGTAATTGGGATGTTAGAGGGATGGGGTTCTAAAATAGAAGGTAAATGAGAAGGAGGTGGTATGGGTCTAGTTTGAGGTGAAGGTTTAGACAACTCTACCTTCTTAATTAGTTTAGTTGGGGGTTTATTTGGTGGGCTAGAGGGAGTTAAGTCCAAACTTCAAAGAGGGTTGAGTTTGACTAGGCATGGGAAGAATTCCTAGATTCTTGATATGTTTGGTAAGAGAGGTATAAGGTTATTTGGAAATGTTAGATGGAGGTACTTGGGATGGTTCACCTATGATTTTAGAAGAAGAGGTATTTGATGGAATGGTAATAATGGGTTTAAGGGTAGACTTAAGTGAGGTTGAGGATTCAAATTTACATTGGTAAGGGAGCCCTAGACGATGCCAAAAGGTGGCTCTATCAAATTTTGGTTGAGAAGTGAACTCTAGACTTTGGATTAGTATAGAAAAGGGCTTGTAGATGGGTTTGGTTCCTTGGTCATTTGTTTAAAAAATTAATCCCCTCGGTGGAGAAGAGGGAATGGTTCCTCCATCCTTATTCTTGATGGGAGGTTCCAGAATTGGTGGTTGTGTGGATCAGGTAGCTTTATTTTGTTGGATTGTTTCAAAAGAGGGAATATATGGTTATATGATGGGGGAGGTAGGTATGGTGTCCTCAAGTGTAGGAATAGACATGGTTGCTTCTGTGGTTTGAGTGTCTAGAGGAATAGAGGGTAGTTATACCACTTTAATGGGTAGAGAGAAAGAAGAAAAAATAGCTAAAGTAAGGGTTGTATCCTCTGGTGTTTCCATCAAAGGAGAGGTGGATAAATACAAGGTCTCATTAGGTGAAGAGAGAGGGGTGGTTGATTCCTTCATTTGGGTATCTAAAATCATGGAATGTGTAAGTGTAATGGAGGAAGAAGTGGTTGAGGAAATGGGCTCCTCAACAATGGGCTCACTAATGATAATATTGATTGTATGTGCCTCATGAGAATGGGATGATTCTGGTTTATTTTCATGGTAATGGGTAGAAGGAGCATGATTGGGAAAAGGTTTGTGAAAAATGTCAAGATATTGATTAGGAGGTGCATTGGTATTATCAAATACAACTTCTCCACTATCAATTAATCTTTAGAATAGAATTTTTAAGGTATTTCATCTATTGATGTCATGCCCAATAACTAGGCACAATGGCTATTCTCATTGTACCAACTAGGCAAAGGGTGAGTAGCATCAATATATTGAGGTGGTTGGATAGGTGTAAGTTGGATGAGGTTAGATTTGAGAAATTTTTCTATAATTGAAGCATAAGACTCCCCTATGGGAGTGTATTATTTTAGAGGAGCTCATTTTTGGTTTTGATTTTGTTGGTAGGAAGGGTTGGAAGAATTGGTTTGATGGGGTTGGTTGACAATTGTTGGTGGAGCAGTATTTAGGACAACTAAGTTTACAAATGATTTTGTTTTGGTAATAGGATGGTTGGATTGGTTAGTGGTTTTGGTGGAGGGAGGGTCATTAGATTTAAATCTAGAATTATTATTTTGGAGTTTCAATTTCCCTTCATCAATGGCTTGGTTTTTAAGCTTACATGCAATGGTGAATGCCTCATCAAAATTTTAAAAAGTTTGAACTTACAGAGTAGGTGAAATATGTTTGGCACAATCCTAAGAAAAGAGCTCAATCAACTCAAGTTGGGGTAGGGAGAAAAACATTTGGTTGATGAGACCTCTCAATCTAGATATAAAGTTGGTAATTGATTCATCATCAAATTATGTAATAAAATAGAGGTTGGTAATAGAAACCTTTTTAGATATATTTATTAAGAAATAGTCAAAAGATTTGGGCAAGTTGGGAGAATGAAAATATGGAGTTCTTGGAAAAAGCATTATACCAGTCAAGGGCTGGTCCTGATAATGACATTTGGAAGGTATGAAGGAGGAGAGCATCATCATATGTATTCAAATAACAAGAATGATAAAATAATCTCAAGTGTTGTTGGGGTCCTCCTTACCTTGGAATTTGGGAAACTTGCGTAACTCCCAATAAGGAGGATAATAATGGATAGGAATGGATGGATGGGTTCATTATAGATTTGATCATAGGATAAAAGGTTATGAGACTCAGAGATAGATGACTCCAAATTGATCATTTTATCCATTAACATCTAGACCAAATCTGTTTGAGGTTGGGAAGCAACATATTGAGGTAGTAAGATTTGTTAAGGTTGGGTGGAAGTAATGTAGGGATAAGTGATAAAGGGTATTGAAGAAGCCACATATTGATAACTAGTCATAGGAAGTTGGGATAGTTCTACATAAGGGTTAATTAGTGCATATGGTTGGGTGAAAGGTGTTATGTATCCTTTTGGGTTAGACACATATGGGTAGGATATCATGGGTGCTTATTGGGGGGATGATAGGGGTTAGTTCAGAGGAATGTTTATGTTGGTAGATGGTGGTATGGATGTAGATTGGGTTTGGGGTATGAAAGTGCTAGTATATTGTTGGTGGGTGGTAACTCTAGTGTTGATAGGTGGGAGGGTTTGAGGTATGGAAAGTAATAAACTCTATAGTGGGGTATTATTTGGTGGTTTAGTCACACTAAAGGGAATGATAGAAATAGGAGTAGATGATACCCCCATGGTAGAAGGAGTAAAATAAAAAGGGGCAAAGTTGATCCAATGTTGGAGGTATTACTAGTTGGGATGTGGGATAGAGTTTGGGGAGTGGTAGTAGGTGGGATATTGGAAGAAGAAGAGGCTTAGGTGAGCATGGGTTGGGTTGATGTGGAACCCACTAGAATATGGGGAAGCATACCATAGTGAGGATCTATAGGAGGAATTGAATCAAAAGGGGTATGGTTAGATGAGGTGTTTAGGTAATGTTGAAGATCCATGAGGTTTCTATCAAGGAAGGTGGTGAAATTTGGATCACCCTCGATAACAATTAGAGGCCTAATAAGAGGGGGATAAAAATGAGGGGAACCCTTAGCATTAGAGGTATACTCTATGGAAGAAGAAGAAGAAGAAGGGGGTTGTTGGTTGTTTTGATTCCTCAATTGTTATCTAGTAAGGACCATGAGAGGAAATAGGAGATAAAATGATAAAACTCACACCTCAAAAAAAGAGTAAGCAAAAGAAAAGAACCCAAGGCAATTAAACATACACTAAAGTATATTTAATGACCTAAGGTTATTTTTAAATTGATTTTGGCTTATGCCTTAAAAAGTGTGAAGAAGAAACTGGTTTGTAGATCAGGTGTTAAAGAGGAAATCTGAGGTTGGTTTGAGGTTATGTTTAGGTGCTCAAGAGGGAAATCTATATTGATCTTTAGTACATGGCTTGGTATTATGGCCTACCCCCTCACTTCAGACACTACAACAAAAAGGTGTTAGATGCTTAGCTAAAATATACTAAATCTCATATTTTATACTCAACTAGATAGTTGAGTTAGTTCTTCTCTTGGTAATGACCTCCAAGTAGGATTTCTATGAAAGGGTAAGGTTTACCATTAAGTGATGAAATCTTAGTCGAACCTTGTCTTAAGTATGTTTTGATGTGTTGATTGATTATGTGTTTTGGATAAGTATGTGATAATAAGAGTGAAATAAATGATTAATTAATTTTGATTTTAAGTTAATAGATGAACTAAAACAAGCAAGAAATCAATGTATGATAAAAGTTTTATTTTAAGCCCCAAAGAAATTTATATTTTATTTGATGAGCATATAATAAAGGAAGGAAAAGGGATGCTAGGGTCCCACTAGGCATGCCAAAATGTTTTAGATTAATTTATTCTCATTTCTTAATGTAGAAGCAAGTAATGAAACTAGTAAAAAGGGTGTGTAGAAAAATACCTGATAAAGTGCACACATGATCCAGATGATGGTGAGAACTCTTCTTTGGCTTGGAAGGAATAACATTGGTGGTGGAAGATTAAAGCAATTTAGATAGAGTGATTATTTTGGCCTTCAAAAGTGATTTTGATAGAGGTTTAGGTCTCTATTGATGCTTCTTGCTTACCGAAAGGATGTTGGATACCTGTATGCAAGATAGCTTAGATATAAATTGTTGGATTTCTTGATCCCATTTTCCTCATACTTATCTCCTTTTATATCATGAAGTTACTAAATGATCAAGAGGAAATTGATAATTGTGATGGAAATTAAAGTTACCATTTATGATGTTTTAAAGTTGGTTTACATCAAAAAACAAAAGTTGATAAATGTGACATGCTTATCTCATACAAATGATAATGTTTTAAAGCTTTAAATTAGGTTTGGAGACCTGACCATTGACGGTTAGGCTAGTCATCAATGATTAGGCTAACCATTAGTGGTTGAGTTTCTATAGGAAAATGGGTTAAAAAGGAGTGAATTAAAAAGGTAAGTTAGTAAATTAATAAATGAGCTATAGTTAACTAGGTGGCTGACTAAACTTAGAGTTGGGTAAGGGTTCAAGGCACTTTGACATCTAAAACTATGTAGTTTTTTAATGTCTACATGTACATGGATCCATTACGATTATAATCATACATATTCAAATTAATGATGAATGTTTTGTGAAAAGGATTATATTTTTATAAACTCTGAAAAATAATATCTAAAAATACAAATGGTTCAAACTTAATCTAACTTGGTCTAAAAGTGGAGTTGTATCTCAAAAAGGTCTATGCTAAAACTTGGTACAAAATAGTCCAATGTTAAATATCTAATGTTAAATTTCTTACATAAAAGGTCAAGTAGATGAATAAAAACTAGAATGCCACACTCTAGGTAAAAAATAATCCAAACAATTCAAATCTAAGAATACAAAAGTTTCTATGTCTTTTGGAAAAATAAGGTACAAAATATAGCTTCAAAATAGGCATATGCTAAGACTTTTGGAAAAGGAACAAAAGCTTGACTTTAAACAAAACAAGGTATGATTTAATCTAAAAAATATAAAACACTTTATCATAAACTAGGGATTTAGAATCAAACATGATTTTTTCAATTGGTATAAGGCCTAAAATAAAAGTATAAGGATAGGTTATTCCTCCAAAATCTAGGCACAAACAATAGTTTTCAAATTGGGTAAAGAATTAACCTAAGTAACATAAGCCAAAAGAGAAATATCGATGTCTAGGCCAAAATTACACAAGGTGTAGGCATAAATCAATCAATGTTTATATTTCAACTTGTCAAGGTTAATTAAAAACTCAATTTAGAAAAACTAGGCTTCTTTAAACAAGCAACAAGTTAGACAAAACTGAATGGCATAAAGGCACTAGGTATAGATCCAAAAGGCACACTTGGTTTAGTTTTAAAATTGGATTTTGGACATAAGGTAAATAAATATATGAAATGATTTGAGAAGTGTAATGATTTTACTACACTCTAAAGATATAATCAATGGTTTGTTTCAAGACTCAAAGGCAAAGAGGTCTGAAATAAATTTGGTAGTGTAACGTTACCCTTTTCAATCAAGTGACACATACACAAAGATTTGTAAATATACTAAGGAAAAGGTATGGTGCCAAATAGATGGCATAATGTCTCCTCAAACAACAAAGTGATGTATAAAATAGTACTCATTTAGACATGGGAAGATAAATAAATAGTTTAGACTCAAAAACCATGTAATAAATGATAATGAGACAAACACTTAAGTGTAACTTCCTAGATCCTAAAACTTACAAGGTTCTATAATATTGTCAAATTCCATAAATATACTCACTCTTGGGAGGATTTTAAGTGTTAATCCATAAATAAAATTGAATGAAAAGTATGTTTTTTAGGTCCCCTCTTCTCCCAAAATTTTTATTGCGATATGGAACTTTGAGCTACTTGCCCTACATCAATAGTATGTCTGCATCAAGTGGGGTTGTTCTAATCTATCAATTATCACATGTTTCTATATGGTCCCAAGTGTGGATAAAACTACATATGTAATTATGTCAATTGGATCCATGTTAATTGGAGTGATGTGAAAAGATCTTGTCCTTTTGAAAACCACTACATCTATTTCTTGCTCAGTATAGTGTAATGTCTAAGTTGCCCCTATGATCTAAGTTGGAGTAACACTAATGGAGCTTATTTTAACCTCTCAAAACAATCATCCCAATGGATCACCCTTGATTTGTATACCCCACTATGGAGTGGGGTTGAAATTATGCTAGGAGATGAATTCTTAGGTTAATGCTTCTCTAAAGGACCCATAAGGAGGTAATGAATTCCCACTCACAATCCAAAATATATGAAAATAAAGACAATTAAAAATACTCTAGGGTTTCATTTGGATCACCCAAACCATATATATTTGAGGAGGGCCTCAATGATGTTCATTTAATGATTTTGGACTAAAGTGACCATTGTAAAAACTAAGTTTTTTTTGTCACTCGAGTTCCCTAAAGAGGATAGGGGAGAACACACATGCATCAATCAATTTTACTAAAATAAATAACTTTAATAAATAAGTAATGAAAATGAAACTCTTAAGAGTATTTATCTAGTGTGATAGTTAATTTTAATCACAAAAATGAGATGTGCTATGAATTTTAATCCCATTGTTATTTTTTATTGAAATCTTTGACAAAATGAAAATGATGTAAAAAAAAGATCATTAAAACACCACTTTGAAATGTTAAATTTGAAAGTGAAAAGTGTTTTAAATGTCTCCTTGTGGCCTTTAGGTCCTGAAAAACATGTTAAAAAGTCCTTGTTCTTAGAATAGTTTTATGAATGAAAAAATCACTTCCCAAATATTTCTCTCAGGTTTACACATAGTGTAAAACTATAAAATATAGAGCAAAACTATAACTCTGTAAAAATGCAACCATCAACACAATACCACAACTTGTGGGAAAATAGAGCATAGAACACAATATCACTAATCTAGTGTAAAAATTGGTAAACTTAGGTCAATATCTCTACTATAAGGTTCATGATAATGTAACTTAACCCAAAATGGTTAGCCTAACTGCTAGTGTTAATACACAATATTATTGATTATTTAACAATATCATGAATTGTTAAGTCATTGTATTGCAATATCATGACTGTCAGAGTCATGATATTGTGATATCAAAAAAATCCTTTTAGATGGTAAATAGTTAGCCAAAACTTTGATAGTTAAATGCAAAAACATATAAATAGAGGCAAAATTACAACTATGTGAGTTGAAATATTGCCACAATATCATGACTTAAGAGAGCAAAACCACAAATACATAGAAAAACTGTTCAACTTCAATAGAAACATCCTTTAACATTTAATTTTCACTTATATTGATTTAAAAAACTACTTTTTTTAAAATTAAAATCATTAGTATAATGGTCTTAAAGGCTTTAGGAGCAACTTCATGGTGTTCAGGTCCCACTAGGTATTTCATTATTTGATCATAGGAATCTAATAAGGGAGGTTAGTATAGTGTTAATTCAAGAAATGAAACCTCAAATAAATAGAATAACACTTACACTCCTAGCCTAGATACTAGGGAGAGCTTAGTAACAAATACTAAATGAAATTAAAACAAAAACATAAAAGACAAATTATTTTACCTTCTATTAGAACCCTAAATACTTTTATTGAGTGGCTTTCTTAGCTTGTTCATCAAGAAGTCTTTGGCAAATGAAGCATGTTGGCTTCTTCTCTTCCTGGCACCATTTGCTTTAATGTGGATTTGATATGACTTGGCCTAATATTTTGGCATTATAACATTATTGTAAAGCTTCTCTCTCTCCAAATTATCATTATAAATTTGGCTTATGAGATCTTATAAATGAAGAGGTATGGCCTTGTGTTTATACAATTAAGAATTAACTCTTATGGAATCTAAGTTAGGGTTGAGTTAAGACTTGACATGAGTTCAAACTAAAACTAGGTGAGTCAAATATAATTATAGTAGAGTTAATAGATGTCAAATAATTATGATTTTCAATTACTAGGGATGGCTCTCAAAATTAGATATTTTAGGATATTTTCAAAGAGCTTGACAACTCATAAAGGCAATGATGAAAGGCTAGGATATTTTGAAGTTCCTTTTTTAGATATTCATTAATTTAAAATGGATAATTCGACTAAGCATTTAATCTTATTTAACTTATTAATTGATATTGATTAGCCTTTTACCTCATTCAATATTTGATTTAAGTGTGCAAGTGCCCCACTTAATAGGTCTATTGGCCAAATTTATAGTTATGATGTTTCAAGGTGATTAGGGATGAATATGTGAGAGGTTATTATTGTGTATGATAGAATACCCTAGTTAGGGATGTCTTAACATGATTCTGAGATTTGACTAATGATGTGTAAGCAAATTTAGGATATCTAATGATTTCTAGGATTAATTTACAATGGTTGGTAAGAATCAATCTAAAGTCTGGGTGGAAGCCAATTGTGTCCAATTTTAGGTGTCTACATCCTATAGTTGATTGTTGTGTCAAAATTCCCATCAATAGGTACCTTCAAGATTTCTCCTAGGAGATACCTTTCAAACATGCACAAAAGTAAATTTTTACTTCAAGGTATCTCCTAAGAGATACATTCAAGTTACCATGAAGGTATTAAAAGGATATTTAAAGGCCCTTGAAGGAACATCCTAGGAGATACATCTAAGGGCATTGTCAATGGGCATACATTTAAAGAGACATTAAATGTATCTCCCAATAGTTACCTCAGCACTTCAACACAAAGAAGAATTCATGAGTTCCTCAGCACGTCAACACTATCAACCACTTCATACCTCTTTTTTTTTACATCCTTCAAGTAACATAGAGCATATAGTTGAGCATCTTCAACTTCAACCCACTTGACTGACTTATATGGATTATATAGAGTCAACTAATACAAAAGGTCAGTGTATATATAATTGGATCATTCTAATCTATTTGGGAAATTTTAGAGAAGGTAGTGAGTTGGTTAAGACTATACAAGGACATGAGGATATGTATAAAACCTCCACCATAGTTATGAGCATCTCCAGCCTATTCATATTGTTTATATAATATGTATATGAAGGAAATAATAATCTCTCATTATAAAAGTGTGCATTTAGACTACTATTTTAAACCTCTCATGCCTCAAGAAATGTAATTTGATCTTAGGAAATTCACACTATGGTATGTCATTAGCACCTGATCCTAAATTATCAATCAAACTCCAGTAGACTTGTTCAAACACTAATAATGTCTCAAATAACATACACTTGAAGAATATGGAAAAAAGACACATTTCATACAAGAACACATGAATTAATTGAAACTAAGTGATCTCTCATGAATTAAAAATCAATATAATCCTCTAAGAATAACCACCATGAACAATAAACAAGAACTTGCAGCATAAACCACTAGTATAGCCTATACACTAAGACATTCTTACTTCAAGTGAAATTAATTCATGAATATGGTTTAACTAATGAAACCATAAATAAAATGATATCTAAGACATATAAAAACCACCCTAAAAATCATTAATATCCATTTATTTTAGATCTAAGTAAATAGGTGCAAGAATAGACCCCTCTTGGATGGATATACCATAATGACCTGCTATTACTCTTCACAATTATTCATGAATAATATCTCATAATTATTCAAACCAATTACAATAATTTTAATCTAATTATTACCCCTAAAAATGAAAAAAAATAGCTCCTAAATCTCTCTCTCATGGTCATACCATTCGTTGCAACTTTACCTTCCTAAGCTTGTGAAGGCAATGATGGAGCATAAAAAGTGTTTGGAGTGTCATTTCAAAATAAAAATTGGTCCATATATGTAAAATTATGTTATGGATCCCAAGAGACACTTTAAAATTATTTCCAACTCACAAATATCTATTTGATGTCATATAACTTCCCAAAAGTGCTTAAATGTGTCATTTTTCCTATTTGGGAGGTTGAAACTACAAATTTATCAATACCTAAATGACCCTAAATATTATATAACCTCTCTATAACACTAGGGATGTTTTAAATCTTCTTTACCCATTTTATATTGAGATTGATATGTCTAACCCTTCCAAATGGGCCAAAAGGTGGTAAAAATGTGATTTTTTGCATTTGTGAGTCTAATTTAACTTATCTGGGAATAATGGAGTTTTATTCATATTTTAGTTAAGGTTATAGATTAATAAATTATTAAATAATATATAAATAAATATAGTCATAATTTTTGCAACTATTTGTCTTTTTCACCTTTCTAAAAATAGCAATAAATAAGAAGAAATATAACTTAACTGGAAAATAGACTGAGATAGATGATATAGAGGTTAAAGACTATTATGCGGGATTGGGAAGATGTCATGAAATTGAATCTAGATTGCATTGGGTTAAATGATAGGAGCACTAAAAATTATATGATTTGGTGTTTGGTGTTATTTTCTATTCCTATCGTTATTGTCCAAACTAGTGATAGTGACTTGAAACTTTTTGGGTAGTTACATTATGCTTGTATAAGTGTGCCTATGAAAAATTGAGTACTGGTTATCAGAATAACATGCTATGGATCTGATTTCATCTTCAAATCCTAACCCTCCATCATATTTGGTAAAATTATATTTGAGTCACTTGAGAAAGAGGGGGGGTTAGTGTGAAAGATGTATTGAACGTGCAATCCACACCCTTTGTGTGATCATACTACCTACATACCAATACTATGAATAGGGATCAATCCATATGTAGTTATCCAACCTAATGTGCTTTGTGAAATAATGTGGTGTGGATGAAAATGCCAAATTTATAGTGCTTGAGGTGGTTAGGGACTGGTATGAATATTTGAGTATGTTTATAGTTGTGTTAGGTGACTATGTGCAAAGAATAGGGAAGTTTGCCTTAATGTTTTTTTTGCATTCTTGTCTGCTTTGTAGGTTTGGTCACCTCCTTTGTAAATGAGTTTTAAATGGGATTTTATAGGAAATAATTGGTCATTGATCAGAAGTATTCACTATAGGCTGACCTAATTAAAGATAAGGATAGGGTTAAAATGACTGTTGGGGCTCAAAGTACAAATGGATAGGGCCACCAAAAATGGGACACTTATTTACAGGGTGTTATAGTCCAAATGGGATGATCCTATCCTATAGGATCGAGACCTGGGAAGATAGGTTTGGTATGGGGAATATTATTTGGCTGAGGTAGAATGATCATTCAATGAGAAAAAAGGTATCTATAAGGGTTGTAAGAGCATGTAAAAATGACGTATGAATGGGGTGACACAAGCCACACTCAAACTACCAATTTGGAAATTTTATATTACTACATTTACCCCCTTTTTATTCTAGTGATGCAACAAAGTGAAATACTATGATAAAGGAAAAATAAAAAGTGTACTTGAACTTAGCTATAAGGATGAAGCCCATAAAGATGTGTGATGTTGAGGGTGGATAGAGATAACATAGCATGAAGCATAAATATACAAGAGAAAACAAGGAATAGATCAAATCTCACTAGACATGCTATGTTTAAAATAAGAATGTATAAGGGCTAGGTAAAAGAGAGGGGAAGAGAAAGGAATAAATACACCTCATCAAGTACATGAATAAATATAAAACCTATTGTGATTTTGAGTGATGTTGGGTATGTGTTGTATCAAGAGTAATATCATGAATGGATCTAAGTGCTCAATTCGCTAAGTGTAGATCAAAAATATAAAGGTTGGATCTTTATCTCCAACATTTCCCACTATGTAGTGAAGTTATGTGATCATGCATGTGTTAATCGATATTTATATTGTGTGTCCAATACCTCTGAGTAGGTAGTTCAATAATACAAAGGTTAGCTAGTCTTTTGGCTCCATCATTACCCTCCCTCTAAGTGTGAACTATGAACTAATACTAGTATGAATGTGTGTTGTATGAGATAGTTCATGAATCCCATGAATACTCTATAATCTAACAATGTGGTTTGGATATTTTAATGTGTACTAATAATTAGGTCAATCTTGGCCACTCTGAAAGGTGGAGATTATGCTTGTATGAAAGCCACTCTGAAATTGAGAACTAGGCTTATATGAAAACCACTCTGAAATGATGCCAACCACCTAAAAATGGAATAAGACATGCAACTGATGAGAATACTTAGGTAATACAATGAAATATAAAGAAAATAAGGCAAATGTGTCATGCACATTACCCTCAATCACTGGTGTGTGTAACATTGATTCTGATCTAGAATTTGTACCAACTGCCCAATTTGAAACTAGAAGTGAGAGACATCATGTCACACATGATGCCCCCTATATCTAGATAATCTGAGTAAAAATATATTGAAACTACCCAATCTAAACTAGATTGTAGCTGACAAAACTATAATTGACCTTACCTTTCTATCTATTTCTAAAAATTCTATGTTTTTGGCTATTTTGACAGGAGCACCAAAAAGTGGACACTTTGATGTATGGCACTTTAGTTTGAATGGGGTGCTCTTGTCATTTACTATTTTTGATGATTGTTATGTGTTTGTCACTATTTTTTATTCTATTATACATGTTTTGAATTTTGATTATTATTTTGAGTGTTCTAAAAACTGATTTTTGATTGGTAGAGGGCTTTGTTCTTTATGACAAAATATTTATTTGTTTCCCCCTCTTCCAAGGGTAGGAATGAAGACCCTGCAATGACTACCCTCAGAGGAAAGAGCCTTACAAGTGTTTTATGCTATGAAATACATGATATAACAATGATAATTTTAAAAATATCTCAAGATATAGGATAGTTTGTATTGGAGATTTTTAGATCAATAGGGGTATGTCTAGTGTTATCAAATAAAATTTGAAATTAGATGACTTTGGCATGAATAAAAAAAACCAATCTAAAGGTCCTCTTTCTTGCTCACTCAACCCTTCTCAACTAGACTTTCACTTGTTCCCAATAACCCATAACTGCCTAAACTTAGCTCTTTGAGACCTAGGTAGCCCTCTCAGACCCATATCTATCCCCCTAGGTCTCATCCTCCTAGTAAAATAACAGTCACTTGGATTGGAGCACCAAAATTTAGGGGTGTCCTATTTATGGTACTATTGTCCAAGTTCACTTTAGCCTCAAATGGTCATATTTTCTTGATTCTTTATCTTTTCCTTTGTCAGCCTAATACAAGATCATCTAACCCACAATCATCAAGTTCCCTATAAAAGGCCATTCAATGTCCATTTAGAAGGGTTGGTACTCATTCATAGGAAAGAAGCAAGAATAAAAGAAAGTAAACTCAATAACTCTTTCTTATTCTCTACATATAGCCTTATAAAACTAATTCAAGCCTATTCAAGCATTCATACCAATCCCTAGTCATCCAAAGTACATTCTAATTTTGTATTATAGTTGCATACATAATAAAAATACACCAAGCACTTCAAATGGGAGAACTAAATTAGCTTAATCCCTCTTCAGAGTATTGGTATGTAGGTATCGTGCTCAAACATGGGGTGTAAAGTGCATCCAACGTATCCTTTACACTCTAACCCCTTCTCTCTTTCTCAAGTTTGCTACTCAAGTTCAAGTCTTAAGAGTACCTAAGGGTTTTTAAGATTGAATTAGATACACATTGAGATCCACATAGACTCAATATTCAATATTTCACTACCAAGGTGTCACAAGCCTACCAAACAAAACCCAAAAAAGCCACATCACTAGGACAATAGTGCTAAAAGTAGAAAATAATGTCAGAAGTGGACAATAGTGCTAGAAACTGGACTAAAACTCCAATTAGTAGGGCATCTTGAGTTTTTCACTCCTATCTAATTTAAAAATAGAGTTTTGGGTCCTATTTACAATAGTTTGCCATCCCTATATAGCAATTTCCAGACCCTACATCACATGTTTTATCCCAAAATAAGCTAAGTTTGATTTCTTTACACTTCTTATTATTTAAAAAAAAGGTAAAATACATATCTATTTACATAAATTAGTAGACTACTTGAGACCATTTATTTACTAATTTACATTTACTCATATATTTAATTGCTTAGTAATTAAATGCTTAATTCCCAAAAATAATAAAACATTTGGTGAACCCGACTTACTTCAAATTTGTGCACAAAAACCCTAGAAACCTTAGGGTTAATTATTTTTTATTTTTTTGCAAATTTTTCCTAAATTTAAAAATTAGAAAACTATAAATTAATTGAAATATTTTACATAAATTCACCCAAACCCTAGTTTGCACATAATAGGTCCTATTTGCATATAAACACTTGCAAAACACTAGGAAAATATACTACTAATTTTAGAAATATTTTCAGATTTTCCTTCAATTTTTCAAATTACTACACTAATTTTGAAAAAAATACCTTTCAAAACCCTAGTTACATCAAATACATTCTCAATTATTTTTAGTACTTTCACATCATTTTCTAAAAATTTAGTTGTATAGCAAACTTAGAAAATCAATTTCACATTCAAAAGTCTATAGCATATTGCAAATAATATTTTGGAAAAATATTTAGTTACATGTACTAGCTCCTTATTTGTTTTTTGAGGTATCACCTGACATTCATATAAAAATTTCAAAAATGATGCTCAACTATTTACATATGCTTCTTACATTTTTTGCAAATAACAAATAAATCATATGGGTCCTATCATGTACATGAATTATGAAGTCTATCATATGTTATTACAAAGTTTAATTATATGCATTTCATGCCTAATTTTCATATTAAGGGATGATGTTACAACATTGATTGCTAAAATTATACAAGATTTCCACATGCCTTTTGCATATTCTATATCTCTACTATGGAATAATCTTTACGTTTATTATGTTCAACATGTAAGAAATATTATGTTACAACTTAAAAATATATATGCAATTAGCCATAAACTCTTTCTCCCTATCTTTTACTCTCTATTTGTCATATCAAAATGTTTCTAGACTCATTATGCTCAACAAATGAAAAATGTTTTCTTGCATATGAAAATTTTCTATATATTCATGTATAATGTAACATTGTCTACCTATTATTTGCTATCTTGCATGTGCCATACTCTTTATAAGTATATATTTACACACATTATCACCTAGATTGCATGCATTTCAATTCACAGTCATGTTTTTTGCCTCAATACATATAACTCATTGGTTATTATTTAGTATATTTCTATCATTACTAGATGATAACAAACACTAATGGTTATGTCCATTCCTCCCTTCTTCAAACTTGGTATATCTAGCTCTTATCTTGCACCTAATACTAGCTTTATGCCTATAGTAGATCATGTGGTCCATGCTATCATCCAAGTTTATAAAGATAGACATGGTGATATTACCCAGGGCCATAGCTTTACTACTCAGGCTAGTTCCCCTTCAGACATAGTTTCTATTCTCAAACTCCTCTAGGAATCAGATGTTTATAAGGATGTATTATATGTAGCCCTTCATAATACTAGAATCCTTATTTCCACTAAAGTATCATATGTTACATCCATCCTCAACACAATGCAATGGATTGAAGAGCATATATCTTTTGAAAAAGAGGATTTACCCCTATAACACATCATTTAATAACATCTACCTTTGTATATTCAATTATAAATTAATGATGTTAGGGTCAAAAAAGTATTGGTGGACAATGGTTTAGGCCTTAACATTTGCAACATCTCATTTCTTAAGAATCTTAACATACAACCTCATGATCTAGACTATTTTAATATAAACATTAGATGTTTCAACAACATCTCACAAAACGTAATGGGTAAAATAACACTTAATATTACCCTAGGGCCCAAGAAATTAGCAACCACCTACCAAGTCATGACAAATGACCTTAATTATATAACTTATTACTTGGTTGGCCACCCTAGATGCATGATATGGATGTAGTTCCTTACACACTCCATGTTTGTCTAAATTTTAGTCACAAAGGTTACATATACATGTGCCACATAGACCATGAACCTATTAAATATTGTCAAGTAGTTGAATCTCCACAAAATTTTATTCCACACTTTAATCTATTTAGTATACCTACATAATCAATTACTCTTGATGCACCCTTAGACCATACACAAAATAAAACAATTCCAAATTATGTCATAACACCAAGACCAAAGAACCAATTTACTTCAACATTTGCACTCAATTATCTAAATAAGATGGGTTGTTAACGCAAAGGACTTGGAAAACATGAATAAATAATATTCAATCCAATCAAGGCATCCACACAACATAAATTGTAGGGGCTAGCATACTAGTTATGCCTTAACCATAACAATTCCTCTCCCACCCTTTCACAACACATAAAATTCTATCCACCAATTATACACACTAATAATACAATCAATCATACTTCTACACTATCATTAATCTACCCTAATCTTATTGACAACACAGCTTCAACCAACATGTTTCCATTAGATGAATTTTATAATGATGAATCCCTCCTAAAATTTATTGGTACATATGAGGATCTCCCATCTTGTTACCACAAAAACCAATTTACAAACCACATAAATACCCATGCATACTTTGGAGAAAGTATCAACTCCTCCCTTGATATATTAGTTGATTCAGATGATACTATCCCTACAACTCCATACACACTCGATCATTCCACATTACTTAATGAAAAAAAAGTGAATTTCAATTTTGGGACCGACAAGGATCCATGCATTGTCTTATTAGTCATTGCTCTAAAAAGGGAAAAAGATGTTGATATTCATCAAACCTTAACAAAATTACCTAAACTCTTCACTTGGTCATACTATGATCTGATAGGAATTGATACATCTATAGCAGTCCATCAAATTCCTTTATACCCTAAAGCTAAACTACTTAAACAAAAATATGTAAAATGCATCTTAAGGTGGCTCTTTTAGTTAAAGATGAAATCCAGTGCCTCGTAGATGCTAGTTTCATTCACCCAATAGCATATCTTGAATGGATTTCCAATATTGTTCCTATCTTCAAACCTAATGGGAAAATTTGATGTTGTTTTGATTCTAGAGATTTAAATAGAGCATTCCCAAAAGATTATTTCCCTTTACCCAATATTGAAATGATCATAGACTCCATAGCTAGATAGGAAATTCTATCATTTATGGATGGTTTTGTTGGTTTTAATCAAATCAAAATTGCTAAAGAAGATCAAGAAAAAACATCTTTCACAACACCATGGGGCACATTTTGTTACATTGGTATGCATTTTAGATTAAAGAATGTTGGGTCCACATATCAGCGTACTATGATGCACATATTTCATCACTTAATTCACCATACTATCAAGGATTACATTGATGATATACTATCTAAATAAAATCAATGACATCAATCTATTGATCTATAAAAGATTTTTACATGACTCAGATAATACAACATATGGTTAAACCCAAATAAATGTGTATTCAGAGTTATGTCAAGAAAATTCCTAGGTTTCATTATATCTCAGCATGGCATATATGTTGATCATAAGAAACTCAATTCTATTATTTATATGCTACCTCCTACCAATCTAAAACAAGTATAATCCCTCTAAGGTAAGATCTAAGTAATTTTTCATTTCATAGTTCAACTTGTTGATATTACATAGTCCTTTACATAATTATTAAAGAAAGATACAAATTTTATTTGGGGCCAAGCCTATCAAAAAATCTTTGACACAATTAAGCAATATCTCATTAATCCACCTATTTTAGTCCCACCTATCCCAAACAATCTTTCCTCCTTTATATCTCTGCAATTTATCATGCATTAGGAACACTCTTAGCACAACATGATGATCAAAATATTGAGCACATAATTTATTACATCAGTCACACATTGGTCGATTATGAAAAAAATTATTCCCCAATAGAAAAATTATGTCTAGAATTAGTTTTTGCCACACAAAAACTCTGACATTACATGGTCAATAATGAAACTCACATAATCACAAAGGCAGAACACTTAAATTTCTTACTAGCAAAAACACATCTTTTTGGCCACATCTCAAAATGGGTTATGTTATTTATAGAATTTGACTTAAAAATAGTCATCCAAAAATAGATTAAGGGCCAAATCATTGTAGACCATTTGGTAGCATCCCCACTATTATATATCGACCCTTTAAGTGACATATTTAGAGATGATTTAACTACATATTCTACTCATTTAGATACCTGGAACATGTTCTTTGACTGCTCTCAATGTGCATCTAGTGTAAGGGTAGGCATCATCTTAATTGATACCTTTGGCCATACAATTTCTATAACATACTGATTAAGTTTTTCATGCACCAAAAACATAATAGAATATGAAACACTCATCTTAGGACTATTTATTGCACAATCCCTCAATATCAATTCTATTAAAATATTTGGGGATTCCCAACTAGTGGTTAATCAAGTTAATGATGTTTATCAAACAAAGGAAGAACACCTTATCCCATACTGCAATATGGTATAGTGTTTATCCTCATAATTTGATTATTTTTCTATTGAGAGCATTCCTTGAAAAGACATTAGACATGCAAATGCAATGGCTAGTATGGCATCTCTAATTCACATTAATATCAATGATGATCAAGCAATCTATATAATTAAATGATTAAAATCACCATCAATATCTAAGATAGATTTGATTGCTCTCTCCATTTTAGCTACCAAACAAAACTCCACAACCCTAAAATGGTTTACTATCATTTACAACTTTCTCAATAAATCTATTACACTAGACACTTTCTCTCAAAATGAGAAACATAAATTAAACAAGTAATCACTCTATTATGTAATCATTGGTAGGGACCTTTTTAAATGATCCTTTGAGGAACACTTACTATGGTCCTTAACCTTGACATAGGACAAAATTTATCTAACTCAAATACATGATAGTGAATGTGGTGGTGACTTTAGCAAAAAATCCATGTCATACAAACTTCTCTAACAAGGGTACTACTATCTTACCATGGAAGATGAGTGTTTACAATATGTAAAGCTATGTGATAAATGTCAATGACACAATAATCTATAGCATGCACCATTACAATAATTATAACCTATTGTCTCTCTATGGCCATTCATGTTATGGGGATTTGATCTCATTGGAAAAATTAACTCTGAGTCTACCAATGGACATAAATTCATAATCACTACCATAAAATACTTTAATAAATGGGTGGAAGTAGTTCCACTTCAATCTACCATAGGTGAAGACATTTGTAGTTTTATCATGACCCATATTTTTTCATGCTTCAACCTACCTATCATTATAATTTTAGACAATGGAACATCATTCAAAAAAACTATAAAAAAAATTGTACCAAATACAAAATCAAACACACATTCTCGACTCCATACTATCTATAAGGAAATGGTCAAGAAGAAGCCACTAATAAAATAATTAACAACATCTTGAGCAAAATAGTAACCATGTTTAGTGATGATTGGCATAATCAACTAGTTTTTTCACTATGGGCTTATCACACAAGTATTCATATGCCCTTAGGGCGCTACTCTCTATTCACTCATCTATGGCACAGAGGTAGTTATACAATTAGAATTATAGATTTCATCCCTCCATGTCTCCCTAGAAGGTATTCTCAATAATGACAAGTACCAAGAAAAACATTTAGACCAACTTGGACAATTAGACCATTCACATATTCAAGTTACAGAACACCTCAAGATATACCAACAATGTATACAATAAACCTACAATAAGCATGTTCACATCAAAGAATTAAAAGTTAATGATCTTATTCTAAAATAAAACCTTTGTAATGTCAATGCTAAAGAAGAAACTAAAGGAAAATTCAAACCAAATTGGCTCAATCCCTACATCATTACTAAAAAACTTAGCCCTAAAGTGTATCAGCTAGCCTCACTTGAAGGAAAAAAACTCAAAAACCCAATGAACATTATGCATCTATGAAAATTCCATTTATAGTAGGTTATTTCTACATATTTATTATACATAATATCTTTTACACTTCCTATACATAGTTAAAATATTTTTTTTCCCAAAATATAAAAAAATTCAAAAATGCCAAAAATATTTTGATTGTATGCATCACCCATGCTTTACATCACTACTATTATGCTAGGACTCACATTTATTATTTAATGTTATTGTATGTAAACTTATACATTACCATGCTTCACTTGATCTTTTTTGAGTGTGTGTAGTGACATCCAGCTACTTGATTACTTCATTCTACCCCTAGAGGGGGCATTCTTCTACATTTGAGACATACATTATTATACACACCCACTGGGGGTATCTTCTACATGAATACACCATCTAGGTTATGTCATTCCTATGCCACACACTCTAAGTTATCATATTAATGTACATTAATTTAAATATTACACAAAATACTATATCAACATCTCACCAGTATCTAGCACTTGTGTATTTCTTAGGATATACCTTGTATTGTACCACACATGTTTTGCATACTCTCACATTTGGTTTAATCAGTTAGATGTGCTTATCTCTTTTAAAATATTACATGCTTTCTCTACCTACTTAGCATAGCTTGTGTGATTGTATGTTCAATTATATCTTGTCTCCTACTTGTGCTTTAGTACATTTGCCAATGTCCTTTGCTTCTTTTTCATGTGTGTTCCTTAGGACATTTGCCATTGTCCTTTATTTTTACTCCTCTATATTCCTAGGGCCTATGTGCCTCCTTTATTTAATTTACTTATATGAGTATGTGGAATTTGAACATGCATTCCATGCTTGTTTCTAGTTTGAGTGACATGTGCCCATGTCCCTTGTTTGCATGGCCTCTTAGACCATCTAGTATGTTTCTTGCTTCTTACTTGTTGTTTGTCAAATGTGTGCAATGTCATGATCCATATCATGCATTTTATTTTATTTATTGGATGCCATGATGGACATCATGCTCCATACCTCCAACTAAAACCTAACAATTAACATTTATAGTTCCAATTCAATACATTGTGCATGCTTTGCTATATCTTAAAACATATTGTTAAACATCAAATATTATATTATATTTCTTTTCAAAATTAACACACTTGTAGGACTTTTTTATTTTGATGGTAGTCATTATATGTTTATCATTCCTACCCTAAACAGATGGGGAATCAAATAGGGGCTTTGTCATAGAGATAAAACCTCCTATAAATTGAAACAACAATATTCAAAATAGTCAGCACAAAATCTAGAGGTCAAACTGGTCAAATTAGAGTAGAAAATAGGAAAAGTCTTTGATCAATAGTTAGTTTTCAAAACAAACATTAGCACTAGAAATGGTCATTGGTGTAAAAAATAGGGGTGTCCATAGTTTTGCACTCCTGTCCAAGCAGAAAAACATTTAGTTCAGGGATAGTTTTTACACTTCTAAATCCTTCATATTTAGTAGTTTCAACATAGTTTTCTTAGATATAGGGGTTACCATGCATGGAATGATGGTTCTCACTTTTAATTTAGACTAGGTATTTGGCATAAATTACAAATCAAAATCCATGTTCTAGACATTACTAATTGGGGGTAATGTGCATGACACATTGATCTTCTTTTATTTCTAAGTTTAGTTTATTCTAAGCATTCTTAGCAGTTAAATGCCTTACTCCATTTGTAAGTGGTTAGCATCACATTCAAGTTAAAATTTCATACAATTTTAGCTTTTTGAGTACCTGAGTTCCAGAGTTGTCTTTCATATAATTGTAGTACATTAGTTTTAGAGTGGATTTCATACAAGCCTAATCTCCATCTTTCAAAATAGCCAAGAGTGGCCTAGTTTCTAGCACACATTCAGCTGTGTACACCATAGTGTCAAATTTATATCACATTCATGGGATCTATGAGCCATCTAATATGACATGTATTTTATACTAGTATCACTTCATAGCTTCACTTCATGTGGTAATGATGGAGCCAAAGGGCCATCCTTTATATTCTTGAGCCACCTATCCAAAGGGATTAGACTCATAGTCTAAACATCGATTAGCACATGCATAATTCATTAACTTTAATTAGTCAGTGATAATGGAGCCAAAGGGGCAGCATTATCATTCTTGAGCCATATTATATAGAATTGAGCACTCAGCTTTGTTTACAATATAACTCTTGATTCAACACATACTCAGCACAATCTAGCATCACAATAGGTTTTGTATTGATTCATGTACTTGATGAGGTGTATTCATTCCTCTCTTCCTTTACTCAAAATTTTTATGTTATTATTTTAGATATAGTGTATATAGCTAGAACTAATCTACTTCATGTTTTTATTTGCAGATTCACACATCACAACATGCTCTCTCTACACACATCTAGCATCACATATCTTCATGAGCTTTTCCCTTATGAGTAAGTTGAGGTATGATTTTTATTTTTCCTTTATCCTATTAATTCACTTTATTGCATCACTAAAATAAAGGGGGATAAATTTAATCATATAAAATGAAAAATTAGATTACTTAGGCATTACTAATAGCACCCAACCTATAGGTCCTCTTTCTTGCTCACTCAACCCTTCTTAGCTAAACTTTCACTGATTCCCAATCACCCATAGCTTCCTCGAATTAGCCTTTTGAGATCAAGGTATCCCTCTTAGACCTAAATACATCCCTCTAAGTATCATCCTCTTAGGATAATAGTGCCCAACTTAGATAGGAGTCTTGGAATTTAGGGGTGTCCTATTTCTACTGCTATTATCCAAGTTCACTTTAGCTTCAAACAATCAGATTTTATTGATTCCTTATCTTTTTCCCTATCATCCTAATACCAACTCATCTAACCCACAATCACAAATTTCCCTATAAAATTCCATTCAATGTCCATTTATAAGGGTTGGCATTCATTCATAGTAAAGAAACAAGAATACAAACAAGTAAACTCAAGTACTCTTCATTATTCTTTGCATACAACCTTCTAAAACTAATTCAAGCCTATTCAAGCACTCATACCAGTCCTTAGTCATCCAAAGTACATTCTAATTTCACATTATAGTTACATACATCATACAATTACACCAAGCACTTAAAATGGGAGAATTACATTAGTATGATCTCTCTTCAGAGTATCGGTATGTAAGTAGTGTGCCCACAAATGGGGTGTGAAGTACATCTAACATATCCTTTACACACTAACCCATTCTCTCTTTCCCAAGTTTGCTACTCAAGTTCAAGCATAATAAGCTCCTAAGGGTTTTAAAGATTGAATCAGATACATGGTGACCTCTATATAGACTCAAGATTTAATATTTCACTACCAGGGTGTCACAGGCCTATCAAATAGAACCCAAAAAAGCTATATCACTAGGACAATAGTGTCAAAAATGGAAAACAATGTTGGAAGTGGATAAAAGTGCTAGAAAATGGACTACAACACCAAGTAGCTGGGTGTCTTGAGTTTTGTACTCTTGTAAAATCCAAAAATAGAGTTTTAGGTCTTGTTTATGATAGTCTGTCATCCCTACATAGTAATTTATAGACCTTTCATCATTTGTTTTAGCCTTGAATAAGCTAAGTTTGATTTCTTTACACTTCTTACTATTTTAAGAAAAGGTAAAATACATATCTATTTACAATTATTAGTATGATTATTGAGACACATTTATTTACTAATTTATATTTACTCAGACCTTTATTTGCTTAAGAATTAAAAACCTAATTGCCAAAAAGAATAAAACATCTAGATAGATGTAACAATGTAATAGCATGTGCAGTATACAAAACTAAAGCTAGAAACCTAGTTAGTTGTCGAGGAGGGATGAAGCATGATGTCTATCATGGCATCCAAAAAGGCAAGATAATACATGATGTGGATCATGGCATTGTAAAAAAATAAGAATGAAATAAGTAAACAATAACACAAGGTAATAAGCAAGAAGCATACAAAAGAGGCCAAGGGGCCAAGTAAACAGGGTACATGGGCACATGTCACTCAAACTAGGAAAATCAAGCATATAAGGCATGTTCAAATGCCCACATACACATACAATTATAAACAAGAAATATTGGCATGAGGTCCACAAACACATACAAGATTAAAATCAAATGACATTGGCAAATGTACTAAGGCACACACAAGTAAAAAAATAGGAACTAAGAAATGCAATCACATCTAGCTACTCAAAGCAAGAAAGGAAGGCATGTAAATGCTGGAAATACTATTGCATCTAACTAATCAAAGCAAGAAGTTAAATTATGAAAAACATGTAGTATAAGACTAGGTAGATACTAAAAAATACACATGTTTTATATACTAGTGAGTGTTGATAGAATAATATTTGTACGCTAGTAATTAATGTACCTCAACATGATAACTAGAGTGTGTGATGTAGGAATGATATAACCTAGATGGTGTAGTCATGTAGGATATGCCATCAATGGGTAGATATGTTGATTTATGTCTCAAATGTAGAATTAGTATGCCCCCTCGATGGGTAGAGTGAAACAATCAAGGATTTAGGTGTCATTACACACACTCAAAGAAGATCATGTGAAGCATGGTAATGTAGATAAATAAACAAACAATAACATAGAAGAGCAAGATGTAAGTATATCATGGTAGTAGAAATTTAAATCATGGATAATGCATATAATTTAAAAAATTTGGTATTTTGAGTTATTTGAATGTTTTTGTATTCTGACATAAGTTGTGTACAAGTAATCATAAGGAAACTATGTACAAGAAAGTGAAAAGAAACTATGTATAAGTAAGTTGAGAAATTATGTACAAGAAAGACTAAGAAGAAATGATACTAACCAATGAGTCTCATAAGAGACTCCTTATCATGGTGTCCTTTATGAAGGAGAAGGATCGTGCATGATCATGAAGCACAATGGAAGGGTTGAGACTGTGACTCTAAAATTTGTGTATGTTTTAAGTGCTCTAAAATATCTATAGTGAAAATTGACTGTGGGGTCCCCTATAACTCTAAGGAGTGAATGCACCTATGGGGCTCTTAAGGACCCATCTAGTAGTATAATAGGTTCTCTAAAAATGTGCTTTATGTGTAGAAGCATGAGACCTTAATGATACTTCTTTAGGTATGAATAATATAGCTAAAAACTATATAGATTATTTAAAATATCACTGATGTAGTGGTCACTTTAAGAGAAGCCTCCATGGAAGTGTATGAACTCTCTGTGATGGTAAGGGAAGCCTTGACTATGTTTGAATCTTAATTAGAGGAAGAACTATAACTGGTGGAGGAGCTAAAAATAGTGAGTACACAGTAGGAGATGGCTCTAAAGTGGGGAGTGGTAACTCATATGAAACTTCACCAATGGTAATAACCTAATTAGTGTGAATATATTTCATGCATCTATGAACTATAGAAGGTACTACATAAATTTTCTATATCCATGGTCTACCAAGCAACATGTTGAAGACTTATGCACTGGGAATAATAATAAATGGTGTGGCCACATGTGATGGACCAAATTATAGAAGAATTAAAATCTCACCCAATAAAATCAATATGTGCCCATGGAATCCATTGATAATTGTGTTTGTTGGGGTGATATCCTACTCTGAATATACCAAATGCTGAAGTAATGTCATAGTGCACATGTTCACACTAGATCCATTGTCTATGAGAATACTATGAATGGGATGGTGATCAATGTAGGATTTGATAAAGAGTGCATAGTAATTTGAATCATCCTTAACTATTTCCTACTCTGAGAAGGAGATTGAAGGTCTAGCTAGAAATCTCAAATTATAAGTAGACACCTAAATCCGGCCACTGATAACCTCCAACTAGGATTTTGACCAATTTCCACCAAAGTGCATAATTTAGCCTAAAAAAACTAAAACACATTAAATGAGTTGAAATTTATATATTCAAGTACAAATTTTGGTTAGCGTATCCCTAAATGGGGTAATACAATTTATGGGCAAACTAACTTTATTCAAATCATTTCAAGTTAGAATGCCAATTTTGCACCTAGGTGCTCTAGATTGCTCTTTTATATCAAATTTATTGTACAGGACATGTGCCATTATTATATTAAATTAGCTGCATCCTAAATGGGATAATATATCCAACACATCTGACATCAACTTCTAATTCCAATCTAGTCAAATTTCAAGCCAATAATAATGCATTCTGATCAATTTGAGTAATTTGTGCACAAAGTGCTTAATCATACTTAAGAGATAATTAAACCAAATTAGAGCCTAATTAGGAATTCCATGTAAAATTTTTGAATACTTATTTTGGAAATGAATATTAAATATCTACTTCATTAGGTGACCTCATTTCTTGGAAAAACATCCCTAGGCCATAAATGCCACAAATATCATGATTCATGCCTCTTATGCCTCATCAACGCCCTCCATGCCTCTTAATTTCTCCTTTATCCCAAATATTGATGAGGCTATTTATAAATTTTAATTGAAAAATTGGATTTATCCTTAGCCACACATCTCAGTCTTGAGATGGATGGCTGAGGTTGATTCTGATCAATCTTAAAAATCTATAAATATAGAGGCCATGAACAACATTTCTAAGCTATTTTGGTGCAAAGTTATTATTCTCAAATATCTTCAAAGGTGTTGAGAATGAAAATTTATAATGCATAAATTATTCCAAAAGCTATTGCAATTAGTCATACCATTCCAAATTGATTCCAAGCCAAGCCAAAGCCAAAGGTGCCAAGGAGAAGAGGAGATAGCTAAGCCTCCTTTGATGAAGACTTTATGAGCATAAGTTGAGAAAGCCACTATTACAAAAGCATTTTTAGCATCCAAGGAAGGTGAAGGATTCTTATTTTTCCTTGATTTTTATATGTATTTGTCATTTTTTTTGTTATTAAGCTCACCCTAGTAACTAGGCATGAAGGTGCTAGTTTAGTGTGTTGTTTATCATTCTGCTTTATTCATTTTATCACTAACACAATACTAATCTCCTCTTCTTAGTCAAATTCCTAGTTCATAAATGGCATGCTCAGTGGGACCAAACACATCCCACATATAAATAAGATGATTATGCAACTTTAAAATCTTCATTTGGATCATTAAAACTTTTACCATTTAATTTTCTAACTTTTTTTTTCCATTTTTCTTTGTCACAAGTTTATACAGTAACTGTCATTGGTTGAGTAAATCATAAATGGTCATTTTTAACTATTGTCAGTTAAGTATAACCATCATCAACTAGCATAACCATTTTCATCTAGTAAAACTATCATTAGTTTGCATAACCATTGTCAGTTAGTAAAACTATCATCAGGCTGCATAACCATTACCAGTTAGTAAAACTATCATCAGTCTGCATAAATGTCTCCATCACCGATTAGTGTAACCATCACCAGTTAGTATAACCATCGACGGTCATTCTATTTTTTTACACAAACTTGAGAGCTCATTTTTCTAAGTTGGTTGTTTCATTTTCAAAAGTGATTTTAAGCTAAGCATGTTGCTAACAATTTTTTTGTAGGTTTTACATGAAAAATCTTCAAAGCATGCTTAAATAGATCTTTTTAAACTTTTTTAGCATGTTTTAAAATGAATCAAAATTTCATTTTGGTGCTTAAAGGAAAATCATTTAGGGTGCTATTGCTTATATCTTGTATTTAGCTTTCAAAGTTACAAATTAAGACCAAAGGGTCAAAATAACACCACATAATTTTTCAAATTGGTGCTTAAAATTGAACTCACTTGTCATTTTTTTTTGTATTCAATTGTTGTTTAGTTGTTTTTTGATTGGAAAAGAAAAGAATGTCACGTGTATGCTCTTCCATTTGTCCCCTTTAGGGAACCCTTGAAATCAAAAATGCCATTTTTATTACAAAAATCCTAATCCAAGGCTTAGAAAGAATGTCATCTAAAGCACTCCTTAAAAACTTATCAAAGTTTGGGTGACCTTGAAAATAACCCTAAAGTCATTATATTAGTCTTTTATTTCATACAAACTTGGCTTGCAAGGGGGACTTCATTACTTCCCATGAGTTCTTTAGGGAAGTTTTGACCTAGGGTTTCATCTCCCAGCATTGACTTTATCCACTCCAAGTTGAACATGGGATGTATCTACATTTGGACATCACATTACACTAAGTGAACAGTAGGATGTAGTGGGTGTAAAAAGGACTAGACCTTTTTAGAATAAGCTAAGTGCTATGGACACTTAATTTCTATGCTTTTCTTTAACATCATTTGACATGAAAGTCATTGTGCAATTGATTCTCCTAGAAACATTCAAAATATTGATAGTTTAGTCAAGCCCACATTACCATACCCTTGTTAGGATTTGGATGATTATACTTATTGTATTTTGGTCATTTTTTCTTGGTATGTTTTGAGACTAAAACTTGTTTTTTAATTTCTAATCCATGTCAAAACAATATATTTGAGTTAAGGAAGGTAGTGTTATGCTATCCAAATCATGTCAAACTATTTATGCATTTGATTTTTTTGCAAATATAACATTGACAACATCAATCAACCATGCTTACGTTGTTAGGCTACTCAATTTGTTTCAAGACTTGTTTCACCTTGTATCAGAAATCATTGTTTCAAACCATGTCATGTATACCATTTAGACATTTGTCTTGTGCTGTCATGCTATCCAATCTTGTCTAGCTTGTTTGGTCAAATCCTAGTTTTCAATGTTGAGTTTTTAATTAGCCTTGTCAAGTTTGGATTTAAACATTGATTGATTTCTATTTAGGCCTCAATTCATGGGGCTAATACATAGATCTTTCTCTTTTGGGTTGCATAACTTTGATTAATCAATTACCAAAAATTTGAAAACTATTAATGGTTTATTTGTTTAATGCCTATCCTCATCATTGTTTGTGACTTTATTTGGGAGAACATGGCCTTTCTCTAAGAGCCTTTTGTCTTATGCCTTATGCCAATTGATCATGTTTATTTTTAATTCCATTTGTTGGGTCTAAGTCAAAGTTGTTTCCAAACTTATTAGATTAAATTCACATCAATCCTCTATTTCAAGTCTAGATTTTGACACCATTTAGCCAAACTTCCTAGCACATGCCTTCTTTGAGCCTAGCTTTTGACTCTACATTTGGACAAAAGACCTAGTGACTCTTTTCCCCTTTCCTAGTTTAGACCTTGTTTGGAACACTTTGACCTAGACTTTTAACATGCTGATTTTTATTTAGCATTAGACATTTGATGTTAGACTATTTTATTCCAACTCTTAACAAAAATCATTTTGGAGATACAACTCCACTTTCAAACCATATTGGAGATACAACTCCACCCCTTTGACCAAGTTTGAACCATTTGTCCTGTGGATAGTTTTCTAGAGTTTATAGAACTCTAAACCTTTTTATTTTTGGAGATTTCATTACTTATGTAGATATGTCTAGCTACACCTATGGTGGAGTCATGTATAAGATAAATTATGATAGAATGGCCACACAAAATGACTTTTATGGCTTTATTCAAGACCCCAACAATGATAATATGGTTTGTGAGATAGATTTCTATCCAACTCATAATAATAATTCATGGGAACAAATTCATGAACTAGCTCACAATCCAACTCGAGACCTAGATTGGTATGAAGAAGATTGTAAGGAGTAATTTGAAGACCCATCTATAAATAATATTTGGGATACAGATCCATACCCTCTTTATAATAATTAGTACATAGAACATAGTCAAGAACTAGCTTATGAGCCAAATCACAACAAGGATGATATAGTTTATGGGGAAGACTTGGATGCTTTGGCTTATGTGAGTAATCAATCTCTACCAGATCATACCATTTCTATTCTAGGACCACAATGTGACAACATTCTTATACCAAGAACTCATCCTTTAGTTTGTGTGAGAAATCAGGTTCCATAATGCCAAACCATTTATATATTATGACCTCATCCTTTGGCTTGTATGAGTAATCAAGCTCCATAATGCCCCTTCATCATTATAAGACTTAGTCCTTTGGCTAATGTAGGTAATCAATCCACACATTACCATTTTAGGACTTCATCCTTTGTCTCATGCAATAAATCATACTCCCTAATGCCTTACCATTATCAAACCACAAGCCATTCCTCATCTAAAACTAACCTCATCCAAACCTCAATTGATCCAATCATTCAAGGAGCAAGTTGTGTTAAAAACTAATATTTTCTAACTCATTAGAAACCAAGACCAAGAGAACCAACCAAACCAATATGTTTCTATTGCATCAACCATTTATGATAAATCAACCTATGATGAATCACCTATTGATCTTATACCAGTTATCAAGGAGTCTCACTCTAATGAGCTAGTCTTTGCTGAGTCACTTCTTAATGATTATAAGTACCTTTGGGAAAATCATTACCTTGACCATGTGCCTATTTTTCAAGAACCTCCTATTGACAATATATTCTCTAAGGATTTGTCTCTTGACCTTTTTACCATTGTAGAGGAGTCCCACTCTGACAAACTAGAATTTGTTGAGCCCATTATGCCATCATAGGTCATTACTTATCCAAAACCAAATATTGAACAAGACATCATTATATCAGAGTACCCATCAAATGAAGAATCAAACTTAGAGTTTGGTTTTATTCTTGAACCAACATTAGATTTACCATCAAAATTTGAATCAACATCAATCTTAACATTATATTTAGTCCCTTGAGTTAGAATCAGATTTAGAAGAAGAATATGTTCATGGTTGTTATAACATTGGTTACACATGCCTTACAGATCAATTTGAATACATTTGTGATACTTATATGGTTTTTGAGGATGATTACTTCATCTTTGACATAAGTTATCCTAGTATCTTCTATAAGGATTGTGTAACCTCTCCTCATTCCATTACCATTCCATAGGCCATTACCATCAACCAACATAGCCATATTATTGACATTCCATCTCCCACAAGTGTCGATTAGGATCAAAAAAATAACACTTTGTTAAACTACATCCATGGTGATATAGAAACTGAAGAAAAGCAAGGAGGCGAAGATAATATTCATATAGTAAAAGAACACTCTCTTAGTGAAACATTTTTAGAGGCACTAGGGGACAATTAAAGTCACAACTCAATATCTTTTAGTGAAACTTTTCAAAAGTGCTAGAGGATAATCAAATCCAAAATTCAACATTCCTTATTGAAACCTTCTCAAAGGCACTATGGGACAATCAAGATAACTTCATTGGTGAAAACTTCTTTGAGGCACCAATAGCTGAGCACAAAATTTCTTCACTGCTTGATGAAGATAAAATCAAATATAAAATCAAAATATCTTCCAATCTATAGCATAATCAGATGGTAGCTACTTTCAAGATCAAATAATACAAAAATATGGTGGTCCTATCGAGATAACAAGTCTTGGGCCCCACCATAACCAAAATTATGTCAAATTTGACATTAGCAACATTACGTGTGATTGAAAGTCCCAATCTTCATTTATTTCCCCACCATTACACATTATATTATCCTCCATCATCCCATTTCATAATCAAACCTACCATCCATATTTTTCCTTGTTTACCATCCATGGCTACACTTTTCTTTGCAGAGGTTACAAAGATACCTTATCTTGATGTTTGAAGGAATTATAATCAATGACCAATGAAGATCATAAAAGCACTCTCAGAATCCAAATATGCATTGAGTTCTTGATAAAGTAACTTTTCAAATAAGGTGTGGACTATAAATTAACATGATCAAGTATCCTATTTATATCATTTATTGATTAGGATGTGTATCTCCCCATTAGTAGGAATAATAGAATCAAAAACCACACATAGGCAAAAAATATGTACCATACCATTTCATTGTCATGTCATTGCCATTGTTACATATCCATTTTTCCATTATCACATATCCCTTCCATTTACCTTACCTTACCACTTGGGGGTAGACCTCTTACCATTTTATCAAACCATAATTATCTTAAGGCAAGACCATGTCATCTTATCTTTCCATTCTTATCTAGACCAAAGCCCATTTTTTTAGTCATTATACCCAATTCTATTTTGATCTTGGTTTATTTGGTTCTTCTCATACCTTTTGTGAGAGGATTATTATCAAGTTTAAATAATCAATCCAATCTATGTTTCAATGATAGTCTATGAAAGTAGTGTGATAATTGATTTGGTAAGATATCTTTCATCCTATCAAATTTGTTTATGTAAGCCTGATTATAACCACCTATGAGTAAATTAGTGTTTCGCCAGTATTTCTACTAATTATAACTACCTATGGGAGAATTAGTATCATTAACCTATGCCATTGTATCCTAGTTATAACCACCTATGGGAAAACTAGGGGTAACACTTATTTACCATGCATTGTCGCATCACCTTACCATCACTATTTTCATTTGACTAGGCATTTGTTAGATTTGAGAATTTGTTGGGACCTAGTTGATTTTTCCCTACCTTTTGTGTGGATGGAATTAATATTACTTGAGGTCATTTTAGGACTATGAAGGTAGCGCTTGATACTTGTTAAGGTCAGCTCAGTCCCCCTTTCCATACACTCTCACCATTTTGTGAACAACCTAAGCCAAATACTCTCACTATTTTGTGAGAAGGTATTTTGTCATTCTTTAATGAGTTAAGATACCTCAAAATGATAAAAACATTCATAACATTTCAAAAATACCAAACATATTTGTCATATCTAAGCCTAGTTAATTATCCTCGATCTGCCTTACTGGGGCATTATCATTATTAGGATGCTTTCTTTTGATTTTGTTTTCAAACTTTATATTTGTTTATTTATTTTAGATTATTTTTTTGTTTGTTTTTTATTTATTTGTTTGTTTGTTTATTCACTTGCCTATTTGTTTGCTTTCAACACTATTGCCTTGACTCGGTCTATAGGTGTTCATTGGGTGATTTATTGAGCACATTATTATTGAGTCTATTCATATTCATATATAAATATTATCATCATGGTTTTTATCATTGGTGTATTATTTTTTAGTTTTTATTAGATTAGGAGTTAGTCCTTACACATATTTTGGCCAAGTCTTCATGGTGTTCCATCATGAAGCCTACCATCACATGCTATAGTAAATTTCAGCTTCAAGAAGGTCTAAAATCAATGAAGCTTTAGAATTTTCTCCTTGGCACCTTGGAAAATCCTCCCATCCCTCCCTTCATCAAATCAACCCATTAACCATTCTATTTTTATCATTTCTAATTAGGACAAGCATCTCCTCATTGGTAGGTACAACTAAATCATTCACACTAATCAATCTTATTCTTCTATTCATCTATTTCATCACTTTGCACCCACTCATATTTAATCTATATTCCAAGTTATATCCTTGAGTTATGCTTGTTAATCATCCCTAACTAGGGCAAAATCATCTTCTACCAATTTATGTCCTCTTAATGATTATAAATACATATGGGTAAATCATTATTTTGACATTTAATCTTGATTATAACCATCTTTGGGAAAATCAGTATCCTTTTTACATCAATACATATAAGTATTTTATCATTTAGATTAATCTCAACCATGGGTTAATTCCACCTTTATTCTTGTTTCTTTTCGAGGGACAACCCATCAACAAATGTGAAGACCACTCCCTCAAGGGGGCATCATCCTAGGCTTCTCAAACACTATTTAGAGATTTATTCTTCAACCATCATCTTCTTTTTGACATACAACCCTTTTCTCATTATTTGAGAATATATTTCTTTGCCTATAGTTTGTAACACCTTCCCAAATAGGGGAAAACTATAGACACCTAACTTTGGCCATCGATAACCTCCAACCAGGATTTTGACTAATTTCCACCAAAGTGTACAATTTGGCCTAAAACACTAAAACACATTAAGTGTATTTAAATTTATATATTAAAGTTCCAATTTTTGTTAGGGTATCCCTAAATGGGGCAATGTAATTTATGGGCCATCTAACTTTGATCAAATCATTTCAAGTCAAAATGCCAATTTTACACCTAAGTGTTCTGGATTGCTCTTTTCCATCAAATTTATTGTATGGGACATGTGCCTTTGTTATTTCACATTGGTGAAATCCTAAATGGGATAACAGATCCAATGCATCTGACATCAACTTCTAATTCTAATCTAGTCAAATTTTAAGCCAAGAACAAGGCATTCTAATCAATTTGAGTAATTTATGCATAAAGTGCTTAATCATACTTAAGATCTAATTAAACCAAATTAGAGCCTAACTAAGAATTCCATGGAAACTTGTTGAATACTTATTTTTGGAAATTAATATTTAATATCTTCATCATCAAGTGACCTCATTTTTTGGGAAGACATCCATAGGCCATAAATGCCATAAATATTAGGATTCATGCCTCCCATGCCTCATCAATGCCTTCTATGTCTATTAATTTCTCCTTTATATCAAATATTGATGAGCCTATTTATCAATTTTAATTACAAAATTTGATTAATCCTTAGCCACACATCTCAATATTGATATGGATGGTTTAAGTTGATTCTTATCAATGTCAAAAATCTATAAATAGAGACGCCATGAACATTATTTCTAAGCTATTTTGGTGTAAAGTTATTATGCTCAAATATATTCAAAGGTCTTGAGAATATAAATTTATAAATCACAAATGATTCCAAAAGCTATTTCAATTAATTTTACCATGCCAAATTGATTCCAAGCCAAGCCAAAGCAAAAGGTGCCAAGGAGAAGAGGAGATAGCCAAGCCTCCATTGATGAAGACTTCATGAGCACAAGTTGATCAAGCCACTACTTCAAAATAATTTGGAGAATCCAAGGAAGGTGAAGGATTCTTGTTTTTTCTTAATTTTTAGTTGTGTTTATCATTTATTTTTGTTATTAATCTCACCCTAGTAACTAGGCATGAAGGTGTTAGTTTAGTGTGTTGTTTGTCAATTTGTTTTGTTCATTTTGTCACAACACAATACGAATCTCATCTTCTTAGTCAAATTCCTAGTTTACATTATACACACTAATCCTATTTCACAAAGGATGTGACTCAAATGAAGGTGTCTGGTATGTAGCTGGTGGAGGGTATGCATGATATGCATGGTGAACACTTGATGTGCCCTTGTCTCCTATTTAGTGTGTTGTGGGAAAGGATATGAGAAAAATTTTAGAGCCTTGTCATATGTTTGTTTTGCTTGAGGAGGTTCAATCAGAGTGCTAAGATCAATAATGTTGTCATCTATCAAGTCCTATATATTATGTCATAAACTGATGCATCCATTCATTATGTGTCCTGATACTATATGAATATTGTAGAATGCATTCTAATCATATCCGCATGGAAGAGGCTTGATCGTATCAACTTCCTAAATAGTAGGGAGAGATAGGACATTGCATTCTGATAGATGTTGTAAGACTCTAGTTGGAGATACTATTATATTGATAAAGGCTCACCGAGAAGGCATTGATCAAATCAATCACTGAAGGGGCTCTCAAGATGTATTAACTATAGGCTAATTTTGACTTTTGTTATCATTAACAGTTAATTTGTATGGAACTTTATTGTTACTCTTATTTTTTATTTCTAATATGCTTGTGTACTTGATTTTACCCTTTGAAAGTAATTTGACTTCCCTTTCCTTTAGTGTATGACATAACTCAATGAAGGAAGAAAATGTTTTGAAAATTATTGACTCATGCAAAGTTGGCAGAAGACTCTATTTGAAGAGATCTTGTAATTCTTGATCAGTCATGGGGCTAGTCATTTTAGCCATGATAGTCTTATATCTAAGAACATAATCTATGAGATGCTCATTTGACTTTTTTTTCTATTGTGTAACTTGGGTATAAGAAACCTTGTCACATATGTTAATGCTAAAATGAGCTAGGAACATGTCAGATAAAGGATTGAATACTTTGACTAAATGATTTGATAGACTATAGACCCATTATAAAGCATAATCCTTTAAACCCCATGGAAATATCTTGGTTAGTAATCATGAATTTGGCACATAGTCCAAATATTTTACATGAAATCTCTTAAGTATGTCTCTGTATCACCCTTTCCATCATATAGAGTGAGCTTGGGTTGAATAAAACTTAGTGCCAAGGGTGTAGAAACAATATGGCATGCCAATGGTGTATGAAGTAAAACAAAAGATTTCAAAGCTTATTTTGGTTTAGAGGCACCTTGTTCAAAATGTATCACCTTGGATTAAAGTTATTTTATCTCTTACATAAGGAAAACTACATCAGGAGGCAAGGATGTACTAGTTGTAACTGGTGGTGCCACATATGAAGATTGGGATGCTATAGGGGGTTGTTGAGACATAGTTGCCCATGTATTGTCATTTGAAATGAGTTGTTCTATGGTTTGAGAGGATTGACCATTATTTTCTTTTTATTTTTTTTCTTGTAGTATTTTAAGCATATCATCTTACAAATCAATATTTTTAGTTAAAAGGTCTTGAAGTTCCCTCTTATCAGTTTCATCAAAGCTAGTATATTGGGCCATTGTTAAAGTAGAAAAACAAAGTGAAAGTGGATTTAATTTTTTACAATAATTTTTAATAATTAAAATGTGATGGAATGAAAATAATTAATAAAGGAAATGTAAATTCTTAAGAATATCAAAATGGAATATGCATAAAAAGGGTACAAAACTCACTAACATGAAAGGTGATACCTCAAAAGCATAGGGACCTAGTATATTCTACTAGGGTTTGAAAGAAATGATTTTTAAAATTACTATGGTGGATTTAAAAATTAAAAGTTAAATTTTGATTTATATATGTAGAAAAAATTATAAAATTACTACTAAAATTAGAAAAGAATTTTCCTAGGTTTTCTAGGGTTTTTGTGTGCAAACGAAGTAAGTCAGGTTCACCAAATGATTTAACTTATTTGGGAATAATGGATTTTTAATCCTATTTTAGTTAAAGTTCTAGATTAATAAATTAGTATAGAATATAAAAATAAATATAGTCTTAATTTGTGCAATTTTTTATTTTTTTCACCTTTCTAAAAATAGAATAAATAATAATAAATATAACTTAGCTAGAAAATAGATTGAGATGGTTGATACATAGACTAAAAAAACTAAGGACTACGAAGGTATCATGAACCTGAATATGACTTTATTTAGGTAAAGGATAGGAGTGTTGAAAAGTGGACACTTTGGTGTCTAGCATTGTTATCCATTGCTTCTACTATCGTCCAAATTGATCATAGAGACCTAAAACTTTTTGGGTGGTTGGATTGTGCCTGTATAAGAATGACTGTAAAAAAATTGAGTGTTGGTTTTTTATGGAATGTGATTTTTATCTAATTTTATCTTCAAACTCTAATCCTTGATCATGCTTGGTAAAAAAATATTTGAGTCACTTGAGAAAGGGGGGGTTATTGTGAAAGATGTATTGAATATGCAATTCACACCCCTTATGTGGGCACACTACCTACATACCAATACTCTGATGAGGGATGAAGTCATATGTAGTTATCCTACCTAATATGCTTTGTGAAATAGCGTGATGCAGATGAAAATGCCAAATTGATAGTGTTTAAGGTGGCTAGGGACTGGTATGAGGATTTGAGTATGTTTGTAGATGTGTTGGGTGATTGTGTGCAAATAAGAGGGAAGTTTGCCTTAGTTTTTTTTTTGTATTCTTGTTTGCTTTGTAAGTTTGGTCATTTCCTATATAAATGATCTTTGAGTGGGATTTTATAAGGAAAAATTGGTCATGGGTCAGATGTAATCACACTTGGCTGGCTTAATTAAGGATAAGGCCCAAATGAAAGTGACCATTGGGGATCAAAGTGTAAATGGACAAGACTACAAAAAATGAGACACTTATTTATGGGGCACTATAGTCCAAATGAGGTGCTCTTATCCTATAGGCTTAGGACCTAAGGGAATAGGTTTGGCATGGGGAATACTATCTAGCTGAGGTGGAATGATCATTTAAAAGGTTATAGATGACTGACAATGAGTAAAAAGGTTTATAGAAGGGTCGCACAAGCATGCAAAAAGGACTTATGGATGGGGTGTCGCAAGCCACACTCAAACTACCAATTTGGACATTTTATATGACTACAGAGTCAAATAAAGGTTGGAGCATGATATTATGATATAAATGACATCTAATTAACCTTTTGAAATTAATTTAAACCATATTAAACCTATGAATTTGTTTGACCCTTCTAGGACATTGAATTTGACCATAGGACTAGATAAGTGATTATAAGATCAAAAATTGGCGATGTTAGACAAAGGAAAATATGACCATAGAAAACCCTTTAATACCATTATAGACCATGAAAAGACCATAAAATAACCATATAAAATTTTAAATTTATATGGGTTGACCTATTTTTACTTAGGGTCAAAATTTAGTCAATAATTTGGTGATTCATAGGGGTAACATGCCTACAATGCTAAATAGACTAGTAGCCTTGTCCTTCCATTGGGTGATGAAATAATTTAAATGCATTTTCAGACTTGAATAGGATTTGACAATGACACAAAAACTAAATTTAACCTCTAAAATAAAATAATAAGACATAAAACAATAACAAGACACACATATATGCTATCAAGAACTTAGTGAACATAAAATAAGAAAGTAAACTAACTATTTACAACTGACCTAAACTTTTCTTCTTTCTCCTAGGTCAAAAGGGAATCTTGTACTATATTTTGTTTCATGAGATGAAGAGAGGCATGAAGCAAGTTTCCTCTTGAGCCTTGATCTTGTTGTTTTAAACTCTTTCATGCTTGTCACTCTTCTTGGCATGACTTTAAGTAAAGCAATGACAACTACAAACATATCACTTTTAAAGCTGAACTTTTCTTATACTTTAACACTTTTATTATGAGACTCTTCAGCTATAACTTTATCCAATGGTGTTTCATTCAAGCATGGTTCTTTTAATGTCATGGCATCTTGAATGACATTAGTATTTTCATCAACTAATACAATCTCCTCAAGATCTTCAAGGAGATTTGCATACTCAACCTAATACTCAGCATTGTCCTCAATGAAGACATCTTGTTAAATATCCTTGTACATATGGCCTTCAACATTACAAATACCTTGAAGCTCTTAAAGGATTTCAATATGATAATACCAATCATCTTTACTTTTTTTCTTCAAGAACCATAATTTTCTCAGCTTCATCTTATTAGTCATGATTTACTTCATCAACTTTAATTTTCTTACTTGAAGAGTCCTTAGCTTCAAGGTTGGATGTAACTTGCATAAACTTAGATGGTGTTGATATGATTTTTATGCACACTATAGCCTTAACAAGGTATCCTGTAACATTTTAGGATCTCAATAAAGGTAAACTCCACTCTAGGGCATGAGTTCTAGGTATGTGGTCTATTACAACTTGTTGATGGAATAGCAGGTAGGGCATAAGGGTTGTTGACATGGTTTTTTGATAGAGGTGTAGTTCCTAATAAGGATAATGAATCTATAGGTGATTTGGATGGGTGTTTGGTTGCTAATATAAAGTGGGTAGATCTCAAAACAAACTCAAAAAGGGATGGAAAGGTAAGGAAAAAAAGAAAGCTTTTATGGTTTTCAAGAACTACTTCCCTAGCTAGATTCTAAAAGGATAAGTGATCTCAAAACCAATACCTATTGCTAGTAGAAATTTTTCACACATAGTCAGACATGGCTAAGAAGTCTAAAGAAATAATGATTCAATAAATTCACAAGCCTCAAACAAAGGTTGCTCCTTTTAAGGTAGCTATTTCACACCCTTAATTAAGAGATTATGGATTAGTCTAGTGAAGTATATGAGGTTGTTGCTACATAAACAAAGAAAACTACATCCAAGAAATCAATCATGCACAATTAGAATTATGAATCAATTTGAACTTGAATATATTTACCAATATTTTAGAAATTATTGCACATCTATAGATTAGTATATCAAACAAAATAATCAACAATCCATTTGTAACTTTTGTACACTAAATATTATTGAAACATATAACCAATTAAAGTAATAACTAATTACATATAAATTAGAAATAAAAGACACAAACACATTTTTTGATGATTAAAATTGATGCTTCACCTGTATTCAAAAATTCTCTAACCAAAAATCCAAGTTGGATTAAAATTATTTATATAGATTTGGGGAAGGGGTCATCTCATCCTCCAAGTTCATGCAAGGTCATTACATGTGATAGACCACAAAGTATAATTATGGTTTAAAACCATATAAGAGTCTATTTAATATTATTAATTTAATTTAGCCTTTGCCAAAGCTAAACAATATGTGCATGTGTATAAATATAGAGGCAATTTTTAATAATTATAACTCAAACTACATGTAGAATTCAAAATATGTGTCATTTACCAAAATTTTGCATGCCTCCTTTTATAGGTTATGAGAACAAATTGTTGATCTTTCAAATTAGTTACCTTCAAATGGACCTCTAACATATGCATGAAGGACTAAAATCACTTTACCAAAGTTCTAGAACTAATGACACTACCATTAGCCATGACTAATCTAAACTATGCACAACATGCTTTCCCATGCCTTTTATAGAATCAAGATCTTCACTTTTATATTCACCATTCAAATTAAGACATGCATGTTCATACTCTATCTTAACTATGAGACCTAATGTCTATTACTAGATATATCTCAAGTGTCTAAAGATCTATGTATTATGTCCATAATGCCCTACTAGCTTTTGAAATGTGACACATGTTAACACTTGATTGAGTCTAAATTATTTAAAAACTCCACCTAGGACTAACACTATTTATCCTTTGCATGAACTAATGTGAGCATGCCACTTGATAACTCTTTGCTAGTTCAAGGATCTTTGAAAAATACATGTTTATTTTTCACCATCAATCTTTATGTACTAATTTAATGTGGTTTATTGAATTTTAGGGTTTTTGGCTCATTGAATCCTATGTGCTTGACACTTGTCTATCCCTATTTTTATCTATTTCATGTGTGTCACTTGCCAGTTACTTACATCTTCTAAACTCTATGTATTAGGCTCTTGACTTCTTGTAAGTTGTTAGATTTGTGTACTGGGCTCCCATGATGGTGACACTTGTCACTCTCATGGAGATTTGACATTTCAACTTATTCTCATGTCATTCAATCAAATGGGCTCAATTAGACTCATGCCATAGGATCTTGGCTTATACCTTTTGAATTTTACTTTAATCATGTGGGTATGTCACTTGGTAACTCTCTATTTAATCTAGAACATTTGAAAAGCCGCCATAGATATCACACCATTGGATCAACTATATAGATCAATGTGAAACATTGATCTGTTGGATTCACTTAACATTTAAATCCAAATGGGTAATTTATGAGGTTAAATTTGATGTTTACATGACCATCAAATGGCATCCTTATGACCATTAATGATGTCTTCATGATTTTCAAATTTAATTCCATAAATCAACCATTACTGAGGTTAAATTTGACATTCATGTGACTATTAAATTTCATTTCATAAGTTTTACATGTTTCATTTCCTCAAGACTCCTTGGCCTTGAAAACATAAGTGCAAAATAACTTAGCATAATACTCTGGGAAATAAGTATAAAGGACCCTGCATGATTATTCTAGCCTAAAGTCTTAGTATTAGTAAAATATGATTTGGACCTAGGATAAGAATATATAAAAGAGCTATTGCATTTATTCTTGATGGCCTAACATAGAAAAATATGATTAGAACCCTTGGCTAAAATCTTAAATCAAACTCAAGACATAATAAAAATGTTATCTAAGCAGGGGTGCCACTTGGTAGTATGGTATTTATTTTGGGCCAATTATTGTGCAAGAATTATTATGGGATTTATGTGAGGGGGAATTATTTTAGGATTTCTCTTTCATCAGATAAAATTTCCAAGACATAAAATTCCATAGGATTTCCATCAGAGGATTTATTTTTAACAAAATGTTCACAATAATTCTCTCAAAGACCTAATTCTCTTGAAAAAAATGTTTGAGGGAATTTTCAAAGGGATGGTCTCAAAAAGTGTTGAAGGGTATGATCTCTTGGATAAAATGTCTGAAGGAAGGGGTCAAAGGGTGAAGTCTCTTGGATAAAATTTCCAAAGGAATTAGTCAAAGGATAACAAGGCCTAGGACAAAAGTCCTGAAGGGTAAGTAGTCACTTCAAAAATGGCTAAAGGGTCATTTTAAAAATGTCCAAAGGGTAAGTATCCACTTCAAAAAGGGATGAAGGGTCATTTTCAAAATGTCAAAGGGTAAGTGGCCACTTCAAAAAGGGTTGAAGGGTCAATTTTAAAATTTTTGAAGGGTTGATTTAGAAAGTCCAAATGGCATGTGCCCTTGGTGGAGTTATTTCAGGCCTTTTGCATTGAATAAAAAGTTTGAGACACAAGTTCCAAAGGAATTGGCCTGGGAAAAAAGTCTTAAAGAATAGGCTCATAGGTAAAAAAATGCTTAAGACAAAATCTCTAAGGGAATGCTCAAAAGGGCCGAAGGGTCTACTTGATGGTGAAAATGGCCAAAGGTTCTACTTCATAGGGTACATTTTGATGGGAAAGGGCCTGGGACTAAATTATGAAGGGTCTACTTCATAGAGAAAAGATCTAGAAGAATCTACTTCATAGGGAAAAGAGGGCCCATGACAAAAATTTGAAAGGGTAGGTTGGTAAGGCAAAGGGTCATTTCAAAAGTATTGAAGGAATTTTGTCTTGAAAAATGGCTACAAAAAAAAGGTTGAAGGACATATTGCATATATCTTGAAGGATATGTTTATTTTCTCAAGAAAAATGTCTTAGATAAAATGTCTAAAGGAATTCAATTAGATTGGGGAAAATGTCTCAGACAAAATGTTTAAATGAATGGTTCAAAAAGGCAAAGGTATGGGATAAAAGTCTTGAAGGATGGGTATAGAGGGGCTAAAGGAAAATAGCAAAAGGTCTGAAGGAATTTTTTTAGGAAAAATAGACACAATAAAAAATTTGAAGGACATGTTTCATAAAGCCTGAAGGATAAGTTTAGAAGCTCAAAGGGTAATTTTATCAATGAAAGTGTATCATAATTATTGTCCACAAGAATAATTCTAATTGACGGAAAAAAAATTGGTTGAATTATTATAGGGAAAATGATATGAAGAGCAAATTTTGTTGAACAAAATATCCAACATAACAAACCTGAATATCAATTCATGTAGAACAAAATTTTTGAAGACAAAATCCCAAAAATATAAGTCTAAAAACATAAATCCTAACAAAGAGTCATGAATAAGGTTAGTCTAATGAAATAGAATACCAATGATACTCTACCAAAGTATGAAGGCTAATAATTAGTCCTTTCCCAAAATTTTAAATAAACATATAGAAGAGGAGGTTCAAAATCAAGACCATAGTTTGAAAAAAGTGGGTCCATATTTATTTATGGGAAAATTGGTTGTGTTAAGTACAAAAATGGTGACATACAGGGGAATACTCCTGAGTATTCAAGAACCCAAAACGCTAGTTTGCAGTCCTAAATCAATCATGAAGTATGCCATAGAATAAAAATTAAATCAAAAATATGAAAGAGACTCCTAAGTATATTCACACAACATACTTGCCTTCTAATTTTGTTGGATCTATGTGTATCAAATGTGTATTTTATTTAACCCCTGTTGTGATGAGTTTTTCAGAGGCTTTGATGGGATTGTAGGTTGCATTATAGTATCTATTAAATATAAAAACTAGGGGAAGCTTAGGCATTGTTCTAAAACTATCCAGGCATCCATAGCCCTGATAGAGATACCTTGGTATCCTTCTCTTATCATTCCATTATTTTCTTTTGATCATGATGCATGGTAAATTGACCTTATTTCATCATGTGAGCCTTTTGATTTTATTTAGATTTTATTTTACTCTTTTGAATCCATAGGTTGTTTCTTATTTTGTCTTTATTTCTCTATTGTTTTGTTATTGAATGGAAAAGAGAAGAGAAGGAACCCTAGTGAGATGGTATAATTATAAAACAAATCATTACTAGAACATACTTACCAACTACACCTATAACCAGAATTATCACTACCAATAGGTATTGATGTGATAAGTGCATTTGATCTAATAAAATAATAAAACTTTAAAATTTTTTATGAAGTACTCTAAGAGAAACTTCCATATGCTTAGTTAATGTATTCAATTATGACACCATTCAAAATAATCCATGATTACCTACCTTCATCTTAAAGACTAAAAAAATGCAAAAATATGCCTAATCTTTAAACTAGCCCAAAGTGTCAAGATTTTAATTTTCTTCTTTTCTACAAGTCATAAGCTCAGTTGGTTTGGATTTTAACTGGGTTATAGTCAAAGAAAACACAATTCTGGTCATCAAATAAAGCAAAGAATAACTACTCTAAGAAAGCACTAAATCTAATCTAAAAAACATGAAATTTAATCTATGAAATCATAATACTTAAAGAAGGAAAGATTAATATAGAAAGTAGAAAACTAGTCTATGAAAGCAAGAAATCTAATCTATGAAAGTAGGGAACTATTCTAAGAAAGTGGGAAATCTAATCTAATCCTATAGCTACATTCATTTGTCCCTCATTACTCATTAATATTAGAAAATGGTACTTCCTTGAAGTAGTGCTTCAAGAACTATCTGTTGACTGGATATGTAAGTTTATTACGTTGGAGGTCCTTTAGATGAAATGTGTTATTGTCCATGATCTCTGAAATCTAGTATGGCCCAATCTAGAGTGGATAAAACTTTTCGTGTTATCTTTTCTTCTCATGGGATTTATCCTAAAGTAACACTAGATCTAAAATCCTAAATGCTTTGAATTTTTCTTTCTTATCAAACTACCTATTGACCATGTCTTACTGTTTATTAAATTTCTATAAGGCCTTAGTCCTTGAATCTTCCATTTTTATTATATCCAACAACCTTGATTTTGCTTTATAACTCAATTCTATGTAGTCTTACATAAATTGATAAGTGGGTAGCTTCAACATAAGTGATAATATAGACTTGCATCCATACACCAATATATAAGGTGAAGTCTTAAAGTCTTGCTTATGTCTATTTCAGTCTATCTAAAGAGCATAATTCAATAAATTATGTTAGTCCCTAGGTTTGTCTCTAGCTAATTTCTTAATTACACCGATCATATTTTTATTCATTGATTCTACCAGTCCATTTCCTTGAGGGTAATGGTTAGAAGCTAGACTAATACTAATCTAGTTATCATGTATGCATTCAATAAAATATACTAATATAAAATTTGGTACTTTGTCACAAACTAAAGAAATGGATGTGTTAAATCTAGTTGTTATGTGTTCCTTCAAAAAGTAAATCACATCTTGTGCTCTACAATTCTTTATGGATATAGCCTCGGTCCATGTAGTTCAATAATCTATAGCAATAAGTAGAAACTTATGGCTTGTTGATGAATTTGGGTTGATGAAACCAATGAATTCCAAACCCCATTGGGTAAATGGTCATCCTTCAATAGCTACATATAAAGGCATTACTGCATGCACTTCTCTCTTGGTTAGAGCTTGGCATTCATGACATGTTCTCAAATTAGCATGAACATCTTTGAAAATTATTGGCTAATAGTAGCCCATTATTAAGATCTTATCAACTATGGTATTCCTAAAAGTATGACCACTACCTATATTCTGATGTAAGTTCTCTAAGTTTTCTTTAGATACAATCTTGAGATAAATAACTTCAAAATTTATTCTGTAAAGGACTCCCTTCTTGATCATGTAATGAGTAGCTTTGAGCCTCAAATACCTCTTCCTCTTTATTGATCTTGAGGTAATAATTTCATATAAGTAAATGCTATATTATATTAGTATACCATTCTCCTTTAGATACTTGAGCTTCACATACCTTTATAACTATGATACATGGATCTAGTTTAGTTATATGTTGAATAATGCCTTTCCCTCAAATGATCTTTGTAGGATTGATATCTATGTCAAATTCTTACATCTTGACCATCCATTTGACTCATTAATCTCCTAGATCATTCTAAGATAGGGTGATCTTAACTGTAGAATCAAGTACAATGGCAATCACTTTATTCCTCAAGATGTAATGCCAAAACTTCTTCACTACTTTGATAAAAACAAAAAAAAATTATCAATCATAGAGTACCTAAGCTCTACATATTTCATATTTGTGCTCATAAACATGATTAGATGTTTAGTCTCATACATCTTCTACATGATGATAGAAATAATCATATGCTCTAAATCAAAATAGTATAGGTAGAAATCTTTATTAAAATTTAGGCTACTCAGCACTAGAGCCTATGATATTATGTCTTCAATGTCCTAGAAGGACTTTCAAGCTTTAGTTGTCTATTCTATTTTTGCATCCCATTTGATCATGTCATTCAAAGGTTTGATGATCTCTATAGATCCTAAGGTGAACTTCCTTACGAAGTTAATCTTTTTGAAGAATGATTTAAGCTCCTTGTATTTTGGTGGCTAAATTTTTGAAATCACTTGAATTCTGTTTGGATCAATGGTGATCCCATCCTTGGTGATGATGTGTGCTAAAATATTACCTTTAATCACTCCAAATATACTTTTATTTAGGTTTAATTAAATACCAAACCTTCTATATCTCTCAAATATTAACTCTAGGTGACTTATGTGGTCCTTTCAATTCTTTTAAAATACCATAAGATAATCCATGTAGATGATCATGCATTTCCTATTAGTCCCTTGAAAGCATGATCCATTCCATGTTGAAATTTCACTTCTTAATTTATTAGACTGAATGGAATCCTTTTATATGCATAATTTCCCCACTTCATGGTGAATGTCATCTTCATTTTTTCCTCAAAATGCACCAATACCTGATTGTAGCCTAAAAATCCATCTAGGAAAGACATCATTTCAAAACCAATTACTATTTGTATCAAATCATTTAGAGAAGGTAGGGGATAATTATACTTTTTAAAATCCACACATAATCTAATCTCACCATTCTTATTTCTTACTAGAACCAAATTGGCCACCTATGTAGAATGTTATAATGGGAAGATTATTTTTGCATTTAAAATCTTCTCCACTTCTCTCTAAATAAGAGGCTCCAGAATAGGATTGAGTGGTATTTATCTCTATCTAAATTTTTTGTGATCTAAATTCAAGAGAATCATGTGAGTAATGACATGAGGGTCATAAAATTTTAGATCTTCATATGTCTAGGGAATGACATCCCTATATGAAGTAATTAAATCCTTCACTCACTTCCTCTCTTTTGGGGAGAAGCTGAGACCAATATTAAAATAACATGGGTTGTGCTCATCTTCTAGATTTTCTCTTTTGAAATCTAATTCATTAAATTTTGGTCACCTTAGTTGTTGTGCCTGAGGATCTATGTCAAATGGTCAATCTAAGGAGACCAAACCAGTTGGAATTCAGTTCTATTTGAGCCAAAGAATGCACTTTTTGTCTAATTACTCTTGATAGGTGTGATTAATGTCTTTGTCATCAATGATTTAGGATTTAAATTCTCTTGAATTAGTTATAAAATGGATGATCTATTGGTCATCATCAAATATGTATAAATTTTCTATGTTATCTAGAATAGAAGAACATGGTACCAATTAAATTGAGAACATTTTAACCTTAGATTCTTGTAGTAGCTCCAAATTAGTAGAAATAGTAGATAAAAAATCAAGGGTTTGATTTTTATCTTTAGGAAGTGCTACGATGTTGAAAGATTCAAAGCTTTCAATTAGGTCCCACATTCTATTCTTATATCATCTTAAATATGATATCTTGTATTGATATTTATTTTTGATTTGGTCAACCACCATCTCTAAGTTGTCAAATACTAATATCTGCTTCACATTATTCTTGACTGAAAACTATAATTTTTTAATTAGAGCCTCATACTCAGCTATGTTATTAGTAAATCAAAAATTTAACCTATATTCTGCTAGGATGTTTTTATCTTATAGATTAGTTAGCTTGATTCCCATGCCTAATCCTTACTTGGATCTAACACCATCAAAGTGTAGAGTCTATATTTGATTGGAACCTTTAGGTTATGGTTTTTGTACTTGATTTTGAGTATTAAAAGTATAAATACCAAGGTTGGGTGACTCATACTTTACTTCTTCATTCTTGACATTGTACTCTAAAATGGGATACTTCATTCTCAGCTCTCTATCAATTTTGATTTGATTTCTAACTCCTCTCCATGGTAACCATATATGAAAGAAGTCTATAGAGAGATATGCATTGAGTGTTTTGGACCAATCCATGAACAATATTATATTATAGCCTTTAGGTATGTCCACCACTAGAATATCAATAGTCATTTGGACTCTTGGCTTAGATGCTACTTAAATGTGCACATTGTTCAACTCTCCAACTATTAGGACCACTATCTTATCTAGTTGAGAAACTATCCTCTTTGAAGGGCTTGGCATCAAACCAAGATTTTGACATATATATGTAGGTATGATAGTTGTAGATGCTCTAGAATCAACTAAACAATTATGAATGTTCTTACCAAATGCCAAAATAGTCAGTAGGAAGGGTGGAATTTTTGGCTTGCTCTTGTAGATAATATTGGTGCTAGATGATTTCAATTTATCTATGGATGATTTTGATTTTTATATAATCTTATTCCCATTAATGGACTTATAGAGCTTCTCCTTTTGTTTAGTAATATGATCCACCTCATGAAGAGTTATATTCACCTTGATCTTCTTCATATCCTTAATAATGTTGTATCCTCCTTTACTTGGTTCTTCCTTGCTTTATTCTTGATCATTCCCCTTTGGAGGGGGTGGATTATTTTATACTTTAGGATTAGGAGGAAACATCATGTTATTTAGAGGAGTTGATGTTATGAGTGGTTATTTATTCCTTAGATTGTATGCACCTCTCTAAAACTGTTGGAAAGCATGAACTTTATCTATGTTTCCCTCTAGCTCATTATCATCTTCACCTAGGAAATGAAACTCATGAGTTTTAAATAACATGGAAATGATGGAAGATCTAAGATCTAGATGATGGTCAACTAGATTATGCATCTGATCTTGTCTAACCACCTCTCTTTAAAATATTTCAAATACTGCACAAAATTCAATGCAGTTGAGCTCACCATGCTCGAAAGTATTATAGATTTTATACCAATTGGAAAGATCCATCTTTGATATGTTGATCTCTATAATTTTTTTAGGTTTTTCAAGCCTATTGAATGGTCTATTGTATCTCTAGAATCTAGTATTCTAATTTCTAATTGGGCCATTTGCATTGCCCATCTTCTTTTGCATTTTTAGGAAATCATTACTCAACTTTTGAACCATATTTTGAATATAATCCATATCTACCTTTTTGTAATCCATGCCTTGTAAAATGGAAGTGGTAAGTGAAACCACTTGTTGTTTCTACTGATAACCATTACCTATCAAATGATTGTTCAAGTAGCCAAAATTTAGCTATGTTATCTGCATTAATGGAGGTAGTGTGTAAAATTAGTTCTAATTGAATGCTAGGGTATTCTACCTTGCATGTGGAATTGGATTTAGTGCTAGAAAGCCATTGTTGACATTAGGAACTCTAGGAATCTAAGGATTGAGATTTTTATCTATGGTGGTAACCTCTTTGAATGATAATACCAAAGTGCTAGCTACATTTACTCTTCTCAAGAACATGGAAGTGATAGGGTCTAAGGCATTCTTGTATATTTGTAATGCTAATGTTGCCTCTAGTTTATATCCTTGAGTTAACTAATTATAAATATTCTAATATCTTATATTGAAATCACAGATGGGCTCATTAGGTTCCCTCTTCATGCTAATGAAGTGTTAGTATATTAAACTAGGATTGGTGACCTATCTAAAGTGCATTAAAAAAGTTGTTTGATATTCATCCCAAGAAGTGATGTAGTTTTCAATTAGATATAAATACCAATCATAAGAAACATCCATCAAAGTAAAAGGGAATAATATGCATGCAACATCCTCATCTATGACATTCATTAATCTTAAATAAGCTTTAAGTGATTTGATAAGTTCCTCTACTATCCTTGCTCTTGAAGGAGAAAAGTATGGCAAGTACTTTTTTGGGATTATAAGGCAACTCATGCATGTCTCATATGATGTGATAATAGATCCAACTAACCATGGCTATTACCAATCCATTGGTTGATTAATAGGTAAAGAGTTCTTTATGGGAAGGAGTTCCCTACTAGAGGGGGATTATTCTGAATTGGGTTTATTGGCATAATTTTAGGTCTCCTATGATTTGACAAGGGTGAGACTAATAAAACAACTTAGGAATTAGATTTTGTCACTCTCTTGAGTGACTCTAGTGCATATCTACACAAAGGATAACTACTATTATCAAGGGTGTTATCCCTCCTACTAATGCCAATTTAGATATGATGTGAGTTTTATGCACACCATAGCCTTAACGAGGTAGCATCTATCATTTTAGGATCTCCATGGAGGTAAACTCTACTCCATTGCATGAGTTTCAAGTATGCAATCTATTAAAATCTATTGATGGAATAACAAGTAGGGCATGCAAGGTTTTCATAAGGTTTTTGGATAGAGTTGTGGTTCTTAATAAAGGTAGTGAATCTCTATGTGATCTGGATGGGTGGTTGGTTGATAATATAAAGTGGGTAAATCTAAAAACAAACTCAAAAAGGGAGGGAAAGGTAAGTCACAAAATAAATATTCTATGGTTTTCAAGAACTACTTCCCTAGATGGTTTTTAAAAAGACAAGTGCTCTTAGAACCTATCCCTATTGCTAGCATCAATTACACACACATAGTCAGACATGGATAAAAAATCTAAAGTGTTAGGGTGTGGAGCTAAAAACTTCACCAAGGAGCATTCATGATCAAGTTTGGGTCTACACAAACACTGGCGTCGGTCAGGAGCGACCAACGTTGGTCACAGGCAGTTGCAGAGATGCTGACGTCGACAGAGGGTCAGCCGACGGTGGTCACAGACAAGCAGCAAGAACCGACGTCGGTTACCTGCGTGTCCAGAAAGCTATTTTCATGGATAGAAGCGAGTGTTTGCATGATAAGTTTGAGTTGTAGACTCAAGCTCGCGTCTCTATTATTGGCATTACTATTTTTAGATCCCTTGTTCAAGTGGCTTAACTGCTTGTTGGATGTACATGCTCAAGTCTCCTAATTCTATATGTACAATTAGATCTTCTTAGCTTTGTAGTAGTCTTGTAGTGGATTATTGTAGTTGGGTGAATTATTGTAATTCATTGTATGAGAAGAACAGTACAGAATTGAATCAATCCAGGCTTGTTGGAGTTGATTGTTCTTGAGAGAGAGAGAGCTCTTGAGGAATAGAGATCTATACATCTAGCAGAGGTGTGGAAGAAAGAAGCTTTCTTCAATTGTATTCCTTTTGTAAAGAGTTTGTTAATACAAGTTTTCAGGGTGTTTTCTTGTATCTCTTGTTCTTGCTATTATCATTCTAATTACTTGTCAATCTGGTTTAATTCGACGTTTATTGTTGTCACAATTGTAATCTATTGTTGATTTGATCCCCCAACAAGTGGTATCAGAGCCTTGGTTACAGGTTCAGAGCTTGATAATTGGTATCAAAGTTCAGGTTCACTAACAGGTGGTTCAGATCTGTGTAGTGTGTATTGATTATAGGTTCTCACAGGAGTTTCTGCAGGGATTTCTATTTGAGTGGGAGAAGCAACGGCAGATGAAATTAAATTGAGAATGGAAAAGTTTAATGGCAAAAATTACCAACACTGGAGAATGCAGATAGAGGACTATCTATATCAGAAAGATCTCTACTTACCATTAAGAGGTATTGCAAAGAAGCCCAAAGACATGGAGGATGATGAATGGGAAGTTCTTGACAGAAAGGCTCTGGGTTCTATAAGACTGAGTCTAGCATCCACTGTGATATCCAATTTATCACAAGCAAAGTCTACGGTAGAGTTTATGACTACGTTAGCAAATTTGTATGAAAAACCCTCAGCTTCCAATAAGGTATATCTTATGAAGCAGTTATTTAATTTGCATATGAATGAAGGTGGATCTATTTTTACTCATCTGAATGATTTTAATGGAATTGTGAATCAATTAAGTTCAGTGAATATAGTGTTTGATGATGAGATAAAAGATCTTTTAATATTATGTTCTTTGCCTGAAAGCTGGCATGGCTTAGTAATGGTAGTAAGTAATACTGCATTTGCATCAAATATTTTGAAAGTAGAGGATGTTGTTAGTGTTATCTTGAATGAGGAAATATGCAGGAAAAGCACAGAAGAGGCATCCAGGAATGCTTTAAGTTTTGAGAGCAAGGGAAGGCAGAAAGAGAAGAGCAAGAAAGGCAGATCAAGATCCAAGTCAAAGGGGAAAGGTAGATCTAAATCCAGAAATGGTAGAAGGCCACAATGCTGGAATTGTGGAAAGATGGGGCACATAAGCAGAGATTGTTGGTCAAAGCCTAAGGAGGACAACCAGCACGAAGGAAAGGAAGAAGCCAAGATTGCAGGTATTGCATAGGATGCTTTAATTTTCTCTCTGCATAATAATATAGAATCTTGGGTATTAGATTCTGGTGCATCTTTTCATGCTACTCCTAACAGGGAATATTTCACTGACTATATCCATGGAGATTTTGGAATAGTGTATCTAGGGGATGATGAGCCCTGTAAAATAATTGGCAAAGGTAAAGTGCAGCTGAAGATGCAGAATAGCAACACATGGGTGTTGAGAGATGTGATGCATGTTCCTAGCTTGAAGAGAAATTTGATCTCTATAGGAAAGTTAGGAGATGAGGGTTGTACAGTAACTCTCACAGCAGAATCTTGGAAGGTGACCAAGGGTGCACTTGTTATGGCCAGAGGTAAGAGAGAAGGTACTCTCTATTTGTGTAATTGTGTTACTAACAAATCTCCTTCTGTATTATCTACTTTAGATGTGGACGCTAAATAGTGGCACTCAAGGCTTGGCCACATGAGTGAGAAGGGGATGTCAATTCTTAAGTCTAAAGGTATGCTTTCAGATTTAAAAGGCATAGATCTAGAGTTTTGTGAGCACTGTGTATTTGGAAAATAGAAAAGGGTTAGTTTTCTCAAAACTGGGTCTACTAAGAAGAGGCACAAGTTGGAGCTTATTCACACAGACGTGTGGGGACCGGCTCAGGTTGCTTCCATTGGAGGATCACAGTACTATGTATCTTTCATAGATGATGCCACAAGGAAGGTATGGATCTATTGTATTAGAAAGAAATCTGATGTATTTGAGACTTTTAAAGTTTGGAAAGCTATGGTTGAGAATGAAACAGGTAAAAGATTAAAGTGCCTGAGATCAGACAATGGTAGTGAGTTCTGTAGTCATAAGTTCAGAGATTACTATTACATGCATGGAATCCATAGGCAAAGGATGGTTCTAAGGACACCTCAATAGAATGGAATTGCTGAAAGAATGAATAGGATAATAATGGAGCATGCAAGATGTATGAGATTGCATGCCAGTTTGCCCTTACAGTTTTGGGCACAAGCTGTTGACACTGCAGTATACCTGATTAATAGAGGACCCTCTACAGCTTTGGATGGTGGTATTCCAAAAGAGGCATGAACAGGTAAAAAGGTTGATCTCTCATGTCTCAAAGTTTTTGGTTGTGAAGCCTTTGTGCATATAGATAAGGAAAATAGAAAGAAGCTTGATGCTAAGTCTATGAGATGCACGTTTATTGGCTATGGCTCAGATGATTTTGGTTACAGATTGTGGAATCTAGAAACTAACAAGGTAATCAAGAGCCATGATGTTGTTTTCAATGAAAGAGTGATGTATTGTGATTAGCTAAAGAAGTTGAATCAATCTGAGCAGAGCAATGGTGAATTGGATGAGGTGAAAGTCCAAGATGAGCTCGCGGGAAAAAGAAATAATCACTTACAGGAAAACACAGAGACCGACGTTGGTAGGTTAGGAACCGACATCGGCAAGATAGAAATCGGCATCGGCCATACAGAGAGCGACGTCGGTCGTACAGGTACCGAGGTCAGTCAGGTAGAACCGATGTCGGCCAGTAACAGGTCTGGAGGTGACCGAGGTTGGTCACTATCAAAGAATTTGGGTGGATAGCGTGTTGTCGATGAGTCTCAGACACCCATCAGGAGGTCAGAAAGGGTGAGTAAGCCTCCAATTAGATATTCTCCTTCTTTATTTTATTTATTGCTAACTGATGGTGGAGAACCAGAGAGTTTTGAAGAAGCAATACAGGTGGAGTCCAAGAGTGAGTGGGAGTGTGGCATGGTTGAGGAGTTGGAGTCCATAAGAGAGAACCAAACATGGGATTTGGTTGAATTGCCAGCTAGTAAGAGAACACTTAAGAATAGATGGACCTACAGGTTAAAGGAAGGTGAGAATGGACAAATGAGATACAAGGCCAGATTAGTGGTAAAAGGATTTGCACAAAAGCCAGGTATTGACTTTGGTGAGATTTTTTCTCCTGTTGTTAAAATGACTTCAATAAGGGTTGTATTGTCTTTGGTTGCTTTTGAGGATTTGCATCTTGAGTAGCTAGATGTTAAGACAGCGTTTCTTCATGGAGATTTGGATGAGGAAATATATATGGAACAGCCAGAAGGATTTAAGGTCAAGGGTAAGGAGAAGTTTGTGTGCAGGTTGAAGAAAAGCTTGTATGGCCTCAAACAAGCTCCTAGGTAATGGTACTTAAAATTTGACAGGTTTATGACTGAGCATGGCTACAGTAGGTGTCAATCAGACCATTGTGTGTATTTCAAGAGATTTGATAATGGTAGATATATTATTCTATTGTTGTATGTAGATGACATGCTGGTTGTAGGGTCTCACATGCAGGATATCTCAGAGCTTAAGGTGAAATTAGCTTAAACATTTGCTATGAAGGATTTGGGAGCAGCAAAGAAAATCCTTGGCATGAGAATTAAGAGAGATAGGAAAAATCACAGGTTGATATTGTCTCAAGAAGATTATGTGGACAAGGTGTTGAAACGGTTCAATATGCAGGATGCTAAATTGGTAAGCACACCTTTGGCTGGACATTTTAAGTTGAGTAAAGATCAATGTCCTAATTCATATGATGAGGTAGAGTACATGAGTGAGGTTCCATATTATTCCACAGTAGGGAGTTTGATGTATGCAATGGTGTGTACTAGACCGGATATTGCCCAAGCAGTGGGAGTTGTAAGTATATGGCCAATCCAGGTAAGGAACATTGGAAAGCAGTTCAATGGATCCTTAGATATCTGAGAGGAACTAGCAGTAAGCACTTGTGTTATGGAGGTTCAGATACTTCTCTACATGGCTATGTAGATTCAGATATGGTAGGTGATTTGGATGGCAGGAGGAGCACTACAGGTTATGTTTTCACTGTAGGTGGAACGGTAGTTAGCTGGATATCTAAGTTGCAGAAGGTTATTGCCTTGTCAACTACAGAAGTAGAGTATATTGCAGCCACAGAAGCTAGCAAGGAAATGATATGGATGACACGGTTCATGGATGAGCTTGGTAGGGAGCATGAGAGTTGCAGATTGTATAGTGACAGTTAAGTGTAATCCATTTGGCTAAGAATTCAGCATTTCATTCAAGAACAAAGCACATATAGCTAAGGTATCACTTCATATGACAGGTATTGGAAGATGGTGAGTTGAAGCTGGAGAAGATCCATATAGATAGGAATCCTGTTGATATGTTAACCAAGCCAGTTACAAAGGAGAAGTTGGATCTTCATTCAACTTCCGTTGGTCTTCATGATTGAGTTGAAGATGGAGGAGCTAGAAGATGTTGCTGTATAGGTACTGGTGTAGCTGTTTATCTCCAAGTGGGAGATTGTTAGGGTGTGGAGCTAAAAACTTCACCAAAGAGCATTCATTATCAGGTTCAAGTCTACACAGACACCGGCGTCGGTCAGGAGTGACCGACGTCGGTCACAGGCAGTTGTAGAGATGCCGATGTTGGCAAAGGGTCGGCCGACGGTGGTCACAGACAAGCAGCAGGAACCGACGTCGGTTACCTGCGTGTCCAGAAAGCTATTTCCATGGATAGAAGCGAGTGTTTGCATGATAAGTTTGAGTTTTAGACTCAAGCTCGCGTCTCTATTATTGGCATTACTATTTTTAGAGCCCTTGTTCAAGTGGCTTAACTGCTTGTTGGATGTACATGCTCAAGTCTCCTAATTCTATATGTAGAATTAGATCTTCTTAGCTTTGTAGTAGTCTTATAGTGGATTATTGTAGTTGGGTGAATTATTATAATTCATTGTATGAGAAGAACAGTACAGAATTGAATCAATCCAGGCTTATTGGAGTTGATTGTTCTTGAGAGAGAGAGCTCTTGAGGAATAGAGATCTATACATCTAGGAGAGGTGTGGAAGAAAGAAGCTTTCTTCAATTGTATTCCTTTTGTAAAAAGTTTGTTAATACAAGTTTTCAGGGTGTTTTCTTGTATCTCTTGTTCTTGCTATTATCATTCTAATTACTTGTCAATCTGGTTTAATTCCACGTTTATTGCTGTCACAATTGTAATCTATTGTTGGTTTGATCCCCCAACATAAAGAAATAATGATACAATAAATTCACAAGCCTCAGACAAATGTTTCTCCTTTTAGGTCACCTATTATGTACCATTAATCAAGAGACTATGCCTTAGGCTAGTGAAGTATCTAAGGTAATTGTTACACACACCCATTAAACTACATTCAATAAAGCACTCATGCGTAATCAAAATTATGAATAAATTTAAACTTGACTATCTTAACTAATATATTTACCAATCTTTAAATATCTTCTACACACCTATAAATTAATATATCAATTAAAATAATCAAGAATCCATTTACAGATATTGCACACTAAACATTATTGAAACATAAAAACCAATGAAATTAATAACTAATTACACTAAAAATGGAAAGAAAATACAGAAACACATTTACTAATGATCAAAATTGATGATGTTCCTATATTCAAAAATTTTCTAACCAAAAATTTAAGTTGAATTGTAATTGTTTATATAGATTTGGTGAAGGGGTCGACTCATCCTCCAAGTTCACACAAGGTCATTACATATGATAGTCAAAACATTAGTTCTAAGTGTAGTCTAAAACTATATAAGAGTCTACTTATAATTATCATTTTAAATTATCCTTTGTCAAAGCTATGTAACATGTGCATGTGTATAAAGATAGAGGCAATTTTTAATAATTATAGCTTGAAGTGCATGCAAACTTTAAAATATGCACCATTTACCAAAATTTTACATGCCTCTTTTTATGGGTTATGAGAACAACATATTGATCTTTCATATTAGTCACCTTCAAATATAACTCTGACATATGCATGAAGGACTAAAATATCTTTACCAACTTTTTAGAACTAGTGACACTATTGTTAGCCATGACTAATCTAAACTATGCATTGCATACTTTCCCATGTCTTTTATATAATCTAGATCTTCACTTTTATATTTTTCACTTAGATTAATATATGCATGTTCATACTCTATCTTAACTATGAGACCTAATCTCTATTGATAAATATAGCTCAAGTATCCAAATATATACATATTCTATTCATAATACCCTTCTATATTTTGAAATATGACATGTGTCAACACCTCATTGAGTTTAGGGTCTTTGAAAAGTCCACCTATGACTCACATCATCAATCCTTTACATGTTGGAATATGAGCATGCCACTTGGCATCTCTTTAGTGGTTCAGGTACCTTTGAAAAGTCCATGTCCATTTTGTACCATCAATCCGTATGTACTAGTTTAACATAACTCATTAGATCTTAGTGATTTTCACTCATTGACTCCTATGTTCTTGACACTTGTTATTCCTTATTTTACTCTACTTCATATGTATGCCACTTGGTATATGCTCAGGGCTTCTGAGCTCTATATACTGGGCTCTTTACTTCTTCTCATGGGTAGTTAGATCTGTATATTGATCTCACATGATGGTGACACTTGTCACTCTCATAGAGCTTTGACATTTTAACTTGTTCTCACATTATTTGATCGAATGGGCCTGATCATATGCACATTATAAGATCCTAGCTTAAAACTTTTGACTTGTACTCTAATCACATATGTATGCCACTTGGTAACTCTTTTTTTAATCTGAGACCTTTGAAAAGTCTATGTCAATCTCACATCATTGTATCAACTATATAAATCAATGTAAACTGTCAATCTACTAGGTCTACTTAACATTTGAATATAACTGGGTAATTTATGAAGTTAAATTTGGCATTCATATGATCATCAAATGATGTCCTCATGATCATCAATAATGTCCACGTGATTTTTAAATTTAATTCTATAAATTAGCCATTACAGAGGTTAAATTTGACATTTGCATGACTGTCAAATGATGTCCTCATGACCATCAAATGATGTCTACGTGAATTTCAAATTTAATCTCATAAGTTTGACATGTGTCATTTCCTCAAGACTCCCTACTCTTGCAAACATAAGCACAAAATGACTTAGCATAATACTTTGGGAAATAGGTATAAAAATCCCTACATGATTATTCTAGCCTAAGGTCTTAGTATTAGTAAAATATTATTTGGACTTGGGCTAAGAATATATAAAAGAGATCTTGTGTTTAATCTCAATGACCTAGTATAGAAAATTATGACTAGGACCATTAGCTAAAATCTTAAATCAATATCAAGACATAATGAAAATTTTATCTAAGCAAGGATACCACTTGGTAGTATGGTATTTATTTTAGGGTAATTATTAGAAGAAAATTATCATAGAATTTCTATGTGGGGGAATTATTTTTGGATTTTTGTTTTGTTGGATAAAATGTTTGAGACACAAAAGTCTATAGGAGTTCCATCGAGGGAATTATTTTAGAAAAATGTCTACAATAATTCTCCTAAAGACCCAATTCTCTTAGATAAAATGTCTAAAGGAATGTTCAAAGGGATGGTCTCAAATAGTGTCAAAGGGCATGATCTCTTAGACAAATTATCCAAAGGAAGGGGTCAAAGGGTGAAATCTCTCAGATAAAATGTCTGAAGGAATTAGCCAAAGGGTAAAAAGGCCTAGGACAAAAGTCCTAAAGGGTAAATGGTCACTTCAAAAAGGGTTGAAGGGTCATTTTAAAAATGTTTGAAGGGTAAGTGGCCACTTCAAAAAGGGTTTAAGGGTCATTTTCAAAATGTCCAAAGGGTAAGTGTCCACTTTAAAAAGGGCCAAAGGGTCATTTTCAAAATGAGGGTTAGTTCAAAAAGTTTTAAGGGTAGGTGCCCTTGGGGGAATTATTTTGGTCCTTTTATAATGGAAAATTTTCATCATACAAATTCTAAAGGAATTGGCCCAGGGAAAAACTCCTGAAGGAGAGGTTTGTAGGGCAAAAAATGTTCAGGACAAAAATCATGAAGGGCATCTTCAAAAGGGCCAAAGGGTCTATTTCATGGTGAAAATTACAAAAGGGTATACTTCATAGGGTACATTTTGATGGGAAAGGGCCTGGTACTAAGTCTAAAGGGTCTAATTCATAGGAAAAAGATCCTAAATGATCTACTTCATAGGGAAAAGGGGACCTATGACAAAAATTATGAAGGGTATGTTGGCAAGGAAAAGGGTCATTTCAAATGTCCTAAAGGAATTATATTAGGAAAAATATCCACAAAAAAAGACTGAAGGACACATTACACAAATCCTAAATGGTATGATCATTTTCTTAGGGAAAATGTCTCAGATAAAATGTTTGAATGAATTCAATTGGCTTGAGGAAATTGTCTCAGAAAAAATGTCCAAAGGAATGGTTCAAAAATGTAAAGGTGTGGGACAAAAATCCTAAAGGATATGTATGGAGGGGCCAAAGGGAAATTGAAAAATGTCTAAAAGAATTTTATTATAAAAAATGCCTGTAATAAAAAAGCCAACGGATATATTGCACAAATCCCAAAGGGCAGGTTTAGAAGGTCAAAGGGAAATTCTATCATTAAAAGTGTATCAGCAAGATTATTCAAACGAATAATTCTGATTTGGGAAAATTGTTTTGATAGAATTGTTGAAGGGAAAATGTTGTGAAGAGAAAATTTCATCAAACAAAATGTCCAAAACAATAAACCCAAAGACCAATTTATATGGAACAAAAGTTTTGAAGATAAAATTTGAAAAACATAAGTCCAAAAACATAAAGCTTGATAAAGACTCTTGAAGAAGTTTAGTCCATGAAAACATAATACCAATGTTACTCTGCCAAAGTATGAAGGCCAATAATTAGTCCTTTCCCAAATTTTTCATAAACATATAGAAAAAGGGGCTCAAAATAAAGACCATAGTCTAAAAAAAGTGGGTCCCAATTTCCTTATGGGAAAAAGGGGTATGTTAGGTACAACAAATGGCATAGAATTGTATTTATGAAAGGAACCCTTAAGAGGTAAATCATCTTTAAGAGTGTCTTCAATTTGACCAATAGGAGGTGTAGGATTTTGAAGGCCTTCCAAATCTTCAGATGTCTCATTGAATTTTTTCCACATATCATTTTGATTCATGGAATCAACAATAGCTTCATATTTTATTGTCTTTTTAGATTCAAACTCTTAATCATGCCCATGAGATCCAAATAAATTAGCTAAGGTGATGTCCTTCTCAAACACCTTCTCTTCCATGTCATGATCAAGTTCTTCCTAAGAAGCTACAACATCATTAAGGTCACCTCTTTTATCATTCAAGAAGATTGAATTATGTTTGTCTTCACCAAGGGGAGTACCTATAGTAAGTTATTCATCATGAATACTTGAATCATGTTATTTATCATTTACAAATTTAGTTTTATCTTATTCATTTATCTCCCATAGGATGGATTCTCCTTCAAGAAGGGATGAGGTGGGAGGGTGGTGAACAAGTTTATGGGTTGGAGAGGGAGTATGAAATGTGGTGGATGGATCATGAATGAGCTTAGGGATGGGAATAATATTCTTGTAGTTTAAAGTTTTGTAAATTGGAGATTATTAAATAAAATATTGAAGGGAAAACATGTTGAATTAGGCTATAGACATTTCATTTTCTTCAACAATCACCTCACCTTTCTCATAGCCTTCTTGAGGCTCTTCAATAACTGCAACTTTATCTTCTACCTTCTCAACTAGAGACTTCTCCTTATCTTAAATGTTATTTTAGATTGACTTCCATGAGGTAAAAACTATAAATTAATGGGGATATAGAAATAAGGATTTAATAAACATAAGGTCTTCTTTCTTGGCATCAACTTCTTAGTCCTCACTCTATTCCTCTTTCTTTCTCCAAGACTTCACTACTTGGTTCCAAGCTGTAACTTTGAAGCTATTAGAATATTTTGGGTATTGGATTGGCTCTCTTTATAGCTACTCTTTATGCTAGTGAATGATTTAATGAGGATAAGGGGCATAATAAAATTGATATGAAATACAAGAGGGTTGTTGAAGAGGGGATGGAGAGACTTGCATAGGTTCATATTCTTCCACAAGAGTTGGCATGGTATAGTCAAGAATCATAGTCCAAGAAGGCCTCCAATATGAATATATATTATTTTAATAAGGGATAATAGGTGTATCTTGAGGAGGACTTAGAATCAAAGGAGGTGGACTAAGGATAGGATATGATGATTGGGGTTGCTTGGATTAGGCCTCTTGATTCTCCCACATTTATAATCTATCTATCCACCATTAAATAAAGGTTCATATTTCACTCAATTCATCACTCATAACATATTGTCTTTCCTCTCCAACTAATATCCACTTGTCCATAAACATTTGAACTGACTTTCTCATCTTCTCTATGAGATGAAAAGGGATCACATCAAGTTCTGTATCCCATCTTCTCATCACCTCTTTTGATTTTAATAGATTTTTCTTAAGTGCCAATAACGATATGGTAGGGAAAACATAATTTGAGATGGGATTGAAGTAAGAGATGGGGAGTTTTACTACTGCAAGTCTTGGTAAGGTTATTTAAGCATGTAGTTGGAACCATAAGAGGATATTTTAGGATAACCATAGGACTGATATGACTCATGACAAGGCTGATAAGAATCAAAGTGAGGTTGATATAAATCATAGGGCTGGTAGGAGTTATATTGAGGCTAATAATAAGGTACAAAACATTAGTTATATTCATACCCAGCCATCCAAACTTAATGACTCAAAGGAAAACCCAAGATACTATCAAAAAATTTCACAATAAGTACCTAAGCTGATTATAACTAGCTAATTACATTTAGAGTCACCATTGGTATTTGATTGAGTGCCTCCAAAAGATAATATGTATAATAATAACACCAATAATTATTCACAACTTTAAACCTTTGTCCCACTAGGTGTGCCAGAACTATTATCACCAAAATTTTCACCCTATGAGAAGGTTGTTTAGATTTATTAAATTTGGTGAAACATGGGATTAACCCTAAACCTATGGGTTGTCTATAGTATGGATAAACCTCTATATTTAAGGGATATATCCCCTTAATGAATCACTTAGTCTCACTTTCACTACTTTATTTCTTTGAAAATGGGGAGAAAGAATTGAAATAAACCTAACTATAGTGGTGATGCACCAAATTTTGTTGACCACTATCACACATTACACAATACATTAAGACCTAAAAGACAACATTAATATACACACATCCTAGACTAAGCCTATTACATCAGTGTTTTATATATGGGTAAGGCATTATAAGGTTGAGAGGTAAGACTAATTCCACTTCAAAATGTATAAGAAACCCTTGATTACACCAAATAAAACCTTCAATAGAGAAATAACCATATGAGGCAAGATAAATAGGATGAAAACAAGGTGACAAACATATAAAATTGTTTAAATCAAATATTTATATCCTTATCATTACATGTAGTCATAGAATGGGGTAAAACATCATCTATTTTATTGATCAAAGGCATAACAAATGGGTAAGGCTTTGCCATATCCATGTGGAGGATATAAAATTATCCAAAAGTGGCTAAATATATAGATAATATTGAAGAGAGAGAGAGATAAAGGGGTCTAAAACACACCATTTTGGATCTTGTACCACCTCCCAAAAACTCATTTTGCTCCTTAAACCTTTGGTAGGACTAATTTCCTTGTAACCCTTTTTACCTATAAACATCCTTTTGTATGGAGTTATAAAAATTATATTTACAAACTAATATAATATTATATTACCCTATATTTCCTTACATCTTGATACCAATTTCCATCTTTAAACTCTAAGTGTAAACCCATTTTTTTAGCTTTCCTCTCTCTAAAATTAGGCCTCAATTAGGCCTCTTTATTTAGGACCTTGTTTTCTTACTCAAAAATTATATCACACATGTAAAATCACCCAAAATCATTTGATTAATTTTCCCTAGTTCATCATCAACCTCCATGTCAATTTTTGGGTCATGAGACCCTATGGAAATATGCAAACCAAGAAATAGTCAAGTCACCTAGTCTCATTTTGAGCCTATTTGAGATTGCCTTAAAAAATGGGCTTGGATTGATCACCTCTAAAATATTTAATTTTGTAATTTTGACTTTAATATTTATTAAAATCCCCAAATTACCTAATCCCATTATTTGGAGTCTATTCCCTTCTCATAACACCTACAAAACACAAAAAGACATGCAAAATAGGGTATTTGTACTAGTTCATATAAGTGATATCAGTACAAAATTTCATGTAAATAACATACTTGGAGTCTTAAAAAACATATAAGTGGTTTAAATATCAAAATATTTCATTAGATAAGTATTTGAGCTCTTTTCTCTTTGACTAGTCACTATCAGGGTTTAAGAGAGGTTTTAGACCTATTTGGGGTCTTAAAAATTATTCATAAATAATAAATCATTAAATAAAATACTTAAAATAATAAAATATTATTTATATACCCCTTAAACTATTACAAAATTATTAGACTCCCATTCAAAGTGTGAACAACGGTATGAGTATTTAAAGTTTTTCCTTGGGTGGCTTGCTTAGCGTTTCTCAAGCCCAAGAGAGGTCTAATTTGAGTTATAGATATAAAAAATCCTTAAAAATAATTTTATATGATTACACACATTTTAAACATTCCTTTAAATTATTCTACATTATTTTTAAGTCTTCATTACCCATTTGTATGCTCACAGTACACTAGTCAGTGTGTTAGGGTTTAAGAGCTATCTCCTTCTTTTTATCCCTCAAGGGATTTTGGATTGAAACCTAAGTGTTTTTACACCTTATAAGAGTATATAAAAATTTTATATTTTTATTCATTACATCAGGTTCCCTCAATGAGGTATATAATTCTTGCTTCATGATTTGAATCCAAGAAGATCTCTTAGGTCTCATGGCTACCCTTTGCCCAAGGAGTGGGCAATGTCTAAAACAAACAATAAGTACTTAAAATATTTTATAACATTTAAATGATCATGGAAATATTATTCATCTCTTAAAAACTCTCTTTACAAAATTTTATATCATTATTATTCCTTTAGAACCCTTAAAACTAAAACTTCTCAAGACTAGTTGGGTTTGCTAGTGACTACATATTATGCCTTGATTGACTATGTATGAGGTCTTGAAACCAATTTGGATAAGTATTTAATTTGTTAATATTTGGTTTCAATAATTATGTATGATATTTTTTTTCAAACAAATATGGACCTCAAGTCCCTTTCATCTTTTTTCTTTCATATGAGCTTAAGACCAGCTCAGTCATGAATGTAGTTTGTAGGTGTCTTTAGAGAGTCACTTAACTACATCTTGTTCTTAGGAATTAATATTTAAACCCCATGATGTCCTAAATAATATATGACATTTTTTTAGAATCAACTAGGCTTAGATCCTCTCTCAAATAACTCTATCAATTTTTTTGTAACAATTTTAAACCACCTATCTTGGTCTCCTTTTGTACAAACATGTAGGTATTCTTTAGAGCTCATGACCATGTTCTTGGTTTATTTGGATCTCACCATTCACATATTAACCTTATAATTTTTCTTAATCAATTTGGATTTCCATTTTGGGTTAAAAACACCTTTTAAACACTAGCTCTCACTCAGGCTTAGAAACTGATTTTACCCTTCAAATAGGCCTATAAATGCTTTTAGGGTTTTGACTATGTAGGAGTTTGAGACCCTACCCTATCACCATTTATCTTCTCTTCTCCATGGATTTGAAACTTCTTAAATCTCTAAGTGAGTTCAAACATTTTATCATACATGTTCTTCCTCATCTATTTATCTTAGGACCAACATCTACTTATGACTTGTAGGTGATGTTTAGAAGGCATTGATTGTGTTTTATTTCAAGACTTATCACCCTTCTTACCTTGGTGACCTTATTCATGTATTTGAACTAGTTTGAAGTATTATCTAGGATTGAAATTCTCTCAAATACCCCTATATTCCTTCTTTATGTTCATTAGGTCCAATAGTCTAGTATTTAAACCACCTGTAGGTGCTTTATAGGGCTCATGACTATGTATAGGTTTATAACTTAAACTCCTTTCACAAGGCATGATTCTTAAAGACATATAATTGATGGATGTTTCATTGTCTATAAGGTCTTAGAATGTCTGTGACTTCAATTTGACATCTTCCCAAGTCACTTGACTCTTATCACAAGTGCATAGTCTATACAACCTACTATAGGTGGATACATGACTATCTTCTTTATGTGATTTGGGTTTTAGTTATCTTTAACATACTTAGATATTCCTATTTTTGATCTAGGATCAATCTCATTTTGTATCATAGTCAAAGATCCATATTTAGAGGCTCCCTTATATTGGTCTAAGGTTGATCTTAGTCCCCAAAAGATTACCTATAGGCTTAGAGCTTGTAGGTCACCATTGAACTATTTAGGACTACACAAAGAAGCATTCATGAATTCATCAATTATTCAACATTGTTAAGCACTTCATATGTCCTTTCTTGTTAATCCTTCAAGGCACATAGAGCATATATCTAAGCATATTCATCTTCAACATACCTAACTAACCTATACAAATTATACATAGTCAGCCATTGCAAAAGGTTGGTGTGTATAGAATTGGATCATTCTAGTCAATTTGGGAAATTTTGGAGAGGGTAGTGAGGTGGGTAAGAATATACATAGACATGAGGACATGTATCAAACTTCCACCATAGTTTTAAGCATCTCCAACTTATTCATATACTTTATATAAAATGTATATGAAGGAAACAACAAGATCTCATTGGAAAAGTGTGCATTTAGACTCATATTTTTTACCTCTCATGCCTCCAATAGTGTAATGTGATCTCAAGAACTTCACACTATGGTATGTCATTGGTGCCTGATCCTAAATTAGAAATCAAACTCTAGTAGACTTATTCAAACACTGATAATGTTTTAAAGAACATACACTTAAATAATATGGATAAAAGACAAATTTGAAAAAGTTAAACTTGAATTCCTTGAAACTAAGTGAACTCCCATGAATTAAAAATCAATATAATCCTTTGAGAATGACCACCATGAACAAGAATCAATAACTTGTAGAAAAAACCACTATAATAACTTGTGCACTAAGATGTTATTACTTCAAGTGAAAGTAATTCATGGATATGATTTAACTAATGAAAACATTATGAAAAGGATATCCAAGACATCTAAAATCCACCCTAAATATAATTCCTCTCCATTTATTTTTAAGTTAGAGAAATAATTGTAAAAATAGACCCCTCTTGGATGGATAGGCCATAGTGACCTACTATCACTCTTAAAAATTGTTCATAAAGAGTAATCCATAATTATACAAACCAATGACATTAATTTTAATTTCATTAGTACCCCTAAAAATGGCCAAAATATTAGTTCCTAACTCTCTCTCTCTCTCTCTCTCTCTCTCTCTCTCTCTCTCTCTCTCTCTCTCTCTCTCTCTCTCTCTCTCTCTCTCTCTCTCTCAGACATACCATTCAATGCAAATTTGCCTTCTTGAGCTTATGAAGGTAAAAATGAAGGAGAAAAAATGTTTGGAGTGTCAGTTTGAATTGAAACTTAGTCCAAAGATGGAAAATGATGTGAGGGATTGCAAGAGACACTTCCAAATGTTTCCAAATAACAATTAATTCTCCAAGGCTGTACAAGTTCCTAAAAGTGCTTTAAAGTGTCACTTTTCCTATTTGGGAGGTTGAAACTGCAAGTTTGTCAATACCTAACTAATGTTGAACATTATATGACCTATATCTAACACCAGGGATGTTTTCAATCTTCTTTAAACATTCTCTATTAAGAGTGGTACATCTAACCCTTCCAAATGGGTGCAAAGGTGGTAAAAATGTGATTTTTTACATTTGAGTCAAATAAAGGTTAGAGCATGATATTATGATATAATTGACATCCAAATAACCTTTTGAAATAAATTTAAACTATATTAAACCTTTTAATTCATATGACCCTTCTAAGACCTTGAATTTGACCAAAGGACTAGACAAGTGAATATAAGACCAAAACTTGGGGATGCTAGAGAAGGGAAAATATGATCATATGGAACCCTTTAAGATGATTATAGACCATGAAAATACCATATAACAAACCTATAAAATTTTAAATATAGAATGGTTGGCCTATTTTAAATTGGGGTCAAAATTTGGTCATTAATTTTTGAAATGGAGCTTTTGAGATGAACTAGAAGTTTTAAGTGTTTTGTGCTCTCGCACTTCATGGAATTCCCAAATGGCACTCCCTTAATGAAATAGAGACACAAAAACTTTATTAGTTCATCAATAAGGTTTATAGTTAAAAATATTTACACCCTATATTTTGGTACTCCTAGATCCTTGAATGTATGACACTTGTCATCCCTTTGTTAAAATGAGCTCATATAATATTAAACAATTATTTGGTTTGTGGTCTTATGACCCAAGCTTTCATTGTCTCTAGACCTTCAAGATCTCACCACATGGTGTGATCTCATCAACTAATGACCATGAAAGTTTCAAGTGCATTAAAAGGTATAAATCTATTAATTAATTAGGATTTGACACCTATCATCATATAAAGGAACTGATCTTGAGTATGTGGTAATCATCATTAATAGTTATCTTAAAATTGATTACTAAACATTCAGAGTTAATGAATATTTGACATATGGCAGGTAATTGAACCCACTAAAGCTTATTAGAATTTTCATAATGAAATGGTAATTTAAATGAAAAGTTTGTTATCTCCATTAATGGTGCATGAATACATTCAATGTTTGAATATTTTGAATGATGCATGTAAAATATACATTGAAGGGGGATTCATTTAGCTGTTACTCTAAGGAAAACATTATCTTTGAGCTCTCTTATATTTAAAATCCATAATTCCTCATATTTGTTTAAAAATTTGAACTAATCTTTTTGATAGAACTAGATACATACATTTAGTTTCATAGGCATTAACATCCAAACAACATAATGTCCCTTCTTTGTATGATTTAACCAGGGTGACTAAGATCTAAAAAAGATAGGTTGGAAGCTTCTTCAAGTGAAGAAAGGAAGAGCAGTTTCATGATGACTCCTTTGCCCCCTTAATGAATGTGACCTAGTGAGTCTTCCAAATTTCTTGAAAGCTTATTTAAGGACTATTTTGAATAATTTGGACTTATACCTACTAAATTTGAGTGGATAAAATTTTCTCCAAAAATAATTATCTTATATTCCAAATAAATTGGACTATTTCAAACAATTAGGGCATAGATCATTTTGAATGAATTAGACTATTTTGAATAATTTGGACTTATACCCACTCAAAGTGGACTGGAAAAAATTTTATCCAAAAATAAATTTTATATATTCCAAATAAATTGAAGTGTTTCAAACCATTTGGGCATAGATCATTAGGAATAAATTAGGTTATTTTAAATAGTAGGGACCTATACCCACTAAAGTGGAGTGATTTTATTTGTCATATTCAAAATAAATTGGATTATTTTAAAGCATTTGTGTATAGATAATTTTGAATAAATTAGAATATTTTGAATAATTTAGGCTTATTCCTATTATAAAGTGGAGTGAAGAAGAAAATTTCTCCAAAAATAAATTTTGTATATTCCAAATAAATTGGACTGTTTCAAACCATTTGAGCATAAATTATTTTAATTAAATTGAGTTATTTTAAATAATTTGAACTTATACCCACTAAAGTGGAATGGAAAATATTTTCTTCATAAATATATTTTCTATATTCTAAATAAATTGAATTATTTCAAACCATTTGGGAGCATATCATTTTGAATAGATTGGAGTATTTCAAAATCATGGCACCCTTTTGGGACTTTAGACCAATCATTAGTCCTTTTAAGTAGCTTCCATTGATAGGACACATTGTACCATTTGACTAGCCAAATTATGGATGAGAACATAATAAGCAATTAATTCATCTATATAATAAAATATCTTAAGAACTGTTTGTTGTTCATTGGGAATATCTTCATGAGCAGGTGTCAATATACTAATGGATCAACTTGGAAAATTTCTAGATAAAATGATGGATTAACCACTTGCAAGTGGATTATCTTTGAAACTTGGACATGATTTAATACTTTCAATGAATCTCTAACTATAAATCAAACTGTACTTAACCAAATCAAAGTAATTCTAAATTATAATCGATTAATTTAAAATTAAGTGAACTATATTTGAAATAATTTAGAATTGATTTGTATGAAATTTATGATAATGTTTATTGCTATAATTATATTTTATAATTAATAAATACACTTGAAATAATCATAATATGGAGAAGTTACATCTTTTTAACTACATGGATTTTTTTTTCTCCCAAAAATGTGATGATAGACATAATTTTAATCTCTAATAATTTTCATCTTTTCAACTTCCATTTCTATTATATCTACTTGACGTAACATAACTCATTTTTAAATTTTTATTTGTAATACAATTCTGAGAATTACAATCAATGAACAATGTGTTGGCAATTGAAAATTTGTCTCCAAAGATCCCTTTAAAAATAACTTAATCCAATTTATTTATGTTTATATTGAAGGGCTTAAAATATAATTTTTCCCAAACAAACATGAAATTTAAACTTTTGTAACCCATGGCTTGAATGAGTATCCTCAAATGGTTGTCCTCTATCATTGACCAAATGCCAACATGAGAAAAATATTGTTGTACCACCTTCAAAATTTCTTTGGAATGATCTCAAATGTAGTATGACATATTTTCTATTTTATAATCTTATTTTTTCCCCATATCATTGATTTTCATATCTTTCATTTTGTGCACAACAAATAATAAGTCATCTAACCCAAAAATTAATAAATTTTTAGAAGTCAATTTTAGCTCCTCCTTTGAAGTGTATGCAATTTGTTAGAAAATAAATGAATCATTTATTAACAATATTATATTATAATAAATATAAAATGTTTTACATGTTACTATATTGGTTCTTGATGCACTTTTGATTTGTATTTCATATTGTAACATATAAACATAATGCATTTAATTTTATGCATTTTTTTTGCATTTCCTTAAATCTTATAAAGATTCATATAAACATATGTAAAAATAAATACATGTTCAGACACATGTAACTATACTCATTATACATGGATGTACCATTTCTATTGCCAGTTTTTTAATATACATATGCATATAAATGTTCATATTAAATCCTTATAACTCGACCATAACTTTATCATATTCTGAAATAATATTATTTTGTCATAGCTCATTTCTCATAGACATTGATAGCAATTTAACATTGATCAACCAACATTTATATTCTTACAATAATGAAAGTATCAGTTATTCTTATGAATACCAATACATATTTATACATTTATACATCCCATCACAACAAACAAATTAGGATTTACTCTTCTAAGCTAAAGTTCACTATCATTAATTTCAAATGAATATACACCTTAATAGTTGAACCCCCTTCATATACTTCCAATAAGACACATCAAATTAAAAATTATTTAAATCAATAGCAATATAAATTTTTCTAGCACAATATACTTTAATTTTTATTAATAAATATCACATGGATAATCTGCATCAAAAATTATTATATTGAAGACATAGTATAACACTTATTGTGTTATTTTAAACTAGGTAAATTAAATATGTAAACGACATTGTAATGGTAAATTAAACATGTAAACAACATTTTAATGGGTAATTAAAACCACATTCAAGTCTACACAACAATAAAATGAACCTACACTTCCAAATTCTAAGTTTATTCAAGTCTATATTTTACTATCTTTTACAATATCCTATCCATAGATAAAAATTCAAATGTAATGTGTTTAAATAAATAAAGATTTTTAATATATTCTAGACTTTTATGAAATTGTATAATTACACATTTAATAAAAGGTATTTTCATATTTTTTTTTTATTTTTTTGTAGTTTGTATGGGTGCACTCTTTTGTTAAACCTTTGGTTCTTTATTCCCTATAAGGTATTATATAATGTGGTAACTAAAAATTCTCATAATCAATTGATTTGATATTTGTTTTATAAAAATGTGTCTTGTTGTAGAGTTTTACCTTGTGTTATTTTTTTGGAGGCAACAACTTGTAGAGCTGTGTCATGGGTTGTTGTGTTGGAGACACAAAGTTCTAGAAATACATTGAGAACTATTTTAATTAAGACATAAACAAATTAAAAAATATTTTTTTAGTATTATAAATAATTGATAAATAAAAAATTATATAATTGAAAAAATATGCATGATTTTATCTTACCTTATTTAACTTGCAATGTGTCATGTTCATTGATATGATTTTATGTTATTATTATTTCTTCACTTGCATGCAATTCTATTAATGATACACAACAAAAGATTACTAAGTGATCAGGTTTGAAAAATAAAGCACACACACTAAAAGATTGTTAAGATGTTATAGTTAGAAAATGAAGTATGATTATAAAATAAATAAAAAATGTTATGCACTTGGTACTAATCGAAATAGGTGTTTTTGTATTGGTTGCTCTAAATTTTCCAAACAATTTTGAAATTAAACATTAAAAATTGTTTTTCTTAAGTTTATGTAATGCAAGATTATTTTTTTTGCAATTTTGTACAAGCACGCACTAGTTTAGATCTTATATATACCACTAACACATCACATTTAACTAAATTATTGAAAGTAGAGATAACTCTCTCCTAAAATAGGTTATCTAGTTCATTTTTGAATGGTTTTCCTATTTTGTGTGAACCAATCATTTGAAAATTTGGTACATCTTTGTAGATGTCAAAACCTTCCTCTAATTTACTTTGTTGTAAATGGAGGATGAAATCTTGAAGATGAAAATTAGTGGGATCTTGAAAAAAATTGATACCTATAATATGAGTCCAATTAAATCCATCACTATTTGGACCTCATAGTATGACAATTGTTTCTTGCATGCAATGGAAATCACCAAAACATAGATTCTTGAGAGAGGTCTGAATGCTAAAAAAATGTTTTAGTTTGTGGATGATGAATACATTGAAGGCTTCAACAATAAATTTATCAATCAATCCCTAAAGAAATAGGTGAAGATGTTCTTCCTTAAAAACTTCAATGATATTCAAAAGATCAATAATTATCAAATTGGTGTTCACACCAATAATGATCATTTCACTAGAATCTTCTAAAATAGATGGCCAAAGACATGGGGGCCCATAGTGGTAACTGAATATTTCCATATCTATCTTGAAAAGATAACCTCCATCATTATGTAGATATTTTTTAATATTTGTAATGAATATTGAGATAATGCTTCCCAACCTTTTTAATTTTTTAAAATACCTTCATGTAGAACACACAAACTTTCAAACTTTTTCGCAAAAATTGTATAATATTCCTTTACCTCTTTGGGTGTGATTATTTTTTGTAGTGGTAGTGTCAAATCATGGTTACTAAAATAATATATAGTTTATTATAATATGTTACTTTCTATCTTCATATTTTTGCACTAAGTATCAATTTTGTCGTACCCAGAGGTTTTCAAGAAAGAAATAGACCCTTTTTCCAATAAATCTACTAGCTCTATTTTTATGTTTGTCTAAAAGCCATTGAATATTTATATGTATTATTTTAACAATCAGATTTAAATATTATTTATATGAACTAGGTAAAGTACCACTTTCAAAAAAATCAAACACCTTATCAAAACTATCTCAAATGGGTTATTCTATAAAAAGAAGGCATTTTGTCTCATGTAGTTATTTTGCTGAATAGTTCATTTGTGTGAATAAGTGTTTATCTTGTTCATGTATTTCTTCCATATTATTTTTTCCTATTTCAAGTTTCTTCCAACCTCTCAATTGGATAAGGTCATGTGTAGATCTAAATTTTTATACAAATGAATCCTTATAAAATTTTTCATTGGATTCATTATATTGGTTACATATTTTGTGTGCAATATGGAATAGAGTACAAGTTTTTAAAAATCTTGCCCTTCTAATAGAATATTTATTTCTTAATGATAGTGAATTGTATTCCTCCTCTAAAATAACTCTCTACTATGTTGTAATAATGTGTTAGATATCTACAATATTGAACCTTATGGTTTTGTCTCCATCATATCTTCTAGCACTTCCTTTGATTTGATAATACATTAAGGGTTTCTTAGATCAAAAGGAATTAACAAAGCATCCTTCATTATAACTTCATTATATTTTATAAATGAATGAATTATATCAGTCACCCCTCTTTCATTCAAATTTATTATTTTGATATTAGCATCCCCCAATTCATAGAGCTCTATAGGAATGTTTAAGGTGTAATTGCTAGAGGAAATATACCATGTAGAGAATTCACTATGTGTCTGATCAAAAGTTTGTGTCAACAAAAGTCTTCCAACCTTTTTCTGGATCTTATTTTCTCTATTGGTGTGAGTACTTGTATAGCCTCTTTCAAATTTTCATAAAAATATGTTTCCCTTGCGTATCTTATTTTATTCAATATTTTTTTTGTCATGACTATAGGGTATCTTACATATATGTTTGCATGGTGGCAAGTATAAGAAATTATTGCCAATTGTTCACATTTTTATTTCAATTATTTTGTATTCTAATAACCAAATTATCTTTGTCTATCAACCCATACTTTTTAAGGTTGTCATAGCTATTCAAATGAAACCCAAATGTTTCATAAGAAGGGAAAAAATTATTTTTTTCAACTCTATTATATTGGGTGTAAATCTATTAAAATTAACTATAGCTCGATGGAGAATTCCTTATTATCTATTCCATAATTCCAACTAGAATTGAACGTAATCTTCAAGTTCATCCTTATCATAGGCAAGGATTATTCCAGTCAAATAATATTCTTTTCCCAATGTAGTGCTAAACAAGTATATATCTACGTGCATGTTTGGCAGAGTAAACAACTCAAAATACCAATCAGTAAGAGGAATTTTGTCACCACCATAAAATGGAAGATGTTGATGTTGATGTGGATTTGATTTTAGTTTTTTTAGTTTAAACAATATTATATCCAAATTCTCTTGGAGTGAAGCCTCCTTCTACCTTTTAAGTCTGGGAATTTCTTTCTCATCTGAAGACATTTTGCAAAGCAATTGAAATGATTTAAATATTGATATTTTGTAAAATATAAGTTGCATATTGCATCGGTTCATGAATTTTTTTTTGTGATTAAGTAGTGATTAATTGTATATAAACAAATTTTAATTATAAACTACAATACAAAATACATATTAAATATTCAAAATATATACATTAACTCACACTTAAACTAATAAGGAATGACCAAACTAAAAATAAATTATATGTACACCAGCTAATATAATTTAATGGTAAAATTAATGTAAAAAAAAATATTTCAAAGGATAAATATGAGGGGGAAGTATGTTTCTAATATGTGTCAAAATGCCCATCAATAGGTACCTTCAAGGTATCTCCTAGGAGATACCTTTCAATCATTCACAAGAGTGATTTTAATTACAAGACATCTCATAGGAAATACCTTAATCTAACCATGATGGTATTACAAGTGTATTTCAAGTCTCTTGAAGGAATATCCTACTCCTAGTAAACACCTCTAAGGGTGGTGTCATACATTCAAAGGGATGTTGAATGTATCTCCTAGTAGAACTTTCCTTCACCTTCAAAATACTTGGGAGAGTGATAACTTGATAAAATCACTATTGGGTGATAACTTGATAACTTTAAGGGCATTATAATACTTGGGAGAGTGTGTATTGGAAATTATAGATTGAAAATAAGAGTGTACATTTTAGGTCCTTTTTTGCACATGCTCATTTCAACTCAATTTAGTTTGACAATTTTCCCTATTATGTTAATAGTTTTAGATCTAAGTAGTTACTTTGTTGTACCTCTAAAATTTTCCTTTACCTTGAATGTCATTTTAATATATTTAAGGTATCTCTTAGGAAATAAATTCAATTTACCCATGAAAGTATTGCAAGACCCTTGAGGGATTCTCCTATTGGATACCTCAAGATTGAACTTGCCCAATGTTATTGAGGTTTGTAATATATTCAAGGTATCTCCTAGGAGATACCTTCAAGTTACCCATGAAGAAATCTCCTACTAGTTATATTTGAACTTTCCTAGTTTTATTGAGGTTTATAATGGATTCAATGAGATACCTTTCAAATAGGCACAATAGTTGATTTCTCCTTCAAGGTATCTCTTATGAAAAACCTTTGACCCAGATCTATGAGTTTTCCTATATCAAACTTTCCTAGATTGCTTGACTATGTTTGTTTATGTGTGTGAAACATCTACTCGCAATAAACATTGATTCTAAAAACATTTGTCCATGCAAAATCCATGTTTAAAGGTAAATATTAAGACCATAGAGACTTTCTTTTTTTTTCTACCCTTCCACATATTTTAGAAACTTCCCAAAGTGAAACTTTCTAAAGGAGATAATTTCAAGTCACCCATTAAGATACCTTAATGTTACCCTCAAGGAGATAATTTCAAGTCACCCATTAAGGTATTACAAGGCCCTTGAAGGAATCTCCTAGTAAATACCTCAAGGTTGAACTTACCCATCATGATTGTGGTGTAGAAAGGATTTAATGAGTAAATAGGTGTTTTAATTAAAGAATGTAGTTAATAATACATTGATTGTTGTGTATAAGGTCTTTTATAGATCTTATTAAGGGGTAAAGGTATCTTAATTCCAATATTCAATTTGAAAACCATCAAAATTTTAGACCTCATAATATCATCAAGTGATATTTAAATAAGTAAAATCCATCATTGCATCATTTTATATTTAACAATAATTACACTCAAGTGCATTTTCATACCTCTAAGGAAATATAAGGTCCTTGAAAGGAATCTCCTAGGAGATACTTCAAAGGGCATTGCCATAAATTAAAGTGAAAATTAAAATTATCTCCTAGAAGACACCTTCAACATACACATGAGTGGTATTTTCCATGACCCTCAAGGCACTACTGGGTGATAACTTAAAGGACCTTTCTAGGACTTAGTTTTATTTAGAGGAATTGTATTCAGGATTTGGTTTTTAGAAAATTTGATTGGGTCTTACTATTAGATTTTAATCTTCAAGTTTTTTGTTTGAACATTTTTTTTATGGATTTTATCCCAAAAAAAATTATTTAGGACTTTTGGTTTGCAGACTTTTTTGTTTAGAGTTTTCACATTAGATATTTTGTGTAAACAAATGTTTTAAATGACTTGTATTTTATTAGTGGTTTTTCTCTTTGAGTTTATTATATTAGCCTTTGTGTTTGGAAGATTTTTTTAGATATTTTTCAAGCTCAATCACAACATAAAACTTGACTCCCAATTCCTAACTAATGAATTTTCACCATACTTGGTCAATAAATAAAAATACTTCTCGATACTTATTAAGGATACCCACCATCTAAACTAACTAGATTTGAACTATATAGAAAATATGAAACATGTGAATATTAGGAATTTACAGTGCATGAAATAGAATTTAATGCTAAAGGATAATATATAAATGATGTGTAGCCATTGATGTCTTCATTTCTCTTGAAAGAATTCAAACTCAATTATTGTCCTCTATAAGAAAAGCCCTAGCTACCTGTAAGACTATTACAAGTAAACAAGTGACTAGTGGAAAGGATAATTTTTTGCAAATCATGTAAAAAAAATACAAGCACTACACATAATTTTAATGGCATCTCCATCTAAGGCATTTAAGGGAACACTTCTACCATAACCATTTTCTATTAAGGATGTGACTGAATTTAAGGACAGCTCATGATACCACCATTTTTGACAACAAGTATGGAAACTACTCTAAATTATGAAAAATTTTAAATTATATTAACATGTTTTCATTATATGTAAATATATCTCCCTTAGAGTGACTATTCATCTTAGACATTATATCACTTAAGAGAAAGGGATTACATTCAACTGTAGCCAAGCTCAAGGTGATGCCATGCATCGACCTCTTCTGAGACTTATTATTCATATTCAAGGTTATGCATGATGATTTTTTACATTATATGGGTAACCAAATGGTTTTGGAATGCATATTTAGAGTGTATTTTTATAGGTATTTATCACTACCAGTACTAGATACTTATTTTGACAAACATAGGTTAGTTTCAAGCAATCAGGATAATACTATGGAAAAATTGTTGACTTCATAGCTTTTCCCCAAGGAGAATATGACATATAAGGGAAATAATCACACTCCAATAAATAGGTTAAGGATTTGAGTGTGTATTTTCATGTCACTTCTCAATAGCATCTACAAAATGCCCAAAAATCTATTTCTTTAATTTGGATTGGGTAATATTATTGCATATGATGTTGAGCAGTGATGCATCATTTACCTTGGGTGAAATTATAAGCTAAAAGTTGAGACAATAGATCATTAATAATTACAAGTGACCTAATCTAGTGGGCCACTTCTATATGATGTCATATCTTTTGGAATCTATAATGGGAATAGTGTGTAAAGTCTTCGATGAGCTATGGAGCCCAGCCACCGACTATATCAAAAATTGAATTTGAAACCATTTTAAATTTTTTCATATCTATGATTATACCAAGAATATGGTGAGGATTGTTGAGGATGTTTATCCTCAATTTTGGTAAGCAATCCATGGGTCTCCAATGCCTAGAGTTAGAGAAAACATCATGAAGACACTGTCTAGAAGAGGTGGTATTTTTTTTATACTAACTAAACTATTATCATGATCAATGGGTATAAGTTTCATCCTTTGAGCCTTTAAAAATATGTACTTTATAAATTGGATGAGTAATAAATTATTTTCAAAATTTGGTAGAGCATTGAGGAGGACCTATTAAAAAATAAGATCATGATCTATGGGCACCATATGGTCATTGACGGGATGGTCTACATAATGATAAAGCACTTTGGAGATGTGGGAAGAAATAAAAAGAGTTGTAATTTTCCCAAAGTACCACATAGGTATTGGGATCCTCATGGCTACATACAAAAACACATTCAGGGCATTAGTATCCCCTACTAATACATCTATTATGATTGACTTGTTATTCATGAACACATAGAATGATGATGAGGTCTTAGAAAGGGAAAGGGTTATTAGTTTGAAGGAGGATCACTTAAGGGTGATTCAATAAGAACCTTTAATCACTATGAATGAATTTCATAATAGAATTGCACTATTTGTAAGATGGACATCCTCAGACTCTTGAAAAGACTAGCCCATAGAGCAGTTCAAGAAACAAGGAGATCCATCATAGGAGCTTCTTTTCAAGTTGAAGGCCATTAAGAAATAACTATGGGTGAGTGAAACTTATATAGGGGATCTCTAAGACACCCCATCAATCTATATTCCTTTTATGAGGAAGAGAAAGGATAATATCCCCCAACTACTAGTGCAATTAAAATGCATGTGGCTACCCCCTAGGAACAAGAGTATACATCTTTAGGGGTAGCCACATAGGAAGCAACTACCTCAACTCAACAAGTCTCTTCATCATAACCTAAGGCTATTATTTATTACAAAATAAATCTTAAGATTCGCCCCATAAGAAGTCCTATAGTAGAGCAATTTCAAAGCTTGCTCACAATGCCCTAACAAGTAGTAGTGTCAGAAGAAGAAGAAGATCCTAATAAATAAGTAGAGTTAGATAAAGTTAAGGATTTGAGCCTTGAATTTGACAATCAGAAAACACCATCTATGAAAGACATAATAGGTAAAAATTATTTATCCATAAAGACCACCTGCTTGCTCTCTTATTCTATTCATATTTTTGTATCTATGTCAATTTCATAAGTGTTGAAAAATCCCAAGGTGGAAGTTTTTACTTGCACTCCTAATGATCCATTAACCACCTCCTCTTTCTTGTATTTTCCCATACTCACCCCAAGAATTGAGAATAATTATACCACTATTGATCTACCTTCTACTACCTTTGATCCATCTTTTACCACTATGTTATCCACTTCCATTATGGCTACTTGTAATATTCCTCCTGGCACTACCATAATCAGATCATTGAAAAGGAAAATGGCATCTAGGAAGATTGAGACAACCATATCCACTCCCTAGTTCCATATCTCATCCACCCAAATAACTCTCCCCATACCATCCACCATTCCATCCCAAGAAAGTATTATTGTTATCTCAAGAAAGGGAAAGAATGCAAAGACATAGGTTATCATAGTCCATAAACTCTCCCTATTTTCGATAATTTAAGCTTATATTCTTTAAGAGGAAGAGAAAAATAAACTTGATATGGGTATGGTTAAAAAACATGTTTAGTTTTGCACGCATTGAATCAGATTATTGTGGAGAAATCCTATTTAGCTTGGGAGGATGACCTGAAAATAAGAAAATACTAGAGCAAATGGTTGGTTAGATAGATATTCAAGTGGATTTCCTAGTGCTAGTTAGATCCCAAAACCAAGAGCTTCTTTAAGGGTTATAGATCCATACATTTTAAAAATTCAAGTTTATATAGCATAAGATAAAATAATTACATCAATAATCAAAAGGTACTAAAATTGAATACAATAAATGTTTGATAAAGAAATAGACTAAAATGACTAATATAAAAATAAGAAGTTAATACTAATGATAAATAGTTCAAGTGTACTTCAAAAAATATGTTAGGGGTTTGTGAACAGGTAGATGATAATAAAGTTAGATTTGGTTTAGGGTAAGTGGGTGAAAATAGATTGTTATTATTTTTTGCCATAGTGACCATCGATGGTTGGGGTGATCGTTAGTGGGTTAGGTGATTTTTAGTGATTGAGATAACCATCAATGGTTGGATAGACCATTGATGGTTAGGATAACCATTGGTGGTTACTATGTTAGGCTTGGATGATAAAAGGTTAGATTAACTAGATCATAGAAGGCAATTATGGAAGATTGGTCTATGTTGGGTTGATAATGAAATGCAAAAAAATTAGTTGACATATTGAAAATAAATAATTAGTTTATCATAGGTTGGTCACATGAACAATTAAGGTGGTTGGATTTTTGATAGAGTCTGGCATGATTTTAGTAGAGTAACGATACTTGGCTATCAGCCAAGGGATGATGTCATGTTAACTCTCTGATGTGATAAATAGACTACTATATTATTAGAATAAGTGACCTACAAAGAAACTTTGGTTGTACAAGCTCTTGAAGTTACAGATAGATATTTTCTCACCTCTTGATCCTCTCTTCTTATAGGCAAGGAAGGAGAGGTACAACAAGATGTTAATAAGGGGTCTAACTTGTTATCTAAATATAACTCATGCATGCATTGGCTTGTACATGGATTAGACAAGATAATTATAAAAAACCAAGGTGGAATGGAAGGGGCAATTAAGTTAGTTTAGATGGTGTAAACTGATCATCGATGGTTAGCGTAACTGTCACTGGTTAGGGTGACCATCAACAATCAAGGGTCAAGGTCAAGTTGAGTTAAAAATGTGGGTTAAGATAGTAGGTCAAATTAACTAGGGTTAGGTAGGTTTTGGTTTGAATGGTCAAGTTATGGCCCTAGGGGGTCCTAAAGTGGTCCAAGTGAGTTATAACATTTGGACCTATTATGTGCAAATTTTTGATGTCTACATTTTGCCCCTTTTTTGTTATAATGTTTGTATCAATAAGCTATAAAACAAAAATTAAAATATGTGTCAAAGGTTCAATTGCCTTGAGCATGGGAGGAGGTGTTACCCCTCAAACTAGGAGACAATGAGGTGAAATAGAATTAGGTGTAGGTTTGATAAGTGGTGGAGGTGATGATAAAGGTGTTTGATATGTTAGGGAACTAAAGTGCAAACACGTGCATAAAGTATGACAAAAGTGTGAAGCTAAGATCATGTATTGACAAAGTTGTCATAGTTGGTAAAAAAAGGGTCAATGCTAAAAAGTAAGTGAAAAGTGGATCACATGACTAAATTTAGGCATGGTGGTCAAGTACACTCATAAACACAAGTCTCCTAAGAAAGTTTAGTGTTTTCATGGGTATCTAATATGGGAAGTTCTCTCAAGAAAAAACATAAATTGGTTGGGTGTAATCAAGGGTATCTAAGGTAGGAAGTACTCCTTAGAAGGCATGATTTAGTTAGGTATGCATAAGGTAGCACAAGTTCAAAAATCTCTCAACATGGTAATTGTTGTTGTTGCAACCAAAAAGATTATGCAAGATCATCATAAAATGCACACTAGTTGGGCTAAAATGGACTGATGGCAAGGTGATGAGGTGGTTTTCAAGGTGGGTGGAGAAGGAAAAATCCATGGATTGGGTCCTAGTTTGGGTTTCAAAAATTTTGAAATCTTTTTGGTGTGGTGGGTGAAAATAAATCCCAAGAGTTTGACCATTGATAGTCAGGGGTCCTAAAGTCGACTGTTAGTGGTTAGGTTTAAAACCCTAAATGGGTAGAGATTAAAAGTGACTCAATGAGTCATTTTCAAATCAATTTTCTCTCATTTGACTTTGGCATCTAGTTTTGTTGGTGTATTGGGTAAAGCTACTGATGATGATTGCTAGTGGGTGATTGGGAAAAAGTGATTATTGATTTGACTAAGTTGACTGATGAAGATGTAGGGTGGGTGAGTTAGGGCACATGGTTGGGTAGTGGGTCTCCAAATTCCTCCTCAATGATGGTCAAAGAATGAGGTAGGGCTTGTATTAAATTGGTAATTTAGTTGTGGTTTGGAAATGCATTTGAATTTAGTTGTTTGTTTATTATGTTTCATTGATTTGGTGGGAGGGTTTGGGTTACGACCTAAATATTAGGGTTTTTGGTTTTTAGGTAAAATTAGTTATTGATTTGTGTAATTAGTTAGGGGTAATTTAGGTAAGGGTGGGTAGGAGATAGGAATTTATATAAATTGGTAAGTATTTTGGTGTTTTGGGTAGGTTTTTGGGTTGGTAGGGTTAGGTGTGTTATGTTGATGGTCATGCATAGTGACCATCAGATATCATCCTAGCTGTTGATAGTTAATGACCATCAGTGATTGGTCATCTAATCATCAGTGGTCATCATGACCATCAATAGTCAGTCATAGATGGCAAAGATGTGTGCTAAAAAGTGTTGAAATGTTAAAAAGTTAGATTTTAAAAAATGGTATGTGAAGGGTAATGTTTAAATGGAATATGTCTAGGGTAATGTTTAAAGGTAAAAGGTAATTGTATGAATAGTTAAGGTATGTTCTTGGTAGGTATGGGAAATAGTTAAATGATGTAGGGTGATAGGTAGTTAAAATTTGGGATAGGTTCTATTTTTAGGAAAAATAGGTGATTGTTTAGTTTTTAGATAGGATTGGTCAAACATATGATGAGATAGGTGTAATACGTAGAGTTTATAAGAAAAAAAGTATAAAACCCTAAGTGTATTTTCTATTGAACATTATAGGTATGAGAGTAGATTCAAATTCATTATTAGGTGCCTTAGATCTTCATTAAGATTCACTGAGGGATGACTATTGATGATTGGGTGCATATAGAGGAGGTCAGTCTTAGAGTGATGTTGTACTACTAACACATGTTGTGAGATGAGGCAATGATTGTGGTGAGATGGGAGCTAACCAAGAACACCTTATTTCTACCCATTGGTGAGATGATGATCTTGATAGAGGAAGTGCACAAGATTACATGGTTACCTATTTAAGGTGAGTCAATTTATCACATCAAGCAGGAGGAGAGTGATGAGCTCTCGAAGCTATTATATGGATATGACCATGATCTTGTCAGATGGCATTTTGGAGGATTTATATGTACTCCACTCTATTAAAGAGAGAGGGGTGAGAGGTGATTATTGATGATGATGATCATAGTATTCTATTTTTTTGTTCTAGATTCAAGTAGTGGGAGGTTTCCTTATCTACTATTGAGGGTTCTGGTTGAGATGTTGTTAGGTTACAAAATGTTTGGTTGGTTTCCTTAATTATTAGCCTAGATATATAGGGAGCTACATGGTTATAGAGCTCATAGGAGATATGGCATCAGTGTTGGGTTTGTGCTACATGATTAAGCATATGAGCACATATGGTTATGTGGTTGATGGGGCTATCGTATGAGGTTTATGCCTAGATGGACCCCATAGTTAGATTCGTGAGGTGAAGAGATGATTTTTCTCTATTAGGAGTAGATGGAGGGGTGCACAACATTGATTGGTTTATAGGTACACTAGATGCATTAGTTATTAATGACATGATCTAAAGGCCATATGTCAAGTTTCTAGAGTGGGTTGGATATAGGAAACACACATTATCCTTGTAGAGTTATAGGTAGATCCTTGGTAGGCATAATGGGGAGGTAGAGCTCATCCCATTTGAAAGGGTATAGAGATATTTTGGCCTAGTATAGGGGATTTTAGGTCCATTCCTAAGGTATAGGAGAGAGGATGCAGAGATCTTACTACCTAAACCATAACTAGTCTAGACATTGCTTGATCATGAAGAGTTTCCAAGTAGGGATAAGATATATGAGGTAGGATTTGTATATGGTTATCCTACATGGTACCAAGAAATATATGTGATAGCATAGTTTGGTGGTGATAATCATGGTAGGAAGCCTATGGATGTTGACCCAGATGGTAGAGGTTAGGAGGTATAGGTATATGGGGCTTCCCTAAGTGCATAGGTAGGAGTGGTGCTAGCCAAAACATAGGCTTAGGTGGTAGCTTTATAGGGTTAGTTGGCTATAATAGAGGTTTAGATAGCTATGATTATAGGTGAGAGGGAATAGGCTATAGCTATAATAGCTTTCGTTACCCAAGAGAGACAAACCAGAGGAGGAGCTGCAATATCTATAGGACCATCAAGCACTATCCCTATAGCATGGTATCTATCCACAATGGATGAGTTATGATACTATGAGGCTATAGTCTTGAGATGTTGTCTTGATGGTGTAAGTATAGATCTATTTTGGTATGTGGTGATAGCATGTCAACACTAGGTAAGTGGGATGCTTCTATAGGTGGATAGGTAGGGACCTCAGGAGTACAAGCACTAGGATGTAGTGATGCTCTAGGAGATAGTGGTGCCCTAGGGGCATAGTCATAATATAATTATAGGAAACTATATTTTGTTGTATATCATTTTTATATTGGCTTATGAGCTGATGTAGTGAGATGTAAATTTTGAGAGAGAGACATATATATTAGTTAATACATTATGATTTTATAGATGATAGACTTAAAATTTATAGATATGATCCTTTTTTATTGTTTATCATTCATGGTTTATGATTTGATGCTTTATACTTATGATGTTGATTATAGTTGTGTTGATCATTGATGATGTTAGAGTAATTATGCTTTTGTTATGGATATCGCTACGAATGTAAACTCACGTAGCTAGGCATGTGATGAGATACATTTTGTTTTTATAGTCATATGATATTGATGTGATAATGATGTTCATGCTAAATTTTAATGAGTATATGCTTTCGTACATAGATTTAGAAATGTGGTAAAAATGTTTTTTTGCACATTTTCTCATGGATGCTATGATTGTGATATGATTATGAATATGTTGATGATGTGTGATTTGACTTATGATAAATGTTGATATGATTTTATTATTATGGTTAATTTGCTTAAGATAAATTGCATAAAGTAAGTTGAATAATAACACTAGATGTGAGAAAAAGAATATAATCAAGAGAAAAACATCTTAGTGAATATAACATCTAGTCTTGACATTATAAGAAGAGGGCACGATGCTCCTTATTTTGCAAGGGATAATACAAAACCCAAAGTTGGTTTGGTTTAAGGAACATGAGCTCTTCGAATGCTTAACATTACCGTATGTTAGTTGGTTAAATATTATCATGATCACATTATGTCGAGTGAACTTGAAATCCCTTGATTATAGTGTACAAAGGGGAGATGGATGAAAATGGAACCTTCTTATGAGACTAGCATTCCTCTTTTATAGGTTATCAAAGAGTCATTATAAACAAGTCTATGTCATATAAAGTGTAGACTTATTGATATGGGAAGTCTACTCATGAGAGCTGATTATAGACTTCAAAATTATTTCTTATGAGAGTTGATTGTGGCTTTCAAAATTATTTAGTTTTTTTTCTTTATAATGGGTCTTTTGCTTAATATGTTTTTGTTTTGGAGGGTTGGGGAAGCTAATCAATGCAGGAAGCTTCTATAAAATTCTCACATTGACAAATGCTTTACTTAGCCATCCTTCAAGGGAGTGGTCTAAGTTTATGTGCCTTGTTTAATTCCTATTGATAGCTATCCTTCAAGGGAGTATTCCACCTTACTTTGAGAAATTTTGAATTTTTCTTCGATAATTGTCCTTTAAGGGAGTAGTCTATGAATGCTAGGGATGGCCCATGATTTTATGGTTATGAATTTTATTTTGATTTTGCTTGACGTAGACTTGATTATATAGGCTTAAAGGTTGACCTTTATGAAGGCAAAACTAAAAGCACAAGAAGGTTGATTAGGTGTGAATAGGTTTAAGTGACAATGACCATGGGACTTTATCTTGGGAAAAGGGGTGAAAAGTACCATGATAATCATGCCATGGGTAGAGCTATGGTACCCATTGTTCAATATTAGGCTATGATTGTGACAAATAATCACATGATTTAGTTTTAATCAGTTACCCCTAAAATAGGGAGATGAATGTGGTTTCAACATAAGGAATGAGCTTGAGTTAAACAAAATGTGATTTTGATCCTTTTAAAAAAAAGAAAGGGTGTAGATGTGAAGCATTGAGGGGCTAAAATTCTAGGTTACCCTCTAGAGAGGATAACCAGTAAGCTCTTAATCCATACTTGTGGGTTATGATATAAGGTCCAAGCTAATTAAAAGCAAACATTTCCTGCTTGCTTTTCTCCATATTGGTGACATGTTGGTTTTCCTTTAAGATGAGGTCTCTAATGTTGAATTCTCACACTTTAAGTTATTTTTTATAAGCACATTTGATTCATTCTTGATAGACATGAAGATGGGTAAGGGCAGTTAGCTGACACTCATCAAGTAGCTCAAGATGGGATAAGCAATGTTGATGATAATCATCTTCAAAAATGAGATCATATAAAGATATGCAAAGAGAAGGAATTTGGACCTCAAGAGGCAATATGACCTCCATTCCAAACACAAGAGAGAATGGTGTAGTACCTATAAGGGTTTGAATGATATTACAATATGCCCATAAGGTGAAGGGGATGTGCAAATGCCAATCCCAACTAGATGCATTGACCATTTTATTATGCATATTGTTAAGAGTTTTGTTAGAGATTTTTTCTTAACCACTCGCTTGAGGGTGTTAGGGTGATGATAAACTTAACTTGACACCAAATGTGTCACAAATACCCTAGACTTGATTATTTTTAGAATATTTGTCATTATTGGTGATAATTTTGTGAGGAACACCAAAATAATAGATGATGCGATGTTTGATGAAGTCAATAATATTTTCCACTTTAATTGAGACTAGAGGGATAGCCTCCACCCATTTGGTAAAATATTTATTTGTGGTAATGATATAATGGTTTCAATGTGAAGAATGGGGGTTAATTTCACCAATAAGGTCTAGACCCCATTGTGAAAAGGGCCAAAAATTAGTTGATACACGAAGACTATGGATAGGTGCATGATGCAAATTGATGTGTTGTTGACATTTAACACACTTTTTCACATAATCACAATATTTCTAGTTAAGGGTAGGCCATTAATATCCAAGGTGAAGGATGATATTAGCTACACCAAGGCCACCAAAGTGTCCCTTATAGATCCCATCACGCATTTTCCTAATAGCATGAAAGGATTCATGAATGCATAGGTAGTGGAAGAGGAGACCATCAAAGCCATGCTTATAAATAATTTCCACCATAATGGTATAACATGAGGTACTTTAGATAAACACTCTTTGATCATTCCTAGAAAGACTAGATGGAATGATGGAAAGTTAAGATAGTCAAAGTTTTATTGATATCAAAGATCAGGTTGGGTCTCCTCCACATTGAAGATGGTGAAAGAATCTAGTTTGACATAATAAGGTTGGGTATGTCTATGGATAATGATAGATAACTTAGATTTAGAGGGTGAAGATGGGATCTGAGAGGTGAGGGAAGTTATGGTATTGACAAAATTATTGGTAGACTGTATGGTTGATTAGATATGGTAGTGTTTAAATGATGTTAAGAGTTCATCAACTATTTATTTTTACTACTACAAAACATCATTATTACACTGGTAAGAGCCATTGATTTGATTGACCACTAGTTGAGAGTCACTAAATATGTTTATCCTATTGACTCCCAAATCTAGTGCAGTTTGAAGGCCTATGACTAGGGCTTCGTACTCAACCATATTATTGGTACATTAAAAATCTAGATTTAAGGCTAAAGGAAGAAGTTCACTATGAAGGGGGATAATAATTATGTTAGATCCCCTACCACACTGACACTTTGATCCATTAAATAACATGGTTACTTGATAAGTGAAGCCTGCCTAAGAGAGGGACATGTTGGATTCATCAAGAAACTCAAGAGGAGGAGATTGGTCATCTAGTAATGGTGCTTCAACCAATCAGTCATCAATGACTTGATCTTTAATTGACTTTTGTTGAAGAAACTCTATTGGGTGAATATTTTGTCATCAACTAAATGATGACAAAATGGGTATAACAACCACATTAAAAGGAGATTTACACCACAAAAAGTGTAGGTTTACCACATCTTAATGAGATAAATATCTTTTTATGGTGATTGATATACCCATTTTGTCATCAGTTAATTGATGACAAAATATCACCCAACAGTTTTTGGCGACTCCATTGGGGACACAATAATTTTGTGTAATTTGGAACCTCAAGTTTCAGATTGAAAAATCACCTATGTCTTACCCATTATCATTATAACCCTTATCCATTATAGACTCTAGAAACTCAGTTTTGTTTCTTACCCATTATCATTATAGCCTTACCATCTTCCTCCATCTCTATTATATTATCTGGTCTACAAAACTAGAGCTGTTGGGAAAGAAAGCACTGTTTGAAGCCTCAAGTTTTAAGCTGAAGCAGGGCCAATTTATTTTCCATTTTTGTCCTATAATTTGGTAACTCCACTCAGATGTGTTATCCTATTTTTCATAATCCAATCATGGTAGTTTGAGGCCTTTGGGGTAACTCATTTGCCCCACTTAATCTAACCCACCCCTGCATGAGCTACCACTCAATTCAAGGAAGAATTTCCCCAAATTCTTTGGTGATGGAAGATTCCACCCTGATGAACACATTGCAGCCTTTACCATAGCCTGTGGTGTGATAGGGGTGGAATTTGAAGATGTGGTAGTCAGGCTTTTTGTGGAGACATTACAAGGTGATGCTACAGACTAGTTTTACCATTTATAGACTGGATCAATGACTCACTAGGACACTATCAAAGCCAAGTTTGAAGCAAGGTTCAAACCTATAAAAGATGTGCATGCCTTACTGGCCCAACTCACATAGATGAAGAAGGAGCTCCATGAACCTATGAGGGACTTCATTTCTAGTTTCAATAAGTTGAGGCATAGGATTCCCATGATGACCTAGCTAACACCTCAGAATCTCATGTGTTTTTTCATCAACTCACAGCTGCCTAAAGTGAGTTTTCTATTGAGATGGGCTAGACACATAGACCTTGAGGCTGCTCAAGACTTGGCTACTGAGCTAGAATATGACCTTATCTTGGTAGGAAAGATAAGGAGAGATCCTAATAGAGCTAAACCCTCTTCATCTTTTGAATACTCACCCACAATCACCACTGATCCAATGGTACAAAAGCTAGCAAATGAATTGCTAGCCTTGAAAAGGCAAATGGCACAAGGTATGTCTTCTACTCCTCTATATAGAAATGCACCAAGGAGGGCATTCCCTAATCAGCCATATCAAGGAAATGCTGCCAGAAGTCAAGGGCAGCCAAATCATCTTCTTCCCCCATAGAGGAACCTTACCCTTGAAGCACCTCCAACCAACTCAGCAGTTGGATATTTGGAAATAGAACATGTTTCCTATTTCCAACCTAAGTCTAAGCAAGAAAATGATGTTGCTCTCTTCATAAAGGATCAAGAAGAGTCAGCTGGTGAATCCCACATCAGTTTCTTGGATTACCAGGATGAACCCAGAAGTAAAGGTGAAGCATTCGAGGGATCATATGATATGGTCACCTAGTCCCAGAATTAGTCAGCTCAACAAGCTGATAAAGGAGAAACAAAGGAGCGACCTCAACCTCTAATTTTGATTGTTAAGCATGGGGCCACTCTACCTATCTAGCCAAAGGACATAGTGATTGCTAATAAAGTAAGTATCCCAAACATTTCTACAACTTCTACTTCAAATTCATAGGCTATTCCTCCCACCCCTCCCATAAACTAAAAGGAAGAACTCCCATCCCCTGTGCCTAGTCCAGCCTGACCATTTGACATAATTGATCATGTCAAATGTGTCAAGACCCAAATGGTGGCCCTTATAGCCCAAATTTTATTTGAGTCTTTAGGCAGGGATGAAATAGCAAAAGAACTAGTGGAGTGTAGCATAAGTGTAGAAGAACCCTCCCCTCTAAATGAAGAAGAATTTGAGATATCTGATGGGGACAATCAAGACATGTGTTGGGTTGAGCTATCAAAACAATAAGTTATAGTACTAGGCCATGCTGCTTCCCATCAAAATCAAGAAAAAGGAACTCTTTTCTAGGAGAGCAAAGATTCATGGTTTTTGGACCAAAAGTCAAGTCTTGCTTTGGGGTAAGAAGAGAAGAAAACCAAGGGAAAGACATAGAAAAGTGGTTTCCTGGTGGAGAGTTCCATTCACTCGTCACTAATTTTGGGGACAAAATGGTTTCCTACTAGTTTATCAGGATGGGATGCCATTATCATTGTCTCACAATGGGTAGCATCTGAAGTGCTTTAAATCTTGAGGCATCAGATAAGTTCATTTGTACATATGTATATTTGTATAGTCTTTAAATCTATTTTGTGCCTTTCATCTTCATTTTGGTCATCTTTATTTTTGGGTAGCATGACTCTATAGCCCAATGGCACACTTTAAGGCATTGGAGACTCCATTTTCTACTCCCCTCAGCTATTCCAAGTTATTATCTAAAGGAAGTTCCCTAACAGAGTCACCAAAAACATTTTGGTTCATCGATTCAATGGGTTCAACAACCAATTAGTTCAATGTGCTTGGTTCAAAGGTATCAAAGAGACTCAGTGAAATCAAAAGGATGAACCAATGAACTAATTGAACCTTGAACTAAAAGAGTTCAAAGCTCAATGCTTCATGGGTTCAAAGGTTCAAAGGTAGCCTCTGTCAAAGAGAGAAGCAACAAATAGGTGGTTCAACGGATGGTTCAACTAAGGAGTGTGAAAGTGATTGAACCAGGAAGAAATGGAATAAAAGAGACAGAATGAACTGATGAACTAATGAACCAATGTACTTTCAAAGGATTCAAAGGTTTAAGTTTCAACATGGTTCAAGTGACTAGTGACTATTGACAGCCCTATGAACGTCAAATTTAAAGTAAGGGAATATCCATTAAAATTCAAATAAAGTGCATAACTCAAAGGAAGAACCAAGTGACTGACCAAAAAGATAAAATACCTTTGGGTTTGTTCAAAGTCTGACAGAGATAGAGCAAGAGAAAATGACTTTTTGTCCAAAGGAAATTATTAAGAGAAAGAGCCATTAGAATTCTTTTAGAGATATTTTATGCGAGAAAATGACTAAGATAGAGCCCAAAGGAATTCCTTTGAACTTTTTTCTAAAGGAAAAGCTTGACTGAGGAGAAAAGCCTATGAAAAAATGCCCAATGGAAAAAGACAAAGTGTAGCAGAAGCCACCACGTGTCCATTATAAAATAGAGTAGAAGCTACCACATGTCATCTTTTGTAGGACCCTCAAAGGTTTCTAAAGATTATATAAGTTAAGTGGAATACATCACGTGTCTTGTAATGACTCAATAGAACATGACAAGTGTTTGCATTCGTGTTCCCATTTTGGAGTTGCTCGGGTAAAATGTGTCATGGACCCCATTTTCTATAAGTTTCTAATGAGTTTCATAATAACGGAACTTGCCACTTGTCAAAGACATAGAAAGGACCACCCCAAAGACTTAGGCAAGAAGGGATATAAAGAGAAAATAAGTGCTTAAGTAGTGAAGAGAGGAGCGAGACTAAAGGATCAAAAATATCTTTGAAAGAGTTATTTCTAATAGGTGAAACAGTGGATCGAGTAGACTTCTGAGCGCGCCAAACCAAGGATGCGGCATATTTTCTTATATGAAGTAAAGACAAATATGTAAAGGAAAAGATGGTCCATATTAAGGAGGAGACATATTATATGAAGGGACACGCCATAGTTATGGTAGTGCACTATTCTTAGCATGGTCTTTTTAGACAAAAATGGAGATGTATTGAAGATGCTGACTACAGCATGGGCCATCCCATGGAAAGAAGTGACAATCCTTGGGTAGTTGCTATAAGTTTGTATTTTCTCTCATTTATTACAAGGGACATTTTCCCCTTACCAAAAGTGAAACTCTACCCAAATTGAAAGGCATTACTGAGACTTTGAGCTCAGATTGTAGTTCATATTTCTTTGATTGAATGAGAAAGCAAGTTACTTGGAGACTTTGTGCTATTATAGCTTGTGTTATTTTAGGATATTGTTCATATGTCTATCTTCTGAAAGCATTCTTGTTTATTTGATTTAAAAAGTAGAACTAGTAGAGGTGATAAGGAAGGTGTCCTGAAGCCAACTACTTTCAGACTTTGCACTGTCATAGTTGTCTTCAATGTGTGTTTTTCTTTTCCATTTCTATGTAAAGGACCTTGGGATGACTTTGTGCCCCCATTGTTCTTTGTATCTCACTCTTTGGGTAATTGAGGTGGAAACTTTGCCTTCTATTTCATCATGTTGTTAATGCACCCTTTTGTTACTAGTTTCTTATCTTACCTGAAAGAACTCTTGCTGTTTCCTGCAAGAACACTTCTAAAAGAAGAGAAGTGCCTTTAGTGTTTCCACCAAGATTTTCTCCTCTATTTTTTAGAATCATCTCTAAAAGAAGAGAGATGGATGGTTTATCCCACCCATGTGTCTTACTTTTACCTTATTTATATAGTATATAGCCTCTGCATATTTAATAGGGAACCTCCCCTTGATGAGAGGAAATATTTGTCCCCTTATGATGCAGTAAAATTGCACATTTGGATGACCAATCTCCCTATGTTGTGGTGATAGGAACTATTTTGAATGCCAGTTAGCTGGTCGATAAAATATTCACCCAAAAAACTCAAGGTCAAACTTAGCTAAAATCATGATCCACTTGGTCATGCACTATTTTGATATGACTTAGAGTGCATATACTTGAGTGGGTCAGTATTGGTTATGACATATGTCTTGTGGTTAAATAGGTAGTGGTGACGTTTGGTGTCCATGAAGGCCAAGGCAAAGTTCCTAAATATGCGTGTATCAAGTCTTGTGCTTTGCAATCATGTGGCTAATGTAGTAGATGGCTTGCATGTTATGTTGTTCATCTTGATGAGCAAGCATTACCCCTAGGGAATGGTTTGTGGTAGAGATATAAAGGTAGAAAGGTTAATCATCCTTGGGAGGGGTGAGGATAGGTGGGGATAAAAGGTACCTTTTGAGTGAATCAAAAGCCTTTTGATAATTATCACTCTAGTTGAAAGAGACATCCTTCTTCAAGAGGTAGTGGAAGGGTTGGCATCAATATGAGAGTTGAGAGATAAAGCAACAAATGGCATGGAACTTCCCCTACAAACTATGGAGTTACTTGAGGTTGATTAGAGGAAGCATGCTGAGGATGGATTTGATTTTATCAAGATCAACTTATATTCCCTAAAGGGAGATAATAAAGCTAAGGAGTTTTCTTGATAAGACCCCAAAATTTCACATTTTGGGGTTAAGGCAGACATGGTAATGGATGATTCACTCAAAGATAATTTTGAGAACATCCAAATGATCCTTATGATATTTAGATTTCCCAACGAGGTCATCCACATAGTCCTTGATTATTTTGTTGATAAGGTCATGGAAGATATGCTTCACAGTACATTGGTAGGTTATGCTAGCATTCTTTAGTCCAAAAGGCATGACTCTATAGAAAAAATTCCCCTATGGGGTGATAAAGTTGGTTTTGTGCTGATCTTTGAGGCTAATTAGGATTTGATTGTAACTCAAGAATCCATCCATGAGAGATAACATCTCATGGTTGGTTATAAGATAAACTAGCTAGTCAATGCTTGGTAGAGGAAAGTCATCTTTTGGGTAGGCAAGGTTGAGTTCATAAAAGTCCACACATATGCATAATACCCATGTGGCTTTGGTGATAGGTATGAAATTCAAGACCCATTGGGGGTAATCAATGGGTTGAATGAAATTGATAGATAAGAGATGTTGAAGCTCTTCTTTTATGATAAGGGCTATGTGAGGGTGCATTCATCAAAGTTTCTACTTGATGGGTTTTGCATCATGGTTGGTGAATATATTGTGGGTAGTTATGGAGGGATCAATTCTTGGCATGTCACTATAAAACCAAGAAAATTATATGTTGTGGTCCTGCAGGAAAGAGGGGAAGTCTTGAAACTCTTTAGAATTTAGTGATTGGCCAATTTTTACAATGTAAGAGTTATTTTGAGTAACCAAGTTGATATCCATAGTGTATTCAATCAACATGGTCAAAGTTTTAGGAGGAAGAGATTTGTGGATGGAGGAATATGGTGTACCAAGATAGGTGAGAATGACATCATCATCTTGACACTGAATAATATTAATGGTCGGAGAGTCATCTCTGATCATCTCAAGATGGATCAAAGGGATGGATAAGTTTTCCCCTTGATTTTGATAATTCAAGGGTTTGAGGATAATCAAGTTGATGAAAAAAATTAGGTGGGATGATGTCATCACCCTCACACTCAGGTGGAGAGGAGCCTGGTGAGGAAGGGATGTTTTCCTCAACAATAGTGGCAATAGGTGGTTTGGTTTTTACTTTTTAGAAAGAATGAAACTGAGGGCATGTTTCTCATGAGGTTTTTTGGTCTCAATTGAAATCCACTCATGTGGGCCATGCTTATATCATCTAAGACAAAATCCATTCCAAGCACACTTGTTGAGGTATATCTTGGAAAAGACCAAGTTGTCTAGATAGGAGAAGCTAGAGATGAATGGTCAAGGCAAAGAAGAGGTGGTAGAAGCATCAAGTGGTTTGTCAAGTCCCCCATAGATGAAATGAGTTTGATAGTTTGAGGTTTAAAGGGAATAATGGATCTGATATTAGGGTCATACCTAGGTTGATTTCTAAGTTGTTCATACTTGTGGGGAGTACAAAAAGTATAAGGGTTAAGAGGTGGTATTGCCCAAGTGAAAGAAATTAGAATGTGGATTCCAAGGGGTCTATGGTAGGAATTTGATCTAAAGGGATCAATGAGCTGGTAGATGCCTCATTATAAGAAGAGGAAATGGATTCATATTTTGTGGTTAAGGGTTTGTCTTTGGCTAATGAGGGTGTGCTAAATAGGGGTATGAGGGCATCATTGGGTTGATAAGTCATGTTTCATGATGAAAAGGGACTTGGGTCAGCTTGTATAGTGACAAAATCACCTTTGTGCTCAAATTTGATGTAATGATGAAGGGTAGAGATTATATAACCCATGGAATGGATCCAAGGTCATCCCAATAAAATGTTATATTAGAATTCACCTTCCACTACATAGAAGAATTTTGGGAGTGTGCGAGGTCCTAAATGGATATGAAGGATAATAGTTTCTAGAGTAGTGTTCATGGTGTCATTGAAGGATTGGAGGATGGAAAAGGTTTTGGACATGAAATTATTTGGTAGTTTAAGTTGATCATAGGAATAAGAGGAGATGATATTAATGTTATCTCCCTATTAATAATGACCTATTTGATATGGGTCTAGTTGATCTACGTAGTGATGAAAAGAGGGGGATCTAGGTCATCAGGGTGGACAGAAGGTATTTATGAATCCTTGAAGGTGACAAGGTTATAAATTTGAAGAGTGTTAAAAAATGCTTCTAGAGGTTGAGGGTATTCAAGTTGGACCTATATTGATTATAATGCCTTTATCATTACTTGGTGATGGTGATGTGAAGTAGAAATTAATTCATATAGACTCATCTTTACCAGGGTTTGGTGAAGTTGATTGAGGAACAATCTTCTGATTAATTTGAAGGGGTTAGATTAAGAGGTACCTAAGATAGATAAATTGGGTTTGAATGAAGGTTAAGGTGCTTGATTTTGACTTGGTTGGGAGGTGTAATATGGGTATATCCATAAGATGGACATTTTAGCCTTCCCCTTATCCTTTTACTAATTATGTGATCATGTGACACATGGATAGTGTGGATGGAGGGAAGAGTTAGGTTAGGATATTAGTTTTTTTCCTTTTCACTCTAAGGTAAGAGTGGGGGAGTAGATAGGCATTGGGTAGTGGTTGTTGGTTTCTATATTGGTAGCAGGATCATCAGAGGTTCATTTGTTAATACATCATCTTCATTATAGAGTTAATATATTATGGTTTAGAGATATTTGTAGTTCTTTGTGTCATGCCCAGGCGTTTTATGATAGGAGCATACTTGGTATCCATTATACTAGATGGGTTTTGGACCTAGAGGGTCAAATTGTATGAAGGGAGCTAAGGTCAAGCAAGAATCTTAAAATAACCTTTGGAAAATAGTCAAGTAAGACTTAGCTACAGGTGGTGAGGGTTTAGAGATTCTAGCTTTGGTTGGTGATATGGAAGTATATTTAGAAATGGGCTTGGTGGTAGAGGTATTGGGTGAGGTGGCATTATTAATGGGTTATTTTGGTTTAGGTAAGGAATTTGATAAATTGGAGATAGGAGATATCAAGGTAGCTAGGTTAGCTATTGATGGCTCAGAAAAGATGGGCATGTTAGAAATAAAAAGGGATGGGGTAAACAAAAGTAGTGGTTGGGTTTTAGTTGAAATAGTTAGCTTCCTAATCAAAGTAAAGGGGTGAGGAACCAAAATATATGGAAAGGTTGAAGGGGAAAAAACTTTAGCCTTCTATCCTTTTACTAGTTTTACCTCCTTGGTTGATTTGGTTTGGTGTTTAGCTGGTAGGTCTAGTGACTTGAGATCTAGTTTCAAGAATAGGTGATTAAAGATCTACGTAGGGGAGATTCTAAGGTTTTTGGTTGGTTTGGTTAAAGTGATATAGGATGAGTTAGTTTTTTAGGATTTAGTTTCTTTTTATGGTTAATAAATGGTTGGTTTGGTAGAGATTTTTATTGGTTTGGCTGATATGATAGTGGGTTGGACAATAGAAGTGGTGGGTTGGTCTATTAGAGAAGTGGCTGGAGGTTCCTATTTAGTGATGTAGGGGAACCCCAATTAGTACCAAAAAGTGGATCGATACATGTTATGTTTGGAGATAAATTCTAATCTTTGAACTACTCTAGAGAATGGTTTATAGACTGGCTTTGTTCCTTAGACAGTGGGCTCAAAAGATAAACCCATAAGTTGAGAATGGGGAGTGGTGACCTCATCCTTTTCCTCTATCAAATGATGTAAGGTTTTGATGGGTGGTTCCTCTATGGGAGATGAATATATGGTGGTTTTATCTTTTGGAATTATATGTGAAGAGGAAGTGAATTGTTTGGTAGCTGAGGGAGAAGGTAAAGATGTGATGGCTACTTACTCTGGTATGTCAGTTGAAGGAGGGGTTGATGTCTCTACTACCTAAATAAGTGAAGGAGAGGAAAATGTTACTTCTTTGGTTTGGGTCTCCAAAGGAAGATAAGGTAACTCCACTACTTCAATAAGTGGATATGGAAAAGAATAGGTAGATTAGGTAGTAGTATCTTCAATAATGAGCATGTCAAGAACCATATTGATAGTATGGGCATCATGAGAACACTCAATGTTACTTTTATCATTTTTGGTAGGTGCATGATTTAGAAAAGGTTATCTAGAAATGTTAAGGGCATGGTTTGGAAGTGCATTTGGCTTGTCCAACACAAGCTCCCTATTGTTAATAAGGGTTTGGATAATGTTTTTGAAGGTGTCACACCTACTAAAATCATGTCCCACTACTTAATGGAAAGTACATAGTTCATTCTCATTATATTAGCTAGGTGAAAGATGAGAAGAGTTAAATTGTTGAGGTGTTTTGATGGGAAGAACCTTCATGATATTAGCTTTCAACTTCTCTAGGACCAAGGCATAATATTCCCCAAGTGGAGTAAATTACTTCTGATTGTTTTGGTTTTGGATTCTTAAGTTTTGTTTTTAGGAGTTAGAAGAGTTTGGTTTATTTGATAGATGGTGAAGGAGTGGTCTTAAGGAAAACTACATTTATAGGTCCCATGTTATTGGTCCTAGTATTTGTTGGCTTGGTTGTTTGGTTTAGAGGAAGAGGCCTCATTAGTTTTGTAGGTAAAGTTTTTGTTTTTCAACTTTAACTTTTCCTCATCGATGGACCTATTTTATAGCTTACATTCCATGGTAAAATATTTGTTAAATGTTTTGAATATCTAAACACACAATGTAGAAAAGATGTGTATGGCACATGCTCAGGAAAAACATTCTATTAGTTTAATTTGGGGTAAAGAGAAGGAAACTTGATTGATTAGTCTCTTCCAATGAGATACAAAATCAACAATAGATTCATCATCAATTGTCAAATAGAGTAAAGGTCAGTGATGGAAAATTTCTTGGATATGTTTATCAAAAAGTGATCTAAGAAAGTTTGGGCCAAATGGGTGAAGGAGAAGAGAGAGTGTTTGGTTATGGCACTATACCAATCCAATGCTAGACTAGATAGGGACATGAAAAAGGTATAAAGTAGGAGGGAATCATTATAGGAATTCAAAATAACATGAGTGCCTAAATTCCCTAAGGTGTTTTGGGGGATCCTTCTTACTATGGATGATAAGATGTTATGAGATCCAAAAATGGATGATTCTAGAGTTGTCATTTTATCCATTAGAATTTTCATTAAATCCATTTGGGGTTATACACCTGGGAAGTTATAAGGTGTATATTTTTATTTTGGTTGGGTGATATATTGATAATTAGTGGGAGTTTGAGAATCCACAACATACTGGTATGCAGACAAAGGTGGTTAGGTGGATGCTATGTAGGGGTAGATGGTTGTAGGTGGTTGGATAGTGGGTAGAGGTACATGACCTTGTGGGTTAGGGATGTAACCAAAATTGGGTATGATGGGTACCTTTTGAGAAGTTAAGGTAGATTGGGTAGGAGTTGTGTTTGGGTTTGTAACTAAAGGAAAAGTGGTGACCTTTATACTAATCAGTGGTAAGGTAGAAGGTATAGACACCACAAGATTTTGACGTGGAGTAGTGACTAATGAAGTTGGGGTAGCTAAAAGAAGGTTGGAAATGATAGAATTAGGTACCCACATGATGAGGAAAGTATAGGTGGTTAATGGTTGGATTTTTATTAGGTTAGAGGAGTTTTTGGTGGGGGTGGAAGGCATAAGGGTGTTGGTTTGTTGGGTAGGTTATTTTTCCATAATAGTATCAAAGGTATTATTGGTAGATGAAGATGCTTGGGTAGTCAATGGTTGGGTGGTGATTATGGAAATATATGTGTTACCCATAAGGTGGTAAGGCATTTTATAAATTAGGTCCATAGGTGGAACCGAAGTAGGGGTATGGTGAGGCATGGTGGTTAGATAATGTTGAAGGGCCATATGGTTGTTATCTAAGAAAGTGATACAGTCTATATCTCTTTGGTTAAATACCCAAGCGAAAGAGGGAATTATTAAGGGGTGAAGAGATTCTTCTAGTTTAGAGACATACTCCATAGATGAATAGGTATAAGAGGTTGATTAGTTTGGTGATGGGTTTTGTTCTACTAGGTTTTTTCACTACTAGTGATTTAGAAACATGCAAGATAAGGGAGAGAGAATACTACAAACACAATCTCAGCAATTAAATAAAGAGAAGACAATAAATGGTCAAGGAAAGCAAACACACACTAAAAGGTATGAGAAGTCCTAAATTTCTTTTTAGTCTCTCTTTTGGCTTATGCCTTAAGCTTTATATGAAATTGTGTGACTGAAATTAGCTTGTAGAGTAGGTACTAGAAAATAAGTCTATGGTTATTTTTAGGTTATGTTTAGGATCTCAAAAGGGATTTGTATTTTAAATCAATATGTGGCTTTATATTGGGGTCTACCCCCTCACTTCACATATTTTAGTGATAAAAGTGTCAAGTGCTTAGCTAATATCTACCAATTTCTAGAGTTTATACTCAACCAAAGAGTTAAGTTGGTTCTAACCTTGGTAATTAGCTCCAAATAAGATCATCAAGAAAGGGTAAGGTGACTACTAGGTGATGAAATTCCAGTCGGGTATTATGTCAAATTTCATAGATGTTTGATTGATGTAGGTTGTTTGGACTGTGTGTGTGATATAAGTGATGCTATGATCAAATTACTTTGCTTAAATTTAACTATATGAGCTAAACTTGCAAGCAACCAATGTATGCAATTTGATTTTAAACCCAAAATAAATTTTAATTTTTTTTATGAGCACATAATAGGGATAAGAGTGTACAAATGTAAAAGAAACTCAAGTAAAGACTCAAGGGTCCCACCAAGCATGCCAAAATATTTTAGATAATTTTAGCTTATATTATTTAAGAGGAAGAGAAAAATAAACTCGATACAGGTATGGTTGAAAAACCTATTTAGTTATGCATGCATTGAATCAGATGATTATGGAGAATTCCTCTTTGACTTGGGAGGATGGCCTATAAATAAGATAGCATTAAATCAAATGGCTGATTAGTAGATATTTAGGTGGATTACATAATACTTCCTAGATCCAAAAAGCAAGAGATTCCTCAAGGTCTATTAATCCACACATTTCAAATAATCAAGTTTATAGAATAGAAGATAAATCACTTGCATCAATAATCAAAAGGTACTAAAATTGAATACAATATATGCTTGATAAATAAATAGATTAAAATTACTAATTTAGAAATAAGCAGGTCAATACTAATGTTAAATAATTTGAGTGTGCTTAAGAAATTAGGTTGGGGATTTGTGAATAGGCAAATGGAAATAAAGTTAGATTTGGTTGAGGGTGAGTAGGTGAAAATATATTGCTATTATTTTCTACCATAATGATTGTCAGTGGTTGGGGTGATAATTGGTAGTGGAGGTAGCCATCAATGGTTGAGATAACCATCAATGATTAGATAGACTGTTAACAATTAAGATGACCATTGATAATTACTATGTGTTGGGATTGTCTAATAAAAGGTTACATTGATAGGATCATAGAAGGAAATTCTGGGAGATTGGTTTATGTTGGGTTGATTGTGAAATGGAAACAAATTAATTTATTGATTGAAAAAAAAATACTTAGCTTCTTGGAGGTTGGTCAAATGAATGATTAAGGTGGTTGGCTTGTTGATAGAGTCTATCATGATTTTCACAGAGTAATAGTAATTGGTTATCAACTGAGGGGAAGCAGCAAGTTGGCTCTCTAAAATGATAATTGGACTGCTAGATTACTAAAAGAAGTGACCTTAAAATAAAATTTTGGATGTAAAATCTCTTAAAGTCATAGATGGATCCTTTCTCACCTCTTTCTCTTTTCTTATTTTAAGAAAGGAAGGAGAGGTACAACAATATGTTAACAAAGGGTCCAAATTGTTATCTAAATATAACTCATACATGCATTACATTGCACATGAATTAGATGAGATCATTATAAAAAATGAAGGCAGAGTGAACAATCAGTGAAGTTAGTTCAGATGGTAGAACCTGACCATTGATGGTTAGGGTGACCATTGATGATCAAGGGTTAAGGTCAGGTTGAGCTAAAAATTTGGGTTAAGCTAATAGGTCAATTTGAATAGGGTTACATAGGTTTGGGGTTGAATGGTCAACATGGGGCCCTAAGGGGTCTTAAAGTGGTCCAAGGGAGTTGTGACATTCAAAACCATCATGTGCATATTTTTGGTGTCTACTGGAGGTAGAGTTGGAGAAAATAAAAGAATAATAGAAGATACTACATATCCCAACTAGCATTGAAGTTGAAGTCCAAGAGCCAACATCAAAGTGTTATAATTATTTAGAGGCATTAGAGTTAATGTGAGTATAATTATCCCCCCATGTTGCCAATACTCACAAATTTTTTAATTCTTTGAAATCTAAGAGAATAAATTAAAGATGTTAATGTTTACATAACTAATAAGGCTTATAGCCACCTAGATCTCATGACACCATCATATGAATCCAACTTACTCAACCTGGTGGTTATCAGGAAAGAAGAGGTTACAAAATGGGTGTTAGTAGCTAGGGATTTGGTCTCTAAATATGAAGAGCAGGAGGTCGTCATTCTCCAAATTTTGAATGATTTGAGTTTGTCCAAATTAAAGGATGTTATAGGGAAGGTAATTAATAAGATGAACTTTTATCAGCTTATTCAAGAGGATTCAGACAATTTTAAGTAAATTCTATAAGGACTACCATTGGAGGACATAGAAACTAAGTTAATCTTTGTTAGGAAGAAGGTGATTAAAGTTGAGATCTTTAAGATCAACTTCTAGATGACTAAAGTAGAGCATGCAAAGATACTAGGATAGGTTGGTAGGGTGCATAAACCCGCTCTTTTAAATTTGGAAATAATTTAATAGCAACATGATGCATCACATAAATGTTGGCTCCAGAAAGAGGTGAATAAGTAGACTTAAACTACCACTTTCACTTCTAAGTTAACAACCATATTTATAATGCCAACTAAAGTTCATGCATCTATCCAAATGTCAACACAACCATGAAGGGCTAAATTTTTTCATGTACATTTTTATAGTAGTGTATATTTATATATTTATAGTTTTCTTTTAGTTTTAATCATAATGTAATTTTCCTATTCATTTTTGTAAACATGCACACATTGTATGATTTTTGTAAAAGATAACTTAAGTTATTATTGTAGACACTAAAAAATTGCACACTTGCAATTATAGATGTTTAAATGCCTTGGGCCCACCCTAGGGTCTACCTAACCCTTCTTGACCCTTAATCAAACCCCTCTTTACCTATTCCAAGTCACTATTCAAAATCACTATTCACTATGGGACCCACTGTCATTATTCATGGTGACATGGCATGTGACATGGTAGGTGACTTAACAGTGATATGGCTACTGATATGGCAAGTAACATGGATTTAAAGTGTGGTGGCTTTAAGTGGGACATAATACCCCACTTTGGACCCTCATGCAACGTGCCTAATGACATCATTAAGCATCACAAGGGTCCCCATTTTGAAGTATGGAAAAGTTCCCCAGGAGGGGGCCATCATTCAACATTATCCTTTGTATTCATGCATGAAAGTGGTACCAAAGTATTTGGATCACATCTTTAGGTAATAGCATAAAAAAAAGGTGATGAAAAGTCTTTTGGATTCATTTGGGTCCATGTGCATGATCCCCACTCCATTTTGGACTCTTTAGCAAGGTGGGAGATAAACCAACCAAGTGGGACACCTATTAGCTAAGTGGGAATCTCACCCCATTATATTTCATGACTACTTATGATCCCACTTGTAAAATTGTGCCACATTTTGTGGGGTACCTCCTTAAGTACTTAATATAAAACAAAAAATAGTGATGAAAAGTCTTTGGGACTCATTTGGGTCCATATGCATGATCCCCACTCTATTTTGGACTCTTTAGCAAGGTGGGAGACAAACCAACCGAGGGGGATACCTATTATCTAATTCATAATATTAACCCCTTGTCTTTCATGACCACTTATGAGCCCACTTGGAAAATGGCACCATATTTCACTATTCCTCTTCTTTGCCATATTTCCCAACATAAAATGCTATAAATATGACCCTCCCCCTTCACCCATGGGTTAAGTTGGTTAGTATTTAGTAGAGGAATTTATTCTTGTAGGTTTATGGGAAATTTTGAATGAGGTCATCCACACCTTGGATAAAAAGAGTTCAAAGCATCGAAGCTCTCCTAAAACTACTACAGAATTCCATCATCACAAAGCAATATCAACAACATGAACTATATTCAACAAGTTTTCAAGGTAATATTTGTTTTATTTTTGTATTTAAATTATTTAATTATTATTTCTTTTCATTAATTTTGTCCTTGCCTCCTATACCCATCTTAATCCATTTATTTACTTCACCATCTTTTCCATCTCAATCCTTTTTTTCCCTTTGCCTTGTTATCCTCTTAACCATTTATCCCCTTCACCTTGTTACCCTCTTAACCACTTATCTATTTGGATCCTCACCATCTTTACTTTTCCTTATTTACATAATTTTACCCTTTACCCATTTACCAACCCCAACCAAACTATCCTTTTGATTCTTGTCAAATTACCAAGCCAAAACCACAACCCTTAACTTGGCCAATTTCTAGCATTAGTGTTAATCAAACTAGTTACTTTATTTTAGTTATCTTAGTAAATAATTTAATTTTATTAATTAATTTGATTTTATTTTTTTTATTTAATTTAATTTTTTTATTTTAGATGCAAGTATCCTTATTTTTAAATTCCAACTCAAATGTTTAAAGTAGGTGGATTGACAGCCTCTTAGAAAGCTTTGCTAAGATAAAATATTTTATTACTCTTTTTTTTAGGTGTGATAAAATATCATTCCTTTCCTATTTTCTTGTATGGTTATTGCTCACCAACAATGAAGGGACCTTGAGGAACAAAACTCACCACCAAATCAACCAACCTCTTCCACCTCTGCATCCATGAAACATGTTTTTGAACCTATGGACTCCCCTCACTCTTTGGGAAGTCCTACTCAAGTAGTCCCAAGAGATAATGATTTTGATACTTTATTAAACAATAATCATATAGCCTTATAACATTACCTTAGAACTATGTCTTACCAAATTTTGGTTTTGACCCCACCTATAGATCCACCTTATGGCATGCCTCTTCACCTCATGGGGAGTACCTCCACTACCATGGGTACTACTCAACCTTTATTTACCCAAGCCTTACTATAAACCAACAACCCCCTTTAAATTACCATTCAAAACCAACCAACCCAAACTACCACCACTTCTCTACAATATGAATGACTACATCTAACACTACCCATCTTCCTCTAATTACCTTCAATATAACAAACACTACTTCACTTCAAATCCTTGTGGTTTCCATACCCTCTATGTTACCACCAATTAGTACAAGGGTCACCACCCTTCCACCAGTCACCAACCCAACTACCAATCTTACCCAACAAGAAACCTTTAGTTATCCCCATAACCCATAAGGACACATGCCCATTACCCAACCACCTACCTATACCCAACCATTGACATACACATACCAATATGTATGTTATACCAAACCATTCACATCTACCTACTAATATGTGGCAACCTCTTAACCTTATACCCACTATCAACGTGTTTCTCAACTATTACCATCACAATATGCATCTTACAACCTTCCAAGTACTCAACCCAAAATAGACTTCATGAAGATGATCATGGATAAGATGACCACCTTAGAGTCATCCATCTCAGGTGCTCTTAATATTCTATCTAATGACCAAATTTAAAATGAGCCCATCCATCCATCCATACCCATTAATCCATATCCTCCCCAATGGGAACTTCTCAAGTTCTCTAAATTTTAAACCAAAGAGGATCTCCAATAACACCTTAGGAAAATTTGGCATACTTTTTATCTCATCACCTATGATGATTCCCTTCTTCTCCACACTTTCTCGATGTCTCTAGTTAACCTAGCCTTAGATTGGTATAGTGCCTTACCCAAGCATTCCATCTTCTCCTTCACCCAACTAGCCCAAAACATCTTGGATCACTTTTCGATCAATATATCTAAAAATGTTTCTATTACCAACCTCTACTCCATATAGAAATTTGAGGATGAATCTATTACCAATTTTTTGGCTCATTGGAGGAGTCAAATTAACCAACTTTCATTTCCTTGCCTCAACTTGAACTTATAGATATCTTTTCTTGGGCATGTGCCAAACATATCTCATCTACATTACATGTTCAAAGCTTTCAGACCTTTGATGAAGCTTTTAACATGGGTCATAAACTATAAAACCAAGCTATTGATGAATGAAAGTTTAAACTCAAAAATAAGAACTCAACTTATAAAACCAATAAGGCTTCTTCCTCCATGTCAAGCAACCAACCCAATACCAACACCAACAACAAAGGAACTATAAATGCTATTGTCCTCAAAGTTTCACCTTCACCATCTACCAACCAACAAAACCTAAGGAACCAAACCTCCAACTCCTCTAATTATTCAAACCAAAACCCAAAGAACCAAATTTAGAGTAACTAAAAGCAATTAACTCTACTTGGGGAACAATATGCTTCTATTTTTGAAAAGTTATTAAAAGTTAATATCATCCAATTTATACCAATTAAACCACCCCAATAGTTTGATGTTTCTCACCCTGTGTTAGGTTGGTATAAAGAGAATGACCATTGTCCCTTTCATTGAATCATAGGACATGATATCAATAGATGAAATACATTAAAATACCTTATCCAATCACTCATTGACTAGGGAGAGATTACATTAGACAACCCTAATGCACCACCCAACCAAGCCCTTGACATATTTAGGTAACCTTTTCCAAACCATGCTTCTACCAAAAATGAGAGTAACAACATCAAGTGCTCTTCTGATAGCCATATCATTAACATGGTACTTGACACACTCATTAATAAAGAACTTGCTCACCAATCTAACAATCCTTTGCTTATTCAAGTAGTAGAGTTACCTTCTACCCTTTTAAAAACCCAAACCAAGGATGTAACTCTCCCTCATTCCTCATTCATTAAGGTAGTATAATTTACCAACTTCCCTTTTAATCAACACACCAGACCACACACCCATCTTACCTTCCTCAGCAATTACCATGCAACTCTCCTTATTAAGTGTGGAGCCCTTTAGGGCTATCAAATGACCATAGAAATAAATTTTAGGGGCCTTAAGAGATCTAAGGATGTAAGGGATATAATTTTCATGTTCTCCATATGTGAGTGTAATATTCCTTATATTCCTAATTTTTATCTATTCCATATTTTTTGGAATTAGTTATTAGATATTTATTTCCATGTGACATCCTATTTTATTGGAAGTGGATATAACTTCCCTATTTTTAGGTAGATTAGTTATTTTTTAGAATATATTATACCTTAATTGCTATGTAGAGTTGTTTGAGATCACATGTTTTTGTGAAAATGTGCCCTTAGAAGGTGGAGAGATGAATATGGTGTGTTCCTCCTTGGGACAGCTTTTGGATAAGCTTGATGAGGTGGAAGAGGGTTGTCACATGTTGGATAATGCTCATCTTGGATAAACATTGCACATTTCTCCTCCTTTTGTAGATTTTCTTTATTTTACTATATATACAAGGTGTGGTGTGGCCTTTAAAGGTTGAATATTTATTTTTAGGGTGTGGATTTTAGGTTCAGATTCAAAGTATAAGTGTTTTTCAAAGTGTAGGTGTTCATTGTAGGGTGTGGTTTAGCAACTTGTGAGATACAACATTGTGCAATTGTAGGTGAAAGTGCATATTTTTGTGCAACAATTTCTATAGGATATTTTTTCCATCTCTATGAGAGTTCATTATAATTTTGTTTTAGATTACTGATTTATTTAAGAACTTTCATTGGTTAATGTAGCCCACATTGGGTAAACCATGTTAGTTCTGTGGTATATGTGTTTTTATCTTGCTCTCATTTATGCTTTCATATTAATGGTGAATTAAGGAATATTTATATGATGCATGTTATTGCATAGCTTTAGATATGGTTTATGGTAATAGTAGATGTGGATTTAAGTGTTTTTATTCTTAACAACTAGTATTAGAGCCATTGGTTTGTGTTTTATTGAAGTGGTAAATCATAGGAAGGCTATTAGCTTGAGTCGGAGCTATGGGATAAGAGATAAAATTCAGAGTGGAGAAGTTTGATGGTAAGAATTTTGGTTTTATGGAAAATGTAGATGGAAGATTACCTATATTAGAAGGAGCTACATCTCCTCTTGGAGGGGAAAGTAGAATAACTTGTAAGTATGAGTGATGTAGATTGGTCATTACTTAATAGGAAATAATTGGGAGCCATTCAATTATGATTTACATCCTCTATTGCATTTAATGTTTTTGATGAGAAAAACATAAAATATCTCAAGGATAAACTTGGAAAGTTATATGAGAAACCTTCATCTTCTAATAAAGATTTTCTTATGAAAATATTATTTAACATGAAAATGTCTGAGAATGGTTCAATAGCTAATCATCTAAATGATTTTAATATGGTTGTAAGTATACTCACTTCAATTGGAATTAAGTTTGATGATGAAGTTAGAGCTTTGTTAATCTTATGTTCCTTGCCTGATAGTTGGGATAGTTTGTTATGGCTATGAGTAATGCAGTCCCTACCAAGGGAAGTTTGAATTTTGAGGATATTGTAGGTTTGATCCTTAGCAAGGAGAAGTGAAGTAAATGAACTAGTGAATCATCTTCAAGTAATGTTTTATATTTTGATACTATAGGGAGGCAAAAGGACAAGAGCAAAGGTAGCTGTGGAAACTCAAAAGGTAGATCTAAGTCTAGATCTAGATCCAAGTTGATATGTTGGCATTGTGGGAAGAGTGGCCACTCAAAGAAGGATTGTTGATCACTTCAAGATAATAATGAAAATAAGGAGGAAATGAATGAGGTAAATGTTACATCAGGTAAATTATGTTAGGATGCCTTAATTATTTCTATGGATAGTTTTTTTGAGTCTTAGATTTTAAATTCAGGGGCTTCTTTTCATGCCACCCCACATAGGCATTATTTTACTGATTATATTCAAGACAATATAAGACATATACATCTTGGTGATGATGAACCATGTGAGATAGTAGGGAATTCTTTTGTTCAAGTTAAGATGTAGAATGGGAACACATGGATCCTTAATGATGTTAGACATGTGCCTATGTTGAGATGGAATTTGGTTTCAGTAGGGTAATTGGGTAGTGAGGGATGTTCAGTAATGTTTACTATAGATTATTAGAATGTTACCAAAGGCTCTCTTATGATCTTGAGAGGTAATAAATTTGGAACTTTGTATTTGACTAGTAATGTTGATTATATTGATTTAGTTATTACAAATGGAGATGTAACTATGTGGCACTATAGGCTTAGTCATATGAGCCATAAGGGCATGTAGATCTTAAATGACAAGTTGCCTATATTAAAATATCTAGATCTAGAATTATGTGAGAATTTTGTGTATGTGAAATAGAAGTGGGTTAAGTTCCTGAAGGTTGGACCCAAAAATAAAGATCACAAGTTTGATGTAGTACACTTACATATATGGGGATCAACTCAGGTATCTTTTATTATTGGATACAATTATTATGTTACTTTTATAGATGATGCAACTAGTAAATTTTGGGTTTATTGCATTAAAAAGAATACTAATGTATTTAAGAATTTTAAGAAGTGGAAATCCTTGGTTGAGAATCAAACATATCTCAAGTTGAAATGTCTTAGATCAGATAATAGAGGTGAGTACTATAGTAATGTTTTATTTGACTATTTTTATAATAATGGAATTTGTAGGTAAAGGATGGATCTAAGAGCTCCATAGTAGAATAGGGTATTTGAAAGGATGTATAGAATAATAATGGAACATGTTAGGAGCATGAGGTTACATGCAAGCTTGCCTTTAAAGTTTTGGGTAGAAGTAGCTAGCATGGTAGTATATCTGATCAACAGAGGACCTTCTATGCCTTTAGAAGGAGGAATTATCGAACAAGCTTGGTCTTGTAAGAATGTTGATTATTCTTTTCTTAGAGTCTTTGGATGTGAAGCATTTGCTCTCATCAAGAAAGAGGATAGGACCAAGTTAGAGGCTAAATCATAGAAATGCGCATTTGTTGGTTATGGTGAGGATGACTTTGGTTTCCATTTATAGAACATTAAAGATAAGAAAATATTTCGGTCTAGAGATGTAGTTTTTAATGAAAAATTCATACATAAGGATCAATTATAGGAATAAAAAGAGTACATAGTATTAGATGACATTACGGATGGAAAAGTATCCAAGGATTCAATTCAAGAACCTTGTAAACAAGGACCCCAAATTCTTATGGTAAGAAGATCTTCCAAGGTAAGAAGATCACCTAAATGGTTTTCTCCTTCTTTGAATTATTTATTACTCACTGATAATGGATAACTAGAATGTTATGAGGAAGCAATGCAAGTAGATGCCAAGTTGAAGTGGGAGCAAGCCATGGATGAGGAGCATAGATCTCTCATGGAGAACCAAATGTGGGATTTGGTTAGGCTACCCAAGGGTAAGAGTGTATTTCATAGTAAGTGGATCTTTAGGATCAAAAAAGAGGATGAAGGGAGAAAACGGTATAAGGCCAGGATGGTATTCAAGGGTTTTGCATAAAAGTTAGGTATTGATTTTGATGATATTTTCTCTCCTATTATAAAAATGACTTCTATTAGGAATATTCTTGGTTTAGTTGTATTTGATTATTTGCACTTATAAAATTTAGATGTGAAAACTACTTTTATTCATGGTGATTTGGATGAAGAGTTATATATGACATAGCCATAGGGATATGAGGTCAAAGGGAAGGAGAACTAAATGTGAAAACTAGAGAAGAGATTTTATGTCCTAAAACAAGCTCCATAATAATGGCACAATGAATTTGATTATTTTATGTTAGAACAAGAATATTAAAGGTGTCATTTTAACCATTACATGTACATCAAACATTTTTATGATGGTTATTCTATTATCTTATGCTTATATATCGATGGCATGTTATAGGAAATAACATACAACATATTTATATGCTTAAGAAATAGCTTGGTGACTCCCTTTTTATGAAGGATTTGGGTGTTGAAAATAAAATCCTTGATATGAGGATTTCTAATGATAGGAAGGAGAGGAATTTGATCTTAACCCAATTAGAGTATGTGAAGAAAGTCTTCAAAAGGTTTAGAATGTTGGATGTTAAATCTATTGGTACTCCTTTGGCAAGCCACTTTAGATTATCAAAAGAGTAGTGTCCTAAGATAAAAGATAAAAATCTTAAGATGTCCAAAGTACCATACCCATTGGTAGTTATAAGCTTGATGAATGCCATGGTTTATGCTAGGTCAGATATTTCCCAAATAGTGAGATTTGTGAGCAGGTATATAAGTGATCTAGGTTATGAGCATTAGCAGGTAGTGAAATGGATTCTTTGGTATTTGAGAGGAACCATGGACTTTGATATATGCTATGGTGGATCAAATACCACTTTGTGAGGTTATGTGGAATTGGATATGACAAGGGATATTGATAGTAGGAGAAGTATGATAGGTTATATATTTACTATTGGAGATATAATGATTAGTTAGATTTCTAGGATATAGAAGGTTATGGCTTTGTCAACCATAGAGGTAGAGTATGTTGCTACTACATAGGCTATTAAGGAGATGATTTGTTATATGATTTATTTGGAGAGTTAGGGCATGAGCAATAAATTAGGAGACCACACAATGATAGTCAGAGTGTTATTCATTTGGCAAAGAACTCCACTTTCTACTTGAGGATGAAACACATTCAGTTACATTATCACTTCATCAAGACACCTTTGGAGGATAACTTGGTGAAGCTGGAGAAGATTCATACTAGCCATAATCCTATTTATATGATGACCAAGGTGGTCATATTAGACAAGTTGAGAATATGTTCAGATTTGGTTGGCCTTAGTGATCATGGAGCAGTGATAGATTTTGTTAAGGAGAAATGGTCTCTAAGTGGGAGATTTTTAAGTGTGGATACCTTTGGGTCTATCACATGACCATAGGAATAAATTTTTGGGGCCTTAAGAGCTCCAAGGATGTGGGGGTCTTAATTTTCATTTTCTCCACAAGTGAGTGGAATATTCCTTGTATTCTTAATTTTTACGTATTCCATATTTTATGGAATTAGTTATTAGATATTTATTTCCATGTAACTTGCTATTTTATTGGAGGTGGGTCTATCTTCCTTATTAGGGAGATTTATTATTTCTTGGAATATGTTATACCTTACTTTCTATGTGGAGTTAGTTGAGATCACATGTTTTTGGGAAAATGTGCCCTTATAAGGTGAAGAGATGAATATGGCATGTTCCTCCTTAGGAGAGATTTTGGATGAGATTGATGAGGTGGAAGAGGGTTGTTACATGTTGGATAATGCTTATCTTGGATAAGCATTACACATTTCTCCTCCTTTTATAGATTTTCTTCATTTTACTATATATATATATATAGGGTATGGTGTGGCCTTTAGAGGTTGATTATGTACTTGTAGGGGGTGGCTCTGAGATTTAGATTCAAAGTATAGGTGTTTTTCAAAGTGAAAGTGTTCATTGTAGGTTGTGGTTTATCAATTTGTGAGATACAACATTATTAGGTGTAGGTGAAAGTGTAAATTTTTGTGTAACACTTTCTACAGGAGATTTTTCTCTCTATGAAATTTCATTATAATCTTGTTTTAGATTACTGATTTATTTGAGAACTTTCATTGGTGGATATAGTCCACATTGGGTGAACCATATTCGATCTATGTTATGTTTTATCTTTATCTCATTTATGTTTTCATATTAATGGTGAATTAAGGAATGTTTCAATGATGCATGTTATTGTATATAGCTTTAGATCTAGTTTATGGTAATAGTAGAGCTGGATTTAAGTGTTTTTTATTCCTAACACTCCCCTCCCATAAAAATCATTCTTGAGAAGGAAATGCCTAACTTTACTCCTCCCATAGAAAATGCATCTATCCTAACCTTGCTTCCTTTGATTGATGAAGAGGAAAAGGTTACCATCCCTATGTCTCCACCTAGTAGATTATCTTTTAGATTCACCATTTATGGAATCAAACCTTTCTCAAAGATAGAGCAAAAATTAGAATTTGTGCCCAACCCTTGATATAGATCGAGCCACCTTTTGGAAACAATTAGGTCTCCCTTATGTTACCAAACCAAAACCTCCAACCCCTTATTTGGTGGACTAACCTAACACTTCTAATAACCAACCAATAAAAACCTCCACCCAACCAACCAAAACTTCCACCCAACTAACCAAAGCCTCCACCAAACTAACCAACCCTCTACCACCTAAGCCAACTATGACCATAGTAACCAAACCCCCTTCAAAATTGATAACCAAAGCAACCAAAGAGGTAAAACCACCTAAAGGCCCAAAGCCTCAAATTTTACCTCCCTCAACCTTACCCTCCATTTTGGGTCCTCATCCCTATACCTTGAGCATAAATCCCATTATTTATACCAAAACCTCACCACTTTTGGTGATTACATCTTTACACTTGATTTTTAATGCACCTCTTTTTACTGCACCAGCAATACCTAAGTTACATACCTTGCCATCTTATACCTCTAGCTCTTCAATAATCTTACCTAAACTAAAACCATTAACCAAGTGTACCACCTTACTTAAGATACCTATCACCAAACCTACTTCTAAACAACCTTCTACTTCAACACCCAAAATAAAAACCACTAAACCTTTACCACCTTTAACTGAGTCTTACCTAACCATTATCCAATGTTTATTGTAAACCTCTTCCTTGATCTTAAAACCCATCAAACCCTTTTACCCTTCATGTCCCAAAAAATCATGGTTCAATAAAAATTTGATTTTTTTCTACCACAAGACACCCAACCATGATATGGAGAATTGCAAATCTCTACAAACTCTCATCCACTGTCTTTATGATGAGGATGATCTATTAAAAAACAAACCTCCTATGTTAACCATACCAAACCAAACAATAAACATATCTAACCAAAACTTACCCACTCCTCCACTCTCACCTAATAATGAAGACGAGTATAACCACTCTACTACTTCACCCTCTCCTTCTATCCATACTATCAACATGATCACTAGATCATAATAGAAGGATAAAGGGAAAGATAAGGTGTCTATTCCTTAGACTTACCCCTCTTAAAAATCCAAATCAAACCACACCCAACCATCTCTATATTCAATAAAACCCAAGCTATCTATCTTAGGTGCCCCCCAATCTAACCCTTCACAATCCAACCCATATGCAATATCTATCTGGAAAGCTATCCTTAAGCAGCTTCACTGAACCTTGACAAAAATGAGCTTGTATGAGTTGATTTCTACTTCTCCCCATCACTACGAAGCATTCATAGAAGCCTTGAAATCCATCAAGGTCCAAACTAATGACCCTCAACATCTAGCCACCTTTGTTGGTTCCATTCAAAATTCCAACCTTGTCACTTTTAAGAATTTAGAAATACCTTCCATCTACCCCGAGGACCCAAATCCCCCACTATTTATTACTACTTATATCAACCAAACCCATGTAAAAAGGGTGATGATTTATGAGGGATCTAGCATTAACATCATATCCTCATATTCTTACAACCAAGTCAAATTACCAAGCAATATCATGTTGGAATCCATAGCAGTCCTTTGATCCTTTAATGACACTATGGCCACTACCTTGGGAACCATCATCTTTCATATCCATGTAGGAACCTATACACTCCCTAAAATATTCTATGTTATAAATGTATAATTATAATACAACATCTAATTGGGATGACCTTATATTCACTCTATGGAATGTATTCCCTCTACCCTCCATCAATGCATTAAGTTTGAGTATGAGGGTTAGGTTGTCAATATCCAAATAGACCCAAATCTTTTATCAACATGTAACATGACCTTATCACCCCAATGATGTCCTCATACACCCATCCAATGCACCTTTAACAATTACACCCCAACTACCAACCATTGATGAAACATCAACTAGTTCATCCATCCCTTCTTTAGAGATCCCCATAGAGGAGCGCTTGGGATCTATGTTCCAACAATTATCATTAGGGTAGCATCATATTCTAGCATTGGATGTTTTCCCTAATCTTCAAGAATATGGGAACCTCAAACATGATCCTTCTTATGACCTTAACATCATAAACAACATCCCTTTTGGTCCTCCCAACCATTAAATAAACTTCATCTATGGGGGACTTGATCGGCCACTTCTTGCTCCTACTACTACCTCTTCATCTAACCATTCACCTCTAACTTTTGCTACTTTGACAAACCAACATTAACTAATTAAACCTTCACATGTGTGCCTAGAAGGGATTTGTCCTTGGCTGATATGAACAAGGACCTCATGAGTTAACTTTGATCAAAACCCAAAAATATCATGAGTCATTTGGCCTTGGGTTTGTACTACCTAAAGAACCCACCAATTCACCCAAACCTATTAACACCATAGAGGAAGACATCCCCTCCTCACCAACCCAAACTCCTTCAAAGTCTAAGGATTTTGACATCATTCCTCCTATTTATTTTGTGGTCCATACTATTAGTTTGGGACCTCTAACCTATCAAAAGGATGGATAAACTAAAATTCTTCCTTTAATTCATCCCAAAATGGTATAAAATGATTCTCCTACCATCATTACCATCAAAAATAAAGATGATGAGTTGACTCTCACCTACCTTGGTTCCCCAGATTCTTCAATCCATAAATCCCTTCCTCTTAAAACCTTGACTATGTTGAATGAATCCACCATACATATCAACTTGGGCACTTTGGATAACCCCTACATTATCAAATTGGGCCAATCACTAAATGTTAAATAACTTCAAGAATTCTCTTCTTTCCTCTAATATCGTAGCATAGCATTTACTTAGTATTATAGTAATATGCTCAAGATTGACCCCACCATTGCTACCCATGACATAGTCATTCATCATGATGCCAAGCCTATTAAATAGAAACTTAGATGCATGCATCCTCACATATCCCTTCTCATCAAAGAAGAGATTTAGTGTCCCCTATTTGTAAACTTCATTCAACCCATTGACTACCCCTAATGGGTCTTAAATATTATAACTATCGCCAAAGCCACTAGGGGTCTACACATTTGTGTAGACTTTTATGACCTTAACCTTGCTTACCCCTAAGATGACTTTCCTCTACATAGTATTAACTAACTTGTTGATATTAAATCCAATTAAGAGATGTTATCTCTCATGGATGGATTTTCAAGTTACAATCATATCTTGATTGCTCCTGAATCTTAGCATAAAACTACCTTTACCACCCCTCGGGGAACTTTTTTCTATATATTGATGCCTTTTGGGTTAAAGAACACTAATGCAAACTACTAGTGAGCCATGATCTACATCTTCCATGACCTCATCTACACCATCATAGAGGACTATGTCAATGATCTCTTGGGAAAATCTAAACCTCACAAAGATCATCTAAAATTTCTTGATAGTATCTTTGAATGCCTAATCCATTTCCATGTTAGACTCAACCCCAAAAAATATGTTTTTAGGGTCATTTCAAGAAATTAAAGTAGAATATTATTGGTTCTATCATCTCTCTTCAAGAATATTATTGGATCTATCATCTCTCTTCAAGGAATTAAAGTATACCATGCCAAGGTCAAATCAATCTTGAACATGCCTCCTCCTACCAACCTTAAGAAACTTCATACCCTATAGGGAAAGCTTTAATCCATTCATTATTTCATTTCCCATCTTTTAGACTTGTGCCAACTTTTCCATCACCTTCTAAAGAAGGATGTCTCTTTCAAATAGAATAGTGATTATCAAAAATCTTTTGGTTCACTTAAATAGTACTTTTTGTCACCACCTATCCTCAACCCTCATGAGGATGACCAACCAGTTTATATATTTATACCATTAACCATTCCCTAGGGGCAATGTTAGCTCACTAAAATTAACAACATAAAAAGCAAACCATATACTACATCAGCTGCACACTTGTAGAATATGAGACTCGATATACCCATACTAATAAACTCTACTTAGACTTGACTTTTGTTGCCACCAAACTCCATCACTACCTTATTAACAATAAAACTTGTCATAAACAAGACCAACCCACTCAAGTACATGCATTTCAAGCCATACCAAAACTAGTGTATGGCCAAGTGGATTATGCTCTTATCAAAGTTTGATCTTGAGTTCTTTTAGTAAAATTTAATGAAAGGGAAAGTTATTTCTAACCAATTGGCCAAATCACCTTTGATAGATCACCAACCTCTTCTTCTTGAAGTTTTAGATGAATCCATTGCTACTGTTTCCCAAGAGGACATAACCTACTAATTGAATATGTTTTTGAGTGGGTCAAAGTGTCAACATGGTGGGAGAGTTGGTATCATCCTTATCCCATTTGATGGTGAACTCCTTATTCTACCTTTTAAACTTGATTTTGAATGCACCAACAATATGGCTGAGTATGAATCCCTAGTTATAGGTATCCAAACTACTCTAGCCTTGGGAATTAAGACAATCAATATCTTTGGTGATTCTACACTCATGGTCAACCAGGTCAATGGCTCTTATAAATATAAGAATGATGTCTTAAAAAAACATAAAATTTTAGTTGACAAACTCTTAGAATCATTCAAACATTACCTAGTCCAATATATTGCTCAATCTACCAACAAATTTATCTATACAATTGCTTACCTTGTTTCCCAAATCACTTTTTAGCCTTCCAATTCCAAAATATTTATCACCATTCATTGTTTTACAACACTCTCTTATAACCAATCTAACCTTCATACCATTTGTAGTGTGGAGGAATCCCCATTTGACATTTGGTATGACCAAAATTTTAACTACCTCAACCTACGCATCATTCCTCCTAACCTCTCTAAGAATGCTCGAAGAACCTTTGTTCAGAGTACCTATCATTACAAAATACTAGGGGGAATCCTTTATAAACATGATTTTGATGGTCTCCTTCTTCATTGCTTACATAACCATGAAGCTTCCCATGCTATCAAGGAAACACATGATGGGATCTATGGGGGGCATTTTAACAGTCTTGTAATTGCTAAACGTATCCTTTACCTTGGCTACTATTGGCCCACCCTCAATCAAGACTATTGTGATTATGTAAAAAAGTGTGTTAAATGTCAATAGTATGCTAATTTACATCACACACTAGCTAATGGCCTTCAGGCATCTAAGGACTTTTGGCCTTTCTCACAATGGGGCCTCGATCTCATTAGGGAAATCAAGCCCCATTCTTCATAATGGCATAGCTCCATCATCATATCCATTGAATATTTGACCAAGTGGGTGGAATTTATTCCTATTATCTCAACCAAAGCAGAGAATATTGTCAACTTTATCAACCATCATATCATCTGCCACTTTGGTGTTCCTAATAAGATCATCACCGATAATGGAAAATCTTTCAAAAATAAGCAAGTCCAAGGTCTATGTGATGCATTTGGCATCAAGTTAAGCTTTTCCTCACCTTACCATCCATAAGTAAATATACAGGTGGAAGCCTCTAACAAAATCTATAATAAAATGTGAACCAAAATCATAGTGCTTTAGTTCAGGATTGGCACTTGCACATCCCATTCACTTTATAGGCCTATTGCACTAACATTCAAACCTCTACGAGTGTTACTCCTTTCTATTTAGTCTTTGGAGTAGAGGTGGTCTTGCCTCTTAAAGTCTAAATTCTCTCTCTTCACATATCTTTGTTAGATCTTATTTATGAAGAAGATTATCATCAACACCATTTAGCTCATCTTCATCTACTTGATGATCATCATATAGCATCCCTCACCCACCTCCATATCTATCAAGATAATATCAAATGTGCTTATAACAAGCACCTCAAACAATAGGACTTCAATATCAGAGACCTTGTCATAAAGGAAAAGCAACATGTGAACAATATGGTTAAAAGTAAATGAGGCAATTTTGCTTTCAATTGGTTTGGAGCCTAAATCATTACCCATAAGTATAGATCAAGAGATTATTATTTATCCTATCACAAAGGTAAACTAGAACCTGAGCATCTCAATGCTTTACATATGTGCCCATTTTTCTATTAAAGAAGGATCAAGCTCACTCTTTTTGTCTAACTTAAGCTCATCCCCTGATTATGAGATTTTAACCTTCACCCATATTCCTCCTCCCTTTTTGAGGACAATAGATTACAACATAGAACCATGTGATTTACCATCATAGTCATAGCCTAATCCTAAATATGGGTACCATAGCTCTACCCATAGCATGGTTTTTATGGATACTTTTCATCTCTAACAAGATGGAATCCCATGGTCATTGTCTACTAAAACCACACCTCAACACATATCATTAACCTTATTGTGTAAAGTTTTGCCCTTATAACGGTAAACCCCTAAAACTAATTAGACTTGTCCATATCTAAAAACATCTAATCCAAACATAATTTGGATACCAAAGTATTAGTTGGGTCAGTATCTTAAGCATTTTAGACTACTCCCTTAAAGGATAACTACCCAAAAACAAAATAAAAATTTCCAAATATAAGGTAGACTACTCTCTTAAAGGATAACTATCAAGAGCATTAAACAAATCCAATAAACTTATACCACTCCCTTGAAGGATGGCTAAGTTAACTTGTCAAGAGAAGAGCAATTTCTTGGAAGATTCTTGTATAGATCAGCTACCCATATATAGAAATAAAACAAAAGACCCACTACCACAATAAAAACTAAATCCACAATTGACTCTCAAGCAACATAATAAGTTAGAAGTCACAATCAGCTTTTACATGTAGACTTCTCACATTGATCAGTCTACATCTAGCATATGATATGGACTCGTCTATTACCATTCTTAGGTCACCTATAAAAGGGTCAAACTAACCCACATAAGGTTACTATACACATCACCCATTATCCTTCATAACACCTATTACCCATCTTCCATGTATACTATCTATAAATCAGGTGATTTAGAGCTTACTTAACACACTGTGATCAAGAAACTTATTTTATCAACTAATCCATGCTAATGTGAATCATTTAAAAGACTTATATTCTTAAGCCAAACCAACTTCAAGTTCTATTTTTTTTGTCCTTGTCATCAAATAGTTATTATACCTCATTTCTTGTTCTCTCATCATTGAGTCACGTATTTTATTAGACCCATGTCTCATGATTTTTTATCTAGTATGGTTATCTAAACTACTTATGTGAAACCACTATCATCCATCAAATCATCATAACCCTAACCATGAATAACATAATAACAACATCAACATCAAATTCCTGTTTATGATCAATCAACCCACATTTTAGATATACCTTTCTCTACAACCTCAACCCATCTTCAGTGCACACCATTTCTTCACAAACCTTCAACAAAACTAGACCATGTGGTCCATAAAATTGAGGCAACCCATTTAAGCATCACTCTCAAACCTTTGTTGAACTAAATTTGTTTAATGTCTATAGACTATGTAGGCATTTCTTGACTTCTAAAGGTAGCTTGGCTAGTAACAACTAATTACCATCTCCCTGTTCTTCTCATTAATTTCTATTACTAACAATGCCCTCTTGCTTAGTGCATCTTATATCAGGGAAGCTTTGGATTTTTCCTAGCATCCTTATATTTTAACATCATCTAATACTTCCTCTTTATTTTTATCCATTTCCATGAGAAATACCTTGGCCTGAGGTCTTTTTGGACTATGTAGGCAATGCTCAATTACTGAGGTTAGCTCAGTCACATCCCTTATTTTATTTTCCCTTCTCCCCTAAAATCTCTTCCTCCACTTATTTATCTATCTCTTCACTATCTCCCTTCCTCTAACTTGTCAATCTCTTTTAACCACTTTTCTATCTTGTCAATCTCTTTTAACACAAGGGTTGACAACCTTCCTCATCCACCTCTCTTATCTCTTATAAATCCACCATCTACCCCACTTTGTTGCCCTCCCAGTCACCTTTCATTATGCATGCTTCGTGGATCACTTCCCCACCCATTTTTTCAATTGTTTCTCTCTCTCTCCACTTCTTACCAACCTTTCCCTCTATCTCTTTTTTCTTCTTTCACCATCCTCATCATTTCCCCTTACCCTTGGTGATTTTTCATACCCTCTTCATCACTCTTTTTTCCTCACCAATTCTACATCATCATATTCCATTACACACCAATGGACACTTTTACCTCCTCTTATTTTTTACCACCTTCTTACTGTTGTTCCACTATTTCTAAATCACCTTCATTCTAATTCTTGATTTTTAGTTTCCTCTTTCCCATCTTTTCAATCTAGCATTTTTTTTTGTTTCTTCTAGCATCCCTTTTTTTCTTATGTGTGCCACCACTCTCTATCAATTTGCCATTCTTCCCACCTTTTCCATTTTTTTCCTCCATATCTAACTTCTAATTGGGTCATTATCCTTTGAGAAGCCTTCCATAATTTCCCTTTTATTCTTATTTACTCTCACCTCTTACACTTTGTATTCCCCTTTTCCTCTTTCCATCTCAGTACTCACTTATCTTTTGCATATGTGTGAGTGTCCATGCTTTATATCCCTACTTCATTCTTCTTCTTATCATCCTTGGTCTTCATCCATTATTTTCATCTCTTTATGTTCCCCTATTTCTTTACCACCTCACCACTTTTTTAGCTTTTCAATCTCTTATAATCACTCATTTAGCTTGTCAATCTCTTCTAACAAGCTGATTGCAACATACCTTATCTCTTCAGCTTTTTATCCACCCATCCTTTGCTTCCCCTAATTTTTATTTACCCCTTTCCCATTTTCAATCCCATTTTCATCTCCAACACTACCATGTAACTTGATTTTTTATTCCACTCCTTGCCTATCATCATCCACGCTTACTTGGTCACATCATCACCTACTTATTTACTCGCATGTCATCATTTTTGTGTCTTCATTTCACTCTTTTTTCCTCCTATTTACTTTTCTTCCATGTGTTTCCTTGTTTTTCATTCTAATCACCAAACTATTTTCTCTTTGGTCTCTTTTAGACCTCTTTTCAATTATATCATGGCCTACCATATTTCTCATCCTTCCCTTACCCTTCATTATTGTTACACTTTTTTCCCCCTCCTTTTCAATTCTCAAATATGTCATTTTTTAGTACATTCCTCAAACCCCCATCTTCTACATTTCATTTTTCTTCTCTTTTCTCTATTTCATTTCATTTTTCTCAACTCCCTTAATGACATTCCTTATTCTTCATGACCTTATTTTATTCCTCCTCCATATCCATGCTTGGTTCCTTCCATCATTCTCCATATTTGTCTATATCTGTGACCTCATTATCTTCTTTACCTATCTCTTCATCAATCTCCTGGTCCACCTTAAGCTCATCCCTTATTGGATCTCCTTTATTTTATCCCATTATCACTCCAGCTTCTCACTCATTAGAGTACAGTCACTAGTCATATTGCTTATATGTGTATATACATGTTTGCTTACTCATGTCATCTACTCTCTTGATTTAATGCATGAAATCTTTTCAGGTTCACTGCTTCAGGGCATCCATTTCTTCCTTCAATGTCTTTGTCTATTACATATGGGTCCTCCTTTTATACCTCTCTAACTACTCCTTTTTCCCTATCTATAACCTCTTTCCCCTTTAAACCCTCTACACATTTTGAGTGTACTTGACAGAGTGTGATCACCACACCTTCTTTTATTCTTCAATGTATGCTCATGTAATGCATTCATAGGGTTTATGTTCATTAAGCCAATCCCACTTCAGTTCTATTTTTCATCCTTGTCAAAGAAGAAACATCATAACCTCTTCTTATCCTAATGTGCTTTATTAATATTTTTATTATGACATTTGTCTCTTGATTATATTCTTCACTTTAGTATTGTCTATTACCTTACCTCATCTACTTTAACTTAAGTGAGATTACAATAATCATAACCATAACCATAGCATTAATGAGTATCCACATAACCCTCAGAATAATAACATTCAAATAATGACATCCAACACATTTTTTACATGTTTATAACAAACTATGTAATATTTTATTTAGGGTACAAAGAGTCGCATGGCACATACAAAGTTATCAAAGTATGTGATCTAGGAATTTGACTCAAGAGAGGATGGTTAGTATTGTGTTAGTTCCAAAATGAAACAAACACACTAATAGCATAACATTCTAGGCCTAGACACTAGGGAGAGCTGAGTTAACAAAATCAAATGACAAGCACAACTAAAAAGCAAGGGATCCAATACAAGAGTTCCTTTACCTTCCTTGGATGCTCCAAATGCCTTTCTAGTAGTGGCTTAGTCAGCTTGTGCTTTAAGAGGTCTTTTTCAATGGAGTGTGGCTACCTTCATCTCCCCTAGGCACCTTTGGCTTGTGGCTTAGCTTGGATTAGAATAAATTTGGAATTATAACACTAGTTGATTGAATCTTTTTGGAACTATTCTTACATTATAACTTTGCACTAATTTGGCTTAGAAATGATGTTGTCAGGCCTCTTATTTATAGATTTTTGAATTTGATCAAAATCAACCTCAACCATCCATCTCAAGATTGAGATGTGTGGTTGAGGATTAATTTAATTTTTGTAATTAAGTTTGTAATTATCCTCATCATGGAATTGGAAGAAGGGTTAATTAAGAGGCATGGAAGGTATTGATAAGGCATGGAGGGCATGAATCCTAATATTTATGGCATTTATGGCCTAGGGATGTCTTCCCAACAAATGAGGTCACTTGATGATGCAAATATTTAATATTCATTTCCAAAAATAAGTATTCAACAATTTTCCATGGAAATATTAATTATGCCTTGGTTTGGGTTAATTAGATCTTAAGCATGTTTAGGCACATTATGCACAAATTACCCAAATTAATCAGAATGGTTTGTTATTGGTCCTAAATTTGACTAGATTGGAATTGGAAGTCATTGTTAGATACATTGGAACCATATTCTATTTATGATTTTTCCAACCGAAAATAATAAAGGCACTAGTCTTGTGTAAAATATTTGATAGGAAAGAGTAGCTCAGAGCATGTAGGTGCAAATTTAGCATTTTGACTTGAAATAGACTGATCAAAGTTAGTTGGCCCATAAATTGTATTTCCCTATGTAGGGATACCCTAGCCAACATCCGCACTTAAATATATCATTTTCACATCATTTAGCATGTTTTAGAGTTTTTAGGCCAAATTATGCATTTTGGGTGGAAATTGGCCAAAATCTTGATTGGAGGTTATCAGTGGCCAGTTTTAGGTATCTATATTTTTCCCCTTTTTGGGAAGGTGTTGCAAGATATAAGTATAGTAACATCTTCTCAAATAATTAAAAGGTCTTGTATGCCTACAAATGCAATGATGATTAATTAACTATATGATGTCCCATCAAGGGAATGATTGGTATAAGTGGGTCAGTGAACAGTCCCTCAAAAATAAAGAAGCAAAATGAGGGAAACATAAAAAGGAAAGATGATGGGGTGAAAACACAATGATATTAAAAAGGTATTCAAAATCATTAATAATGTAAGTGGGATGGTGTACAATGGTTTTCCCAAAGGTGTTTATAATAACTGTACCCCAATAGTGGCAATGTGGTATGATAACATACTGATTTTCCCAAAGGTGGTTATAATCATTGAGAAGATGGAGCTACCCTAGTTAGGATAGACAAACAAGATAATAACATGCTCCTATATATCCAAAAAAATCTAAAGTGGTGACAACACAATGATTTTCCCAAAGGTAGTTATAATCATTGAGAAATACAGGTGGGATGATGTGCAATGATTTGCCCATATGTGGTTATAATCATTAGACCCCAATTATGCAAACATGATAAACTTGGCTGAGGATGATGATAACTTGACACAAAGGGTAATGATGAATTGGAACAACCTAATAGTAGGGAGATGCTCATCCGAACTAATAAAGATTGAAATTATTTCGTAGTTAATTACTGTGTTTGGGATATGATTAGGATGGAATCGAGATGTCAATGTTGAAGATATGCTACCATTATTGAATAGACTCCTTTAAGCTGAGGCTTTTTATATCATGTGATGGTAGGCTTTATGATATAACACCATAAAGAATTGTCCAAAATATGCATAAGGACTAACTCTTGTAATCTAATACTCAATAGAAAATAATGCACGAATGATTAAAAAACCATGATGAAAATGTAAACATATGAATAGGGATGGATTCATATTTAAGAGTGGACAATGAATCACCTAATAAACACACATAAATTGAATTAATACAATAGTGCTAAAAACAAACAAACAAGTAGACAAACAAATAAAATAAGTGAAAACAAACAAACAAACAAATAATGCAATAAAAATCTTACGAACATTACCCTTAGAAAATAGGTAAAAACTTAACATATTAACTAAATGGGGGAATAAAAGAAAAGGAAGTGGGTGGCTGAGCTTTCTCCATATGCACTAGGTAAGTGGACATTTCCTACATAGTTCCATTGATGTAATATCCAATAAAAAAACTTTAGGCCAAATGTAGTTCTCCCAGGGAATGGGAAGAATGTGATAACTAATGAAAACAAATAGAATGGATGTGATAGAAGAATAAAAATGGTCTTTCAAAATGGCAAGTGCATGAGAAAAAAGGCCAAAAAGGATGGGGAAACTAAATGACAAGTGATTGTCTTGTAACTTAGTAAGGGTTCCTTGAATCCTTAAGGCAAAGAAGTGGTCAATGTTTTTGTTCTTTTCTAATGATTTTTTGAAATATTTTTGGAATTGTTTGGAGTATTTCAACTCAATTAAGAATGATGAGACATTAAATGGCTGAAGCTCATAAAATGTGAGAGTTTTCAAACTTATATTACGTGAAAAATAGTGAAAGTGTGTCTTAGGTTGCTCAAAAAATAGCAAGAGCATGGGTAAAGGGGTGATTGAGCTGACCTCAACAAGTATTGAGCACTACCTACATAGTCCTAGAGTAAGACCTTAAGTCACTGTAGTTTCACCCTTGAAGTGGAGGAATTCAACTAATGTAGCAACCAATTCAAACAAACTAGGCATAGTTGGTAAAAAGACATAGTATGGCATAAGAAGTGGCAAGTTGGTATGTCAAGGCTTAGTATTGCCCCTAGTTTACCCATAGGTAGTTATAACTAAGACACAACAACATAGATCAAATGTATTATTTTCTAAAAGGTGGTTATAATTAGCAACAAGATTTATGGTAAGAAATAATAAAAAATGAAGGATGTAATGGCCAAAAAATTTATTACACTATCCCAAAATATGATCTCTATCTAAAGTTCTTGAATAAATTGATGAACTAATTAGATACCTCGATGCTGAAACTATGTAATGAATGACAAAAATAAGGTCAAATGGGCTAGGTTTTAGAACATGTTGGGTTGATAGGTTGAAATAAAAAAGTGGATATGGCAAAGAGGATGGATAAGAATGGTATGTGTGCAAAGAAGAATAGTGATAAAATGGCATAACTAAAATGGTCCTTATAGATAATACACCTTAACATTCAAGCATAGTACCATTTGAGATGAATAATATTAATTGGCTCTAGAAGCTCATCAATATCTAGTGTGGCAAGCCTATATACGCTTGATCCATAATCTGTAGTTATGATGAAAGGCCCTATCTAGTTTGATTTGAATTTCCCTTTATGTTTCTTCTCAGCCACGGTATTCTCTTGGTTCTCTTTAAGAACAAGATCACCAAGTTCAAATGCTTTATACTCCACACACCAATTATAATGGCTTTTGAGTCAATTATGATATGTTTGAATATTTTTTAGCATGGCCATGTGTTTCTCATCTAGTAGGTCTAGCTCTTTCAGGTGAGCTACTTGATAGTCATGATCATCTAAGACATCCTTAAAAGAGATGCATAGTGAAGGCAATTTGGCCTTAATGGGAAAGATGGATTTAGTACCATAAACAAGTGAGTATGGGGTGGATCCTATGGGGGTATGATGATTGGTATGGTATGCCCAAAGAGTAGGGAATATCTAGAGGTGCCAATCATGACCAGCATCATTAAAAAAAAATTTAGAATGTTGACAATGGTTTTATTGGATTCCTTAGCTTGGCCATTACCATGAGGGTAATATGTTGTATAAAAATGTTGGGTGATGTTGTATTTAGTACATAACTAGTCTACATCTTTATTCTTGAATGATCCCACATTATTAGATATAATGTCATAGGGGATACCATAGCGGTAGATGAGATGGTTGAAGATGAGTTTGTAAATTTGCTTTCTAATCACATAAGTGAGGGGTATAGTTTAAACCCACTTAGTCAAATATTTAGTGGTGATAAGGATATGTTTATGGCCATCAGATGAATTAGGGTTAATCTTCCTAATGAGGTCAAGTCCCTACGTAGAAAATGGCCATGGTCTCAACATCAATTTCAAAGTTTTTGTTGAGGCATGAATTAAATTAGCATGCCATTGACATTTGTCACATTTCTTTACATATGCAGTGGCATATGCATCTAATAACCAATACACAAGAGATTTTTGGATAATACTTCCCCACTAGAATGAGTTCCACATACTCCTTCATGAACTTCTCTTAATGCTAATGTAGACTCTGTTGAAGTTAAACAATGAAGTAGAGTTCTATCAAAACTATCATAGTAAAGAGTGGATCCAAGTAAAGTATAATGAGTATAATGATGAATGAATGATTTGATTTGTTTTCAAGATAGGTTAGGTGGAAAAACTTGGTCATGAAGGTAGTTGTAAAATTCTGAGTACTAGATAGAATTAGGACCAACAATATCACAAATCATGGCAATGGTTAAAAGTTCATGAGTTGGTGCTGATAAATTCTTGATGAGGAACTGATACTCTTTAGCTATATCTATTTGTCAAATTAGAGAACCAATAGTATACATGGCATTGATAGTCCTATTATTATCCCTTGGTATATGCTCAGATTGAATGATGGCAATTTACTTCTTAAGAGTGTCAACCATGGCTTTATATGGAACCAATTTGTCATCTTTGGTTTGAAAATGATCTGTGACATGATTGATAATTAACTGAGAATCACCATAAACTTGGAGATGAGATATATTTCACTGTACTACTTGTCTAAGTCTTACCACAAGTGCTTCATACTTAGACATGTTATTTGTACAAGGAAAGTTGATTCTAAATTATTTAGGGATTAGTTCCCCCTAAGGTGTAATAAACAATAGGCATGCCCCCAATCCATGTGCAGTGAATGAACCATCATAGTATAGCTTCTAGGGTTTATCCTCAATGGGTTTATAAATAATGGTCATGATGGATTCATCAAGAAATGGAAACTTGAGTGGTTATGTGTTTGTGAGAGGTGCTTTAGCAAGTTGATATGCAAGAAATTATCCCTTGATTATTCTCTAATTGACATACTCTATGTCAAACTCACTAATAAACATGACCCATTTAGCCGTTCTACCTTGTAAATATATTTTATATAATATATACTTGAGTGGATATACCTTTGAAATGACCATTGTTTTATTATTCAACATGTAATGATGTAGTTTTTGAGCTATAAGAACCATGGCTAGGCAAGCTTTTTCAATAGGTGCATAGTTATGTTCATATATAACCAAGGTACAACTTAAGTAGCATATGGCATGCTCCTTTCCATTGTCATTAAGTTGACCAAGATTACCCTTAGGGCATGATCAGTAGCTGATAGGTATAACAAGAATGGCTTTCTTAACATAGGAAGTAATAAAATAGGTGGATTGAAAAGATAGTCTTTGAGCTATTGAAAAGCTATTTCATAGTGATCATCCTAGTGAAATGTAATGCCCTTATTTAAAATCTACATAAATGGATGGCACCTATCTATTAACTAAGAGATGAAGCATCAGATGGATTGGATCTTACCCTACAAACTATGGAGTTGCTTCAAATTGGTTATTTATGGCATCTCAGTTATAGCATGGACTTTAGTTGGATTGACTTCAATACCTCTATGAGACATGATGAATCTAAGTAATTTTCTTGAATTTACACTAAAAAAATATTTTTTTGGATTGATTTTGACTTTATACTCTCGTAGTCTTTCAAATATCTTATGTAGCACTATTGGAATGGTCAACTCTAGTCTCAGATTTTCCTAATATGTCATTGATATAGTCTTCAACCAATATCGTGCATCATATCATGAAATATGATATTCATGGCTCTTTGATATGTAGCTCCCACATTATTAAGGCCAAATGGCATCACTTGATATCAAAATGTTCCCCATGGAGTGGTGAACATTAATTTATGTTGATCTTTTGGTCTTATTCTAATATGATTGTATCTTGAAAAGCCATCCATGAGTGAAAGCATTTCATAACCTATCATGGATTTGATGATTATGTTGATATTAGGTAATGGAAAATCACCTTTAGGAAATGCTTTGTTGATGTCCTAAAAATTAGTAAAAATTCTAATTCTTTCAGGCTTTTTTCTAAAAGGTACCACATTAGAGATCCATCTTGAGTAGTCAATGGATCAAATACATCCTACTTTTAAGATTTTTTCCAACTCTTTATTTACCAATATATAAATGCAAGGATGCATCTTACATAGATTTTGTTTTATGGGTTTGGCATTAGGATTAAACATAAGGTGGTGCAAAACCAAGGCAAGCTCTAATCCTTGCATGTCAGAATAGGCACATGCAAATATATCCACAAACTCTCTCAACAGAGCTATAAAAATTCATATTCCTCCTCAATGAGGGATGCACCTAATTTTATACATTTTTGGTTTGATAGAGTCTTGATATTTACCTTTATTGTATCTTCAGCTAGGAGGGTCAAACCATCTTCTAGGATAGTAGGTAGTGACTTGAATTGTTAGACTATGTCAGGGTCCTCTATTAGGACTTGCTCTTCAACTTCTTCTAGGCATGATGAATATGAGTCTCCTAATGGTATATTTCATCATGTAACAAAAATATTTAGAAATTTTTAGAAAATTTGATCAAATACTTATTATTTCTCAAAATTGAACTTAGATCCATAGGAAAGTTCATTGTTAGTGGTCTCCTAGTCTAAATTTGAAGAATAATGAACACCCCCATCTAATGGTGCCTAAAACAGGTTTTCGCCACTAGACTAACATTTATCTTTACTTTTTCCTTGGTCAAAAATCACCTCAAAGAGGCTTTCACTTTGGGACCTCAATGTTCTATTTATTTATTTTTGGCTAAAGGTGTCCACTCACTCTCCAAAATAGGCTGTAGGATCCAATGTGATTGAGAATCCTGATTTGTGATCTCCCAATGAAACATTGTCTTTAAGGCTTAAGAAATCATAGAAATCCTCATCATTCTAGAGCTCATCAATTGGTAGACTAGATTCTTGTTGGTCTCAATCTATTAGTTGAGGATAATATAATGGCAATGGATTGTGATGAATGGCTTGGGTAAGGGTACAAATGACATTGTATTCAAACAGGCTGGTTTTAGCTATGTTATGAAAGTAAGGCTATGATCAAACTCTATTTTACTATCAACATCATCATCACTAGTCACTAGTGATAGATTTTGAATAAATTATGTGGGGTTACCCCCAGGTGGTTTAAATCCAAGTACATAAGGTCTTTCATACTTAGTCATGGAAATTGGCTCGATGGTTCCTTGATGATTAAGTCTGAGGCCTCTTCCTTCATTGCTCCATGATCCTATTAGGAATAGGATACTTTGGATTTTTATAACAATCATCTTGGTCATCATTGTATAACCAGGGTTCATTCCCTTCAAGAGGGTTAGGTCTTAGGCTAGATGCTGGTACAAATATGATAGATCCATTATCTTTATTCTTTCATTGCTAATGTATATATGGGATGACCTTAGATCACCCAAAGGTTTTCAAATTCTGAGGAAGATTGGCAATGTGAAATGTATCATGGGTCACATATTCTCCTAGTCCATAATTTAAAATGGTGAAATGATTAGAAGCTTCAAGAGGTGGCATGTGTAAAATGGAATCCAAGGTATTATGATCTATGCAATTATCTAGTGAAGGATCAATAAGTATAGCCTTTCCTTTATCCTGCTTGGAACTGGGATTCATAGCTACTAATAATTACAGATTTGAAATTCAGCCTCAAGATGCTTGTAGTGTTCATATGGGTATAAATCTCTAGGAATATTCACCTCCATCCCTAAGTGGGAAAACTTGATACATTAGTGTAGTGTTGACGAGACTACATGAATCTCATATAACCAAGGCCTGCCTAGAGGCATGTTGTATGATAACTCAAGATCCAACACATGTCAAAGTGTATCATGGGTCAAAGGCCCAATGATAATTGGTAAACTAATGGTGCCCTATGATTCTCTTTCCTGATTATCATAAGCTTTGATAGTTATTATTTTTGGTTGGAGAACTATCATCATATACCCAAGAAGCTTGATGAGCTTGAGGGACACTAGGTTGAGGCCAGATTCATTGTCTATAAGGACACATTTCACTTTATGTCATCTAATACAAACTTCTATGTATAATAGGTTATTATGGATCAAGCCAAGGGAAGACATATCACTTTGGCTGAATGTGACTTGTTGGGATGGAGCTAGATGTCCAACTAAAGCTTGAAAGTTATTAGGGGATATGTCACTAGCAACATTCGATTGGGTCAAAAAATCATTCAAGATGTTTTTATGGATTATTACCATCCATATCAAATCTAAAATAGAAAATTATGCTAGTATTTTCTACAATTGTTCCACATTATCAAAATTCTTATCTTAGTCAATAGTGAATGGTTTATTTTGAGGTTGAACAGTTGGTTGGATGATAGGCAAAGTGGTAGATGATTGTGGGCTTGGGATGGTAATATTCAACCTTCAAGTTGTGATTGCACAATCAATATTAAATACCATAGCATTATTGTTAATTGATTTTGGAAATGGTGTGGGACTAGATAGGATAAGTCTCAGTCTCAATGTACTTGCATGTGGTCATGTGGTAAGAATGAGTTGTCACTATAAGATCTAAAAGTAGAAGTCCTAGTTTTTTGGTTTCCCTATATGTAATCCCAGGTAAAAGAAGGATTATCCATTTGATTTGGTTGAATATGATTATTTAGAAATGGTCTATACTAATTAGTGCTTGGTCTAGGATTAATGGAGATGGTATTAATGCTACCCCCTACAATATGAGCTACAACCCTATTGTAGTCATGTGTAACTACATGGTAGGTTTGTTAGTTGTTACTATTTTGACCTTGGTTTTTTCAATTATTTTGTCATTGTGGATTCTATTATTGACTATAGACACCTAAAACTAGCCATTAATAACCTCTAATCAGGGTTTTGGTTACTTTCCATCTAAAATGCACAATTTGACCTAAAAACACTTAAACATGTTAAATGATGTGAAAATGAAATATTCAAATGCTCATTTTGGCTAGGGTATCCCTAAATGGGGCAATTTAATTTATGGGCCAGTTAACTTTGATCAGTTCATTTTGAGTCAAAATGCCAAATTTGCACCTACATTCTTTGGATTGCTCTTTCCTATCAAATATTTTGCACAAGACTTATGCATTTGTTATTTATTGTTAGAAACATTCTTAATGGTAATATGCATCCAATGCATCTGACGTGGACTTCTAGTTCAAATCAAGTCAAATTTAAGACTAATAACAAGGTATTCAAATCAATTTGGGTAATTTGTGCATAATGTACTTAATCATGCTTAAGAGCTAATTAACCCAAATCAAGGCCTAATTAATAATTCCATGGAAACTTGTTGAATACTTTGTTTTGGAAATGAATATTGAATATCTACATAATCAAGTGACCTCATTTCTTGAGAAGACATCCCTAGGCCATAAATGCCAAAACTATCATAATTCATGCCCTCCATGCTTCATCAATGCCTTCCATGATGCCCTCCATGCCTCTTAATTTCCCCTTCTTATAATTCCATGATGAGGATAATTACAAATTTTATTCCAAAAATTGAATTGATCCTCAACCACACATCCCAATCCTGAGATGGATGGTTGACGTTGATTTTGATCAAATCTAAAAATTTATAAATAGGAGGCCTCACAACATCATTTATAAGCTTAATTAGAGCAAAATTATAATGTGGGATTGGTTCAAAAAGCTTCATGTAGCTAGTGTTACCATACTGAATTTATTACAAGCCAAGCCAAGCCATAAGCCAAAGGTGCCAAAGAGAGATGGAGGTAGCCAAGCTTCCATTGCTAAAGACTTCATGAGCACAAGCTGAGCAAGTCACCACTACAAAGGCATTTGGGAGCATCCAAGGAAGGTGAAGGAATTCTTGTGTTTTATTTCTTGCTTTTTAGTTGTGTTTATCATTTTCTTTTGTTAACTAAGCTCTCCCTAGTGTCTAGGCCTAGATATGTTATGTTATTATTGTGTTTATTTTATTTTATTTTCATTTTACAACTAACACAATACTAACCATCCTCTTTTGAGTCAAATTCCTAGATCACATAATGGCCTGCCCGGTGGGACTAGATGCATCCTACACATGAAGGAGATCCTTTTACAAGCTTAAAAAACTTATTTGAGATTTTAAAACTCTTGAAAATTGGCTTTCTAACTTTAATTTGCAATTTTTGGTTTCCACAATTTTGACACAGTAACCAATGTCAATAAAAATATCAACATCAGTTAGTAGAATTGACAATGGTTAGATCTCAGTTGCTCGTAACCAACGTTAGTGGTATTGACCGATGCTAGTCACTATGTTTTTCCAAAAACATAGACCTGAGACCTACTTTTTCAAAGTTTATTTTTTTAAATTCAAAAAGGCTTCAAATCTAAAAGGCATGCTAACAATTTTATTGTAGGACCAAGTGGGATATTTACACAAAACATGTTTAAATCACTTTTGCATGCTTAAAATTTAAAATAGGAACTTTATTTTGGTGTTTAACAAAGAATTTATGGGTTTTTGGTGAATGTTTTTCAAAGTTTACAACTAAGACCAAGGGCTCAAATGAACACCAAACATTTCATTTGGGTTTTAAAATAGAACACACTTGTCAATTCTTGTTTACAATAGTTGTTTAATTAAATCTTGTTTGGCAAAATGAGGTATGTTGCATGTATGCTCTTCCATTTTTTCCCTATAGGGAACCATTAAAATCAAAAGTACCATTCTTATTTTAATTAACCTAGTCCAAGGCTTAGAAATAAAGTCATCTAAAGCACTCCCCAAAATTTTTTCAAAGTTTGGGTGATCTTAAAAGCGACCCTAAAGTCTTTCTACTTTCATGCTTTATTTGTTTATGCATCTTGGCTTGTGAGGGGGACTTCATCATCTCCTAAAAAATCTTTAGGGAAGCTTTGACCTAAGGTTTAATCTCATATTATTGACTTCACTTACTCCATTGGAGTTGCACACATGATGTATCTACATTTGGACATCACACTACACTAAGCAAATAATAGGATGTAGTGGTTGTAAAAAGGACTAGACCTTTTTAAAACTAGCCAATGATGTGGTAACCCAGTTTCTATGATTGTCTTTTGTATCATTTGATGTGAAAGTAATTATGCAATTGATTCCCCTAGAAATGTTTGAAACTTGATAGTATAGTTAACCTCACATGTCATACCCTTGTTAGGACTTGGATGATTATACTTAGTGTATTTTCATCATTTTTTCTTGGTATGCTTTGAGACTAAAAATTGTTTTTTTGTTCATAAGCCATGTCAAAACAATGTATTTGAGTTGTAAAGGGTGGTGTTATTCTACCCAAATCATGTCAAAACTTTTTTGACCCTTTGAGTCTTTTAAAACATAGCATTGATCACATCATTCAAGCATACTTACACCGTTAGGTTGCTCAATTTATTTCAAGACTTTTTTACCATTATATCAAAACCATTTGTTTCAAACCACTTTATGTGTACCATTTGGACCTTAGTCTTGTGCCATCATGTTGTCCAATCTTCTCTAGCTTGTTTTGTCAAATCCTAATTTTCAATGTTGAGTTTTCAATTATCCTTGTTAAGTTTGGATCCAAACATTGATTGATTTCTATTTAACCCTCAATTTATGAGTATGGTACATAGATCTTTCTCTTTTGGGTTACATAACTTTGATTAATCGATTACCGAAAATTGAAAATTATTGAAGGTTTATTTATTTAAAGCCTATCCTCATCATTGTTTGTACCTTTATTTGGGAAAACATAACCTTTCTCAAAGAGCCTTTTGTCTTATGCCTTATGCCAACTAATCATGCTTATGTTTGATTCCATGTGTCAGGTTTATGTCAAATTTATTTCCAAAACTTGTTAGATTAAATCAAATCATATCATGCCTATTTGTTTGAGCCTAGATTTTGACTCTACGTTTGGACAAAAGACCTAGCAACTCAGCTTTTCCCTTTCCTAGTTTAGATCTTATTTGGAACACTTTGACCTAGACTTTTGACATGTCAGTTGCCATTTAGATGCTTGACCTTTTGTGTGTATGACATTTGACATTAGACATTTTATGTTAGACTATTTTATGCCAAGTTTTAGCACCAATAATTTTAGAGATACAGTTTTATTTTTAGACCACATTGGAGATACAACTCCACCTTTTGACCAAGTTAGAACAAGCTTATATCATTTTTCCTTTAGACATAGTTTTTTCAGAGTTTGTATAACTCTAAGCCTTTTTGTTTCAGATATTACAGTATTTATGTAGATATGTCTTGCTACACATATGGTGGAGTCACTTACAATCTAACTTATGATATAATGGCTACATAAAATGATTTTTATGGATTTTGTCAAGACCCAAATGATGCTAATATGGTTTATAAGATAGATTTCTATCCACCTCATTTTAATCATTCATGGGAACAAAGTCATGAAGCAACTTATGATCCAAATAAAGACCTTGATTGGTATGAAGAGGTTTATGAAGAATAATTTAAAGACCTAACTATAGATAATGTTGTTTGGGATATGAATCCATACCCTCTTTGCAATAATTAGAACATCGAACACAGTCAAGAACAATCTTATGAGCCAACTCATGATTTGGATGATATGGTTTATGAGGAAGACTTGGATGCTTTTGCTTGTGTAAGCAATCAAGTTTCATGACATCCTTTTGTTATCCAATTATCAACTACCCCTAACCCTCCTTTGGATTATATGATCCATCAAGCTCCACAATATCTAAGGAATACCATTACCATTCCTAGACCTAGTCATTTGGTTTGTGTGAGCAACTAGGTTCCATAATGCCCAATGATTTCTTTACCAAGACCTCATCCATTGGTTTGTGTGAGAAACAGAGCTCCACAACACCCCTTCATCATTATAGGACTTAGTATTTTGGCTTATGCAAGCAATCAAACTATGCATTGCCCTATCATTACCATCTTAGGACTTTGTCCTTTGAATCATGCAAGTAATCATGCTCCCCAATACCCTACCATTATCCAACCATACGCCATATTTCCTCCAATACCAATACCAATCCCAACCAAACCTCAATTGATCTAATCTTTTAAAGACTAAGCTATGTTTAGAACTGGTAATTTCCAACTCATTAGAAACCAAGGCCAAGAAAACCAACCAATCCAAGATGTTTCTATTGAATCAACCATTTATGATAAGTCAAACTATGATATATTACCTATTGATCCTATACTAGTTGTTGGGGAGTCTCACTCTAATGACCCAATCTTTATTTAGTCACTTCTTAATGATTATAACCACATTTGGGCAAATCTCTACCTTGACCATGTGCCTATTTTTTAAGAGCCTCTTATTGACAAGCTAGTCTCTAAGGAGTTGTCTCTTGACCTTTTTCCCATCCTAGAGGAGTCTCACTTTGACAAACCAATCTTTGTGGAGCCCATCATGCCATCGTAGGTTGTTAATTATCCAAAATAGAACATTCAACAAGAAATCATTATAACAGAGTACCCATTAGATGAAGAATCAAAATTAGAGTTAGGTTATATTCTTGAATTGATATCAGATTTTGCATCAAAATCAAAATCTGAATCAACATCAATCTCAACATTAGATTCAAAATCGCTTGAGTTAGAATTAGATTCAAAATAAAAATATGTTTAGGGATGTTACAATATTAGTTACGCATGCCTCATAGATCAATTTAAATACATTTATGATCCTTTTATAGTTTTTGAGGATAAGTACTTTAGTTTTGACATAGGTTATCCTAGTATCTTCTATAAGGATAGTGCAGCCTCTCCTAATTCCATTATCATTCCACAATCAATTACCATAAACCAAGATAGCCACATTATTGACATTCCATCTCCCAGAAGGGTTGATTGGGACTAATAAAATCACACTTTATTGAAATACATCCATGGTGACATAGCAGTTGAAGAAGAGCAAGGAGGCTAAGAAAAAATTCATGTAGTAAAAGAACACTCTCCTAGTGGGACCTTTTCAAAGGTGTTAGGGGACAGTCAAAGTCAAAAATTATCATCTTCTAGGGAGGCTTTTTTGGAAGTGCTAGAAGATAATCAAAGTAAAAATCCAATGTTCATTAGTGAAATATTATTGAAGGTGCTATGAGATAATCAAGACAACTTCATTGGTGAAAACCTCATTGAGGCACCAATAGTTGAGCACAAAAGTTCTTCATTGTTTACTGAAGACAAAATTAAAGATCAAATCAAAATATCTTCCAATCTACAACCTAATCATATGGTAGCTACTCTAAAGATCAAATAACAAAAAAATCTAGTGGTCTTATCGAGAGAACAAGTCTTCAACCCCACCATAACCAAAATTATGTTGAATCTAGCATCAGTAACATTATATGTGACTAAAAGTCCTGATCCTCATTTGTTTCCCCACCATTATACATTCCATTATCATCTACCATTCCATTTCATAGTCAAACCTACCATCCATTATTTATCCTTGTTTACCATCCATGGTTGCACTTTTCTTTATAGAGGATATAAAAATACCTTGTCTCGATGTTTAAAGGAATTAGAATCAATGACCAATGAATATCATAAAGGCATTCTCAACAACCAAACCTATAGGCCATTATTAACAAAGTAGTTATTTAGATGAGGTGTGGGCTAGCAATTAACATGATCAAGTATTCTATTTGTATCATTTGTTGATTAGGACGTGCATCTTCATCTCAATAAAAACAATAAAATCATATGCCATTTTACCATACCCAAGCCAAAAACATGTATCATACCATTTCCATTGTCACACATCCATTTTCCATTATTGTAAATCCAAACCATTCACCCCACTACTTGTGGGTAACCCTCTTACCATTTTATCCAATCTATCTAGACCATCATTAGCCTAAGTAAGACCATACTAGCCTATCATTCCATTTCTATTTATAACAAAGCCTATTTTTAGTCATCCTACCCAATCCTATTTTTATTTTGGTTCTTTTAGTTATTCTTGCACTTTTTATGAGAGGATTCTGATCAAGTTTCAACAATCAATCCAATCTGTGTTTACAATGGTAGTCTATGAAATTAGTGTAACAGTTGATCTGGCAAGATATCTTTCATCCTATCAAATTTGTTTATGTGAACCTACTTATAACCACCTATGGGTAAATTAGTATCATTAACCTATACCATTATATCCTAGTGATAACTGCCTATGGGCAAACTAAGGGAAACACTTGTTTACCATGCATTGGCACATCACCTTACCATCGTTGTTTTCATTTGACTAGCCATTTTCTAGATTTGAGAACTTGTTGAGACCTAGTTGGTTTTTCCCTACCTTTTATGTGGATGGAATTACTATGACTTGAGGTCATTTCAAGACTATATGGGTCATGTTCAATACTTATTGAGGTCAATTCAGTCACCCTTTTCCCAATGCTCTCACCATTTTGTGACCAATCTAAGTTTGAATGCTCTCGCCATTTTGTAAGCAACCTAAGCTATGCTCTCAATATTTTGTGAGCAACCAATGTATGAATGATCTCAATATTTTATGATCTTGAACCATTTAGTGTCTCATCATTCTTGATTGAATTGTGACACTCTAAAACACTTCCAAAAACATTTCAAAAAATATTTAGAAAAGAATAAAAACATTAACCACTTCTTTGCCTTAAGGATTCTAGGAACCCTTACTAAGTTACAAGCAAATCACTTGTCATTTAGTTTCCCCATCCTTATTGGGCTTCTTCTCTCATTCACTTGCCATATTATAAGACCATTTTTATTCTTCTGTCACATCCATTCTCCTCAGTTATCACATTCTTCCCATTTTGTGGGAGAATTACATTTGGCCTATGTTTTTTATTAGATATTGCATCTATGGAACTATGTAGGTATTGTCCACTTGCCTAGTGCATATGGAGATAGCTCAGCCACTCCCTTCCTTTTATTCTATTCCCTGCATGTTGTTCATTTGTTAAGTTTTTGCTTATTTCTTAGGGCAATGTTTGTAGGGTTTTTATTACATTATTTGTTTGTTTGTTTATTTCTACTTATTTTGTTTGTTCACTTGCTTGTTTGTTTGATTTTAGCGCTATTGCCTCAACTTAGTCTATATGTGTTTATTGGGTGATTTCTTACGCATATTATTCTTGAGTCTATCCATATTCATACGTCAACATTGTCATCATGGTTTTTATCATTTGTGCATTATTTTCAAGTGTTTATTGGATTGAGAGTCAGTCCTTATACATATTTTGGCCAAGTCTTTCTAATGTTCTATCATAAATCTTACCATCACATGCTACAACAAACCTCAGCTTCAAGAAGTCTATTCAGCAATGGTGGTATCTCTTCAACATCAACATCTTGATTCACTTCCAAATCATATCACAAATAGAGTAATTAACCATGAAATAATTTTAACCTTTATTAGTTTAGATGAGCATCTCCCTACTAGTATGTTGTTCCAATTCATCATTACCCTTTGTGTTAATTTATCATCATCCTTAGACAAGTTTATCATGTTTGCCATAATCGGTGTCCAATGATTATAACCACCTATGGACAAATTATTGCAAGCCATCTCACCTGAATTTCTTAATGTTTATAACCACCTTTGGGTAAATCATTATATTGTCAGCACTTTAATTTTTATACCTATACAGGGGCATGTTATTAACTTGTTTGTTTTTCCTAATTAGGGCAGATCCATCTTCTCCATGATTATAACCACCTTTGGGAAAATCATTGTGTTATCGTACCACATTACCAATATCATGGTCTAATGCTTATAACCACCTTTGGGAAAACCATTGTACACCATCCTACTTGAATTCTCAATGATTTTGACCAATTTTTTGGTATCATTGTGTTTTTCACCCCATCATCTTTCTTTTCTTTGGTCCTCTCATTTTGCTTCTTATCGAGGGACCATTTGTTGACTTCCCTATGTCAACCATTCCCTCAAGGGGACATCATACAGTTAGTTTATTATCATTGAAGTTGTAGGCATACAGGACCTTTTCATTCTTTGAGAATATGTTACTATGCTTATATCTTGAAATACTTTCCCAAATAGGGGCAAACTATAGACACCTTAAACTGGCCATCGATAACCCCCAATCAAGCTTTTGACTAGTTTCTATCTAAATTACACAATTTGGCCTAAAAACATGAAAACATTTTAAATGATGTGAAAATGACATATTCAAATACTTATTTTGGCTAGGGTATCCCTAAATGGGGTAATGCAATTTATGGGCTAGCTAAATTTGATCAGTTTATTTCAAGTCAAAATGCCAAATTTACACCTGCGTACTCTAGACTGCTCTTTCCTATCAAATATTTAACACAAACTTGTGCCTTTGTTATTTTTTGTTGGAAAAATTCTAAATGGCAATACGCATCCAATGCATTTGACATGGACTTCTAATTTAAATCTAGTTAAATTTAGGACCAATAACAAGGCATTTTAATCAAATTGGGTAATTTGTGCACTATATGCTTAATCATGCTTAAGAGCTAATTAACCCAAATCAAGTCCTAATTAATAATTACATGGAAACTTGTTAAATACTTATATTTTGAAATGAATATTGAATAATTTCATCAAGTGACCCAATTTCTTGAGAAGACATCCCTAGGCCATAAATGCCACAAATATCAGGATTCATGCCCTTTATGCCTCATCAATGCCTTCCATGCCTCTTAATTTCCCCTTCTTATAATTCCATGATGAGGATAATTACAAATTTAATTCCAAAAATTGAATTAATCCTTAACCACACATCTCAATCTTAAAATGGATGGTTGAGGTTGATTCTGATCAAATCCAAAAATCTATAAATAAGAGGCCTCACAACATCATTTCTAAGCTTAATTAGTGAAAGTTTATAATGTAGGATTGGTTAAAAAAGCTTCATTCAACTAGTGTTACCATTCCAAATTGATTCCAAGCCAAGCCATGAGACAAAGGTGCCAAGGAGAGATGGAGGTAGCCAAACTTCCATAGTGAAGGACTTCATGAGCACAAGTTGAGCTAGCCAACACTACAAAGGCATTTAGAGAATCCAAGGAAGGTGAAGGAATTGTTGTGTTTTATTCCTTGATTTTTAGTTATGTTTATCTTTTACTTTTGTTAACTAAGATCTCCCTAGTGTCTAGGCCTAGAGATGTTATGTTATTAGTGTGTTTATTTCATTTTATTTTCATTTTGAAACTAACACAATACTAACCATCCTATTTTGAGTCAAATTCTTAGATCACACTAATTTTGTTGATTCTGATACTATTGATTTTACTATTGTTTTGGACATTATTGTTGTTGTTATTAATTTTTATGTCGAGGAAAAGAATTTTGATAAATCTCAAGAGTTTGATTGGAAGTGGAAGTACCATTATCCACTTTTGTCTCCCCATTCTCTAACATATTCTTGATTAAATGATTGATTTGGATGCATCTTCATAGATTATGCCCATTGACCTGATGATAGCCACAAAATTCATTATCATGGTACCAATCAATGTAATAATGCATTACAGATAATGATTTGGTATAGGCCAACTAATTAGATTAGTGGTAGTAAACTTTCAAAATATAGACTCAATAGGTTTTCCTAGGTCACTAAAGGCGCAACATGTAGGTATAGTTATTCTAGGAGGAGGGGTTTGTAATGGTAAAGACTATTGTATTTGTTGTGTATATCTTAGTTTTTATACTTGTAACATTGGTTGGAGAGGTTGCTAGGTAGGAGTAAGCTAAAAAGGTGGTGTAGATGATGTCTACAGAGTTTAGACATGATGAGATTTGGTTACTCTATTTCCCATAACATTCCTATTTTGGTTGAATTGCTTCGGTCTTTCATGATTATTAGCCTATGATGGTTATGATGCTTGCACTTGGATGTGATGTTGGTCATTTTTATGATTAGTACCTTGATTTTCATTAGCTGAATTAAGCTTGATGACTTCTTTATTTATGAGCACTCACTCGATCAACAAACCTTTGTTAATGATCTCATTGAACATATGTGCACATTGTAGTTCTAGATGATAGGCTATCTCACTATGCAAATTTTTAGTAAACATAGTAGCTAATTATTTATTTGGTAAACTATGGGTGAAATAGCTTGCAAGGTCCCTCTATTGCTGTAAATAACTTGCAAAACTCTCCCTAGCTTTTTGCTTTACTTATGTCAGGTCTACTAATGAAATCTCATGTTCAAGATTATAGGAAAAGTGCTACACAAATTTATCAAAAATATCATCAAAGTCTGTTACTAAATTCTTGGGAAATTTTAAGAACCACTCCAAGGCTTATCTAGACAAGCTCCTTAGAAACAACAATAAGATATATATGTCACTATATGCCATTAGTTGACATGCGATAAAGAATTTGGTCAAATGGTCCTTAGGGTCACCATTCCCTTTATACTTATTAAATCTGGGTGGTTCATATCCTAGAGGAAATGGTATCTACAAACACTCCATATTGAATATATAGGAACATACGTCATATAATTTGAACTTCTTAGTTTGCTTCCCTACGTAAATGGTGGCAATCACATCCTTCATCTATTGCAATTCTTGAAATAGGAACCTGGAAGGGATATTGGTTTAAGGGAGAATATTGGTTTGGATAGATGGTGGAGAGGTCACAAGGGGAATACTTTGACCAAATTATGATGGAGACACCTATTGGGGTAGATTGGTTTGGTTGAGGAATGGACCAAGAATACACATACGTGGATTAGGATGTATTTGAAATTGTGCATTTGGCTACATGATATTCTAGTTTGGGTTGGTGATAAAGGTTTGACTTGGAGGATTTGTGGTTGGGATGGTAAGATATAATTATACTGTGCTTACTATGGTTGAAAAGGAACATGCTATCGACTAATCAAACCTTGTTGTTGAGTGGGAACTTATGAACTAAGACCTTGTCTTTATATTTTTGGAACATTTTGAACCAATGGTTCTCTAGTAGGTACTTGACAAACATGGGTACCTCCTTATTGCATGAATCCATATGAAGAAGTGAAAGCATGTTGTATATTTAGCATCTACCACTAACCAATATTTTCACATTGCTATCTAGTCATTACTTGGTTTTATACTGGCATATTATTCTATGGCTAAAGAGGTATGTTTGTCATTACTTAGTGAGGAGGAAAATTAGTTGCCCCTGATTGAGGTGGAAATGTATTCATCCTCTATTGCATTCATACACTAGATTTTGTCTACTATTATGAAATACTACTTGATATATATCGAGGATCAGTAGAATTCATCACATTCTATCATTAAGGCATAATAGTATCCATTATTTGATTATCTAATCTTGTAGGTTATACACTTGAGGAAATAGCTAGTTGAGGATGGGGTACAGAAACTCATATCTCTTGTTATGATTATTTTCTCATGGGATTAACTATAGGCACATGTTATTAGCTAGTTGTTTGTGCATTAATACCACTTTGATCAAGATTGAATTATATTTTCACATTGTCTACTACATTTGTCTCACTATTCATTATTGAAGTCGAAGACACTTCTTCAATAAATGATATATGTATCAATTTATCTATTGAAGGGGTTTTCTCAAATGGGTAAGAACTTAGATTCTCTTGTCTAGTTAATTCATCAACACCCCTATTGAAGGAACTAGGTCAATGAGAGGCTTACTTACCATGTTTATCTGATTGAAATCACGTGTTAAATTCAAGTACTTTTGGTGTGCTATTTGCATTTGGTTAAAGTGATCTTCCATTATGTTTTCTCCTCAATTAGATATATTGGGGTCTTGGTACATTTTTTGGACTAGAGCCATAGGATTTCTAGAAGAAGCATGTTGATCGTAAATTATATTTTGGGGCACTCTTACTAGACTTGGTAAATTTTCATGGGGGAAGTCTATTGGAAACTTAGCCCCTACCTCTATGGCCCTAACCAAAATCTCATCTTTAATCTATAACAACTGTTACTCAAATAAAAATGGATCTTATGTGGAAGTCAAAATAGTACAATATGGCAATTGAAGTATTGGCTCATCCATCCTAGATATTGTAGTTAAGTATTGCATGGTTTGTTCTTAGTCCTATTCTATGTAAGGTGGTGTGTTAACTAAATAGTTAGCCAATGGATCTTGGCTTTGTGCCCCTGATTGAGTATTATAAGAGGGATAAAAATCCATCTCATAAGCAATGTTATCTGCATAGGGGCCTTGCACCATTTCTTCCTACATAACTACATTACTAATCCCTAAATTGTACATGAGTCCACTACAAGTGTAGGAATACATGTTGGGATCCATAGTCAATGCTTGGTGATAAAAGGTCAAAGAGTTATACAAAATATAAAAAGGATAGAATCTAAAAATAATGATGCCTTTAACTTGGTCTAGATTTATCAAAACGATCAAAAGGTTTATGCCAAGACTTATGAGTAAATAAACTAGCGTAAAATATCTAACGTTTCACTATTCACATAAAGATGAGTGAGTAAATGGACCAAAAAATCATAATTCCAAATTCTAAGGTCAAAGTGTTTCAAATTAGTCTAATCTAGGAAATTAAAAGTTGCTAGGTATTTTGGCCAAATGTGGCATCAAAATCTAGGCTCAAACAAGGCATGTGCTAAGACTCTTGGCCAAACAGTGTCAAAAGCTAGACTTTGAAAATAGATGAAAGTTTTAATCTAATGAATTTTATACACTTCTAACAAACACTAGGCATCCGATTCTTGGACATGAACTTGGTCAACTAGGTATAAGGTATGAAACAAAAGGCAATTTATCAATAGTTTATTTTCTCAAAAATAATTATATAAAATTTGATTCTTTTTGACAAATAAGCTAGACAAAGGTGAACAATATAACTATGCTTTAAACAAAGGATCAGAAGTACACTTGGATTGGTTTGAATAAGTAGGAACAAATTTGGAATTATATGTAAGAGGGTCCATGAAACAAAGTTTAAAATTATTTGGGTAGCATAATGATGCTATACTACCCAAAAGGTGTGACAACAAAGTTTGTTTCAAAAACTCTCTAGGGCAAAGACATTTTTTCATAATTTTGACAACATAACACTACCCTTATTAACTCAAAAATTTGTGGTGTATATAATTAAAGCTCAAGTTTTTAGCACAAAATAGCTTAAGTATATCAAGTGATGCTAATTATTATGAGTCTAAAATGACCTTCAACCTAAATTGGAAATTAAACCTAAGTTCCCTCAAGTTTAGTGTAAATGGCATATCCACTTAACACATCAACCCTATAAACTTATAAAGGTGTAATTTTGATTTTAAATTATAAGTGAAGGACTTTAAACAACTTTGGTAAAGGTCTAGACTCAATTGGGTAGCATAACTATACCAAAGTGGATGATATGATTCTCAAGCTTTTGATGCACTTTTGAACAAGGCAAATGGATGATCTCATGTGGGTAGAATAATGCCTTTTTTCAAAGAAAAATGAGGACCGTGTGTTGGGTTTGGATTATTTATTTACATCAAGTTTTGACTCTAAAAAAGACTTTAATCTAGGACAATACCAACTAAATAATTGCCCTTAGGTGTGAAACTGACAAGGTTTCTTGGTATTGTTGGAATCCATCAATATACATCATTTGAGAGGATTTTAAGTATTCATCCAAAAGTAAATGTGTATTATGTAGTAGGGTTTTTACACCCCCCTTCTCTCAAATGATAGTAATACAACATAGACCTTGAGGTACACCTTGCACCAATAATACTTTTATGGTAATTGGGGATTTGTCTAAAATCAAACAAGTTTCTAAATGATCTAGGAGAATCAATTACACACCAACTTTCACACCAAACAATGCAAAATAAAAGCATAGATTTTGGGTCCGTATCACTCATCTTATTGTAAAAAGGTCTAGTCTTTTTGTAACCACTACATCCTATTGTTCACTTAGTGTAGTATGATGTCCAAAGTGCCACTACATCCCATGTGTAGCTCTAAAAGATTCAAATGAAGTCAATGCCAGGAGATGAAACCATGGGTCAAAGCTTCCCTAAAGAACTTGTGGGAGGTGATGAAGTCCCCCTCACAAGACAAGATGTATAAATAAATAAATAAAACATGAAAATAGAAAAACTTTAGGGTCATTTTCAAGGTCACCCAAACTTTGATGAGTTTTTGGGAAGTGCTTTAGATGACTTTCTTTCTAAGCCTTGGACTAGGGTACTTGCAATAGGATTGGTGATTTTGATTCCAATGGTTCCATATAGGGGATAAATGGAAAAACATACAACATTCCTCTCTTTGCTAAACAAAATCTAATTAAAAAACTATTGTATGCAAAAATTGACAAGTGTGTTTAATTTTAAACCTAAATAAAGTGTTTGATGGTATTCTTTTGACCTCTTGGTCTTAGTTGAAAACTTTGAAAAAAAAATCATATAAAACACCTAAATTCTTTTTTAAACACAAAACAAAGTTCCTAATCAAATTTTAAGCATTAAAAAGTGATTTAAAAATGTTTTGAGCAAATATCCCACTTGGTCCTGTAGCAAAATTATTAGCATGTCCTTTAGCTTTGAAAGCCATTTTGAATTTGAAACAACAAATTTTGAAAAAGTAGGTCTCAGGTCTATGTTTTTGGAAAAACATAGTGACCAACATTGGTCAATACCACTGACATTGGTTACAGCCAACCAAGATCTAACTGATGTCATTTCTGCTGACCAACATCAGTTAAGCCAAATAACTGATGTTAGTATTTCTACTGATGTCAGTTACTATGTAAAAATTATGGCAACCAAAAATGGTAAAATAAAGTTATAAAACCAATTTACAAGAGTTTTAAAAGCTCAAATAAAATTTTTAAGGTTGAAAAAGGATCTCCTTCATGTGTAGGATGCATCTGGTCTCACCGGGCATGCCATAATGTTATCTAGGAATTTGACTCAAGAGAGGATGGTTAGTATTTTGTTAGTTCTAAAATGAAAACAAAATGAAATAAACACACTAATAATTTAACATCTCTAGGCCTAGGCACTAGGGAGATCTTAGTTAATAAAATCAAATGACAAGCATAACTAAAAATTAATAGATCAAATACAAGAGTTCCTTCACCTTCCTTGGATGATCCAAATGCCTTTGTAGTAAATGCTTGCTCAGCTTATGCTTCAAGAGGTCTTATTCAATGGAGTGTGGCTACCTTCATCTCCCCTTGGCACCTTTGTCTTATGGATTGGCTTGGCTTGGCTTGGAATCAATTTAGAATTATAACACTAGTTGCTTAAATCTTTTTGGAACTAATCTTGCATTATAACTTTGCACTAATTAAATTTATAAATGATGTTATGAGGCCTCATATTTATATATTTTTGGATTTGATCAGAATCAACCTCAACCATCCATCTCAAGATTGAGATGTGTGGTTGAAGATTAATTCAATTTTTAGAAATAATTTTGTAATTATCCTCATCATGGCATTGAAATAAGGGGCAATTAAGAGGCATGGAGGGTATCATGAAAGGCATTGATGAGGCATGGAGGGCATGAATCTTGATATTTGTGGCATTTATGGCTTAGGGATGTCTTTCCAATAAATGAGGTCACTTGATGATGTAGATATTCAATATTTATTTCCAAAAATAAGTATTCAACAAGTTTCCAAGTAATTATTAATTAGGCCTTGGTTTGGGTTAATTAGCTCTTAAGCATGTTTAGGCACATTGTGCACAAATTACCCAAATTGATTAGAATGCCTTGTTATTGGTCATAAATTTGACTATATTGGAATTAGAAGTCACTGTCAGATGGGTTAGAACCATATTCCTATTTATGATGTTGCTAACAAAAAATAACAAAGGTATGAGTCTTGTGCAAAAAATTTGATAGGAAAGAGTAGCTTAGATCATGCATGTGCAAATTTGGCATTTTGACTCTAATAGACTGATCAAAGTTAACTAATCCATAAATTGCATTGCCTTATTTAGGGATACCCTAGCCAAAATTGGCACTTGAATGTATCATTTTCACATCATTTATCATGGTTTAGTGTTTTTAGGCCAAATTGTGTATTTTGGGTGGAAATTGGCCAAAATCCTAATTGGAGGTTATCAATGGCCAATTTTAGATGTCTACAGACTATACACACCTCACCTAAGGTATCTACATACATTATTTTCTTACCTAAGTATTAGGAAAATTATCTTTTGACTCTAGATTTGTGTTCAACCATCCTTCTACTTGATTATTCCCTAAAATAACATCCATAACATTCCCTATATTAGCATCCACTAAAGGGCATACTTTATTCTCCTCTTCTATAGGGCAAGAATCATATTCCACTATGGGTTTTTCACCTTGGTCAACTATCACATCTATTACATTCCTTTACTCTAGTTTCTATACTTACATAGGTGCCACCTCTTATTTTCTTAATACACATCCCCTTGGATAGTGAGGGTTCCCTCCATAGATAGGTTGATGGCCATGTTCCCTAGCCTTACATCTTCTATAATGAAATTCTTATGTTATTTGATACTAAGGAGGTAGGAATTCAGACCCAAGCTTAGGTTGTGGGTGCCTTTCCTCTTGTTGTTATTTTAATAGTACTTCCATTATCACCATTACATGTTGCATTACATAGTAGATACACATATTTACCATATTGATTATTTCAGATCATGGGGGTTACTAATTATCTCCATCATTATTCCCATTATTTTCCATCTTCAACTTTTTGTAGTTCTCTACACTATCTGCAACCTTCAAAAACAAATAACTTCACGATAGACATTCATCCTTAGCATGATTATTTAAATAGAATACCTGACCATTCTTCCTCACTTACATGATTATCCATTATGTCGATGGGAAAGGTCCTATGATGTCATTGATTCCCTTGAATAGGATTCCCACCTGAAACAGTCATGTCTACTTACCTTTTTGTGTGGACATGTATCCCCCAATCCAACTGGTCATCTTGATAAAGTCATTATAAACCATCATGATGTCTTTTTCCTGCACTTATCATATGATTTACATCTAATGTCTTTTCTTTCTTTGTCATCTTGTAGTTCTTATGGTTCTAGTGGTCATGTGCATCATTATCACCTTTGTCATGGTTGATGTAAATTAGCTTCCAACCATGGGCCACTATTATGGTCACACCTTTAAAACTACCACTATTGTTAGTGGTGACAACTTCCAAATACTTGTTGCTATAATCCCATTATTCCATGTCCCAAAATTATGCTTTTGAACATGACAGTCATTTCTTTGGTGCCACCTAATAAATCATCCATCACATGTGAACGGTCATCTTGTCTCATTGTATAACCAATATCATAGACCATGTATCTCCCTGCTGGCAGTGCCTCTTTTGAGTAGAACCCAAAGTCATTTGTTCTAAGGTAATGGGATAGAGGATGCATACATGGACACCTTTTACCCATAATGGCTATGCAACTCTTGAGTAAGGCACAATCCATCCACAATCACTCATCATGATATTGCCTTTTTACCTCATAGAATCTACTTAGTCATCAAATAAATTCTTTTTAGGTCATCACTTTTTTACTACACTTAAAACTTAGCTAATATTGATTATGACCTTTCACCAATAAGACTATGCAAAACCTAATAGATGCCCATCTCCTAAAACTCAACTCGTGGTGATATATGCCATCATTGTACTTATACCCTCACATAATTTTAGAAGATGTAACCTCCTCATGAAGGCACCTCTTCTTTGGCTTAGCTCCATCATAGGATATTTATGGTGCTTATCCTTTTGTTACCCACTTATTTATCCTACCTTTTTCCATCTATATTTTCTCTTCCTAATGTGTGTGGGATTATTTTGGTGACTATTCACCAATGTACACCATGATGCTTCACTATTACCAAACTATCAACCCAAACCTAACCATGTGGTATATCACATTGGGGAAACCCATTTGAACTCGACTAGAAATATATATTGGGCCTAAATTATTTTTGGATATTTTATGCATAGAACTATGTAGGTACCATCCATTTGGCCTAGTGCATTTGGAGTTATCTCGACCACCCCCTACCAACCCATCCCTATCTATTCACCTTTTTCCACCTTGATGTTGGTTATTTTAACTTGAACCATTGCATATTTTTGCAACAACCTTGCCTTTATCATTTTGAACACATTGACAAATATTACCATGTTAAACATTTGAACTTGCATCACCTAGTGCATGACCACACCATTTGTGTTTTTCAAAAGAACACTTCTAAATATAGATAACTAGGAAAACATCGACCTTGTATAAAATACTAACAAGTGTTCACAATCATAGTTGAAATCATGTGGTACATTGGTCACTTGTCTCTTAGAATTTTAACCTCAATTTACCAACATTGGTAACATTCATTTGTGTGTGATCTTGACTATCACACATAGTCTCATTTTGTGCACCCATTTGCGTTTCAAATACCCAACCCTTTTTTTTCACCAACCTCTTATCAAATCTATATCTAATTTTTCTTTTCCTCATCAAATCCTAGTTTGAGGGGGAACACCTCCCCCCATACTTGAGGCATCCTGACCTTTGACCAAGTGATCCTTTTTTTATCTTATTAATTCAAAGTTGCATATCAAAAAGGGGGAAAATTTAGACACTAGAAAATAGCACACTTGTAATTCTAGATATCTAAATGCCTTAGGCCCACCCTCAGGCCCACCTAGCCCCTCTTTACCTTTAACCCAACCCCTCTTAACCTATTCTAAGTCACTATTCACTATCACTATTCACTATGGGACCCATTGTCACTATTCATGGTGACATGGCATGTGACATGGTGGGTGACTTAACAATGATATGTAAAGTGACATAGCTTGAAAGTGAGGTGGCTTGAAGTGGTACATCATACCCCACTTTGGACCCTCATCCAAGGTGCCTAATGACATCATTAAACATCACAAGGGTCCCCATTTTGAACTATGGTGAATTTATCCATGAGGGGGCCATCATTAAACATCATCCTTTGTCTTCATGCATGAAATTGAAACCAAAGTATGTGGGCCACCTCTTTAAGTACTTATCATAAAATAGAAAAATGTGATGAAAAGTCTTTTGGACTCATTTGGGTCTATGTGAATGATCCCCACTCTATTTTAGACTCTTTAGCAAGGTGGGAGACAAACCAACCAAGTGGTATACCTATTAGCTAAGTGGTAATCTCACCCCCTTTTATTTCATGACCAATTATGATCCCACTTGGAAAATGGCACCACATTTTTGGGGGCACCTCCTTAAGTACTTAACATAAAAAAAGGTGATGAAAAGTCTTTCAAACTCTTTTGGGTCCATATGCATGATCTCCACTCCATTTTGGACTCTTTAGCAAGGTGATAAATAAACCAACCAAGTAGGATAAATATTATCTAAGTGATAATATCACCCCCTTGTCTTTAATGACCACTTATTATCCCACTTGGAAAATGACACCATATTTCACTATTCATCTCCTTTGTCATGTTTCCCAACATAAAATGATATAAATGTGACCCCCCCTTCACCCATGGGTTAATTTGGTTAGTATTTGGTAGAGGCATAACTTATTGAAGTTTTAGGGGAATTTTTTAATGAGTTCATCCACACCTTAGATAAAATAATTTTAAATCATCGAAGCTCTACCGAAACTGCTATAGAATTCTATCATCACAAAGTGATATCAACAAAATCAATTATATTCAACAAGTTTTAAAGGTCATATTTATTTTATTATTGTATTTAAATTATTTACTTATTATTTCCTTTCATTAATTTTTTCCTTACCTCCTCTACCCATCTTAATCCATTTATTTACTTCACAATCTTTTCCATCTCAATCTTTTGCCTTGTTATCTTCTTAACCATTTATCCCCTTCACCTTGTTACCCTCTTAACCACTTATCTCATTGGATTCTCACCATATTACCTTTGCCTTCTTTCCATAATTTTCCCATTTACCAAACCCAACCAAACTATCCTTTTGACTCTTGTCAAATTACCAAGCCACAACCACAACCCTTAACTTGGCCAATTTCCAGCATTATTGTTAATCAAACTAGCTGCTTTATTTTAGTTATCTTAGCAAATAATTTAATTTTTTAATTAATTTGTTTTTATTTTCTGTATTTATTTTTATTTTAATATTTTATATGAAATTATCCTTCTTTATTTTTTCAACTCAAATTTTTAAAGTAGTTGGATTGATATCCTCTTAGAAAGTTTTCCCTTCTAGGATCTAGCTCACGCTAGACAATCCACCCATCTACTTATCTAACAAACAAGTGTGTCTAAGTTTTTTATTATTTAAAGGTATTATTTCCTATCCAAATAATATTTATCACAAATTTTGGATTTCAACGAGCACACATTTAAAATGTATTTTTCTACACACCCCTTTACTAGTTTCTTTTCAACACTTAAAAAAATAGAAAGAAATAATTAACACCTATAAGATAACTCTATACGGTTTTAACCATAGTTATAATTGAATTTATAAATATTACATGTAATATATATTTCATGCACTTGGAGGATGAGGTGGCCCCTTCCCCAAGTCTATTTAAACGCATATAACACATAATTTTGAAGGGTTAGAGAATTTTTAATATACAGGAGCAGGAGCAGTTGTCAAATCATGTGTTTGTGTATTTTATTTTTAATGTTTATGTAATTAGGATTATTTATTTTATTTAATTATTTAATATCTCTTTGTGTGAAAAAATTACAAATGAGTATTTTTTGGTCTTGATTGATATGTTAGTCTTAGATGTGCAATAGCTAATTGATATGTATGACAATTCCCTTCAAAATATCTACTACAAGACTATTTTAAGGGCCTTTCAATAGCTTAATAGATAAATTGAAGTAATTATAAGGACCTGGATAAATCTCCTAGGATATACTTTGAAGGGTGTTGTCATACATTAAATGGAATGTTGAAAGTATCTCATAATAGATACCTTCAACATAAATAAGTGGAATTTTCCTTTATATGGAAGGCACTACTAGGTGATATTTTTAATGCCCTTGTAATTAATTCAAGGTATATCCTAGGATATAGATTTTAAACATGCAAAAAAGTGTATTTCCCCTTTAAGGTATCTCCTAGGAGATACTTTTCAAATAGGCATAAGAGTGGATTTCTCCTTCAAGGAATAAATGGAAATTTTCCTTTATATGGAAGGCACTACTAGGTGATATTTTTAAGGCCCTTGTAATACCTTAAAGGTATCTCCTATGAGATACCTTTAAAACATACACAAGAGTGGACTTTCCCTTCAATGTATCTCTTAGGAGATATATTTCAAACATGCATACGAGTGGATTTCTCCTTTAAGGAACAAGTGGAATTTTCCTTTACATGGAAGGCACTATTGGGTAATATTTTGAAGGCCCTTATAATACCTTCAAGGTATCCCCTAGGATATACCTTTTAAACATGTACAATATTAGATTTTCCCTTTAAGTTATCTCCTAGGAGATATGTTTCAAACAGTCACAAGAGTGGATTTTTCCTTCAAGGAACAAGTGGAATTTTCCTTTATATGAAAGGTACTAATGGGTGATATTTTTAAACCCCTTGAAATAACTTCAAGGTATCTCATATGATATTAATTTAAAACATTCACAATAGTGTATTTGCCCTTCAAGGTATCTCTTAGGAGATACCTTTTAAATAGGCATAAGAGTGGATTTCCCCTTCAAAGAACAAGTGGAATTTTCCTTTATACAAAAGGCACTACTATGTGATATTTTTAAGGCCCTTATAATACCTTTGAGGTATCTCCTAGTAGGTACCTTCCAAAAATGCACAAGATTGGATTTACCTTTCAAGGTATCTCCTAAGAGATACCTTTCAAATAGGCATAAGAGTTGATTTCTCCTTCATGGAACAAGTGGAATTTTCCTTCATATGGAAGGCACTACTAGGAAATATTTTGATGGCCCTTGTAATAAATTCAAATTATCTCGTAGGACACACCTTTAAAACATGAACAAGAGTAGATTTCCCCTTTAAGGTATCTCTTAGGAGATATATTTCACCATCAAGCCTTGTTTAGATCACTTAGGTGTTGTCAGATGTCTTACTTGTGATCTCTTATGAGCTTTAAATAGATGTAACATGGTGTGGACACATGTCGATCTTAAATGGACCTAAAGGGAACATGCATAAATCTGGAGGGTTACTCAGGGATCATTGCCCATGAGAATAATTCACCCCCTTTGGGCCCACATAATGACGCCACATGTCATCCCCATAAAGCTACATCTTGAAATTTATGATATCACCTTTGAAAGAGATACGTGTCTCCATCTAACCACATAATTAATACCAAGTTGTCAAAAGTTGTCCAAAAGCCTTCTACAAGAAACACCTATCAAAGAAAGTTTTGATATCCTTTTAAAGGTGACACCTATCAAGGAAAGCTCTGATATCCTTCCAAGAGAGCCAACTGGCATATCAAAGCCCTAATTTTCCATGAGATCGATCCATGTCACTCTAGCAACCAATCAAAACTAAAATGCACTGCCTAAGAGCTCATCACAAATTGAAAGATGCCATGAGGTAGGATAAAGTGAGTCATAACACTAAGTTACATTTTAAGAGTTTATGAAATAATCAAAAGGTGACATGTGTCAAAACTTTGAGCCAACTGAGTATCTTAGTCACATTAAGTCCTTACAAGAGTTTAGTTTGATTTGAGGTGGTAGCCACATGTTAAAATATGGAAGTCTTTAAATTTAAAACTAAAATTGATGGTGGATCAAATTAAATGCAAAAATCAACAGCTCAAATTTCTTCCAAACACATTCAAAGTTGATGATCTCACCATTAATATGGCATAAACAAAGATTACCATTTACATTTTATTAATCAAAGCAATCTCTCAAAAGGACACTCAACTCAGCTATTATTACCTAAATTTTCATTTGAAGCTATATACATGTTTCTCTTTCTGCTAGCTGTATTCTCCCAATATGACAAAGACTTGAGCTATTCACAGGTTACACCATAGACACCATTTTTGGAACTCAAAAATTATAGAGATATAGAAAGACATTGGTTTCTACCCAAAATATTAAATAAATCTCATAAGTAGGTCCCTCTACCCCACGTAAGAAAACCTCTTTCAAACATGATGAATTATTATTCCATTATGGCAATTTAGTCATTTTTAAAGACATGAAATTTATCCTTGAGGCCATAAACTCAGGGGACATACATTATAACAATATTTACTTCAATTTATAAGTATCTACAATATTTGATGACATCAATACAATAACCCACATAATCTAATTAGCTTTGGACATCCTTGAAATCAATGCTTCCGATCTCCACTAGGCTACAACAAAGATAAAGGTCATGCCATACACTAACCTAGTCTATGGTATCTTTGGAAGGATGAGATGTGAGGATGGGTTTTTAAAATAAATTAGCTAAGGGATCCTAATCACCTCAATTAGTTCTTCTAGTCTCCACAAGGCCATAACAAAGATAGAGGTCATGCCATGTACTAACCTAGTCTATGGTATCTTTGAAAGGATGAGATGCAATGATGGGTTGCTCAAATCAATGAACCAAGGGATTCTAATCACCTTCATAGTAGGGCCAATATTTAAAAATTATTATGACCTTCCTTCCCTAAAAATATACTATAACTAGAGTGAAATTGACAACTGATACAATGTGCACTCCCTAGAGAAGGTCTTGGCATCATGGGTAACTAACCCAACTAGAGTTGTCTTCATGGATGACCAAGGGAATTTGCCTATTCATAAATTCAAGAAAGGATTCAGGATTGGCTTGGCACTAATAAATATAATATATGGAAATCCATATATTGTCTATGTGGACATAATAACTATCTCACTATTACAAATAATCTTGGAGGATCAATAGATTTCCTCACTTGGGTACATCATTAGCAAAAACCTGATATATGTGATGAATGACACTTGAAAAAATGGTGCCCAATTATACATGATGAGTTACCTATTAGATGAAATTTGTGAAACTATCTAACTAGACTCGAACTCATGGTCTCCTAAAAAGTAAGAGGTTTTGTCCCATTTATTCTATAAAATGCACATTCACCACTTTAGGTGAAATATAAAGGTAATTGTAGAAGATTTCTACCCAACTGTTTATAAATCAATCATCGAGTGTGAAATGTCAAAGGTTCCCATGGAGGTCAGATAAATAATAAAGGAAATGGGAAGATACTGGCTATACCGAGATTGCACAGTCATCTAAATGGAAGGATTAATGGTGGCTCCCCTTAGGTTTCTAAGATATATAACTATGAAAATAGAAGAGTAAGAGATGTATTATCAATTACTACATGGAGTTGATGACATCTTCAAAAACAAGAAGAAGATGGTTCCCCACAAGACTCCTTACAACTTGGAGAGGATTAAGATCACAAAGTGGTATGATATCATTATGGTTGTAAATCATAGGGACACATACCTATTATCTAAGGATGATTTTAGACTTTGGGACCCAAAGATTGTCATTACCAATCATATATTCAATTTCAAGAAGGATATATCTATAGAATATAAGCACTAAGAAGAAGTGCATGAATGGATATATAGGGATACCATGAATGATGAGGTGGACCTCAAAAATGCTACAAGAAAGAATATTGAGATAGAAATAAGGCTAAATAGAGAGAAGAAGAAGGAAGATATTATAAATCCTTGGCCACTAATAACTCATGGGAGCATGTTTGATGTATATTATGAGGAGAAACAAGAAGTGGAAGAAGATAATGTTACTCTCATTTGGAATAGACCATGCGGACCTCCACTTCTTCCCACTTTAAGTGGACAAATCTTGCCTTCAAGATTTGAACAAGGAGGATCAAGTAGCCAACATGACCCATCCCAAGGTCCTACATTTGTCTTTGTATCTACCATGGGAGCTATCCTAAAGAGCATAAGCCAACCTAACCCTGATGTCATTAATCTTGAAGAACTATAAAAAGGCATCAAGCTCTTTATGGAAGAGTTGTAGGCATTGGTTAGAAGGAATATTCAAAAGTTCTACAAAAGAAAGGAGCCTAGGACTACCATCAAAGGAGCAGTGTCTCCTCCATCAGCTTGTTAAGATATTATAGAAGTTGCAAGCACACAATAGGCTCCCACTATAATTACTTTCCCATTGCCTTCTCTCCCAATTTCAATTGCTTCTACTTCTACTTCCACTTTCATTTTTGTTCCCCCCACTATTACCCCTCCATTGGATTCATTATTTTCAACTTTTGTAACCACCTCTACCCAATCCTTAGCTAATACTACCATGAGTCAAGATATTACTTCCTTTGGATTCACTTTTCCCCACTTTATTTCTCATGTCACCACACATATGGCTTCTTCCTAGGTAACCACAACAAGTGCCTCACTTGTTATTATTTCCCCTATGCCTACAAATCCATTGAAACCCATTTCCAAGAAATTCATTTTTTAAAGTCCACTTAACATTACCACAACTACAAAAGTGAGTGTGCCTCTGAAGTTACCTTCATTCATCCTTGACATGGGCCCTACCAAATCCCTATTTAACATAGTTGGGAAACTAGACCCAATTAACTTCTACATCCATACTTTAGCTTTATCATCTTCCTTAACCGAGGCACCCCCATTACAACCACCTCAAACACATCAAGGAGGATCAAGTAGCCAACATGGCCCCAAATTGGGTTAGAGACATAATACATGCATCAAGTTAAGATATGTCTTAGGTAGTCCTCCCTGCTCCTGAAGTTAAGATGAGTTTTAATGTTGCCATATGCATGATTAAGAGGGTAGTTAGATGGTAGGTTGAGTAGGCATAGTCAATCTTAGTTGTGGTCCATGAGAGTGATGACTCCATCTTCACTTTGATAATGAAGAGGAAGGCCAACCCTAAAGAGGTGGAATAATGTGCAGAGGACCCTATGTCCTTAATTTGAACCTATACAAAGTCCATAATTGCCTTGATGAAGGGGATACAATAGGAATTGAAAAGGTTGAAGGAGAAAACATAGAAAAAAATGCCAAATGACACTATAATACAAATAATAAATGTAATTATCAATGTTTTCAACTTATATAAAGTCATGAAGAGGCAAAAGGAAGATGGGGTCCTAAAATCCAAGGTGGTCATCAAACTTTATCAAAAACTTACACTCTATGATGCCAAGTTGACAAACTTGGCTAGAGTTTCAAGAAGTAATAAGTTCCCAGACCTCAAGTTTTTGCCACTTGAGGATATCATTCCTTCATAGACCATCCTGATGAATAGGAGGAGGATATTGAAGAGGTGGCTTGATAGATCAAGGATGCAATTAAATCCTTGGAGAAAATTGAATTCAAGATTGCTTTGGTGCTGAAGGATGCCATGGTCACTAGGGTGACTAATCTTGATGGCTCCTTCATGGATGACCAATAATTTAGGGCCCAAATGAAGGTGTTTGTATCCAAATTCTAGCAAAACATTGTTAATTCCAAGATATCTAACAAGGTGATGAATATTATGTCATTTTCCAACTAGAGTTTAGAGAAATCAGAGGCCATTGAATAAGCATTGAGGCCTATGTTTATAGAACATAAAAAGCTCATCCAAGAGATACCTAACTTGTTATAACCTATGATTCTAGAATTCATCTAGATATATCATGATTACCTAGCCTATGTAGAGGTTTGGATGAAGAAAGAAGCAAAGAAGAAATAATAGAATAGTAATAAGCTAGTCAGTAACCTCTTCCAAGGCCTTAGAGAATATTCCATTATGTTTTGTAAATTTGAATTAGAATATTCCACTATATGTAATATTTTAACCACTTATCTATTTGGGAACCTTTTGATGGTCCCAATTGAACTTGTTTTAGGAAATTTTGAAGCCAATAAATAGGGATTTCCCCCCTCATTTGTAATTATAAATAGTTGTTATAATAATTAATACAAGAGAGCTAAGAATTCAAAAGTTTGTCTAAAGTGCTTGATTGTGTATTTCTATAATTTCTATTCCTCATGATTTTAGATGACTAATAGTTTATTTATTATTTACTAATTTGCAAATAACACTCAATATATGCATCTATTATCTTATTTACAACTAAATGTGCTATACAATTTACTTTAAATGAGTAATTTCATGAAATATATGATTTTAGGCATATGTATTACTTTTATTTTGAAAGCTTAAACTATGTTTATTTAGCTTTGAGTAATACGTTAGAGTTGTTGAACATTAGTTTTATGTGTTGTTATCATAGAAGTTTAAAGAGATGGTAATTTTGGTCATCTTAAGCAAATTCTATTTTATACCTTACTCTTTTCTCCTTTGAAGACACCCATGAATAATTTTAGCTTAGTTAATTATATAAATATCCATTGTTTTTTAATATTTTGGGAAATAATTGGTAAATATTGAAATAATTTCACAAATATTAGCAAGAATAAAGTGTCACTATGTAACATATGTTGTCCCTACAGTAGGGTCTGCTTATAGACTTTCAAAGCAGTGACCATATCTTTACTATTATGATATTCCCAATGTTATTTGTATAAATAACTCAAGCCCCAAGTCTTTCAAGACTTAAAATTGAGTTTCTTACTTTCCTCCCATTCCTTAGTGATACAAGGAACACATTTAGTGCATAAAAAAGGGAATTTTTTGGTGCTAGAAGGAGCAAGTGGAATTTTGTTTTACATGGAAGGCACTAATAGGTGATATTTTTTAGGCCCTTATAATACCTTTAGGTTATATATTAGGAGACACCTTTTAAATATGTAAAAGAGTGGAATTTCCCTTCAAGGTATCTCCTAGGAGATACATTTCAAATAAGCACAAGAGTGGATTTCTCCTTCAAGGAACAAATAGAAATTTCCTTTACATGGAAGACACTATTGGGTGATATTTTGAAGGCCCTTGTAATACCTTTAAGGTATCTCTTAGGATATACCTTTCAAACATGCACAAGAGTGAATTTCCCTTTCAAGGTATCTCTTAGGAGATACATTTCAAATAGGCATAAGAGTGGATTTCTCCTTCAAGGAATATGTGTAATCTTTCTTTACATGGAAGGCACTACTAGGTGATATTTTGAAGGTTTTTATAATACCTTTAATGTATCTCTAAGGAGATACCTTTCAATCATGCATTAGAGTGGATGTCGTATTCAAGGTATCTCCTAGGAGATTCCTTTCAAATAGGCATGAGAGAGGATTTCTCCTTCAAAGAGAAATTGGAATTTTCCTTTATATGAAAGGCACTACTAGGTGCTATTTTAAATTATTTTATAATACCTTCGAGGTATCTCCTATAATATACCTTTCAAACATGTACAAGAGTGGATCCCTTCAAGGTATCAAAATTAAAAGGCACCACTTAAGAGTTTGTTGTGAACTGATAGTAGCCACATCATGAGATACAAATGAGTCATCATGAAAAGATACATTCTAAGAATATACAAGGTAATCAAAAGGTGCCACATGTCTATATTTTGAGCCAACTAGGTAGCTTAGTCATATTTGGTCCATGTAAGTACTTAGTTGGTTTCAAGGTGGAAGCCACATTTTGAAAGATGATAATATTTAGCTTCAAATCTAAAATTGATGACAAATAAAATTCAAATCAAATCAAATTTAAATTTTGGTGAAATTAATTTATAAAAGTGATAGCTCAAAGCTTGATAAGCTTACTGTTGATGAATTTTTGCTCCAGGCCAAAATCGTTCACCTTCTTTCTTCACTATTCGAAGATAATTGTTTCCAGCGGCCCTTGGTTCAATGGCTTTTGTTCGATCTCTTGGTTCAAAGCAGTTTGGTACAATTGGTTCAAAGGCTCATCGACATTCAATGGTTGAACCATTGAACCGTTGAACCATTTTGGTTTAATGGGTTTAGTTCAATGGAAAAGTCCATGGAAACATTCAAAGACTCGACAGCAGTCTGAAGAGCCAAGCGACCCACCGAAGTATATAAGGAAAAGGTGCCTGGGAGAGTGTTAGTAGAAAAGCAAAGCCATAGAAGAGATCATATGAAGGCCCGATAGTGTTGCGATGAGGATAGTGACATCTTGGAGGATGTCAAAATTAATAGAATGGATTAGCCATTGGTTTTCAAACCAACGACGGCCATACGAATGTTAAATTTCATAGAGGGAAGTGGTCATTTGTCTTCAAAAGCAAAAGAAGCGCAAACCATGGAAAAGAGATGGAAATGCAGTGACCCACCAAGATTCCCACCCCAAGGGCCAAATGAGCCAGATAAGACAAAATGGACAAGGTGACATGCAAGGAATGAGTGAGCAGCTAGTCCAAGCGGTGCCAATTCAAGAAGTGACTCTAGTAGGTGAAATAGTTCCTTCAAATTGATCATGAGAAGACACAACAGCTAAGTAATGTAACTGGTTTCTTCATTTTACCTTTAATGGGTGGACAAATCACATTTTGACATTAAAAATGTGGACTTCAAGCAGACAAAGTGAACAACTCATTAATATTTTGCGTGACTTGTTCTTTTCATGAAGGGACACGTATGCCACTTGTAACAAAAGAGTGCCAAATGAGCCTCTTAGATTTTCCATATATATTACAAACTTGGTCATTTTGTAATCATCTTCCACATTTTGTAAAGGGTGCAACTCTACAAAAATTTCACCTGAATCAATACAAATGTAGTTTTTTTACCTCCATTTGGATAGACATTTCAGTGTATGCGTTGAATGTTTGCTTGTGTCCAGCCATTGTCTTTTGATGCTCTCATAGGTTCAACACAAGCAGACCTATTGTCTACAAAGCACCATTGTTGTAGTTGATAGGAGAAGAGCAGTATTTGGGATTGAAGGAGCAAAAGAAATTACTTCATAAGTGTGTGTTTCATAGCACCTTGGGTGATCTCTGTTCTAGATTTTCCATTGAAGCCTCCCTACTAGTTTCTTGCAGCCTGGTCCTTCTGCCAAGTGTGTAGTGTATGTATGCATTTGTCTGATTCTAAGAGTGGATGTGTGAAGGTCAACCTTTATTTTGGTGCATCACCTCTTAAAGAGTAAGTAGATTGTTTTCTATGCATTTCTTCTCCCTTTTCATCCCCCCCTTTTATTATAGCTATATATATACCTATATTTTGCACTGCCTGAAATAAACATGATGCATCAAAGGGAGCTAGCCCTTATCTAGAGACTCTCCTCTCCTACTTCACCATCCCATAGGTGAGAGAGGAGTTTCCATGTTGCGGGGAGAGGGCAGGAACTTGTCTTCCTGCCACTGGGTGCAATCTCCAACATCAGTAGTTTTGGCACACCCAGTGGGACACACAGTTTGACACTCAGTAAGATATCAAGATTGATGTTGGTCCTATTATAGTAAATTGATTTCTTTAGCATTTGGTGACTCTGAGTTATATCCGTTGGTTAAGCAGCTTGGTACCATCAGGAAGCACATTTTTTGGTATGTGTAAATTCCATCATTTTAAGCTATGGACTCTATTTTTTTGGCCAGCATGGCTATGATCCTTACCAACCTTATGGTGATCCTTATCACACCTAATATGGCCAGTCTCAACCCTACCACGAGCTATATCACCCTTGTACTTAGTCTTCTTAGTATGTCACTTCTCCCACTCAACCCAATCTTTTCCCAATCAACCAGTTTTTGCCTTCAAGTGAGAACTGTTGGGATACAACAAATATGTAATTGATCTTAACACTAGAAAGGAGCACGACCAAGATATTACTAATCATATCATCCATCAAGTGAGTAATGTGCTAGATCAGGTTAAGAAAGAATGGGCTCTTATTGAAAGAGTGAATTGGCACAGGATTTCAAATGAGATGCTAGATGTGAGCAGTTTAATTGCATCTATGGAGGAGAGTGTGCATGAGAGGTAACCTTACCAAGTCTATCAACCTGCATACTCATGACCCAAAGTGTCATATCAGTCATATATAGCCCCTATTCTTGAGCCAAGTCGAGCCTGTCAAAGTCCATTCCCTAATCATGTTGAGGAGAATTTTGAAACAGTGAATCTTGTGTTTAAGGCTAATCTTGATAGACAGATCAAATTGGCAAACCTTCAGATGTAGCAATCCATTTTGGTAGCAAGGGAGGTAGAATCTAAGTCTTTGCTGCCCTCTCACATTATGGCCTCATCAACCCCAAAGGAGTTGCCCAGTCTAAATTTCTTGAGATGGAATCAAGTGGTTGAGTCACAGAACAACAAGGGGGAAAAAGACATTATCCAAGAGTGCGAGGTACAAGATCAGGTTAGTCCTTTTCAAGTTCCCTCCACCCTTCTTCAGGAGGCTTCTTGCATTTCACCACAATCTTCATGCACTCCCCATCTCTATGGTGTTTCCAATGAGCTCTAAGAAGTGCAAAATGAGGATTATCTGGCTAAGCAGGTTGGGGAATTAGAGGCTAAGATGAGACTGCTAAGAGAAAGAGAGGTGGAGCTTTCAGACCCTGTAGAGGAGCCTGTCTTGGGGGAAGCAAGTGAAGAGGAGGATGCTCAGTTCATGACTGATCAGGGAGACTCCATGAGTGTGGATGAGGAGGATATCACCTTAGGTGACATGGAGGAGCATGGGAAATCTCTTGTTCATGTTTTAAATGATTCATTTAAAGCCATTGAGGTAGGCTACACTATTCTTCAAGGAGGCTATGAGTTGGATAAGAATGAAGAAGGTAGCATTGGGTTTCAAACAAGCATGCAAGGAGGTGGTAGTTCTTCAGATTTATCCCTTCAAGAGGTTGGTGAATCTAAGGACACTTTCTCTGAAATCATCAAGAAGGATGGTCATACAGTGGAACCTAAGCATGAGGCAAAGGAGAATGAGCCATTTAATGATGCATATCAGGAGGCTTCTGGTGATGAGCTGGCATTAATTGACTTCTTGATGGGATGTACCAACCTGAAGGACCAGCATTCAATAGGCTTCCAAGAACACATAGAGTACGTATACAATGGAAGCATGTTTGAATCTCCCCTCAGGTACAAGCCAAATTAGGTGATAGGCAAGAGGAGCAAGTCACCAAATCTCCTTTTCATGCAGTTACTTGCCTTCCACCATAAGTCTTCTTTCTAGGAAGGGGACATAGAAATTTTTCCCTTTGATATAGGAGGGAATCAAAAATACCTAGTTAACTGTATATAGTAGGTTGCTTTCAGTTTTCTTTCCCTATTTCCCCTAAGTGTTGTTGCATAGGTAGTAGTTTTCTTAGTCTTGCATGTGCTTTCTTTTCTTCGAGGTAGATTTACATGACTGGTTCTAAGTTTTAGTAGAATTTTTGTTGGTTTTCAAGGTTACTATTTGACTCCATGCCCAATGTATTTTCAAGGTAGTTGGTCTTTACGCATAGCAGGCACGCTTCCCCTATGAGTCACCAATCTGTTGACCAATTTTTGCTCCAGGCCAAAATCATTCACCTTCTTTCTTCACTATTCGAAGATAGTTGTTTTTAGTGGCCCTTGGTTTAGCGGCCTTTGGTTCAATGGCTTTTGGTTCGATCTCTTAATTCAAAGTAGTTTGGTTTAATTGGTTCAAAGGCTCATCGGTGTTCAATGGTTGAACCATTAAATCGTTGAACCATTTTGGTTCAATGTGTTCAGTTTAATGGAAAAGTCCATGGAAACATTCAAAGACTCGGCAGCAGTCTGAAGAGCCAAGTGACCCACTGAAGTATATAGGAAAAGGTGCCCGAGAGAGTGCTAGAAAAAAAGTGAAGCCATATAAGAGATCATATGAAGGCCTGATAGTGTTGCGACAAGGATGGTGACGTCCCAGATGACGTCCAGTGGCCCTTGGTTTAGCGGTCTTTGGTTCAACGGCTTTTGGTTCGATCTCTTAGTTCAAAGTAGTTTGGTTCAATTGGTTCAAAGGCTCGTCAGTGTTTAATGGTTGAACCATTAAACCGTTGAACCATTTTGGTTCAATGTGTTCAGTTTAATGGAAAAGTCCATGGAAACATTCAAAGACTCGGTAGCAGTCTGAAGAGCCAAGTGACCCACTGAAGTATATAGGAAAAGGTGCCCAGGAGAGTGCTAGAAAAAAAGCGAAGCCACATAAGAGATCATATGAAGGCCTGATAGTGTTGCGACAAGGATGGTGACATCCCAGATGACATCAAAATTAATAGAACGGATTAGCCATTGGTTTTCAAACCAACGATGGACATAAAAATGTCAACTTTCACAGAGGGAAGTGGTCATTTGTCTTTAAAAGCAAAAGAAGTGCAAACCATGGAAAAGAGCTAGAAATGCAGTGACCTGCAAAGATTCCTGCCCCAGGAGCCAAATGAGCTAGATAAGACAAAATGGATAAAGTGACACACAAGGAATGAGTGAACAGCTGGTCCAAGTGCAACCAATTTGAGAAGTGACTCCAACAGGTGAAATAGTTCCTTTAAATTGATCATGAGAAGATGCAATAGCTAAGTAATGTTACTGGTTTCTTCATTTTACCTTTAATGGGTGGACAAACTATGTTTTGACATTAAAAATGTGGACTTCAAGAAGACAAAATGAACATCTCATTAATATTTTGAGCAACTTGTTCTTTTCATGAAGGGACATATATGCCACTTGTAACAAAAGAGCACCAAATGAGCCTCTTAGATTTTCCATATATATTGCAAACTTGGTCATTTTGTAATCATCTTCCACATTTTGTAAAGGGTGCAATATAAATGTAGTTTTTTACCTCCATTTGGATAGACATTTTGGTGTATGCATTGAATGTTTGCTTATGTCCAGTCATTGTCTTTTGATGCTCTCATAGGTTTAACACCAGCAGACCTACTGTCTACAAGGTGCCATTGTTGTAGTTGACAAGAGAAGAGTATTATTTGGGAGTGAAGGAGCAGAAGAAATTACTTCATAAGTGTGTGTTTCACAGCACCTTGGGTGATCTCCATTCTAGATTTTCTATTGAAGCCTCCCTGCTAGTTTCTTGCAGCCTGGTCCTTCTACCAAGTGTGTAGTGTATGTATGCATTTGTCTAATTTTGAGAGTGGATGTGTGAAGGTTAATTTTTATTTTGGTGCATCACCTCTTTTAGAGTAGGTAGTTTGTTTTCTATGCATTTCTTCTCCCTTTTCATTCCCCCTTTTATTATAGCTATATATACCTATATTTTGCACTGCCTAAAACAAACATGATGCATCAAAGGGAGCTATCCCTTATATAGAGACTCTCCTCTCCTAATTTTCCATCCCACAGGTGAGAGAGGATTTTCCATGTTGTGGGGAGAGGGCAAGAATTTGTCTTCCTACCATTGGGTGCAATCTCCAATGTCAACACTTACCTTTAATATGAAATGAACTAGGATCACCATCAACATTACATTAATCAAGCTTGCCAAAAAGGACTTATGTCTATTCATCCAACACTAAGACAAAATATGAGCTCATCAATCAAAATTCAAAATCCATGGACAAATCAAGAATGTCTAAAACCACCATGTCAGAATAGGTTCTATTTCTCTATTCATATGAGACAAACATAGTCTTTTGAGACACAAATTTTAATACCATTGCATTGGCCATGGATAAGAAACACTACAATGACTCATTCTACCATGTGGAGAGGATTCCTCCCTAGATGTCTACCTTCCAAGGGCTAACTCTAGATCATCCATTGCCTCTATCAACAAAGCCCCCAAGTGGTTCTTCATAGAAGACATGGATTAAGTAGATGCAACTGGCTACAAATATATAAAAAAACACCATTAATATAAGGTTATTTATTTATATATATAATGTGCTAAGTATATATAGGGTTTTTGTAATAAATTAGGTGTTATATATATATATATATACAGAGTCTAAATTGGACTATAGTTTTGCTCTAAAGTCTGAAGATTTATCTCTAAAGACTAATGACTTACCTCTAAAGACTAGAAGATATGCTCCAAATACTAATAGCTATGTTCCTAAGATGAAAAATCATGAATGGGAAGAATCCACTTCCATCATTGAGAATCAAGATAACTCCATTAGCCCACCAATGCCATAATCCATAATTTGATGTGATGGCATTTTCAAAATATCTCCTCTAATTGATTTGATGTGACAATATTTTAAAAATATATGCTCTAATAGATTTGATGTGATAATGTTTCCAAAAAATCTTTTCTAACAAGATTGATGTGACTATGTTTTAAATAGAGGGTCTTTCAAAAAGATTTGGTAAATGTGTATTTCATTGTGAATATTACTCCCAGTACTGCTAATAATGACATTTATGACACAACATCATTACTTGATCAGATAAAACATCTTCCCATTATAGCTCACATGATTTGAAGAGATAACCATAAATGCCACTATCATTCTTGTCATAATCACATCATATAACCTACTTTGTTATTCATTGTTACATTATCACTACCATCAATTATTGTATCATATCACTAACCTCTTTCTTCCCTTATTCCCTGTGTGAATTTGATCTATATGTTTTTACAATAAAGTCAAATTTGTAATTAAATAGTGTTTGATCTGAAGATGGGTGGGAGAAAGAAAAAGAGTGAACCAAAATCCTTTGATGCATTACTATAAAATGAAGTAGCCAAAGACGTCTTTGAAATAATAGGTTGGTTGAATTTATTAAAAAAGTTTCAAGGATTACATGAAGAAATTGTGCAAGAATTATATGAAATTTTGATGAAGATCATGTTATTATCAAAGGGAAGAACATTCCATTAAATCCCTTTGTAATCAATGCTCTATTTAAGATTCCTAAGAATGAAGTAGTTGCCATTGGAAATATTAGTTTTTATGACCTGATTTATATGTTTGTTGAAGGAAATGAACCACACCCCAGACTAGACAAATATCCTTAAGGAGTGGCCAAGGAAATTATGAGAGAAAGACTTCCTCAACCTTGGAAAAATAGTGTTTTCTAGATAATGAAATATATCATTTGTGATGGTCAGTTTATAGTATTGGGTGGAGATGCTATGAGACTCATTTAATTGAGAAAAGGTGCTAGTTGAGAAGGATATAAGATCAATCTTCCCTTGTTCTTTCATAATGCTTTGATTAATGTTTTTCAGAAGATAATATGAGGTACAAGGTCTACCTATCATCATGGGCTAGTTACACTCATTTGTTTCCATTATTTTATAAGTAAACCAGGGAGTGAAAAGGATAGGTATTCTTTCCTCTAAATGTTTTCTCTAGTTCCTACTAAAAAGACACCACACCCTACTTTTCCTCCTTCCACTAAAGTATAGATTGAAGAACCCATAGTTCAAATTACAGAATAACCATCTCCACCACCATTGTTTATAGAGATAGTGCATCAAAGAATAAAATGACGAATAAAATTTTATTCAAACCCCCCCTCATCCTCCTCCAACTAAACTCTATCACATTCATTGACTTATCTTATAGTAAGAATAAGAAGATGTGCAGGCCATAGAAGAAGTTGTATTTATAGAGGGAACCTAGCAAAAGAAGTTATACCTCAATAAGTAGAACATATTATGCCCTCTATTACTAATAATGGTAATACACCCTTGATTTAAAAAGATTTATATTCTCCACATTCTATCAATGATTAAAAATAATTGTAGCATTCCATGTCTTTATCACACCATGAGGAAATAATCTAGTTGTAATAAATAGAGTTAGATGTTCTCCATTCAACTTTGAAAGGTAAGGACTTGATGATTTCTAATTTGAAAAAAAGGTGGGAAGAATCTATTACAAGATTTATTGAACAAGAAATAATTATTCAAGGTATACAAGATGAACATACTAGGGTCCATAATGTAATATTTTCATAGACCCAAGAATTGAGTAATTTACAAAATACTATTGCTATCAAGGACACTTAGATTACTGATTTGAAAAATACCAATGTTGATAAGTGTAATCTAATTAATTATCTAAGAGAAAGTATTTTTGAGAGAAATACAATGCTTGAACAACATAATAATATAATAATAGAGCTCATTTCTTAGGATTTTGAGTTACAATATGTTGACACAGGAAAGTGCACCCAGTGGTAGGAAGTCAAACTCTTGCCTTTCCCTTGCAACATGGAAACTCCCCTCTCACCTATGGGACCAACGAAGCTGGAGGGAAGAGTCTCTAGATAAGGGCTAGCTCCCTTTGATGCATTGTGTTTATTCTAGCAAGTGCAAAATAGACATATATAGATAGATATAATGGGGGTGAAAAGGGAGAAAGAGTGCAGGAAAACAAACTACTCTAAAGAGGTGATGCACCAAAAATAAGTTGACCTTCACACATCCACTCTTGAAACTAGACAAACACATACATACACTACAGACTTGGCAGAAGGACCAGGCTGCTAGAAACTAGCAGGGAGGCTTTCATGGAAACACAAAAATAGAAAATCACTGAGGCACTGTGAAATGCACACTATAAGTAACTTCCTCTATTTTGGTCTTCCAAATGTCAGCTCTTCTCCTTTCAGCTACAGAAATGGCACCTTATAGACAATAGGTATGCTGGTGTTGAAACTGTGAGAGCATCAAGAAATAATGACTGAACACAAACAACACTCAAGACATACTCAGATATATCTATCCAAGAGAGAGGTAAAAACTACGTTTATTTGATTTAGGTGAAATTTTGCCAGGGCTACACCTTACAAATGTGGAAGATTCTTCTCAAAATGAGAAGTTACAATATATATAGAAAAGAAGAAGGGAACTTGGCACTTCTTTGACAAGTTGGTCTGTTGCGTCCCCTCATTAGGAAGAGGGAAACACTGTTGTCAATGTCATCATTCTAGAAGAGGCCTACTAGAACCATGCTGTATAATCACCAAATTTGACTTTGGGATTCAAGCATTAATTTGAAACATAGACTACACCCTCTTTTCTAAAAATAGACTAAAATTTGTCCCCTTTTAAATGCATGGGCCATGCTACTTGTTGTTTACACCATTTGGGGATCTAACATGCAATAAATCACCTTCCATTTACCACTTAGACTGCTTCATCCCTTCCTACACCCTGCCATTCTTGTCCTTTCTTAGTTTTGTCTTTTCTAGTTCCTCTAGCCCTCGGGGGCAAACATTGGTGGGTCGCTACATTCTGGGTCCTGGTTAGCACTCTCTTTGCTTTGAAAACAAATGGTCATTTCATTTCATTAATTTTGACATCCCTATGGCTGTCATGCTTTGAAAACCAATGGATATTCCCTTTTGATAAACTTGACGTCCACTGAAACGTCATCATGTCCATGTGGCTTCTCCTCGGGCACTCCTCACCTTTATTTATCCTTAGTACCCTTTGGCCCTCAAAATGCCCCTTTTGTCTTCTAGATAGAAGTCCCTCGCAAGGGCACCTGCCCTTCGAGGTCCTTTGGTAAGTCTTCTGCTGTCTCAGACTTTTCCCCGGGTTCGTTTGCTTGATTTGTTTTTCTCACGGCCTTTGTGATTTTTTGTGGAGTTTTGTTTGTAGACATTTTCTCGCAGACAAAAAGTCTGCAAAAATTCTACCTAGCTTTGCTTTTGCTTTGGCTTGCACCTGAATTCCTTTAGACTTTTTGTCCAAAGGAATTCCTTTGGACAAAAAGTCCCAAGGAATTCAAGACTTAGCCAAAGTTTGAACAAAATAAAAATTGGACTTCGAACCGAAATGAAACTTACCCAAGGCCCTTTACTTTAAGTGCCAGCCCTCTGCTAGGGTACTTTGATTTGAGGACTCCCCTTTAGCTAAGGGCATACCTTTGAACCAAGCCATTGAACTAAAATGGTTCAAAGGTTCAACCAAGTGCACTGATGAACCAAGGTTGATGAGCTTCCATTAAACTGAACCCATTAAACTTACGTCTTGAACCAAGTACGTTAAACCTAGCCCATTGAACCAAAAAATTGGTTCAACGGTTCAATGATACGAAGGTTCAACGCTATTGAAATGAGATGTTTGAACCAAACGATGAACCCTTTGAACACAAAGCTACCGAAACACTTGAACCAGGTCATGAACCAAACATGTTAAACTTGTGCAACCTGAAGATGACTGGCATTGAACAACAAGTGAAGAAGGTGACCACAATTTTATCTGTGGGAAAAATTGGTCAACAAATTGGTGACTCACAGGGGAAGCATGCTTGCTATGCTTAGAATCTAGTTGCCTGTAGTCCATTGGGCACAGAGTCAGATGTAGTTATAATGAAAGTTAGTAATAGCCCTAAAATATTTGAGAATCAAACACAAAGCTTTACCCCACACGCAAAGGGAAACACACAAGGCTAAAAACACTACCTGTGCAAACTACACTTAGGGAAAACAAGAAAAACAACTAAAAACAAACCATTATATACAACTAACCAGGAATTCTCACCTCCCTCCTAGATCAAAGGGAAAAATTCTCAAGTCCCCTTCTTGTCAAGAAGAATTATGGTGCTAGGCAAGTAGCTGAATGAGAAAGAGAGTTGGTGACCTGCTCCTCTTGCCTGCCACCTGAGTTAGCTGGAATTTGAGTGGATCAGATTCAAACATGCCTCCAACATACATGTATTCTTCTTGTCACTAGAGGCCTATTGAATGTTTGTTCTTCATATTGGTACTCCTCACCAAGAAATCAATGGTTGTTGGCTCATCACCATAAGCCCTCTGATCTGCACAATCCTTCTGTGATGTATCATGGTCTGACTTGTTTACTTCTATTTCATTGAAGACTCTATTAGACTCTTTCTCTGCTTCCTCTTGGCCTTCTTGAAGAAGGGTGACTATGGTGATGCCTAAAATGGACTCACAAAAATATTGCTCATCCCATAGAACATCACCTCGTTCTTCAAAACTCTCTTCTTCAAGGCATTCCTCCAAGAAGATAGACCTCTCTTTTTCCTCTTTGTTGATCAAAATTTCTAGATTTTCAAAAATATCCTCTTGATCCTTCTCTAACTCGGGCTCTTCAATGTAGATGTCCTCATCATCAGAATAGCAAGGAAGTTCATCAAATAGAGGGGAAGAGAGCTCACCATGCTTTTGTTCTTCCTTGTATTACTAAAACATCTGCATATATGTAAGACTTGCATCTTCTCTTTTGCTGATAAAGTCTTCACAAGGAGCATCAATGATGATTCCACCTTTGTTGTCACTCATGACAACCTTTTGAAGAAATACATATTTGATCTTCTACTCCTCACTTGCCTCCTACTGAACAGGGTCTTCCTTGAGAAGAGGTGAAGTGGAGAAAACATGTGGAAGAGGAGGCAATCCTTGAGCAAGATCAAATGATTTTCCTCCTTGCATTTGATCAACACTTCATCAATATCAGGTACAGTGTGATAACTCTCTTGGAAATGTGTAGGTGGGGTGTGTTTAGACATAGAATGTGTTGTTTGGTCTGAACCATCCATTACACATTGGTTGAGGAATTTTTCTCTGGATTCCAACTATGTTATTCTCCTGGCTAGATCTTCTTGGAAAAGCTTTTCCTGGTGGTCATCAGCATTATCATGAGCAGGCATAGCCTCAACATCTCCAAGGCTTTGAGAAAAACCTTGCTTATCTTCCATTCTACCCTATGATTCTACTATTTTCCCCCAGTTTAGGATCTCAAAATTGGGATTTTGCTCCTGTGAATAGCTAGCAACTCTATTTTCCACAAGGTCTTGGGGCTCCTCCACAAGGTCTAGAAATTTTAACTCTCTTTCAAGAAGTAGCTTCATCCTAGCTTCTAAATCTTCAATTTGTTTGGCTAGGTTGTCCTAAAAGAGTCTTTCTTCGAGGTCACTAGCATGATCCTCTACAAAGCTTAGAGTTGGTTCGTGGCATTCCTTCCTCTAACTCAGAATCTGTGTATTATGCTGAAGGACTTGGGGAGGTTGGGGAATGCAAGGAAAACACTATTGGTGCATTGGAGGAGTCTTTAGAAGAGGGATGTGCTGGTTGGTTGTATTATTCTCAATGGAAGATTCACAATATAAGGAATTTAGAAGGTTCATCTCCATGGGAGCTTGTTCTGATGTCTTCTAGTGTTGGAAAGCCAGGTGCACGAGATTGAGAGCAAATGCATTTGATGAGCTAGAGTGATCAAGTGTAATTTGATAAAAAGGATTTGGTGCAAAAGAGGGGTTTTTCTTTAGGATAGGAGGGGGCACACAAGGTTGACTACCTTGAATAAATGGATTTCTCCATTTTGTCGCCTCCTCCATAATGGGTTGTAAGGCCTTTGCTTGCCTAAACAAATGTTCCTCATTATACATCAGCTCCTACTGATATCTATACTACTCTTCCAGCCTATTAATATCCAATTCTAGGGCCACTTCCCTTGTCATTGTAGGGAAACTAAGAGAGCTACTTGAGGTGATTGCATAAATATGTGGAGCTTGATCATATTCATATGAAGGAAAACAAGACCCATGATTTTGAGCAAAGGAATTATACATACAAGAAATGATTTCTAATGGCACCAGGCTACTTAACTAGCAGATTTAACTCAGAGTCACTAGATGTTGAAAACTCAATTTGCTGTAATAGGACCAGCATCAGTCCTGAAACCTTACTGTGTTGTCAAACTGTGTGTCCCACCGAGTGTGCCAAAACTATTGATGTAGGAAAATGTACCCAGTGGTAGGAAGTCAAACTCCTACCTTTTCCTCACAACATGGAAACTCCCCTCTCACCTATGGGACCAGTGAAGCTGGAGGGGAGAGTCTCTAAATAAGGGCTACCTCCCTTTGATGCATTGTGTTTGTTCCAACAAGTGCAAAATAGACATATATAGATAGATATAGGGGGGGTGAAAAGGGAGAAAGAGTTCAGAAAAACAAACTACTCTAAAGAGGTGATGCACCAAAAATAAGTTGACCTTCACACATCCACTCTTGAAACCAGACAAACACATACATACACTACAAACTTGGTAGAAGGACCAGGTTGCTAGAAACTAGCAGGGAGGCTTTCATGGAAACACAGAAATAGAAAATCACTGAGGTGTTGTGAAATGCACACTATAAGTAGCTTCCTCTATTCTAGTCTTCCAAATGTCAGCTCTTCTCCTTTTAGCTGTAGAAATGGTGCCTTGTAGACAACAGGTATGCTGGTGTTGAAATTGTGAGAGCATCAAGAAATAATGACTAAACACAAACAACACTCAAGACATACTTGGATATATCTATCCAAGAGAGAGGTAAAAATTGCATATATTTGATTCAGGTGAAATTTTTCCAGGGCTACGCCTTACAAATATGGAAGATTCTTCTCAAAATGAGAAGTTACAATATATATATAGAAAAGGAGAAGGGAACTTGGTGCTTCTTTGACAAGTTGGTCTATCACATCCCCTCATTGGGAAGAGGGAAACACTATTATCGATGTCATCATTCTAGAAGAGGCCTACTAGAACTATGCTGTATAATCACCAAATTTGACTTTGGCATTCAAGCAGTAATGTGAAACATAGACTGCACCCTCTTTTTTACAAATAGATTGAAATTTGTCCCCTTTTAAATGCATGGGCCATGCTACTTTTTGTTTGCACCATTTAGGTATTTAAGATGCAATAAATCACCTTCCATTTTCCACTTGGACTGCTTCGTCCCTTCTTGCACCTTGTCATTCTTGTCCTTTCTCAGTTTTGTCTTTTTTGGCTCCTTTAGCCCCTAGGGGTGAACAATCTAGCAGGTCACTACATTTTGGGTCTTGGTTAGCACTCTCTTTGATTTAAAAACAAATGGCCATTTCATTTCATTAATTTTGACGTCCCTATGGTTGTCATGCTTTGAACACCAACAGATATTCCCTTCTGATAAACTTGACATCCACCAAAATGTCATCGGGTCCACATGGCTTCTCCTCAAGCATTCCTCACCTTTCTTTATCCTTAATACCCTTCGGCCCTCGAAATGCCCCTTTTGTCTTTTGGTCGGAAGTCCCCCGTAAGGGCACCTATCCTTCAAGGTCCTTCGACGAGTCTTCTGTTGCCTCAGACTTTTCCTTGGGTCTATTTTCTTGCTTTGCTTTTCCTATGGGCTTTGTGATTTTCCACAAACTTTTGTCTGTGGACATTTTCCCACAGACAAAAAGTCTATGGAAATTTCATCCAGCTTTGCTTTTGCTTTGGCTTGCACCTGAATTCCTTCAGACTTTTTGTCCAAAGGAATTCCTTTGAACAAAAAGTCTGAAGGAATTCAGGACTTAGCCGAATTTCAAACAAAATGAAAATTGGACTTCAAACCAAAATGAAACTTACTCAGGTCCCGTTGCTTTAAGTGCTGGCCCTCCACTAGGGTACTTTGATTTGAGGACTCCCCTTTAGCTAAGGGCATACATTTGAACCAAGCTGTTGAACCAAAATGGTTCAATGGTTCAAAGGTTCAACCAAGCACGTCGATGAACCAAGGCAGATGAACTTCCATTGAACCAAACCCATTGAAATTATGTCTTGGACCAAGTACATTGAACCTAGCCTGTTGAACCAAAAAATTGGTTCAACGGTTCAACGATACAAAGGTTCAATGCTATTGAAATGAGATGTTTGAACCGAACGATGAACCCTTTGAACTAAAAGCCGCTAAAACACTTGAACCAGGTCATGAACCAAACATGTTAAACTTGTGTAACCTAAAGATGATTGGCATTAAATAGTAGGTGAAGAAGGTGACCAAAATTTTATCTGTGGGCAAAATTGGTCAACACAATCCCCTATTTAGTTCATGCAAAGAGAAACACGAGAAATTGCAGTTCAGATAGAAGCACCAACATGAGTTGTTCCTTTTTTCCCTATTCCATTACATGATATAATCTTTGTCTTGCACATCACCCAAAATAAAATTCAAAAATTGAAGGATGAAAATACTAAACTTAAGGAGGAATCTCAAAAATAATTGGTAGAAACCCAACTATAATTACAGAAAGCATAGGCTTCTATCTAGTACATTTGTGTTATTTTTGAGAAACTATTAGCTTACATGAAACCTTCATCAGTTTATGTTTTTTCTTACATGAACAATTTTATAAATGGTAAATTTAGTTAATTTCTCTTGTTTATTCACATATCATTGATGATGAGCATGTATTTATGGTCATTTTTCTAAAGAGCATTGAAGAATGGTAGGATGCCATTTATGATTTTTATACTTTCAATTTATTGTTAGGATATCAATCTAGTTTTTTGATAAATTTATTTATTGGAGAGACACAATTGTGTGTCTTTATCTCCACTCAAAAGAACTAAATGTCATGGTAAAATTCCAATAATATATTTATAGAATTATAAAGCACCACTAGGTTATGCATGAGACCACAATTTCTAAAAGCAAAGAAACTTATTTATGTTTTTCAACCACTGTATCATATGTATATGAAGAACAAGTATCATGAGCTATTGAGATCTAATATTACTAATTTTAGATATTTTATAAACCACTATTATTCCAATGGTTTAATGAAATTCTTGCTAGGTGGGAAACATTACCTATTGAGCTGAAACGTAGGGAAGTCCTCAGCCCCACCAATATTAGATGGAGTTTAAGAAGAGACAAAGTAGTTTGCCAAATAATCACTTGAATCTTAGAGGAAATAGGTTTAGATGTCTATATTGGGATGAAGTTTAGGCTTCATATCATTATTTTTCCTCTATTTCAATGGTAGTGTTGGAATTCTCAACCAGGAGTTAAATTTGAAGCTTGGGTGTATACAGTTATTAGAGATCTTGGATTCTTGCCAAGGGGCATATTATAAATCAAACTTGTACCCTTGTGAAGGTAGTTTTAGGCCTTTAAAATCTACTGAAACATGGAAATAATCCTAGGCTATGGGTGGTGTAATCAGTAGATTGAATCTCTAGATTATAAGGGCTAGCTCTCTTTGGTGTATCACTTAGGATCCCTATTCTATGCTACAAACTATTGGGGAAAAGGGAAGAGGGAAAAGGAAAGAAAGAAAATTGAAGGAAAATCCTATCTAATGATGGTGATACAAATGTATTTTGATTCATACACTAAACTTTCAACTCCAATTGACTCTTATGCATCAATATTTCATGAAAAGGTTTTATCTAGTGATCAAAACTTGAGGGAAATGATGGAATAGGCCTCATTCAAGGCACTAACTAGACACTTACATCCACTTTAACTTCAGCCAAAAGACATCAAACATAGAACATGACCTACATAATCTAATTAACTAGTAACTAGGTAAGAATTAGGACTTGACAAGGAAGAAAATTCTATCACATATGCAAATCACTGACATAATGCACTATATCAACACCATGGAATCTAAAAATAATCTTTCTATTTATCCAGAAAGGTTACAAAAATGAATCTTGTCAAATTCTAGTCTTATCAAGAGAGGGATGCTTTTAAATGGTTGAAAAGCCAACGTATATAGTAAAAAAGCATACAAAAGCCAAGAGATTGGCATTGAAAATAGGAGAAGATGTCAACTCCCACATCACACAAGTATTGCTTAAGCTATCAAAAGATAACATAGCCTTCAAATAATATCCTTTTATCTTATGTCTTGCATGAAATAGCTCTTTGGTCTTGAAAAAGGATGGGTGGTCCATCTTGGACTAATATCCTTCATGCATAGAATCAATGCCGAATCTTCAAATAAAAACTCCACTTGATATGTTTGGAAGTTGAGTTGAAATAAAAGAATGTCTTTTTTTGCATGGAGAATAAGGAAAATGCATGATAAGCCTTGTCTAGTCAACTCTAAATAACTCTATCATGCATGAGATGATGCTATGCCAATCCTTAGGTGAAGAACTTCAGTTTAAACAAGTTGGAAGTGTTGAAATCCTTTAATTAACAAGATAATTCAGAATAGATGTGACACTTTGACAAAAAGTCAACTCAAACTGAAGACCAATCAACTCCAAATGGCCTCCACTTACATGAAAAAGGGATTTAAAAATAGAATCATGCATGAAATTCCATGTTAATATCATATATGTATCATTTGAAACTCCATGTTAGCTCTTTGAAGTTCCTAGACCTTTTACTCTCAGTCTCTTCATTTATGCATGTATTCCTTCAAGCTATTTCTTTATGGCCTTTTATTTTTGTCTATTTCTATAGTCTTATTTCTTTCAGACTTTTATTTATGGGCTTTTCCTCTTTGAAATTTTCTCCTGAAGGAATTGTTTTGACACTTTAAGATGAACTTTTATTTTAGACAATTTGTCCACAACTTTTCCTCTAGAGGAATTTTTTTGGCCTTTTTCTTTCAAAACTTATTTCCACGGACTTATTTCTATGAAATAAATCATTCCTTTTTTTTGGCCTTATTTACCCAAAAGAAATTTTTTAGACTTTTCTCCTAAAAGAATTCTTTCAAGTTTTTTGCTTTCCTCTTTTCCATGGATTTATTTCTTTGAAAGAATTCTTTCAACATTTTAAAAATGATCTTTTATTTCAGACAATTTATTTGCCCTTCATAAACCTAGAATTGGACTTTTTTGAAAGGAATTTACCTTTTGGAGGTTTAAAATGCCCTTTAAAAACATTGAAATACCCCTTCAAACTTTTGAAAATGACCTTCCAAAAAAGTTGAAATGGCCCTCAAAATTTTGAATGAACTCTTCAGAACTTTGAAATGGTCCTTAGAAATTTTGAAAAGGACCTTTCAAAAATTTTGAAATGTTCCCTTCAGAGCTTTTGAAATGACCTTTCAAAAAAGTTTAAATAGTCCTCAAAAATTTTGAAACTAGCCTTTTTTGAAGAGAAAGGGACCCTTCAGCATTTTTAAAAAGACCAATTCCTTTAGAATTTTCTAACTGGACCATTCGAAAAAAATGAAGTGCCCTTCAGAAAACTTGTTTTAGAAAAAATGTCTGAAACAATCCCTTTAGAAAGATATCCTTTGGGAAAATTATAAATAACCTTTTATGAAAGAAAAAGAACTGTTCAAAAATTTGAAAAAGAACCTTTCCTCTAAAATAATTCATTGACTTTTCTTCTTCAACTACTTTCTCAAAAGGAAAGAATCTTTCAGATTTTGAAATGGACCATTGGATTTTTTGAAGATGGACCTTTTTAGAAAGGATAGAACCCTTTGAACTTCTTGAAAATGACCCCTTTTTTGGACCCAAAGAAGCCTCCAAAATGCTTTTCTCACAAAAAATCCTCTGAAAACCAAAGTGAATGCCTCAAAAAGGCCTATTAATCATGGATTATTTTAAGGAGTTTTCTAGACCAATAACTAGCTCAAGATAAATTGGCATGATATGCAAAGTTTCAAATGGTAGGGATGACAATTTGACCTATGAGGCAAATTTTCAACATTTTGGTGGCTCAACTAGGAAGCATGACTACTATTCTTGAGAACCAAACCATATACATGGCATTTGAACTCATAAACTAATGGCAAATCTAGTTTATAATGATAAGTACAACCTTTGATTTGAAATAAGATAACTATCATCCTCAAAAATAAGAAGGGAAGCACACAAAGTAGGTAAAATTAACTAAACAAAGAAAAAGTGCAAAAAAAGAACTTATTTGGGATAAAACATAACTAAACTAATGTTCTTGAACAACACTTAGAGGAAAACAAACAAATAAACATAGCTCTTCATTAGAAATGTTTTAAATGTATCTCATTGACTGGGATTAGAAGCTCCTCACCATCCATTTTTATAAGCTAGAAGGCATTATGGGATTTTTAGCTAGAGATTATGTATGGGACAATCTAAAGGGAGTCAAACTTTGTGTGTCTTCCTAGTTTACCTCTATCCTCATCCCACTTGAGAACCAAATCTCCTTCTTTGAAACTTCATGAAGAAGCTCCTTTGATAAAAACTCTCTTCAATTATGCTTGATGAATTTCCATGGCTAGCATGGATTGATTTCTTATCTCTTCCAACTCCATAATCTTAGCATACCTTATCTCCATAAGCTCATTCTCCTACAACTCAAGGTGATGCATTAGTTTTAAAACAAGAAAATCAAGAGAAATGGGTAACCTTGCTTCCTTACCATATACCAACTTGTATGGAGAGTTGGATATTGATCTTTTTTAGGTGATCCTATCAGCCCATATAGCTGAATTCAACCTAAGATTCCATGACCTATGATTGTCTTCAATAGTCCTTCTTATGATCCTCAATAAGTTCTTAATTATAGATTCAGTAAGGCCATTGCCTTATGGATAATAGTTTGATGAATTTTTAAGATAAATCCCATATTAGACAGCCCATTAGATGATCCTAGTTCCCACAAAATCCATTTTATTAGTAGAAATAATAATTGAAGGAACTCCAAATCTAGTAAGCCAACCCCCATAGAAATCTAGATTATTGGTTTCATTTGCTTATTTCAATACCACTGCTTATGTCCAACATGTGAGTTAATCTATAGTAGTTAGAATATATTTATGTCCTAAACTTGAAGGAGGATTTATGATACCAATAAATTCTAATCCCCATTAGATAAAGGGCTAATCCACTACAATTGGTTGAAGAGTTAAAGCTGCAAGTTTCACTTTTCCTATAAAAATAGCACACTATTTGCACTTCTTAACCCATGCATGGTAATCACCAAATATACTAGATCAATAATACCCACCTCTAATGATATTAAATATTGTAGTTCTTGTGAAAAAATTTCCTCCACCATGTCCATCATGAAATTCTTTAAGTAATCTCTGATTTTGGCTTGGCTCTATACATCTTAGCAACATGCCATTGATATCTTTCTTGAATAAAACACCATCAATAAGCAAAAATGGAATTGATTGTAAACTAAAATATCTTAATTTTGAAGCACTTAGATGAGAGAGATAAATTCCATCTTGGAGATAGCTTACTAAGTCATGAAACTAACTAGAAGGTGAGGTATAACTAGTTATAACCTCTTCATCATTTAACACCAAAACAACCTCATTAGTCTCTTGCAAGACTTGAGATAGATGCTCACAAAGTCCTTTGCCTCTAATTATCTTTGTGACCTTAATTTACACATCAGACTCCATTACCTTAGTTATCTAATTAGCCCTCTTCTCATTTATATTTTTGTTCAAAAGGAATTCCTTGATGTTCAGATGGAAAACCATTAGGTGTATCTTCTTGTTCAACAACAAATACCTAAACTTTCTAAGAGAACTTATAACTAAAAGTACATGTTTTTGAATAAAAGAGTACCTTGTTTCATACTTTTCCAAGCCTTGAATAAAGAATTATATTGGTTGATCCAAAGCCTCATGATTTTGTTGCATAAGAATGCCTAAAATGGTGTCCATGTTAGCATATGTATACAAAATGAAATCCTTTGTGAAATCTAGATTTATATGTGTAGGAGCACTAGCTATGGCCTTCTTAATATCCTCAAACTATTTATCCCTTATTTAGAGCAGATTAATGTCTAATTTTTCTTTAGCATAGTTGTAAGTGGCTTAGCTAAAATGGCAAAATCTAAAATATATCTCCTTATGAAGTTGATTTTCCAAAAGAAGCTTTGCATAGCCTTTTTGTGTTTAGGTAAGGAGAGTAAAATAATGGAGTCTATCCTTTCATAATCTATGATTAGACCATAATTTTAAACCACATGGCCAAGGAGCTTACCTTCATGAACAAAAAATACACATATTTGGGGATTTAGAGATACCCCAAATTGCCTACACCTTTTGAAAACTTGCTTGAGATGAACCATGTGATCACTTGCACTCTTTGAAAACATTATTATATCATCCAAATAAACAAGTACAAACTTGTTAATGAGGCCTTGGAATGCCATAAACATGGCTCTCTGAAAGGTTACTCTAGAATTAGATTAACTAAAGGGCATCTTTCTACATGTAAATGTCCCCCACTTAGTTATGAAGGATATCTTAAATTGGTCCTCTTATTTGAAAAAAATCTAATTGTATCCACTATATCCATCCAATGAAGAAAACCTCTCTAAACCTGCAACCAGCTATAATTTTTTTTCCATTGATAGCAATGGGTAGTGATCTTTAAGTGAAGCCCTATTTAAATCATGAAAATTAACACAATCTAATCTCACCATTCTTCTTCCATACCAAAACAAGATTTTCCACCCAAGTTGATTGTTTTACTGGAAATATAATAACTAACTCTATGAGATTGTGAAGCTTATCTCTCATCAAAGGCTCAAGCTTAGTATTGATGGGCCTTTGTCTTTGTCTCACTAGTTTAGTTTCAACCTCTAACTCAATAATGTGTTAAGCTAAACTAGGGGAAAATACCTTTAGATCACTATATTTCTGTGAAAATACATCAGCAAAAGCATAACTCAATTAAATCTTCCTTTTGTGAAGGAGTGCATACCTTACCCAAATTCAAATTCTTACCAAATGTAATCTCTACATTAGCATAGTGTTCTTTTGTTGATAAGGATGACTTCTCCTTCCTTAACTCATCATCACCACTAAAAATGTTCTCAAGTGTGACCAATCCCTTAGGTAACTTATTTTTTTTTAGTTCCACAATCTGATCACCATACTACTGCAAATACTTTAATTGGTTTCTTGAAGAAAACTCAACCTCTTCTTATAAGAATCTCATAATTTTATTGTCATCTTTGAACACTTTCCAATTCTCATGATTATCTAGAATAGAAGGCCTTACAACCACCTTTATATGTGACTAAATTCTTTCACTTTTTATATCAGTTGGGATATTAAATTGTGCCTCAATGGTAGGTAACCTATATGCATGTTTATTTTCACCTCTTGGTATTTCTTGAATGTTAAATGCTATAAAGTATTCAAGTCTCATATTTTATGCTTGTAAGATTTAAGAAACAAATTTTCACATACATTTAAACCTCTTACTTGGTGAACTATAAGTTCATTGTCACCAAAAGCTTGTAAAGAATTAAATTTCATATTCCTAGCCCACTGCAAACTGTGAACTAGTGTCTCATACTCTGCAACATTGTTTGATTAACTAAATTGAAACTTAATAGAAAATAAATACCTTTGATTTTTTGTATAAACAAACATCATTTCAGACTTGGTACCATGTTTATTCCTTGATCCATCAAAGTACAATTACCATAAACCTTCACTAGTATAAGGACTGACAACTTTATGAATATCAAAATATGGTTGATCAACCCATTTAGTGGAAAAAGAAGTAAACTATACTAAATTTAATAAACCATCACCAAGAGAAGGTGATGCTAGTAGAGAGACTAGGCAAGTCTCGATTCAAGGATCAATAAGATCACAAATAAGAAGAAACTCAGTTATACTTTAACCATGGCTAGAACTGGTACATCATTCTCATGAAGGCAATACACACCAAGTCCTTCAATTAGATTATAAGGATCATTCTCATGAAAATTAGAAGCCCACTCATCAAGAAACAAATCTATAACTCCATCCAAAGGTGATGCATTTTATACTCCACTAGTTTCTAGTACATCATCCGAGATGATATAGTTAGTGTTCACAACACTTGGCATATATGGTTCCATATGGAAACATGAAATAGGTTTAGAATGAATCATTACCTTAGTACCATACTATTTTTTAACATCAAATAAATCCAATCAAGTGATAAATATTCCCCAATATTTGAGGTGAAGTCCCTTGAAATGCACATATCAAAGTAAGGAGGCAAGTTTACCACAATAACATCCTGCTAAATAGTAACATTAGGACAATGATGTAATGTTAATTTTAAATTTTTAATGATCCATATCATCTTTTTTGCTGACCCATCTAATTTCAATACCCCCTTAGTGTTTGGCTCATAAACAAGGCTGAGCTTGTCTACAATCTATTTAGGCATGATTGTACTACTATCTTCACTATCCACCATACAATTATGAACCAAAGTATCACCCAATATCAAAGAAAGGTAGAAAAGAGTATTTTTAATTGGTTTTACCTTATTTTTTTCCACATTTACTATCTTATTTACTTGATGTAATTGTTGCTTAGTTGGATGATCTGAATTAGTTAAGACAACAACTTCTTTCTTAATCAGTTTTGGAGACAATTTGAGAGTTGAAAGCTCTTGGATGAGCATATATTATTTTCTTGAAATGGAAAGAGAATCCCATATGATAATACTGATATTATATTCATTCATCTATTCAAATATAATTAACTAAGATCTACCAACTTTTGGCTGCACTTTTTGAAGCATTGGCTATTCATGAACTGGAGGTATTCGATGAACTTTAATAACCTCTATATTCTAATTTTTTTGAGTTGTAGGGGCAGAATTTTTTTATTTTTTACTCTTAAAAAAACATTAGGAATACTTTAAGCATTTTTCACCTCTTGAGCCTCATCAATGGATCTTATTTTAGCTCTAGTTACAGCTGCAACTTGACCACTTGTATAGTTAATTTTAACACCCTGAGTAAAAGCAACTTAATCATCCACTTGCAAATTTAAATTAATGGAATTAAGCTACCCTTAAACTTGTTGAGTATCTCCTTTTGATTCCAAAATTGTATCTTGTTACTAACCTCCTTGAAAATAAAACTCTTCTTGTGCCATTTGTGGCATAGTGATGTTTTGTGATACCAAGGCTTGGTTTTGAGCATCATTGAGATTTGAGGACTGCCAACCTAAATTATGCATCAATTTGTTTTGAGGTTTGGTGGGAAAAATGAATTTTGAAGTAGAAGTACCATTAGGATCAAGGGTATCATATGGCTTAACTAGATTTATAGCTTTTTGTGTTTGATAAGGTGGTCTATCCTCTCAGAAACATTGATAAGGAGGCCTTTGAACTTTGAAGGGTTGATAGGTAGTCTAATTTTGTTTTTGATAAGGCTTATTAGCTTGATATTATTGACTCTTAAGTTATACTATTTCATTCCCAAAGGAATGCATCAATATTTTCAACTCTTCTATCTCACTATCTTAACTAGTAGGGGCTAGAATTTGAGTTTGAGGTGATGGAATAGGAGCTAAAAATGGAATTTCGGGAACTTGAGGGGATGGTATAGAATTTAATTCTAGAAATATAGGCATTACAGGCCTTGGAAAAATATTACCAACTTGTACCAAACTATTCTCTATCCTTATTGTAACCTCATAAGCATCTGGTAAGGTAGTACCACCCATTAACTATATCATCACACTAATGTAAGAGTTAAGGGATTTAAAATAGTACATGAATGCATATTCAAGGGATGGTATAATCAACACAAGTATCCTAGTCCATGTATTTTTAAATTTGAGACTAAGATTAGACTTGAACTCATGAAGAGCTCTTGTTATGGTAGTTAACTATTCAACCAAAGAGAGGTGATCATATTTATCTTAAAATTGCTTGATTAAGGTTGCACCCAATTCATCCCAAGTAGAAATGGAATTCAGTGGTAGGTTTCTATACCATTACAATGCTTTTCCTTTAAAGGAAGAAGCAAACAATCTAATAGCAACATTATCGTCAACAACATTATCGACTAAATAGAGATTAACTACATCATGGATATGATCAATAGGGGTTATTTGATTTTATCCTAAGAATAATTGGATACTCTTGAGGGCAGACACTGAAATGTCATCAAACTAGGCTAAATTCAATGGGCTACCTCTATTAAATGGAACAAACACCTATTTTTTTATATCCATTTGGATAGTGGGGGTTACAGTGATTAGAACAGTAGGATAACTAAGAGATAAATATTAATTTTGAGGATATGGGTTTGTCTTAATAAATCTTGATCTTTTATATGATGTAGAAGACAACTCAATGAATTCAAAAGGAATACCTTTGCTAGATGACCTCATAGTAACCTTTGGCATGAAATATTTGCTTGAATGATCTTATGAACTCTGTAACCTAAAAAATATTTTGCTTGTGATGAAAATATATATTCTCCTCTATTGCAAATGCTTCTCCTCAGTTCCAAACTTTAGCTATGCCAAGAAGTAAGCATCCCATCAGGCATGCCAAAAATTGTTGTCAATAAAAATTGTACCCTTATGAAGGTATTTTTAGACCTTCATAGTCTATTGAAATATGGAAACAATCCTAAGTTGTGGGTGGCCTAATCAATGGATTGAATCTCTGATTCTAAGGGCTAGCTCCCTTTGGTATATCAATTAGGATCCCTATTCTATGCTACAAAGTACTAGGAAAAAGGGAAGAGGAAAAAGGTAATAAATAAAATTGAAGGAAACTCCTATCTAGTGATGGTGATACACCTATATTTTTGATCATCCACTCAATTTGAACTTCTAAAAACACTAATTAGAAAAGAAAAAGATTGAACTTTCAACTCCAATTGACTCCTATCCATCAATATTTCATGAAAAGTTTTTATCTGGTGATCAAATCTTGAGGGAAATGATGGAATATGTCTAATTTGAGGCATTAAGCAACCACTTATATCCACTATAACTTCATCCAAAAGACATCAAACATAGAACATGACCTGCATAATATAATCAACTAGTAACTAGGTAAGAATTAGAACTTGACAAGGAAGAAAATTCTATCACATATGCCAATCCCTAAAATAAATACACTATACCAACACCCTTGAATATAAAAATAGTTATTATATTTATCTAAAAATGTTAAAAAACTAAATCTTGATAGAGTCTGGTCCTATCAAGAGAGGGATGCTTTTAAATGGCTAAAAACCAACCTATATAGTAGAAAAACATACAAAATCTAAGAGATTGGCATTGAAAATGGGAGAGGAGATCAACTCCCATATCACACAAGTTTGACTTGAGCTATCAAAAGATAACACAGCCTTCAAATAATATGCTTTTGTCTTATGTCTTGCATGAAATAGTTATTTGGCACTAAAAAAGGATGGTTGGTCCATCTTAGACTAATGTCTTTCATGCATGGAAAGATATGTCAAATATTCAAATAAAACCTCCACTTGATATGTTTGGAAGTTAACTTGAAACAAAATAAATTCCTTTGCATGGAGAACAAGGAAAATGCATGATAAGCCTTGTCTAATCAACTCCAAGTAAATCTATCCTACTGTAGACACCAAAATTATGTCTACTCCTTGGTCATCCTCCCCCTTAGTCCCCTTGGTCCACTTCTACACATTCCTAACCCACACACTTATTAATTTAAAATAAATTACCTATTTTAAATTAATAACATCACCCTTGACACCTCACCCTTGGATTCCTCACCCTTGGATACCCTCATTCATTACCCTATGACTAATCATTCCAACTCTCTCACTAATCCTCACACCTATTAAACCCACCTTCGACCATTTAACCATGACCACTAAACTTGGCAAATGGAGGAATGGGTTAAAGGCTAAAAATAGCATTTTTACCCATCTTCTAGCCACTGACGTTGGTTACCCATCAGTCGATGCCAGTGGGATCACCAACGTCGGTTGCTTAAAACTAGCTTATAGGCCAAATGCAAAACTAATCATAGACCTGAATGTGAATTCTCTCATTATTAATCTAACTTCTCTCTCTCTCTCTCTCTCTCTCTCTCTCTCTCTCTCTCTCTCTCTCTCTCTCTCTCTCTCTCTCTCTCTCTCTCTCTCTCTCTCTCTCTCTCTCTCTCTCTCTCTCTCTCTCTCTCTCTCTCTCTCTCTCTCTCTCTCTCCGAGACATACACCAAGCATCATAGGCTACAGACACTCTACAAAAATAGCTCCAGACTTTGGGTTAAAAACATTGCAAGAAGTCTTCTACATCAGTCACATCAGTAACAAGTCTTCTACACTCTTTTTTCAGCAAACCAGAGCTAAGTATTTCTTCTGCCCTTTCATTTCAGTAGTTTAGAAAGCATCAGTAATTAGTTCTCTTTTTACTAGTTCTAAGCACTATAGACTAGACCAAGCCTGACTTTCTTCTCAGAGAGGCTAAGAGGCCTTCCCCATATCCTTACCCCTTTTTGACAACCTGTCCTCTACCCCTTGTCCCTCTTAAGACTCTATTGACTTCCTTGCAATCTTGCACGGACCTCCAAACTCCCAGACAGACCTTCTAGACCCCTCTGTCAATTACAACCTTGTCCAAAATTTGCTTAAGGCCATTGCCCTGACTAACATCAACCATTTCCCCTACCGACATTGGTAGAATAACTAACGTCAGCAACCCTGACCAACCAATGATGGCAGACTAATTGGCGTTGGTGACTATGGAAGACCGACAATAGAATATAGGTATGCATTGTCTCTATTTCTTTCGCTTAGTCTTTCATTATTTATCTTTATCTGACATTTTTTTAATCAATAAGTGGACTATCATCCCTTAAGGAAGTCCTTACACTTCCAGGACTGAGCTTTGCTTGGCAGTCCACCTCATATCTATCTAACATTTTTATGTTTAAGTCTTATTTTCTCTACAGGTGTCATCCTCCATAGCCAAAGAGGAGCTCCTTCAATCATCTGGATATGGTGCACAAACTTCATCTGGGTACATACAAACCTCTAACCATTATCTTAGTTTCTTTCATCTTTTGAATGTAGAAAAGCAAAAAATAGTTAGAAACATTCTGGCACGCCTGGTGGGACCCTAAAAGTTTTTCTTGGGTTCATACTTTTTCTTCTAAAAGCAAACATTCATATATGTGCATCAGATCTCTTCTTGCATCCTTTCCTTCTATCTCTTCATTTTGAAAAGACACCATAAGCAAAGTTAAAAAGAACCACTTTCTTTTTCTTCTTGTCACCTTTCCTCCTGCATCTTAGAGTAATGAAATTCATACTCTTAACCTTTTCCTCAACTTTTTTGCATCCAAACAAAACATTTCAATTTGGGCTTAAAATCTATTGCATCTCATTTCTGCCTGAATGCATACTTAGCTCTCACATCTAGTAATTAAAAATGCATTATGAATAAAGCGTAGTGCACTTATGTTACACATCTAGACCACTTTCACAACTAAACATCTAAACATACCTGAGACAAGGTCTGACTAAGATTTCATCACCTAGCAGATACCTTACCCTTCTTGGTAATCCCACTTGGACTTCACTACTAAGGGGAGAGCCCACTTTGTTCTTTAGTAGAGTATAAACTCTAGGGGAAGTATATACTGGCTAAGTGACCCAGCTTATCTCTGGGCTCGTGAAGTGAGGAGAGATTGCTCCTTAGCACCAGACCACATATGGAACCTAATATATACTTTTGAGCACCAAAACTATCCAAAACCAACCCTAGACTGCTTCTTCTAGGACCCGTTCTAAAAGCCCAACTTCCTAAACGCACTCTTCTAAGGCATAAGCCAACAAGACTCTAAAACTTATTCTTAGGAATTTAACGTTTAGAGGTTGCTTATCTTCATCTATTTTTCTATCTCTATCTAGGTTTTTGAGCTGGTGAGGTCGTGTTTTGAGATCTAAGAACAACTCAGACTTTCTTCTTCCTTCCAAAAACTTTCAATTTTCTGAGTTACTGGAAATACACAATAATTGACATCAATTTTTTTGTTGATGTTGGCAACTATTTTCACTAACATCAGTTATCTGACTGACATCGGCAACTTTCTTCACCGACATCGGTTTTCCCACCAATGTCGATCACTATCAAAAAATTTCTTCTCAAAACAACAAGCTAAAAACCTGACTTTTTGGCTATCAAAAACACCAACTCTAGTTTTTTGAAGTTGAAACATACAGTTTTCAAAACCTAAACCCCCCTTTTTGCCTTGGATGGTTTTGACACGTAGTCAAACCAAAACCCTTGTTGACCATGCCAAGCAACAACCACTTCCACCTTCGCCCTCCATAACAAGTCCTCTAATGGAGTATCATTCAAAGACTGAATGAAATCCTACCTAACTAACCCCGACTCAACCCCCTATTGTTCTCAAAGGGGACCAAGACTTTGAAAGGTTCCTTGACCTCAATGTCAAGGCCCTTCAGCACTATCTCATGAGAAGTCAAACGTGAGACTCTTTAGGCAACCCAGTTTATGGGATGCCAACTTCCTTAGTTGAGACGGTAGTCATATCAACCACCTCTATAATTCAACCCATAGACACCCAAGCCATTGCCTCAGCTAATAACCTGACCATAACCAACCTTTAAAGTGTGGCTTCTCCTTCTATTTTTGGATCTACTTCCATCGGGGTTTTGGTACACCCTCAACCGCAAAATATTCAACAAAGTTCTACACCATTCCAAAACCTAGTTGTCTCCATCCCACCTACTCTCACACCCATCAACACCAGGGTGGCTACTCATCTTTTGGCTAGTGTTGCCATAATCCAAACACCTCTAGCAACATCAAGCCAAGTTGTGCCTCCTAACTTCATGGCACAACCACCCCTGGCTTCAACATATGTCCCTATGACTAGTTATCAATATGTTGCACCTATACAAGTGCAACCAACTATGTCATACGCCCCTCCTAGCACCTTCCAAGCACCTTACAATCTAGGGGGTGCCCCACCCACAAATCCGTCAACCGATCTAATCAAAATGCTGATGGACAAAATGTCTAATCTTGAGACCTCTGTTTTGGGTTCAAGAAATGTTCTCTCATATGAACAAATTTGTAATGAATCCATTCATCCTTCAGTACCAATCTGACCATATCCCAATCACTGGGAACTTCCCAAGTTTACTCACTTTCAGAGTAAGGAAGACCCACAGCAACATCTACGAGCATTTAGACACGCTTGTTACCTTATAGCACATGATGATGCATTATTGTTATGCACATTTCCCATGTCACTTTTTGGTGCTGCCCTCAATTGGTATAGTTTTATTACCAGTCACTCTCTTTTTACATTCACCCAATTGGCTCAACTTTTCCTTAACCACTTGTTGATCAATATCACCAAAAAGGTTTCAATCACAGACCTATACTCTATCAGACAGTTTGACGATGAATCAATAGCCAATTTTGTTGCCTATTGGAGAGGCTTAATCAACCAACTCTCCTTTTCTTTACCTCAACCTAAGCTCATTGAGCTCTTTTCACAAGCGTGTGCCAAACATATTTCCTCTACTTTATGGGTCCAAACATTCTACACATTTGACGAAGCTTTCATGATGGCTAGGAAGCTTGAACTCCATGCTGTTGAGGAAAATAAAGTCAAATTGCAGAGTAAAAACCCCAACACCAAGTCAAATGACTCTTCCTCCAAATCTTCTTCTTTTAATTCTAAATCTAAGGGATCAGCAAATTTTGTAGTCATTAGACCATCATCTTCAACAACAACCAACTAATGCAAACCTTCCACATCTCAAAGTATTACATGACAATTCTAACAACGATACATATAACATCAATATACTCCACTAAGAGAATCATACGCATCCATGTTGGATAAACTTGTCAAACAGGGAGTCCTCAATCTCTCCCAAATTTGACCACCACCTCAATTTGACCCCTCAAAAGCCATCCCTAGATGGTATAGGGAAAATGACTTTTGTCATTATCACCGTGTCAAAGGCCATGACATAAACAACTACAAAACCTTCAAAAACATTGTCCAAGACATGATAGATAAAGGCGATCTTGTTTTGGATAACCCAAATATGCCACCTAACCAAAACATAAACATCTTTAGACAACCTTTTCCTAACCATCCCCCTAGCCAAAACAACATTCAGACCATGGCCGATGACCCTCAAGAATGTAATATACACATAGTCAACATGGTCTCACCTCTTATGCCTAACCAACCTCTCTCACAGTCTAAAGAGGTTAGCCCACCATTGGTCCTTCACAGGTAGAAGAGCCTTCTCTTATTTGTCCACCACAGGTAGAAGAACCTTCTTCTCCTATTAGTTCTCCATCGACCTCTCTTATATTAGAGGATGCTTTGACCATACCGATGCCACTAGCCCTACCTTCATCCTTCCTACTACCAATGGAAGACCTTACTTTTCTTGCTCCTCAACCACAAGTAGAAGGCACAATCATCCCTACCCTCTATCTTCTTGAGGAATCACATTCTCCAATTCCTTCTCCACCAAGAGAAGAACCTGTCTCTTCACCTACTTCGACCGAAGATGATCCAGTTATGACTCTCTCATGCCTTGGGTCCAAGATCACTGCATCTAACACATTTTTAGTCTCATAACCACCCACATCTTCTAAAGAACCAAACCCTCATCCAACATCTTCCAAACCATTCTCTCAATTGGTGGAGAAACTAGGACTTCTCTATTCAAGGAAAGTAGAACATGAGGCATTATGGGAGCAACTCAAAGCTCCTCACCTTACACGTCCCATCTCATCTCGTGCTGATAACCCTCCTTTGACAAAATCTCGCAAAGTCACCAATGAAGATCATGCTTTTACTTCCAAATCTTTAGAATCCTGACCATCCACATCTAAACCTAAACCCTCACAAACATCCACCATACCAACACCGCTTAAATCCCTCGGTGTTCACCCCATATCTAACCTCACTCACCCACAAGTGAAGGTAGACTTGAACCTTGCCTCGCACAATAGTAGTCCTCACACTAAACCAAAGAAGGTTACTAAACCACATCAGAGAACTTTTCTCCCACCATCACCATTACCCTCTATTTTGGGCCCACACCCATCCACCTTAATAGGAGTGCTTCCTACTCTAACACCCAACAAAAACAAATCACCTCCATTACTACTAACACCTAACAAAAACATACCTCCTTCAAAACATCCAACGCATCCTACCACAAAAGTGTCATCTACGCATCTGGCCACACTGCCAAATAAAAGGATGGTACGAAACACTCCCTCAACAACATCTAAATAGAAGTTGTCAATTTTTACTGCAACACAACTTGCAGACCCATTAACAAGTTCTTATACCTTGTTGTTATGCTAATTGTTACAATCTTCTAGCATCACTCTTCCACCTATCAAACCATTTCAACCTCTCAGAACAAAACCGTTTTGGTTCGATGACACTAAAATTTTCCTATATCATCGCACACCTGGACATGACACTGAGAATTGTTGTGCCCTCAAGGTTATCATTCACCAATACTTGGAAAAAGACACCCCTCTTATTGAGGATACTGTTAACAAATCTCCAACACCCTCTAATGTCTCCCAGACCTCTTTGTTGTCACACTCATCAACTCTCAGATCAAAACCATCTTGGTTCGATGACACTAAATTCTGTGCATATCATCGCACACCTGGACATGACACTGAGCATTGTTGTGCTCTTAAAGCTATCATTCATCAACACTTCAAAAAGGACACCCTTCTCACTAAGGATCCTCTTAACCACCCTTTCAAAAAACCATCGACACCTTCACTTACCTCTCAAACATCTTCACCTAAATCAGGATCCCCTTATAAGATTATCATCCCTTTACCACCTTCAACCCCATTATTCGAAATTAACACCATCAATGTGGCCACTAGGTCACAAACTTTAAAGGATAAAGAAAAAGAGAAAGCTATTATTCCTTGGACCTACCCATTTCGTCAAGTCTCCTCAACCAACAAAACTCAAGATCTCAATCTTGGGCACATCTTAACCCACTTATTCAAACCCAATTCATGACCCCATGGTGAAACAACTTCACCAAACCCCTGTGAAGACATCTTTGTATGACCTCATTCAAAGTTGTCCCTAACATCGACAAGCCTTAATCAAAGCCTTACAGGTAGTGGAGGTCCAACCTGAAGACTCCCAACCACTAGCTGCCTTAGTCTAGTCATTACCAATGATTGCCTCCATCACCGTCCATAATTCTAAGATTCCAAACTCTAACCTAGAAAATTAGGATCTCATCCTCTCAAACTAAAGCTTATCAGGCAACAAGCTTCACAAGATGCATCCTTGTGTCATACTCCTTGTCAAAGAGAAGCTTCATCATCTTCTCTCTATCTCCTTTATCCAACTCATTGACTATCCGCAATGGGTGCCAAACATTATCTCTATCACAAATAATCAGGGGAATTTGACTCTATCCTAACTATCACGACCTCAACCAAACATCAACCAACCAAGCCTCGACCAAGCCTTGACCAAGCATCGACCAAGCCTCGACCAAGCATCGACCAAGCCTTGACCAAGCATCGACCAAGCCTCGACCGAGCCTTGACCAAACATCAACCAAACATCAACCAACCAAACAATGACCAAACACCAAACAGCCAAGCATCAACCAAACATCAACCAACTTCTTAATCATCTTTAACACGTAACCAATGTGGAAAGAAGCAAACGAGGCATGTTTGCTCCTAATTGGCTTGGACCTTATATCATAATGCACAAGTATGGATCAGGGACTTATCATCTATCTTCTCTTAAAGGCCGACCAGAACTTGAGCCCATTAATGCCTTGCATATGTGACCATTCTACTATTAATCAAGTACTCATTCACTTGATATTTAACTTGAGCTCGTCCCTTGAGCAATCCCTATCATTTTAATCCTCATTCCTTTCAACCCTATTCCCCTACACAGACACTATGTGACCCTTTTATAATATATGGATGCTTTGTCCTAATAAAAGGGAGCCCTTAAGCTTCTATAGTCTTGTCCATGACTACAAATCCTATCAAAAATAAATGGAGATGTCAAACAAAATATCAAAAGGTCATAAAACTCTAAATGCAAATTGCTCCCTTGAAGGATAGCTGCATCATCATTGTTGTAGCTAATAGACTGCTCCCTTAAAGGACAACTATTCAAAGCCCTCAAAAACATATAAAGCAAAAATATAGACCACTCCCTCGAAGGATGGCTATGCCTAAAAATCTTGCTACAAATAGCACTCTCTTAGAAGCTTCCCACATCGATTAGCTTCACAAATGACCACAAAACAAAATGACATCCCCATGTAGACTTCCCGCATTGATCAGTCTACCACAAACAAAAAAAAAAGGTCATGGACTTGACTTATAGTCATTCTTAGGGTCTCTTATAAAAAGGGGCAAAGTTATCCCTACTAAAAAGGGGTTACCCTATCCTAACATATCACATCACCTACTCAAGGGATTTTAAGCTCATTTTAATGTCAAAGTGATTCGATTACTTCTCTAACACAACCAATGGTCAATGATGTAATGCATGAATGGGGATTTTGTTTCAAACAAATCCCCTACCTATGTTATCATTATGGTCCTTGTCAATGAAAGGGCAAAAATGCCTTTCCCTTCCTACATCTTGGTCACATACAATCCAACCAAATCATTTCCAAAACAAACCCAACCAAATCAAACCAAACATTTTCAAACCACGAACGTTCTCATAGCCTATTCACACTAGTTTTTATGGAAACCAATGCACATGGAAACTATCGACCACACAATTTATGTCAATCATAAACCGTTACTTGCTAAAGCATAAATAATCTCATTTCATATTTAGCATACATCCATCACCGATATGGAAAATTTCTAGGGATGAAAGACCACTCAACCAATGTTACAGAATACACCATCACATAATATGGAAAAGGCTATAACATCATCATACCCTCATCATTTATAACCTAACCAAACCAATCTATCAACCATTCTAAACTACATTGGTCTGAGGCCCTTCAAACAAGGGCTATGTAGGCAGCACTCAAATGACATGACATCTTTTGGGGTTAGCTCAACCATCATATTTGTTTGTCCATCTATCTGATGGACCAACCATATTACCTTTGACCATGACTTAACCTAGTCAAGACCCATCCACAACCAACCCTCTTCCTCCCTTTTAGGGAGAACTACATTGGCTTGAGGCCCTTCTAACAAGGGCTATGTAGGCAACACTCAGTTGATATGGGGTCCTCTAAGGTTATCTCAGCCGTTCCTTCACCATCCATCTAATGGACCAACTATCTCAACTTGACTTGACCAACAACCTTGGAGATCACGACTATCTCCCTAA